>LR990855.1:9309330-9959725 GCA_905163395.2 Endotricha flammealis | reverse complement strand
CAGTTACAATACAAATAAATAAATAACAATAATACTTAATACGTTTTGTTTGGTAAGTATTATATCTATAAATGATAATTATTTACATTTTATACTTGTAAATTTAGAACTACGGTACGTTACTACATTAATTTGTTCTCTTTTGCAGATAAAAATGGCATATTCGCAGCTAAGATGAGATGAGAAGAACTTTTGGAGTAGAACTCTGGCATCGCCAAGTTTCCTTGCTATGAACTTATCGCAGACCAAACAGCAGACGGACAGAAAGTGTGCTCTTTTCAATCGCAAAGGTAATTAAATTTCGATTATTGTTATATATATACCTAGTTATAATAAGTTCTTTAAATTAACAAAATCAAATCTTCTATACTTTCATTTAAATGTAATTAACTACTTTAATACAATTATCTATGTACATGTAAGTAGCCAACCTTACAAATTATAAAACAAAGTCCTCTGCTGCTTCTGACTGTTGTTTGTAATGATTAATTTCTTGTTATTTTTCAGTAAGTACTGGGACTACTGGGATACAAAAGAAGCAGCCATTGTGTGTGCCTCTTATGCAGCTTCCATAAGGAAAACTGGTGCGAGTTATGATGAGAAGATGCATTTGTCAGTGCTGGGATCTATATAAACTATTAGATCAGAATCAGAAACTAATAATATTGTTATTAAAAAGGAATTTTAATTTATTGTTTTCAACTGTAAATTAGATTGATAAATTATGCAATAACATTTACTGTTATTTACACAGTTACCGGTTGAGCAATGATTAGAAAATAATAATTGTAATAAAGTTATTGTAATGTAAACTTGACTGTAATTTGCCGAAACAATTATTGTTATTTATATGGATATCGTCAGCATTGATTAAATACATTTTTTTTATATAAAACTATTTATTTTTATTTTTAACTTTGGACTGTGATTTGATAATTAAAATAAGTATTTTAAAAATATAAAAAAATCAATAAAAAAATGTATTATTAGTTTTTTTTAATTTACATTCTTACTCAGGCTCGCTCAATATTTACCTGTGGTGTGGGCTACCATAGTTATAACTAAAAGGGACCTTTTTTAAATGCCTCCTTATCTCAGCAACTGACGAGCCAGCGGTAAGGGCCTGTTGAGCTTCAGCAGTAGAAACATTATTCATGGTCAGATCTCAGTAAACATCACTTTCATTTAAATGTAATGTAAACTCACCACAGACATTTATATTTTTGCCGCTTTATTTGGATGATAATGCAGCAAAATGGGATGATGATGGACGGTAGAGAAAAATATGGTTTTTTCAGATAACATTTATTTCACACCATTTTTATGACATTGTAAAACAAGAGGAATGACCTATTGATGTATCAGTAGCTAATTATAGCCTATCACTTCTACAAAAACAAAACTAATCAATATACTTGAATTTATACTTAATAGATATGGTTGATCTGCCAATATTTCTATAGTAGGAGTTTTATAATCACAAGTTTGCATAATTTTTTTTTAAAATAACATAGGTAGGTAGTGAAACAATTGTAATATTTTATGACCTTTTGTAATCTATTTTCTGTAAAAACCGCTTTGACTTGTCTTGACTTAACAATAAATTCCTTGGTTTCCCTATTTATAAAACATTCCTTTCCTACACACAATAATATTATCTACCTGTACATTTATTAACAACTGCATTTTATCATGTTTACTCATTCGATAGATAGGTAACAATTTAATGCAACAACATTTCACATTTAGCACTTATCACCATATAAGAAATATTAGGGCGCTGGTTTTTTTAGAGCGTCACGCCGTCTCACTGCTAAATTCAGTATAAAAGAAGTCGCTGTTTGTTCATTAGTTAGCCATGGCTCCTTCCGTTCGCTTTCCTCAGAGTTTCACTTAAAGCTGTCCCATCTTCATTTTCTATTTTTTATACACCTATGGTGCGCTCTACGGTATTGTGAGCTTAAAACAATAGGTTGGGAGTGCTAGGCACACTATTATCTATAATAGTTTTCGATAATTATGAAGAATTGTCTTGAAGCTTCACTTAAAAAGTTACTATTTAGCTATTGGAAAAATCTCCGCTATTGGCCAATATCAAACCAATAATTAGCTGTCAAAATAGTGTCGAGGGTACCGAATTACCGATTATTGTACGTCGATGTTGTCTAGCTAGATGCCATTTAGTTCATATAATGACCACGCAATTTCATATCAATAGGCGCTAGTATAGCAACTGAAGAGTACGAAATGACAAATTGTCAATACCGATCACTGCGTATTGGTGTCAAGAGTAGCCTAGCTGGGGCCCTACCCTGGAGTTAATAGCGATTTTAAACCCATTTCAATACCGTTCCAATGATCGCTAATATCAATTTTTATTTCGTACCCTTGAAACACATTGGATAGATGTTGGATGGAAATTAGTATCGCCTAAGGATTGGCAAAGTCCACCTTGAAGTTAGCTCCCAAATAGTGATGGCCACGTGTCTATGCTAGTTTACGCCCCATCGATTATGTTAATATATATAAAAACTACGATAAAAACTACGCTAATTCATTAATTTATTAATTCCTTAGGAGATAAAACTCAAACATACACAAACAAAAAAATTTTCTTAATATTTTAAACATGTTTTATTTCATTTTCCTCGGAAGATTTAAGTATGGTAGTTGCCAAAACAAAAAATTGAAGAAGTATTTATGACGATTTTTTAGTGTCAGTGTCAGCTAGGCTACTCTTGACACCAATACGCAGTGATCGGTATTGACAATTTGTCATTTCGTACTCTTCAGTTGCTATACTAGCGCCTATTGATATGAAATTGCGTGGTCATTATATGAACTAAATGGCATCTAGCTAGACAACATCGACGTACAATAATCGGTAATTCGGTACCCTCGACACTATTTTGACAGCTAATTATTGGTTTGATATTGGCCAATAGCGGAGATTTTTCCAATAGCTAAATAGTAACTTTTTAAGTGAAGCTTCAAGACAATTCTTCATAATTATCGAAAACTATTATAGATAATAGTGTGCCTAGCACTCCCAACCTATTGTTTTAAGCTCACAATACCGTAGAGCGCACCATAGGTGTATAAAAAATAGAAAATGAAGATGGGACAGCTTTAAGTGAAACTCTGAGGAAAGCGAACGGAAGGAGCCATGGCTAACTAATGAACAAACAGCGACTTCTTTTATACTGAATTTAGCAGTGAGACGGCGTGACGCTCTAAAAAACCAGCGCCCTAATATTTCTTATATGGTGATAAGTGCTAAATGTGAAATGTTGTTGCATTAAATTGTTACCTATCTATCGAATGAGTAAACATGATAAAATGCAGTTGTTAATAAATGTACAGGTAGATAATATTATTGTGTGTAGGAAAGGAATGTTTTATAAATAGGGAAACAAGGAATTTATTGTTAAGTCAAGACAAGTCAAAGCGGTTTTTACAGAAAATAGATTACAAAAGGTCATAAAATATTACAATTGTTTCACTACCTACCTATTTTATTTTTAAAAAAAATTATGCAAACTTGTGATTATAAAACTCCTACTATAGAAATATTGGCAGATCAACCATATCTATTAAGTATAAATTCAAGTATATTGATTAGTTTTGTTTTTGTAGAAGTGATAGGATATAATTAGCTACTGATACATCATTAGGTATTCCTCTTGTTTTACAATGTCATAAAAATGGTGTGAAATAAATGTTATTGAATAAAACCATATTTTTCTCTACCAGTCCATCATCATCCCATTTTGCTGCATTATCATCCAAATAAAGCGGCAAAAATTATAAATGTCTGTGGTGAGTTTACATTACATTTAAATGAAAGTGATGTTTACTGAGATTGACATGAATAATGTTTCTACTGCTGAAGCTCAACAGGCCCTTACCGCTGGCTCGTCAGTTGCTGAGATAAGGAGGCATTTAAAAAAGGTCCCTTTTAGTTATAACTATGGTAGCCCACACCACAGGTAAATATTGAGCGAGCCTGAGTAAGAATGTAAATTAAAAAAAACTAATACATTTTTTTATTGATTTTTTTATATTTTTAAAATACTTATTTTAATTATCAAATCACAGTCCAAAGTTAAAAATAAAAATAAATAGTTTTATATAAAAAAAATGTATTTAATCATTGCTGACGATATCCATATAAATAACAATAATTGTTTCGGCAAATTACAGTCAAGTTTACATTACAATAACTTTATTACAATTATTATTTTCTAATCATTGCTCACGGTAACTGTGTAAATAACAGTAAATGTTATTGCATAATTTATCAATCTAATTTACAGTTGAAAACAATAAATTAAATTCCTTTTTAATAACAATATTATTAGTTTCTGATTCTGATCTAATAGTTTATATAGATCCAGCACTGACAAATGCATCTTCTCATCATAACTCGCACCAGTTTTCCTTATGGAAGCTGCATAAGAGGCACACACAATGGCTGCTTCTTTTGTACCCAGTAGTCCCAGTACTTACTGAAAAATAACAAGAAATTAATCATTACAAACAACAGTCAGAAGCAGCAGAGGACTTTGTTTTATAATTTGTAAGGATGGCTACTTACATGTACATAGATAATTGTATTAAAGTAGTTAATTACATTTAAATGAAAGTATAGAAGATTTGATTTTGTTAATTTAAAGAACTTATTATAACTAGGTATATATATAACAATAATCGAAATTTAATTACCTTTGCGATTGAAAAGAGCACACTTTCTGTCCGTCTGCTGTTTGGTCTGCGATAAGTTCATAGCAAGGAAACTTGGCGATGCCAGAGTTCTACTCCAAAAGTTCTTCTCATCTCATCTTAGCTGCGAATATGCCATTTTTATCTGCAAAAGAGAACAAATTAATGTAGTAACGTACCGTAGTTCTAAATTTACAAGTATAAAATGTAAATAATTATCATTTATAGATATAATACTTACCAAACAAAACGTATTAAGTATTATTGTTATTTATTTATTTGTATTGTACTGACACTGACAATAAAAATCTTCATAAATACTTCTTCTTTTTCCGTTTTGGCAACTATAAAACTTAAATTATCCGTAAGAAATTAAATAAAACATGTTTATAATCTTCAGAAAAATATTTTTAGCGGTATTTCAGTCTATTTTTGGGTTTTATGTTCTAAGAAATTAATAAATAAATCAAATGACAAAGTTTTTAATTTAATTATAACATAATCGATTTGGCATATCTAGCATAATCACCGTAGCCATCACTATTGGGGAGCTAACTTCAAGGTGGACTTTACCAATCCTTAGGCGATACTAATTTCCATCCAACATCTACCCAATGTGTTTCAAGGGTACGAAATAAAAATTGACATTTGCGATCATTGGATAAAAATTGAAATGGGTTTAAAATCACTATTAACTGCAGGGTACGGCCCCTGGGGCCGGTGATTATGCTAGATATGCCAAATCGATTATGTTATAATTAAATTAAAAACTTCGTCATTTGATTTATTTATTAATTTCTTAGAACTTATAACCCAAAAATAGACTGAAATACCGCTAAAAATATTTTTCTGAAGATTATAAACATGTTTTATTTAATTTCTTACGGATAATTTAAGTTTTATAGTTGCCAAAACGGAAAAAGAAGAAGTATTTATGAAGATTTTTATTGTCAGTGTCAGTACAATACAAATAAATAAATAACAATAATACTTAATACGTTTTGTTTGGTAAGTATTATATCTATAAATGATAATTATTTACATTTTATACTTGTAAATTTAGAACTACGGTACGTTACTACATTAATTTGTTCTCTTTTGCAGATAAAAATGGCATATTCGCAGCTAAGATGAGATGAGAAGAACTTTTGGAGTAGAACTCTGGCATCGCCAAGTTTCCTTGCTATGAACTTATCGCAGACCAAACAGCAGACGGACAGAAAGTGTGCTCTTTTCAATCGCAAAGGTAATTAAATTTCGATTATTGTTATATATATACCTAGTTATAATAAGTTCTTTAAATTAACAAAATCAAATCTTCTATACTTTCATTTAAATGTAATTAACTACTTTAATACAATTATCTATGTACATGTAAGTAGCCATCCTTACAAATTATAAAACAAAGTCCTCTGCTGCTTCTGACTGTTGTTTGTAATGATTAATTTCTTGTTATTTTTCAGTAAGTACTGGGACTACTGGGTACAAAAGAAGCAGCCATTGTGTGTGCCTCTTATGCAGCTTCCATAAGGAAAACTGGTGCGAGTTATGATGAGAAGATGCATTTGTCAGTGCTGGATCTATATAAACTATTAGATCAGAATCAGAAACTAATAATATTGTTATTAAAAAGGAATTTAATTTATTGTTTTCAACTGTAAATTAGATTGATAAATTATGCAATAACATTTACTGTTATTTACACAGTTACCGTGAGCAATGATTAGAAAATAATAATTGTAATAAAGTTATTGTAATGTAAACTTGACTGTAATTTGCCGAAACAATTATTGTTATTTATATGGATATCGTCAGCAATGATTAAATACATTTTTTTTATATAAAACTATTTATTTTTATTTTTAACTTTGGACTGTGATTTGATAATTAAAATAAGTATTTTAAAAATATAAAAAAATCAATAAAAAAATGTATTAGTTTTTTTAATTTACATTCTTACTCAGGCTCGCTCAATATTTACCTGTGGTGTGGGCTACCATAGTTATAACTAAAAGGGACCTTTTTTAAATGCCTCCTTATCTCAGCAACTGACGAGCCAGCGGTAAGGGCCTGTTGAGCTTCAGCAGTAGAAACATTATTCATGTCAATCTCAGTAAACATCACTTTCATTTAAATGTAATGTAAACTCACCACAGACATTTATAATTTTTGCCGCTTTATTTGGATGATAATGCAGCAAAATGGGATGATGATGGACTGGTAGAGAAAAATATGGTTTTATTCAATAACATTTATTTCACACCATTTTTATGACATTGTAAAACAAGAGGAATACCTAATGATGTATCAGTAGCTAATTATATCCTATCACTTCTACAAAAACAAAACTAATCAATATACTTGAATTTATACTTAATAGATATGGTTGATCTGCCAATATTTCTATAGTAGGAGTTTTATAATCACAAGTTTGCATAATTTTTTTTTAAAATAAAATAGGTAGGTAGTGAAACAATTGTAATATTTTATGACCTTTTGTAATCTATTTTCTGTAAAAACCGCTTTGACTTGTCTTGACTTAACAATAAATTCCTTGTTTCCCTATTTATAAAACATTCCTTTCCTACACACAATAATATTATCTACCTGTACATTTATTAACAACTGCATTTTATCATGTTTACTCATTCGATAGATAGGTAACAATTTAATGCAACAACATTTCACATTTAGCACTTATCACCATATAAGAAATATTAGGGCGCTGGTTTTTTAGAGCGTCACGCCGTCTCACTGCTAAATTCAGTATAAAAGAAGTCGCTGTTTGTTCATTAGTTAGCCATGGCTCCTTCCGTTCGCTTTCCTCGAGAGTTTCACTTAAAGCTGTCCCATCTTCATTTTCTATTTTTTATACACCTATGGTGCGCTCTACGGTATTGTGAGCTTAAAACAATAGGTTGGGAGTGCTAGGCACACTATTATCTATAATAGTTTTCGATAATTATGAAGAATTGTCTTGAAGCTTCACTTAAAAAGTTACTATTTAGCTATTGAAAAAATCTCCGCTATTGGCCAATATCAAACCAATAATTAGCTGTCAAAATAGTGTCGAGGGTACCGATTATGAACGTCGATGTTGTCTAGCTAGATGCCATTTAGTTCATATAATGACCACGCAATTTCATATCAATTGGCGCTAGTATAGCAACTGAAGAGTACGAAATGACAAATTGTCAATACCGATCGCTGCGTATTGGTGTCAAGAGTAGCCTAGCTGACGTCTGCGGCGTTAGCATAGACAATGTATGGCGAGTGCGCCTCCAAGTAACCGAATCGGTCATAAAATCGTTCCCGTCGCCCCGACGCACCGCCCGTATAAACGAACCGGACGTTAGGTTTTTTAACCGCACGGGAAAAATCGTGCGTGTGCAGCGCACGGACGTTTTATATGGAAATGACGACTTCGGGTACCCTGATCGGGGAACCGCATCGCCGTCCTAAGGCAGCAGTGCGTTTCGTTCGGTTCGGTGAATGTATATCTGGAATGGAAGCCCAACATCTTTGTTTTTCAAAATGCATCGTTAGCACCTTTGGTAACCACTTTCCATCAGGTGGCTCCAATATTACTATTCTCTTCGGATGGCTCCATCGAGTATGGCTCGTTAACTTTTACCTGCCGTATAATTTCAACCAATTTCAACACTCTTGCAAAATTTACCAAAATGAAACGTAGATATAGTAGAGCCGGCATCTAAGCTCTACGCTGTCGTCTCGTCAGTAAAGTTTGACGAAAATGAGAGTGTGGACGGACTCTTCGGCCTACTTCGTCTTCACTTTTCCTTTGTCTTCTAACTTCGCACCTAACGACACTCGTTTCACTCACTGCAATCAATTTCGTAAGAGTATGTATGTACATACATACAGACATAGAGCCCGCTTAGCGCATTGACCGCTACGGTCAATCAATAGGAGCCGGCAGTCTAAAATAACAGAAGACTAATTTTATTGCCATGCTGATGAATGGGAGAAGAAGAAATTAAAAATAAAAAAGGAACGGATCATCTGTTTGGATTTGGATCGGAAAAAATAGAAACCTTTTAATTTTGTCGTGGAATTTTTATGTGGTTTCATTTGTAATCAGAAAAACGGAAATGTAATTGTAAACTGCAATAGCTGTATTCAGAGATGATAAGACAATCTTTTAAGTTTAGAAAGACAATAACAGTAATATTATGTGTTGTGCTTTTGCGTGAGTAAATTCTTATTATTTCATTTAGAAGTTACGAAATCGTTTAGTTTACCATGTAAATAAATATTAGCAGTATTTCACTACATTTCTAAAGTATAACTACTAATTTTAATACCAATTTTATCATGTTAATAATATATTACTAGAAAAGGCTAAACCATAATAAATTATTTGAAACAAAGTGTTCAAATTATTAGAACTTTTGGTCAGGGTCGCGTTAGGTTTGTTATTTTGATCAAAATTTCTCTCGTCTAGCAAACTCCATTAGACGGAACACTTTTAGGGGTATTTAAATTTAGATCAGGATGATAAAAAAGTCTAACCCTATTCCTATAATTTCATATTAACATAACAATTCCCATGAAGTGTAATATTATGGAACTTGATGGCTGAACAGCCAAAGTCTCCCAACTATTACAGTACGAACCCTACAGAATTTGTTTTCATCCCAGAAATCACCCTCATTAGGTGAACAATAAGATTTTGGTTATAGATTCACAAGTAGCTGGAAAAGGATAAAAGTTAGATCTTATCCTCAGAATCACTACATTAAAGAATTAGGATTGCATGAAAAACAACAAACATGTCTGTTAAATAATTACTAAAATAATTTTGATGACAATCATTTTCATTAATTAAAATACAATAATAATTTTGTTTACTATTCCAGTGTTTTTCATATTTCTCATAAAGAAAAATAATAACATTGATGATAAAGGAAACCAAAGACAATCGCAAGACCATGAAACATTGTCTCAAAGAGATTTTAATATACCAAAGAGAGTCAACATACAGCATAGTATAAAAAGTGACAATATGGAGACGGTAACAGATGATAAAACTAAACAGGAAATACTTGAAGCGAAAGCTCGGATTGAGCAACTTGAAAAAAAAATTGCTATTCTAGAAGGCAGAGTGCCACAAAAGTATCCCGAAGTCAAATATTTGGGATATAAGGAGAGGAAAAGAATTTTGGTGAGATATTATTTACGTATTCTTTGATATATTACATTAAGGAACTTAGTGTCATCATATGACAAAACCAACCATACATTATCACTACAATATTATCATAGTACAACATTTTATGAATATCCTGGCAATAAATAGTAGTGATAGATGATAACTGATAATGTAACATGCAAATATAATATGAAACTTGTTTCTTCTTTTATTTTAACTCGTTTAATTTTATTTATTTAATTGAAACTAAATCCATACAAATATTATAAATGTGACAGGTGTTTGTTTGTCCTCCCTTCATGTTGAAAGTAATGAATGGATTGATATGAATTTTTTATTGGGGATAGTTTAAGGTCTGGAGAGTGACATAGGCTACTTTTTATCCCGGAAAATAATCTCATTCCCACTAGAAAAAAAAGTAGGACATTATTTTTTCACGGCGATAATTGGAGATCTGAAGAGTAACATAAGGCTACTTTTTTTCCCAAGGGATAAAGAGATTCCCATGGGAAAAATTATTGACATTTTCCCCTGACAACGCGGGCGGAGCCGCGGGTAACATCTAGTTCTCCATAAAATTGAAAGGAAAATTTGGATAAATAAAGCAAGACTAAAAATATCAGTTTAAATTGAGGTGAAACTAGAAATAACTTTTTTTAAATAAAATCTTATTGTCTCTCTCAATTTGGTTTTACTAAGCAAGCAACATGGAGCTATGATATAATTTTATTTATTAACATAACAAAAACGACATTTTAATTTTTTCAGGTGACAGGAGGTGCTGGCTTTGTAGGATCCCACCTTGTAGATATCCTTATGATGCAAGGCCATGAAGTCATAGTTGTAGACAACTTCTTCACTGGCCGCAAACGTAATGTTGAACATTGGTTCGGTCATCGCAACTTTGAATTGATACATCATGATATTGTTAATCCATTATATGTTGAGGTATATAGATCCTACAACTTTTATGAAGTATAAAGGATATAGCCATGGAGCTGCCATCATATATTTTTAATTATTTTCAGGCAGACGAAATATACCACTTGGCTAGTCCTGCTAGTCCACCTCATTACATGCAAAACCCTGTCAAAACTATAAAAACAAATACATTAGGAACCATCAATATGTTAGGTATGTATGTGATAAAAGGTCTATATTGACATCTAGTAATAGGGCAATTTCTTACCAGCTTTTTTTATTAATTTGCAATTTGTGGTAAATATTTTTTTAAAATACATGTCATAAAATTACATAATAAAATGAATTAATATTTTATTCTATGACAGGTCTGGCACGGAGGGTTGGAGCGAGAATTTTGATAGCCAGCACATCTGAAGTATATGGGGATCCAATGGTGCACCCTCAGCCGGAATCATATTGGGGTCACGTTAATCCAATAGGTTAGTAAACAAAGTTTGATGCACAGTAAAAATACACATGCTCGACATTCATGAACTGGTGCGAACACTCGGCGGCATAAATATGTGTTGTCCTATAACATTGTTGACAAGTTACTAAAGTGTATAAAACATATTTATGCCGGTGACTAAATATAGTTTAATTTCTAAACAATTTAATCCTCTAATCGTAGATTTAGTATATACTTACCTACTAGCGTATATGCCTTGATCACACGCGCCGAGTAGAGTGGCGAGACAGTAAAAATGTCACTCGGCCGAGACAGTCCACTCGTCAGCCTTGGGCGAGTAGGTCAGGTGTTTATACTAATTTTGGTTCCCAGCGAGTCAGATCACCTAAAATTCGGGAACACAAACAAACAACACACGACGCGCGCGAGCCAAACTAGCCAGTAGCGAGCGAGTGACGCTCGGCATGGGTTCAAACTTGCCGAGTGAGCGAGCGATACAGTAAGGGGTATGCTGAAGGGAGCGCGGGGGTGGGCACTCGGCCTAGTAAACAAAACTAGGTCCGAGTGACTGTCTCGCCATTTTGTTCGGCCGAGTACTCGTCGGAAAGTACATACCAACCGAGCGCTCGGCCGAGGACACTGTCTCGCCGCTCTACTCGGCGCGTGTGATCAAGGCAATAGATCGGCGATGGTTTGATTAAGGCGAGACCAAAAACAAAATACACTAGTGTGCGTGTAATGTACATGTGTGCAAGGATATATAATTTTGTGGATTTTCTTTTTTGTTTGAGTTACATCCAGGCACTGCACAGATAACCATATGTAATCACGTCTAATTAACACCAAAATTATACTTAAAAACCATAAATTTTGTAAAAATAAGTGGGATTTGTTTTTAACACGACTGACGTCAGGCCGATACAGCCCGATAGCGTGTATAGGAAGAATGGTCTCTCCTATCTATCTCGCTCTAACAAACGCATATGCTATGTCTGATCTATCTCTTGCATTGCTAATTTAACGCTGGTATATAATAAATCTATGCCTCTAATAATATAAAATTGCCGTACCATAACAGGACGATACCACATGGGTATTGTCGATGTGATAAAACTAAACTGAACGCTACGATTTCAATTTAATGGACACTGATTGATAAAAGCACTGCGATGTCGCAACGCATTAAAAATCCTTTTTAATTCCCATGTAGGTGTACCTACATGGGAATTATACTATAATTACAGTAAATAGGTACTTTTGAGCGTCAATTTTTTTTTAATCATACCTTCGACGTGAATGCCCTGTTGAGAAGAAGTGCCGAGAGAACCTCAACAGATAGCTTTTTTTTAAAAGCGAATATAACATAAAAGTTTGCATGGTGATTAATAGCATGGGGTAATAAATGGAAACGGTGTTTCCATTTATTACCCGACTGCACCAGAAGGAGGGTTATGTTTTTCGAGAGTATGTATGTTCATACTGATTTAAAAATATGTATTGTAGAATAATATTCCTTATTTCAGGGCCACGTGCTTGTTATGATGAAGGCAAAAGAGTGGCCGAGACGCTGGCATACTCATATGCCAAACAAGAAAAAGTATCAGTTAGGGTAGCAAGAATTTTTAACACTTATGGGCCAAGGATGCTATTGTCTGACGGTCGTGTAGTCTCCAATTTTATAATGCAGGCATTACAGAATTTAACTATTACGGTAAGTTTCATAAGGAATGCTGATTTACTTTACTCAATATTCAGAAGAAAAAAGAAAAATCAGAATTCGTCAACGTTCGGTAAAAATGCGCTGAAATGAAATGGTGATTGATTATTAATTATTCAATAGTTTTACCAGTAACAAATGAAACACCGCAAGTACACGAGCCGCAGTTTGAAAGTTATTTAAAACACATTGCGCTACATAAAAATGTCACCGAACAGTACTGGACGGTTCTGTACTCTGAAACTTAACAAATCTTGCTCAAACATTTCAGGTGTATGGCAATGGAAAGCAAACGCGATCTTTCTGCTATGTATCGGACTTGATAGATGGATTGCTGTCTCTAATGGCTTCCAGTTATACATTGCCTGTGAATATAGGCAATCCTGTGGAGCATACTATCGAAGGTATACAGTACAGTTTTATAATACTTACGGTCCGGCTTCGATTTTTGCGACTACGCTCTTGAGTTGTGGCACGACCGCTCACGTTGCCGTCAAATGGGTCTTCTCATATCTTACTGCTGGACGACTCGCGCTAAGTCGTCGCTAAGAACCATCTCCACGACCGAAAGAATCGCAATATCGTCGTGCCACCTAATTCTATACATTGTCTTAGAATGTGTCTCCACACGATTTTCATTCGAACTCGTCGCAATTCTCTCGCTCGTAGAGACTATGGTCCCTAGCGATGAAGTCGTAGCCTGGCTGTAATGGACGCCAGCGATTTGTTGACTCTTAAAAATAGTTGATTTCTGAAACTAATTTTTTAATTTGGTGGTTAGATACGCACAAGAATAAACTGTAAATAAATTATTTATTTATATTGTTCACAGAATTAGCGACTATAGTAAAAAATCTAGTCCCGTCGTGTAGTAGTATGCTATCGTCGAGCGCCGCAGTGGAGGATGATCCACAGAGGCGCCGGCCGGACATTGCAGTAGCTGAGGCCAATTTGAGTTGGTCACCTAAGGTGGGAAATTGCTACAGTGCCACAAACTTATCTGTGCCGGTGGCCAAGATTAGAACGTCATCGGCACTGTAAACCTTTGTTTGATCGCGTCGCGACTAGTCGCGAGTCAGTATGACATTAAACTCAGAGCCCGTGATAGCACGAGCCGCACCGGGTCCTGCTCGAGGTGGTCGCGTCGCGCCACGCGCCGTTTAGACAGCCTGGCTCGGCGCGGCTCGGCTAATTTCGCGCGATCCATCGCTTGTCGGTTTTTTGACACGGATCAAAGGCGCGCGCGCCACCGTCGGCTCGGCCTGTGTTAATGCGCGCCGTCTAAACAGATGATACAGAGCGCGCGACGACGTATATCCATATTTTAGTAAAAATTGGTCTTGAACTCTTGAGAAGACGGTCACGCGGATGGTGCGGCAGCTCGCGTTGTTGTGATCCACGCGCCGCCCGCCACGCCTTGTATACAAGTAGGCCTGCGGAACGGAGCCGGGCCGATCTTCACGGACGGCGCGGCTCGCGTTGGTTCGTGCTATCACGGGCGGTTTGCAACGGCCTGCGGAACGGATTAAGCCGGGCTGATCTTCACGGAAGGCGCGGCTCGCGTTGGCTCGCGCTATCACGGGCCGTTTAACCGCGCCTTATAACTTGATTCGAGACACTGGCAACCTTCTATCTGGCGACAGCATCGTACAAACAGTAGTAAATCGACTATTTGATATTTGTGTCAGTTTTATCCAAAATTGTAGTACGTCCTAAAAACTAAATGAGCTTCTTTGCTTACTGTCAATGCATGGCAGCTGTTTAACTTGGGTTACTCGGCGGTGGCTTTGTCTAACCATTGCTATTAATTTATCTTTCTATTTACAGGTATCTCTGAAAGTTGGCTTACAGAGAACAATAGAATATTTTAGAGAAGAAATATCAAGATCGACTTTTTACAATAATCAAACTTACATGGATGTTAATGTAAAAAGTTCTCACTGAGTGCCCTAGTCCTATATAAAATGTGATATTAGGTTTGTATAAGGGACTATTAAATTAAATACTATTTTTTTTTTTTCAATTTTTCTTTGGCTTTGAACATTTGAAGATTTTTGTCAAGCCAGGGCCTATAAATTCGTTTAATCACTCTTCAAAATGTTTTGCCAGAACTTTGATGGAAAAATGTGTGATTATGTCAAGATGTTCAAATCCCTTTTGATACTGTTTTTTTATTTTATTGTACTATTGAAAATTACATGTTTATTATTCCTGAGTTTATGTATAAATTATTTAAAATAAATTGATAATTCAAAGACAATTTAATATGACCTATTTTTTTCCTAGAGAGGTGGTTATGTACAACATTTGCTAGGTAATACATTCCAATTATATTGATGTATTTTTCCAACCATGGTTGCAGTCTTGCATAGTTTCTTTCCATGTGTGTGCACCAAAGTTCTGTACATTTCGAACATATCGCTGGGAGTCTGTTTATGTCTCACAAGCATGTAAGTCTTGCATCCATTGGATTCCCACTCAGTATCAAATCTTATATCATGCACTCTATTGATACCATCTAATGCTGCAGTCCATACTCCCATTGAAACATCTTCTGAGATGTAATGACTGGAAATTATAAGAATATAGATTAGGTAGGGTTGCCAGCTATCTTTTTCCTTGTGTACTTTAGAAGTCTAACACTATTTGTGAAGTACACAATGTACCTAGTATGCTAAAAAATATTCTCATTTTTTACATATTAAAATAACAGTCAACCCTAATTAAAATTTGTAGGTACTGTGGAGTGCCACAGTACCTAGTAGTGACTAACAATGCAATTTCATAAGTAAGTATAGTATGCATTCTAATTCATTAATTATAATTTGATTTGAGTAAAAAATTGAGCAGACATACTTTCAACATGTTGAATCAATAAAATAATATGAAATTGCATCATGAGTAGGTTCTTTTAGAATTATACATGAGAATATTTGTTTAGATACTTTGTATAGCCAGGGCTACGTCACTCCATGTACATGTACTTGCGCGCGTTAACTACCTACCGGGCGTAGGTAGGACCGTCGGCTGTCCTAAACTCAGTGGGTTGTCGCAAACGCTCGCTATCGCACGCGCACGCTCGTAGTGAATAAATTTTAATATTACGATAAAAGTACTTTTAAGTTAATGTACATTAATTTTGTGTGGTTTAGTTTTGATTTCAGTAGTTTAAATAGTAATTATGTTGTGTGATTATATAATTTAAATAATAAGTATAAAAACAATGCAGCCGCCCGGAAATTGTTGTGTAGTTGATGGTTGCAAATCAAACAAAAGGAGGAATAAAAACCTGTCATTTTTTAGTTTGCCTGTTGATGAAGAAAGGTAATAATGAAACTCTTAAGTATACATTATAGATACCTAGAATTTGGATGAATTTATAGAATAGAATAGGCTGGTTTTAATTAAGTACCTACTACGGTAACATACTGTTACGAGCGTGGGGTTCGGGATTGGGATTAAACACGGTTGACTTGTTAGAAGAATTTATTCAGCGATGGACAGGTCACAGATACAATCACTATTGCCAAATCACACGAATAATCGAAGTCCGTAGCGCGCTGAAGTCGTTGGTCCAATCACAGTATTCTTCCAAGTCCCAGAGTCGTCCGTAGTCCGTTGGTATCGCAAAGGTCGCAGGTTAACTCACTCTTGATTAGTCTTCGCAGTTATCGCACCGAAAGCTCAGAATGAACTAACTGTGTCGGCTACCGTCGCGGTATTTATAGCCTCAATATACGCCTCGAATGTTCCCATTTTTATGGCCTTTTTTTGTGACTTGTTTGCAAATAACTTTGATCAAAACAACTTCAAGGTCAACACAACTTCCAAGGTGTAAACCATTTTGTACCTTATAGTACAAGCATTAAAGCTCAATGTCGCTTGTACTTCGAACATGTTTGTCACGCTTGTTTTGAATGATCACTTATTTTTCGATCCATGAATAGTTGTAAACAAGTGATTCCAGTGGCGACGCGAGACGTCGAGAACATTCTAGCTCGTTCGCGACAATACGAAGGAGCGCGCCTTTTTAACAAAGTAGGAACATACCCTCGGACATTAAAAGTATTGACTCGTTCGACGTATTTAAAAAACGATTAGCCAAATACTACATGATGTTAAAATGTTAAAATTGTAATTTTTTGTGAGTACCTACTACTTTATTATTCTGTGCTAATGACTTATTGCAACGAATGTGTGCATTTAATGCCTTTTAAAATAGGTAGGTAGCTATGTTCTCATATTTTTATCATAGCAGCAACCCTAGCATTATTAAGATAGCAACCCTAGCATTATTAAGATGGCAGCGACGCCGCACGGCTGCGAATCGAAAACAACTCTATAGTCGAGCGCATTAGGCACAATTTAGCACGCAGCGGTCGCCGTCGAGTTGCAGTAGGCTATTATCGCGGTAGATATATTAATTTTTGTAGGGAGTGATGTATCTGTTACGAAGTAACTATTAAGTAATCTGTGGTATAGCTATTATTCTGTTTCTGTTAATTAATCTTTCACTCAAAAAGTTATGGATGGATTTGACTGAAATTTTTGGTTATGAAATGAAGTAAACGAAGCTGCAGGTACCTACTATTAACATAACAATATAAAAAAGGTAAGATAAGGTAGGTAGTATTAATACCTCAGAACATCGGAATTTCTGGCTATGTAATCCACAATGGAACTAGAGATGACGTAACCACCACCAAATGCGTAAGGTAAGTATTTGTCACACAGGAACCAGTCTCGTTCCCGCCATTTTCCGTTTTGAAACACTTGTGCTCTCCCTTCAAAATATCCCCAATACAATCCTTTGTGTGAGGGGAGATGGTCCTGAATTATTATTTTTATTATTTTCTGTATGATTAGGTACAGTCAAAAAGGAGTTGACTGACCCGGGCCGCTGTATATAAGATTAAAGATTTCTAAATATTGAAGGGATTTACTTGAAAATTTATTTATCAATAGTATTCATATTGTACTATGTTATTACAAATTTTCAAGTAAATCCCTTCACGCAATATTTAGATTGACTGTACCATCTTGGCTGAAGTTATGATAATTTATTATTGGAGTCAAGTGCATTCCTGCTAATAATTACTACAAGGTGAATATGCCCAAAATTATATACATCACTAGCTTTTGCACGCGGCTTCGCTCGCGGTTAATTTTATGATTAAGATCACGTACAGCGCGACTTGTAGCGCCATCTGTTGGCCGGCAATTGCGAATTGCAGGAATCGCCATCTATAGTTGAAGAAGTATTTTCCCATTGGAATGACATACTTTCACGGGATAAAAAGTAGCCTATGTTGGGCTCTGTACCCCTGACAATATGTATACAAATTTTCATAATGATCGGATGATTCGGATGATTAGTTAAGCCGCGAAGGAATAACAAACAAACTCACTTTCTCATTTATAATATTAGTTAGGATTGATATCCAAACTTACTTTTACACTTATATATTCATTTATATCATTGCCACGCATTTGTGGAGCATATGCCTCTAGATCCGTAACAACAATATCCACTCGTACAAAAGAATCATCATCACATTTTATAACATATTTAAATTTTTTCAAATTGGTACCCAACCACTTTAAAGCCTGTAACATTTTTAGCGCCAAATTCTTGTAGCTTTCATCCAAATTGTGGAGAAATAAGAGATCATTGCTCTGTTTCTGTTCGTAATACAATTTCTCTAGTCTTATTTCGCTCAAGCCTCTTGTTCCAACAGCAAAATAAAACTTAATGAATTCTGGCTGGACCATTTGTCCCACTCGTTTACGTTTCCACTTATACAGCTTCTCACCATTTTCAACAAATATATTATTTGAAAACTTCGCCCAGGTAGCGCGAACTGCGTCACGTTTCTCCTCATTTTCAGGGCTGCTCAAAATCAACACGGCATATTCAACATCGCTTTGAGGTACTTCAGTTTCCTTATTAGCCAGTACTGCATCTGCACATTCAATGCGAAGGAAACTCACGGTTATACCGGATATAAGATAAAAAAAGAAAATACTAGCCAGTATTATCCTTTTATGTCTTCTAATAGCAAGCACTACGGCCAACATTATTGTTAAGTGGCAAAACCTTTGAATAGCCCCCACCATCTTTTTTTTCACACAGATAGAAATTGTCTATTCGCGCGGCACGCACGGCGCATGTCATTGAAATACCATTATTTAAAAAATATATATATGAAAACTATGTATAAAACCTATATCGTTTGAATTGTTATGAAGTAACCTACCGGAATGAGTATACAGTAATAAGTATACTCGATAAATACATTATACTTTTCTCCAGTTTACTGTAAAAAAGTAAAAATTAAAAAAACGGCTATTACTCGGTAACTAGTAGAGCCTACTTACCGTTATAATTTTCATTGAAGGTTCAGCGTATGGACTACTACCATGATTTTTTTCAAATTTCTAAACATAAGACTTTTGGAGATAGAGGGGGGGGGGACCACCGTGCAAAACGAAAATTGACACGATAAATATAATACACTTAGACCCGATTTCACCATTGTTTTCTAAACGAAGCATTAGTTAATGAGCTGTTAAAATTAACAGAGACTTTAACATCGCTGTTAATTTTCTGCGTTCCACACTTGAAAAGTAACAGAACATTACGTAATCGTACATCAAGCGACCGACTTACGAATCATTCATTCACATTTTAAGCCGCCTAAAACAAAATGTCATTTTTGGTAATGTGATTGGTTCCACGCGCTTCACTATTTGCACTAGGCGCATAATGAATGCCGTGTTAGGTAACTCGACTAAATTGAAACGTCATTCGCATTGTGTATTTCAATAGCAATGAAGGGGCTTTGCGTTTGGTCGGCTGGTTCAAATGTCATAAAATGTTTACTTCGTTCGTTTTAATGTTTTGTTTGGATTTGTCTGTTGAGGTTGAGCGAGGTTTTTTCTGTCTGCTGTGTGGTATTTTCTTGTGTATTGTGATACAATGTCGAAGAAACCCCGTGGGCCCAATTTTACTTCTAATGAGAAGGAAATTTTAATACATCTCGTTACGAAATACAAGGAGATTATAGAAAATAAAAAAACGGATGCCGTAACTACGACTATCAAGAATGAAGGTTGGAGAAAACTAACCAAAGAATTTAACTCTTTGAGTTCTTTTTGTGTCCGAAACACGGAACAGCTTAAAACATGTTGGGACAACATAAAAAGAAGCACGAGGAAAGATAAAGCCACGACGAAGAAAGAAATTATGTTAACAGGTATGTGCTTATAAAATAAATAAATTTAGGTATATGATTGTTTATGCCAGAGTACATCTACTAAATCGAACAGAGAAAAAAGTTTTTTTGCTTCACTTACCAACATATTGTTATTGCATACATATACATAGGGTAGTTTAGTTAATTAATATTTCATATTTTTGCAGGAGGAGGCAAACCCAATTTCCCTCCACCAGGAACGCTCCGAGGCCAGGTAGAAATTCTACTTGGGCCAACCCTAGATGGATTGGAAAATCCATTTGATTCTGATGCCGGGTTTTCACAACAAAAGCTGACCAACTCGGACCTCATTGTCGTTGAGGAAAGGATTGATGAAGTGGAATTAATTAATACAGATGAAGATTTAAATATAGGGTGCTCATTAGTACAAGAGGTTAGTTAATTAAGTGAAACCTTAAAATTTAGTAAAATATGAAATCTTTGAGAAATTTAAGTCGCTTTGCTGAATTGATACATTGATATTATTATTATTATTTGTTTTAGGAAGAACCAGTTGATATACTGGGAGTACGTAAATTGGCAGACAGTGAATGTTCAAAAGCAGTACCAGAGGTTAGTCACATAATATCATAGGTGGTGTGTAGCTGACACTACACGCTCACTGCAATCCAACCTTTTAATAATTAAATAAATAATGTTTATACAATATGTACCTATATGGCTTAATACAGATAAGTTTATTTATTTGGATAGTTGGTAAAGTTACATATTGTATGAAATTTTAATGTGCTAATTTTCCTTATTTAAGATATTTTTTTACATTTTAGAATGCACTTGCTGATCCATCAGGAACTTCAAAATCTGAAGATGCATGCTCAAAGGTACTAGAGGTAATTATTTGTTTATTTTGTTATATTTCATTAAAAAATCAATGAGGAATTAAAAATAACAAAAAACATTGTATAATACTTATTAAATGGCAATCGTATACAGTCCCATTGCCATTTAATAAGTATTATACAAATGCTTCATAATATTTTATTGTATTACAGAATAAAGAGAATAAAATGTGGAATGGTTGGTCACCAGCTGCGTTAAAAACAAAAGTCTCTGACCCACTACTCAGCAAGAAAAGCAGTCCATCATGGTTGCAAAGACGGAGACCAAAGGCCTCTTTGCATGATAAAGTTTTAGAAAGTAAGTTAGAACTAGTGGAGATGATGAAAAAAAATTTGGAATCTGAGGCAAAATATAAACAACATTTATTTGAGGAACAATTAAAACAAGAAAAAATAAAGACGGCAATATTGGAGTTGCAGTTGAAGGAAAAACAAGAACAATTTAATTAAATAAAACATTGCTACGTATCAATAAGATACGTATTCACCTGCTCCTGATAAGAATAAGCTTTACTCAAAAAATATTAAAATTAAGATTATGATTTTATTTTATTTTATTTTATAGGTGTTATATTATAAATTGTGGTGTAATATCAATATTTTACCATTTATAGTTTTTAATAAAGTTTATTCTTATCACGTGCAGGTGGATCTTGGTAATTGACTTAGCACTTAGTTTATAATATATAATAAAACACTATAAATACAAAAGAAGTATTATTTATTGATTTATGTGTCCCTATTCTAAAAATGATACTAAATAAGTAAATCGCTTATTTTATGCAGATATGTAATAGTGTGATAATAAAATAGCCAGTACAGTTCAGTCACACCTATATCTAGCCCCAAACTAGGATTATTACATTTTTGTTCACTCCATATACATTTCAAATGTTGTGTTAGTATTGTTTTCAAAACTTTCAAATTAAATGTTAGTAATTAAGTTAGTTCTTACTCTGATCCCTTTTGGATAAATTAAGGTAAACTTAAATGTAAACTTTTATAATAGTCATTTATTAATCTTCTGCGCACAGGATTTATATCTCTAGTGTTTGCACCACTTCTCTGTTCTCTGATACGCCCTTGTAAAAGTAGTTCTTCCCATGGTTCAGGAAGTACTAGATCAGGGTCATCTAGCGGTAAATCTTCCTTTGCCTTTATAAGTATATTATGCAAAACTCCAGTAGCCACAATAACAGGAAGGCAATTTTTTAATTGTATTTGCATTCCCATGGCGAGTACAGGGAAGCGACGTTTCCATACTCCAAACAGGCGTTCTATGGGGTTTCTACTTCTAATTTGTGACTCATTATACAATATCTCTTCTGGTGTCCTGGGATCTTCCAATGGCATCATGATATATGGTCGATTCATATATCCACTGTCAGCTAGCAGAACTGCATCTCCATATTTGTTGCTTTCAAATAATGCATTCCTGTATGACGCATTCCATATGGTTTGGTCTTGACTGCTTCCAGGCCATCTCGCAACTAAATCTAAAATTTCCAAATTGGCACTGCCAATCGCCTGGACATTTATTGACATGTAGCCTTTTCTGTTCCTGAAGTACTCTGCATTCTCCCCTCCAGGTGAACGAAGACGAACGTGTGTACAATCTAGTGCACCCAACACTTTTGGAAACCGTGCTATATTATAAAAATCCAATTGTGATTTTCTGAGCTCTTCCACTGACTCTGGAAATTTGATAAAATCACGATTGAGGGAGGCTATTGCAGTGGTAACCCTATGTATGATCCTGTGAGAAGTAGATTTACTTGCTCCACAGTAGTCGCCTACTGTTATTTGCTGCGAACCTGTTGCATAGTATCGTAATGTCAGAAGAAGTTGATTTATTGGTGAAATTGAGTCATTTCTGTAATTAAAAAATAAAATTATAGATTATGAAGGTCTACACCTACTTTGGTCATGACATGACCTAGAATAATAGGTTTGATGTATTGTACTTACCACCTACCTAGGTACTTAATAGTTAAGTACCTAATAAGGTATTTTTTATACGTATATATACAAGTACCAATATTGGTGGTTTATTAATTGCAGGAAGTCACCTCAAAGTAGGTAATTTTATACTTACTAAGTAGGTGGTACGTGACTTCTTAGGTTAGTTGTGGTTTTATTTTATTTCATTACACAAAAAGTACCTATACTTAACTATTACATGAAAATATTTTAGGTAGGTATTCGTAAGTTTTACTTACAGATCTGAGGGATATTCAAGTTTGTCTTCAATTAACTCCAAGACGTCCAAAACTGATTGTTTCGATAACCGAAACCTCGTACAAAAGTCTATGTCGTCATATTCTTCGAAATAATGACGACGTTCTTTGAAAATTCTGGGACGCCGCACTATATTATCTAAATTATCTAAATTTTCTAATACATCTTCATTTCCGAAAATAAAATCGTACGCGGAGTTCATCTTGGTTGACAGTCGCAAACAACCTTTGTGTATTCCGAAGTGTCAAATCGCTTGTTAAAGTATTTAACGGACCACTAGAGCAGTAATTAAATTTAACACCTCGTCAAGGGAAGTAATCATCTGTTAGAGTATGGTGGGACAGTCGCTAGCCTTAACAGACCGTCAAAATACTTAACGGGATGTTAAACTAACAAACAGAGAATGGTGAAATCGGGTCTTATAGTCCTATTATTCGCTTTCCCGTGGGAATTCTTTAAAACCCCATCTTTATCCTTGTCAAAAGAACCTCTATACAAAATTCCAGCTTTCTAGGTTGAGCGCCATACATATTTTTTGGGTAACTTGAACCGTTTATGCAGCGCACGCAACGGATGCCCTCATAATTTTCCCCTTTTTGCAACATTTTTCACTGATGCTTTGCTCCTATTGGTCGCAGCGTAATGTTATATAGCCTAACCTAAAGCCTTCCTCGATAAATGGACTATCCAACACAAAAATAATTTTTCAATTCGAACCAGTAGTTCCTGAGATTAACGCGTTCAAACAAACAAACATATTCTTCAGCTTTATAAATTAGTATAGATTTTTAAACAGTGCCACCTAGCGTAATAGATTTAAAGTGCTTTAATTTTCGCGCGATATTGCTTCGTGCTTTAATTTGATGAAAACGTAACCATAGCGCGATGTAACATTTGAATAGCGCCATCTAGCGTAGAATAGAAAGAACTTGAATTAATTTCGGCAAGCGCGTAATTTTTTTGCTATAACTTCTAAAGTATCTATTTAAATTAAATGGTGTAAAGATTATAATAATGTACTACTGGATACTGTATTAACTGGATAAGGATTAAATACTGTATACGTCAAAATCGGTTTCCAATTTCCGCATTAATACTCGGAAATAGCTTTTTATTTTATGGTAAGTTATACGTAAACGATAAATATATGCTTTCGCGGACTTTTTTGGAGACCTAAATAAGAGGAATATCTTATAATTTTTGTTTTGTTATATCTCAAAGGGTTTAACCGGCGTTTTCGTCGACAGCTCCCAAGCGGGTTGATTTTTTCAGACACTCCCAACAATAATCTTTGTATTTCAGCCAATTTACACAAAATCCTGACAAATTTTATACATAAACCTTCCTCATGAACCAGGCTATCTGTTGGTGAAAACCGCAAGAAAATCTGTTGGGTAGTTTTTGAGTTTATCGCGAACAGACAGACAGACAGACGCGCAGGAGGACTTTGTTTTATAATATGTATAAGGACTAGAGAAACCCGCGCAACTTCGTGTGCGTTTATCCCGCTTTCCCGTAGGAATTTCAAAAAATCCTTTCATATCGGTTGCCTACATCATTCACCACACTTTTCAGAACACACCCAAAAAATTGTGATATGTTTAGATATATATTTTTTCTATTTTTATACTTCTCATTACAATCTTTGGTGTTTATGAAATAGGCTAGCCCGACCGGTGAAGAGACACCCTTATACAGAATATTGACGTGAAGCAGCAATGCGTTTCGTTCGGGGAGTGAAATCCGAAATTCTTGTTTGTCACCTTTGTGGTATAAAAAAAATCTAACTCATTCCTTATACTATTTCTCGCTATATCCTGTTTTTTCCTGTTATAGGTCGGCAACGGGTTAGGGACCCTAGAATCTATGTGCTCAATAGTCGACGGTAATCACCTAATATCAAATGATCCATATTCCTGGGCTTGTTTTCCAACCACTTCCGTAAAAAAAATGTATAAGTATATCGGTAATTCAATACCTACAACCTCAGCCTACAACAACACTACGAAATAATAGAGCGAGTCGACGACGTAATGAGACTTCCTATAAGTGAGAAAGAGACAATATCAATATGTATGCCATTTAACCATTGACCAATTTAACTTGAACCCTGTCAAATATTATAAAATTTAATATTTAATTACTTACTATTTATTATCGATGAATATGATTCAGTCCGCTTTATACATAGTTAGAATTTTAGCTGTTATTCCGATATCACAAATAGATTTATATAGACGACATTATGATTGAATATTCACAATTTATAATTACATGACAGATGACACTTCACTTCACGGATGTGTCAAAATGAAATGTAATTGAAATCAAAAGCACTAAGGAGTATGAGTATTGATATTAACTCGAAGAAAATTACCCACAAAATACATTTTTTTCAAGAATTTCAATAAAATAAGAATCACATCTTCCATCAATTTTCTTAAACAATTTTTATGCAAAATTTGAAGTAGATTGGACCAAGGAATCAAGTTGTCCCATAGTAACTTTACCCCCCTTTTTTACCCCCTTAGAGTTCGAATTTCGAAAAATCCTTTCTTATCGGACGCCTACGTCTTATAATAGTTCTACCTGCCAAATTTCAGATTTTTACGATGAGCGGTTTAGGCTGTGCGTTGATTCTCAGTCAGTCAGTCAGTCAGTCAGTCAGTCAGTCAGTCAGGACAAAGTATTTTATATATTTAGATTATTATTATTAAATAATATTTTTTTTTGATTTTTCTTAGCAATGGACTTTAAAAAGATATTTGTCAAGCCAGGACCTATAAATTCGTTTCTAGTCGTTTAAATTATTCTTCAAAATGCGTTTTGCCAGAATTTTGATGGAAAAATGGGGTGATTATGTCAGGATGTTCAAATCCCTTTTGGTACTGTTTTTCATCTTATAGTTTCGCCATGTCCGTCCGTCTGTCCGCGGTCTAGTAGCAGTAATTTTGTATGTTTACACATATGTATTTGATATGTTACAATGCTAACAAAGTGCTGGAACAAAATTTCGAAACCTATATTTTTTTGGGGTGCCTTCCCTGACATGTAAATTGGAAATTAATAATTTTTTTCGCGCCCACCCCATGTTGTGGGGTATAATTAGATAGGTCTCTTTCTTCAAAACATGAAACTATAACGGTTAAGTAGGCTCTACTAGTTACGAGTAATAGCCGACGAACATAAAACATAAAATTTCTTTGATGAAAACTTACACATGTGATAGAATTTGATATTGGACTTACTGAAGGCAAGCAAAACACAGCAAATACGGAATCCTACATTGTGCGTGGCCCGACACGTACTTGACATGTTTATTATTTATGCTGAGTTTATGTATAAATTATTCAAAATAAATTGATAATACAATTTTACATAATCTATTTTTTTTACTAGAGAGGTGGTTCTATGGTACAACATTTGCTAGGTAATACATTCCAATTGTATTGATATATTTTTCTAACTACGGTTTCAGTCTTGCATAGTTTCTCTCCGTGTGTGTGCACCAAAGTTCTGTACATTTGGAACATATCGCTGGGAGTCTGTTTATGTCTCACAAGCATGTGAGTCTTGCATCCACGGGACTTCCACTGAGTATCAAATCTTATATCATGCACTCTATTGATACCATCTAGTGCTGCAGTCCATACTCCCATTGAAACATCTTCTGAGATATAAAGACTGAAAATTATAAGAATATAGATTAGGGGGAGGGTTGCCAAACATCTTTTTCCTGGTGTACTGTGTTTATCAAGTACACAATGTACATTATATTATACCTAATCCTAATTGTAGGTACCTACAGTAGAATTACTAACAAATGCAATTTCATAAGTATAGTATGCATTTTAATCCATTATTATAATTTACAATTTGAGTTTAGTAAAAAATTGTATAGTGAACAGACACATTGATGGCTACTTTCAACATATAAATTGAATATGAAATTGCATCACGAGTCCTTTTAGAAATATAAATAGGGAAAATTTGATTGGATGAATACATGATGAATAGCTGTATGACTCTTTCTCAAAAACACTGGATAGATTTGATTGAAAACTTTTGATTATGAAGTATGTACAGTACAGCTATTAAAATAACCATATAAAAGGTATAGTCATATAATACCTCAGAACATCGGAATTTCTGGCTATGTAATCCACAATGTAACTGGAGATGACATAACCACCACCAAGTGCATAAGGTAAGTAGTTATCACACAGGAACCAGTCTCGTTCCCGCCATTTTCCATTTTGAAACACATGTGCTCTCCCATCAAAATATCCCCAATACAATCCTTTGTAAGAGGGGAGATGGTCCTGAAATAATTTTTTTTTCATTTTCTGTAATTAGGTACAATTTTGGCTGAAGTTATGTTAATTTATTAATGGAGTCAAGTGCATTCCTACTAAAAATTACTACAAGGTGAATATGCACAAAATTATATACATAAACCCTGTTTCTTATAACTTGACCAATGTAGTAAACAATCATCATATCTTTTTAACGAAAATAGGCAATTAAAATTATCATTCACACCTAAATAATAATAATATAGTCAGAAATGGCATTACACTCTTATTACTCTGGAGATTTATCGATTTTACACATGGATATTTGAATAAAAAGACTACTAAGACTAAGATTGTTTACTACATTGGTCAAGTTAAAAGAAACAGGGTTTACATTGATATCACTTACTTTTACACTTATATATTCATTTATATCATTGCCCCACATTTGTGGAGCATATGCCTCTAGATCCTTAACAATCAAATCCACTCGTACAAAAGAATCATCATCACATTTTATAACATATTTTAATTTTTTCAAATTGGTACCCAACCACTTTAAAGCCTGTAACATTTTTGGTGCCAAATTCTTGTAGCTTTCCTCCAAATTGTGAAGAAATAGGAGATCATTGCTCTGTTTCTGTTCGTTCTTCAATTTCTCTAGTCTTGCTTCACTCAAGCCTCTTGTTCCAACAGCATAGTAAAACTTAATGAATTCTGGTTGGACCATTTGTCCCATCCAAGTGTGGTTCCACTTATACAGCTTCTCACCATTTTCAACAAATATATTACTTGAAAACTTCGCCCAGGTAGCGCGAACTGCGTCACGTTTCTCCTCATTTTCAGGGCTGCTCAAAATCAACACGGCATATTCAACATCGCTTTGAGGTACTTCAGTTTCCTTAGTAGCCAGTACTGCATCTGCACATTCAATGCGAAGGAAACTTACGGCTATACCGGTTCCAAGATAAAAAAAGAAAATACTAGCCAGTATCATCCTTTTATGTCTTCTAATAGCATACACTACGGCCAACATTATTGCTATGTGGCTAAATATAATTTTAGATAATCATTAGGAAGTACATCTTATATCAAAATAGAACACAGCTGTCTGTCTTCCTTCATTACCACTGTAAATTATTTGATGCAACACATAGTTTTATCTATCATTATAAACCTAAGCTACATTTTGCAATAAAAATAGTTCAAGCTCAATGAATAATTATTTTAGGAAAAAAAATGTATGAGATGTCGCGTAGGGGTGAGGCGTATTTATCGGAACAGTGACAAATCACTGTTACCGAACAATTCGGAACAGTCACTGCTCCTGGCGATACGAAATACCTGTTACGAAAAATACTAGCCTGTGACTTGTCACAGTTCACGAACAGGGGAACTGTGACTGTGACTGATAACTATCGCCATCTCGTTTCATTTGTAGGTCCTGAAACGAGAAGCACCTAGTATTAAAATACTAGGTGCTTCTCGTTTTAGCACGTATAAATAAAACGAGACGGCGATAACTTATGATCTGTCAGTCTGTCTGTCACTGTGACTTTTTTTCCTTTCGTTTGGCAATCAGACTAAACAAACACTGTGACTATTAAGCCCACCATTCACACGCAGATTGGTCCGGCGGATTGGTCGGCCATCGGACTAATCCGCCTGTGTATGGAAGCGACGAACCGGTTCGCCAGACTGTCAAATGGGTTGGCGTCGGGCTCGTTGCGAGCCGCGAGCGCCTGTCGAACCCCACATCCCATACTTCGAGTGGAGGGTTCGTGCAGTGTATGGGCAACGCCGGATTGGTCCGCGGTCGGGTCCGGGTTGCGAGTCGGGTCCGGGTTCGTGTAGTGAATGGTGGGCTTTAAGTTTTTTACATTGTGGCAACCTAAGAACAAGGTAGCATGGCAGGCAAACCATGCGTGTCACCAGTCACCAGCAATGTAAAGCAAACAGTTCGTTAACAAAACGTTTTTTTATCACTGCGGAAGCCATATTAAATGCTGTGGATTTATGTTATCTACCATAAAGTTCTTTTTCATCACATGATTTTTAGTTTTTTAATAAAAAAAAATTAAAGTACCAAATCAAAAGTGGTTTCAGTAACATGCATTCGGAGGGTTGCCAAGTTAAGATTTTTCATTAGCCATTTGAAAAAAAGGGTAGCTATCTCAAGATTTTTTAATTTGCCGCTGTTTTCGAGTGACACGATTGGACACGATTAGATTGCCAGACTTTTAATAAACAAGTTTAATGACTATATTTTCTGCCATTATCAAATTACTTTATCACAGGCAGAACTTATAAACTACGAACGTCTCTTTTACACACAAAGGATTACTTCCTCTTACCTATTATAATATTATAATTAGTATTTTAAATATTTTTTTAAGAACCTTATTTAGGTACCTACATACATACATATATCCGAACACGTCGAAAATTACAACATCTTTTTCAACATTTTCCTCCAGCAGAACACTAAATAAAAGGTGGCGTTGGCTTATTAGATACTGTGGTTCTGGTCACTTATACAAACTTTCGCCCCACGGGATTTTGCGAAATTCAACTCCCAAGGGGGCGAAACATAATGAGATGGCAAAGCTTGTATGAGAGAACGCGATGTCTTGGCCCGATTAAATTAAATTTTTTGCTAGATTATAATATGATCTCATAAAAAGGTTGACTATCTATGTCTCATGACTACGCAACAACGAATTACACCATAAAGTTAAAAAGTTTATAAAGATGCGAATGTGCTAAACAATATACGATTTAATCAAATCTATTTAGAAGTTTCATTGTAAATTTTAAGTACTTACAGTGTCCTGTAATATCATTAAAGTATTTAGTATTGTAGGATTTAGTATTATGACCATACTTAAGCTACGTGCGATAATGGTGAAGCAAGAAGAAGAAAACATTTATGGACAAAACTGTTAATGAAATATCTGTTATGAAAAATACCTGTGACTTGTCACAGTCATTAACAGGGGAACTGTGACTTTATAGCCTGTTATGTCATCAAGTATATCTATTGCCATCTTGTTTCATTTGTACGTGCTGAAACGAGAGGCACCTAGTATAAAATACTAGGTGCTTCTCGTTTTAGCACGTATAAATGAAAGGAGACGGCGATAACCTGTGATCTGTCAAGTGTCACTGTGACTTTTATAATTGGTAGGTTTTTTTTTACATTGTGGCAACTACTAATTCAATTTCAATGACTATATTAATATTTTCTGCCATTTGAACAATTTCACCAACTTTGAAAAATTTCACCTGTTATTTAATAACAGGTATTTGGACCTGTTAATTCTTGGGAACAGGAACAGGCATAACAGGTATTAGATTTTACCTGTTATAACTCATCTCTAATGTCGCGTACTTATTACGAATTATGTCAGCCAGTACAGGTGTCAATGTCAACAAAAAACTTCGAGGCAAGCAAGAGGCAAGGCATTTAATAAACTAGATTTTCAGTATATAAAAAAGTACTCTGTGAACTAGATGGAGTGGATGGGGTCATCATCATCTCTATTTAGTTTGTTTGTGGGTCATACAAACAATGCAAGCGCTCTGTCAAAAGCATTGACTTAATATACAAACAGGACTGAGCTCGTTCTGTAAGCAAAAAAACGAGCCGAGTGAGATGCAGATAAGACAGGCTCTGTGTCTCTTTTTAACTGGGTGATTATATATTTTGCTTGCCCTGGATATCACAACCACCATATGACTGACTTGGACAACCATTAACACAACATTTTTTAACCATTTTCGATCCACTTTTAATAAAAAGTTTCCAAAATAGCCAGATTTTACAACTGGAGTGAATTGAGAATTGAATTAACCGCCATGTCACTTTTGGAAGGGCTACTAATGGCGGAAACACACTACCGTGTCGGGGCGTGTCGTGTCGCGCCAGAAGCATATCGCGTTCATATATTTTATATGGTTAGGAGCACATTTGTAGGGCGTGTCGTGTCGTGACTCGCTCTGTCGTGGCGCGGACTGCTGGCCGCCGATTGCGCCACGGCGGTGGTGGGGGTTATGACGCGACACGACACGCCCTGCAAATGTGTTTCTATACCCGCGCGTGGTTCGTGGCGCTAACAAGTGGACGCTTTTTTTTAATTTGTTTTTGCAGCGTTATAATGAGTTATTAGGTAATAGATTCCTGATAAATATACTTAAATACTTTTTTTTGTAAATAAATACCATTATACATTATAGAAAACACCCAGACAAAGGCAAACACTGCGAGCTTCTGTTCAGAAATGAAAGAAATAAACGTCTGGCGTTTATTTCATTCATTTCTGAACAGAAGCGCGCCCCGACACGACACGTAAGTGTGCACACCCACCGTCACGACAGAGCGCGACACGTCAGGCCCCGACACGGTAGTGTGTTTCCGCCATTACACAACAGAACAAATTAAGTACCTAACTTCGTTATCTTCAGAAAGAAATAATGGCGGAAACACACTACCGTGTCGGGGCCTGTCGTGTCGCGCTCTGTCGTGACGGTGGGTGTGCACACTTACGTGTCGTGTCGGGGCGCGCTTCTGTTCAGAAATGAACGAAATAAACGCCAGACGTTTATTTCTTTCATTTCTGAACAGAAGCTCGCAGTGTTTGCCTTTGTCTAGGTGTTTACTATAATGTATAATGGTATTTACTTACAAAAAAATGTATTTAAGTATATTTATCAGGAATCTACTACCTAGTAACTCATTATCACGCTGCAAAAACAAATTTAAAAAAAAAGCGTCCACTTGTTCGCGACACGAACCACGCGCGGGTATAGAAACACATTTGCAGGGCGTGTCGTGTCGCGTCATAACCCCCACCACCGCCGTGGCGCAATCGGCGGCCAGCAGTCCGCGTCACGACAGAGCGAGTCACGACACGACACGCCCTACAAATGTGCTCCTAACCATATAAAATGTATGAACGCGATATGCTTCTGGCGCGACACGACACGCCCCGACACGGTAGTGTGTTTCCGCCATAACTTGTTTTTTTTTCTTGTTGGCAACAATAGAGAACGAGACACAGGGCATGACTTGTAACTATCTCGCTCGGCTCGGTTTCTCTCTGTTTTCATGGTTATAACAAATTGAACCTTAATGAGAACTAGTAAAGTTGTCATTTGTAAATTTTATTTTTAACAGTGATCAGTCCTGTTTTTATATTAAGTTCATGGTCAAAAGTGAATCGCTAAACCACAAACGTTTTCGCTAAACGCTCCATGACATGTCGGTGACATGCACTTGACACTTGCGTAATGTTGCCAACGGAGGTGTAGTTTCCAAAAAGCGGGGAAATAAATAGAGTTTGTTTAAATTTGTCAACTTTCAAGTAACAAAATTTTAGGTATATGATATCGTAAATTCACAAGGACTTTCATTAAAGAACGTGTCACATACCTACGTAAATATCAGTAGCAGCAGCAACTGTTTTAAAATTAATCAGTCGAAGCAATACAAATAGTTAAAATGGGAAACTATTTTCACAATCGGACACCGAGCATTAAAATAATACGTTAAAATCGTATTTTTCTTTTTCTTCATCATATCAACCCATAATCATCCCACTGCTGGGATACGGGTCTCCCTTCAATCGAAGGTGATTAGAGTGTACTCTGCCACGCTGCTCCAATGCGAATTGGCAGAGGCCGGTGTTTTCAAACCGACTTGGCTCTAACGACGTTAACGACTGACTTTTTCATAATAATAACTACAAAATACTATGAAATATTTAAAACTTTCCTGTGAAAAGTGATATCCTTACATTTCTTTTGTTTTTCAGACGTCTTGTGACACGATTTAATAGCACAAACCGCCATTTTTAATTTTTTTCCGGGAGACACGTTTGGTGCGCTTTGACATCGACAACTACGAAGCGGTTCGGCAAAGTTTGGCGTTTGGTGCCAGTGGCACCAGTTGAGGTGCAGGGACACTCCCTCTATACATTGTTACTTAAGCGTCGAGGTTTGTTCACTACCCACAAGAAAGAAGAAACCCAATTGTCTCAGTTTTCAAGTCACAATCCCAATATACCGTACCGTTGTAGTATAAAGTGACAAGTTTAGTTTGTTCTGTTGTTGTTTTCTGATATGATATAAACAACAACAGCAGCATCACATACTCAGAAATGACCATTGGAAATGACCAAGTTTCGGACTGTCATACATAGTGTCATGCCGGCTCTACACGTTGGCAACACATCGGCCAATATGTATTGACCAATGTGTTGGCCAACGTGTAGAGGGGGGTTTGGTAGGTGTTGGAGTGATGGTACGTAATGAATGGCCAACAAGTTAGCGCGAAATCTGTGTGGTGTCGGTTTTTTCACACACACACATCAAAGGAGTTGGCTGTGGTTGTGGCCGAGTTATTGGCCACGCGTCCACACGTTGGCCGCGTGTTTAGTTTGCAACGAGCAAAAATAAATAATATTTTAGTTGTACATAACAAGGTGATGGGGTTTCCATTTAAGTTTAAAATTTAACTTGTGGTAGAAAACCCCGCTCTTCATAACATGACATGATTACATTAGGTCTTAGACAAATATTAAACAATCAATATGTATGTATGTAGGTACACTGCAGTTTAAAGCCCACCATTCACTACACGAGCCCGGACCCGACTCGCAACCCGGATCCGACCGCGACCAATCCGACGTTGCCCATACACTGCACGAACCCTCCGCCAACCCATCGCCAACCCTCCACTCGAAGTGTGACTTTGGTGAGCCCTGCACGTGTACTCATTTAATATGCCGCCTGTACTATCTAAGCAAAAGTAGCTTTAATCGTCGACGGAATAATGATTTTATCCGAGAAATGAAAAAAGAAACGGTTTGTTATCGTCGAAAGACATTATAATAAAAAAAAAACAAATAAAAACGTGGTTTCGACACTGACTGAGTCGGCCGACCAATCTGACCTTGCACACACACGCGCGGATTGGTCGGGTCGGGCGAGGGTTCGGTTGGCGCTCGCCGCGAGCCCGACGCCAACCCATTTGACAGTCTGGCGGACCGGTTCGTCGCTTCCATACACAGGCGGATTAGTCCGATGGCCGACCAATCCGCCGGACCAATCCGCCGGACCAATCTGCGTATGAATGGTGGGCTTAACAGAATGAAATCATAGGTGAAATAATAAACTACAAATCAACATTTTTTTTTAAAGTAGGTACTAAGTATAACATGATGCGCACTTGAATGTTTGTATATTGAGTATGTAAGTGAGTGTGTATATATGTGCGTGTATGTGTTTGTGTGTGTGTTTGTGTATGTGTTTGCATGGATATAATAATATTAATTTAGTTAGGTAGGTACTTGTACCTTGTTTTGTTTCGATTTATTGACAACATCAACCACCTTCTTTTTTTCCATATCTATTTTATTACGTAGTAATGGTAGGTATGCTAAAATAAATTTATTTATTTTATTTATTTATTTATTTATTCTACACTTACAACTATTTTTACAGGCATGCTTAGCCTAATGCAATAGCGTAACTACATATATTATACTACTTATAACTAATTATATACAACGCTGTTCTGGTGAATTCATTCAGAGAACAAGAAAACACGTCAATTGTCTCAGCTATTAAATTGAGGGTGTGCAGTGCGCGCGCCAACGGTGCGTTGTTAAGCAAGTTCGTGCGGCCGCGCGGGACTGCCATCAGCGGCGGACGGCGACGACGCCACACGTACCTATCCGGGACACACAAACTTACCGCGCTCAATACTTCACTGTTCTCAGCTTTTCCTCGTAACAGTTTGAAAAAGTATGATACCAGGGATAGCTCTCTACGCACCCGAAGCTCATTATATCCCACCATTCCTAATACGAACAAGGTGGGATACATGAGAGGATAAAAAGGATACACCCCATACCTTCTCCAATACACGTACCTAATAAATTTATTTTGAATTCGCTCCAACATAAGGCTATATTTAGTCTCATGCGGCGCCCAGATGACTGCATTACATTCGAGGTTGCTCCGAACTAATGCGTTATATAAAGCAACAATCGCTCCGATGTTTGTAAACCCAGCCGATCGACGAAGTATAAATCCTAGTTTTTTATAGGCTTTCTTACAAACACTGACAATGTGACTCCGAAAAGTGAGATCGGATGCGAAAGAAACTCCTAGATCTTTAACTTCTGTCACACGATTTAACCTTACTGAATCAACTTCGTATTCATGGCGGATGGTATTATGCGCTCGAGTAAAAGTAATAGTTACACATTTCGAGGTGTTAAAAAATAATTTATTCTCTCGGCTCCATGACACTACTTGATCTATGTCTCTTTGAAAGGCTTCACAATCTGCAACAGAATCGATAGGCAAAAACAGTTTCAAATCGTCAGCAAATAGCAAGCAGCTAGAGTTTCTGATTACCTGGGGTAGATCGTTGGCCATGATGATGAACTCAAGAGGACCAAGATTACTGCCCTGACTTACTCCCGACCTAACATAATAAGGAGCTGACGTGTATCCAGCGTAATCCACATACTGCCGCCTTTCACACATGTAACTTGCCAAAAACCGTAAGAGGTGGGGGGTACAGCCGACGCCCGCTAGTTTTCTGAGCAAGATGTCGTTATCAACGACATCAAAAGCTTTTCGGAAATCAAAATATGCAGCGTCCACCTGCCCCCCACCATCCACCACGGGCACAATCTTCGTCATGTAGCTCAGCAAGTTGCTAGTTGTACTGCAACCAGGCCGGAAACCGTGCTGTGCTTCTGAAAGCTGTGTGCGCAATTGATTATACATTGTTGTTTGTATCGCTGATTCAAATGCCTTGGCAGGAGTTGACAGCACTGCAACCGGTCTGTATCCATCGACGCTTTACCGGCTCCTCCCTTAGGCACGGGGACTACTCGAGTTGTTTTCCATACCTCAGGAAAAACCTCGTCCTTCAAGCACTGGTTATATAAGCATCAGTGGTTCAGCCAATACAAACCGACAATCCCGAAAGATAAAAGCGGGTATGCCGTCAGGTCCGGCGGAACGCTTGGGTTTGAGCTTTGCAAGCGCTTGCCTCACCTCAGCCAGCTGCAGGCTATCAAGATGTACTCGCGCTGATCCGTTTGCACTACCCGCTGCGGCTATTGCTGCGTTCACGTTGAGCTCCGCCGGAACCGTGCTGTACACTGACTGGAAAAACTCTGCGAACTTATTTGCACACTGTTTCTCACCTAATACCACCCCATTGTATGATATTTTCCGGAAGTTGCCATTCTTAGTTTTAGTCCTTACATAGTTCCAAAACGCCTTTGGATCCTCTACCAAATGTGCTTGAATACGATTCTGATATTGGGAATGGTTGTCCCGAATCATGATCTTTACCCGAGCCTGTGGCGTCGACCGACTCGCCACTTGGACAGTACTCTTTGCTGGCTGAATTGTGGAGCTACAACTCGACGCGTAATGTCGCTGTCCTGCACGGCCGGATAGCGTGGTCTCGCTCTGTGCGTCGAGAGTCGAAATACAGCGATGGTTCGCGCACCACACGGCGCGCGCCGATTTACGAATTCTCTTCCTCGTCTGACTTCGCTAGGCGAGCTTACTGAATTTCTGAATAATGTTTTTATATTTGCTTAGCTGATTAATCTTTGTAACAATTCAAGTTGTAAATATATAATCATTCAGTGTCATCGTGTTGTGCCTTCATTCCCTTCTGAGTTACAAACATACTACATTCTACGGACAGGCTTTTCCATTAAGAGCTTACTTATAAACTACTAATTGGTAGGGTGTTAGCGCTACCGGCACCCTGCCACATTGGTGACCCCGAAGACCCACCTGATCGGTGGAGGACACTTGGAAATTGTGAGTTGCAAGTGATATTTTTCAATATTGAGAAGCCATTTATGAAATTTTCCGATGACGCATTGTTTTTTGTTTTAACGTTTGACGTTTGAAGCGATTTTTACTGTTGGACCAAGCGATTTTTTTATTGAGTAGCAAACAATTTTGAGTTGGCCAGATGACAGACCGGGACAATTTCCGCGATGCTATGGCAGAAGATGGCAATCTCGCACGGACAGAAGTGCAACGCGTTGGTGTACGCGTTACTCCATTTTGGCCTGATGAGCCAGCCTTATGGTTTGCACAATTAGAGAATCAATTTGTTTTATCCCGAATTACGACCGATGAGACAAAATTTAGTTATTTGGTTTCTAATTTGGATTTGGCACAGGCAAGAGAGGTTAAGGATATTATCACAAATCCACCTGCCACAGACAAATACGGTAAACTGAAAACCGAGCTGATACGCCGTCTCTCAGCTTCTCAAGAAAAACGTGTTAAGCAGCTGATCATACACGAAGAGCTTGGCGATCGCAGACCGTCCCAGTTTCTACGCCACCTGGAAGGCCTTGCTGGACCTGCAGTGCCGAAGGATTTTTTGAAGACGTTGTGGTGTAGTAGACTTCCAGCGAACATACAGACGGTTATCGCATCTCAACATGATCTTTCCTTAGAGAAGTTGGCAGATCTGGCAGACAAGGTGTATGAAATAGCTCCGTGTACTCCTCAAGTCACTTCAGCATCAGGGTCCTTATACTCCACTCCACCTGATTCCGCGCCATCGTATGGAGACCTAGTGTCAGAGATTAATCAACTCAAAAATCAAGTAGCATCTCTAACCACTAAAGTGAACCAGGCTGGACGCTCACAGTCGCGTGGTCAGTATAACCGTTCTCGTAGCAACTCAAGGCCAAGAGACCACCAGCCAATCATCCACACTGCTTCTATCATTTTACGTATGGAAGCAAGGCGAGGAAGTGCAAGCAGCCATGCAGTTTCCATACGGAAAACACTCAGGGCGGTCGGAAGTAGCGGCCAACGACTGCCCCTCATCAACAGGCCGTCTCTTTGTCACTGACCGTGTCAGTAAAATGCAGTTCCTAGTGGATACTGGGTCAGATTTATGTGTTTTCCCGCGGTCAGCAGTTAGGACGCCCTGCACTAAGACTAGATTTGATCTCGTGGCAGCAAATGGGACCACTATTTCCACCTACGGACCGATACGGCTTCAGCTAGATTTAGGATTGAGACGTAGCTACCCATGGGCTTTCACTATAGCAGACGTTACCAGACCTATTATCGGCGTGGACTTCCTCAGCTATCACAATCTGCTGGTTGACTGCAGAAGCCAACGGGTAATAGACAATACTACCACTTTGACTGTCTCTGCTATCGGGTATCAGGATTCAGAAGGTATCGATTCGGTGAAGGCTGTAGCTGGTGAAACAGAATTCCACGACATATTGCGCGAGTTTCCGGAAATAACGAGACCTGCAGGTGTTCTGTCTCCTCCAAAGCACAATGCACTTCACCACATTCGGACAACGCCAGGCCCACCGGTTTCTTGCAAGCCTCGACGGCTTGATCCGACTCGTCTGAAAGTGGCCAAAAAGGAGTTTGAAGACCTGATTGCCAGTGGTGTCGCAAGGCCCTCAGAAAGTCCGTGGTCGTCAGCCTTGCATCTAGTGAAGAAGACGGATAATGGATGGAGACCCTGTGGTGATTACAGGGCACTTAATTCACGAACAGTTCCTGACCGCTATCCTGTGCGCCACATACACGATTTCTCGCACCAGCTTTCAGGATGCACGATTTTCTCCACCATTGATCTGGTTAAAGCCTACCACCAGATTGCTTTGAACCCAGATGACATTCCTAAGACCGCCATCACAACACCATTTGGACTTTTCGAGTTTCCGTATATGAGCTTCGGTCTCAGGAATGCAGCGCAGACCTTCCAGCGCTTTATTGACGAAGTCCTCCTTGGATTAGACTTTTGTTATGGATACATCGACGATATCCTTGTTTTCTCATCGTCTGTGGAAGAGCACAGGATACATCTACGGCACCTGTTTGAACGCCTCAAACAATATGGAATAGTCTTAAACACAAGTAAGTGTAAACTAGGAAGAGCAGAAGTAACATTTTTAGGCTGCCAGGTTTCAGCAACTGGTACAAAACCTTTAGATACCAAGGTAAAGGCGATCCGAGAGTATGCTCAACCGAAGACCGTCAAAGAATTAAGACGTTTTTTAGGCATGCTCAATTTTTACCGTCGCTTCATTCCTAATGCTGCCTCGCTTCAATCCCCTTTGCACGCTGCTTTATCTGGACCTAAGGTTAAAGGTGCTCATCCCGTAGACATGACCCCTGAGATGCTCCAAGCTTTTACTGACTGCAAAACTGCCTTATCCCAAGCAACCCTTCTTGCACATCCTGATCCTTCCGTTGAACTAGCCATTGTGACTGATGCTTCCGATTGTGCAATTGGTGCTGTTTTACAGCAACGCAAAGACTCTGACTGGCAACCTTTAGCTTTTTATTCGCACAAATTGAATTCAGCTCAAGCCAAATACAGCCCATATGACCGCGAGCTCTTAGCTGTTTATGAAGCAATCAGATACTTCCGTCACATGGTCGAAGCCAGACCTTTTGCAATTTTTACTGACCACAAACCGCTAACATTTGCTTTTGCGACAAATAGAGACAAATGTTCACCTAGACAGTTTCGCTACTTAGACTTCATTGCTCAGTTTTCGACGGACTTGAGGTACATTCCAGGGAAGCAAAACGTTGTTGCTGATGCATTATCTCGCATCGAAGAGATCACTTCAGCCATCGACTACGCCATCCTCGCTAAATCACAAGAGCACGACGCAGAACTGAACGACCTTCTCCTCCGTCGTTCCTCACTGCAACTCAAGAAGATGAGAATAGCGAACTACGACTTACCTGTATATTGCGACGTCTCAGTTCAACCACCTCGTCCATATGTCACTCCAGCTCTGCGAAGACAAGTCTATGATATGCTGCATAACTTACATCATCCTGGAAGTTCCGCTACAGTGCGGCTGGTCACACAACGTTTTGTCTGGCCAGGGATTCGCAAGGATTGTAGAGAGTGGGCTAGGCAATGCTTAAATTGCCAGAAATCTAAAATTACCCGTCATACCGTTTCTCCCCTCTCCTCATTCCCATCTCCTTCCTCGAGATTCTCCCATATCCACCTCGATCTCGTAGGACCCCTTAATCCTTCTTCTGATTACAGGTATTGCCTTACGGTCATCGACCGTTTCACTCGGTGGCCTGAGGCCATTCCTCTCAAGGACATCACGGCGGAGGCCTGCGCTTCTGCCCTGGTTTCTGGCTGGATTGCCAGATTCGGCTGTCCTACCCAGGTGACTACAGACCGTGGTCGTCAATTCGAGAGCCAGCTCTTCAAGGCCCTCACTGCGCTGATCGGTGCGCGCCATTTCCGCACCACCGCATATCATCCTGCTGCCAATGGACTCGTCGAGCGCATGCACCGCCAACTCAAGGCGGCTATCATGTGCCATGCTACACCTTCGTGGACCGAGGTACTTCCACTCGTGCTGCTAGGCATGCGCAGCGCCTGGAAGGACGATCTGCGTTCATCTGCTGCTGAACTCGTGTACGGTGAGCCTCTTCGTTTACCTGGACAATTCTTATGTCCCAACGACAACTTTTCTGCCGCCGACATCTCCGAGTACGCAACGCGCCTGCGAAGCTACATGTCCAAACTGACGCCGAGACCAACTTCGTGGCACAGCAATTCACCATTCTACCTGCCGCGTGACTTGCATACTTCTTCTCACGTTTTTCTTCGTCAAGATCACGTGCGCCGTCCGCTTGAAGCACCTTATGCTGGCCCCTTCAAAGTACTGGAGAGAAAGCCTAAGTACTTCATACTAGATGTCAGAGGAAACAGAATCAGCGTGACGGTCGACAGACTGAAACCAGCATACATCACGAAAATACCAGATGTACCTTCCCGCGAAGTTGCTCCAACTACCACTACCACTCCTGCAGCTGTTAACGTTCCAGCAACCAATACCACTCCTGCAACCACTACCGTTCCTGCTACTAGTGAACCAGAGAAGCGGACGCGAAGTGGTAGAAGGGTCAGAATACCATATCGACCGTAGTAACGGTCTGAGCGGGGGAGTACTGTGGCGTCGACCGACTCGCCACTTGGACAGTACTCTTTGCTGGCTGAATTGTGGAGCTACAACTCGACGCGTAATGTGGTTGTCGCTGTCCTGCACGGCCGGATAGCGTGGTCTCGCTCTGTGCGTCGAGAGTCGAAATACAGCGATGGTTCGCGCACCACACGGCGCGCGCCGATTTACGAATTCTCTTCCTCGTCTGACTTCGCTAGGCGAGCTTACTGAATTTCTGAATAATGTTTTTATATTTGCTTAGCTGATTAATCTTTGTAACAATTCAAGTTGTAAATATATAATCATTCAGTGTCATCGTGTTGTGCCTTCATTCCCTTCTGAGTTACAAACATACTACATTCTACGGACAGGCTTTTCCATTAGGAGCTTACTTATAAACTACTAATTGGTAGGGTGTTAGCGCTACCGGCACCCTGCCACAAGCCCTACACCTGGCGAACGATTCATAATCTTCCCGGGATTTGGTCGCCTTGTATCGCTTATGCCGCGAAGCCTTATCTTTAATCGTACTAATTAATTCGGCACTATACCACTCGGGGTAGTTGTATTTCGAATTTACATACTCTCGCTTTTTACTTGGCACACAATTACTTATAACGGCATTAATATTGGAATAAAAATATGACACACATGCTCCTGCACTATTTAAGCTATACAACTGCGCCCAGTCCATGGAAGCTAAAGTCGCGTATAATAGGGAATAGTTAGCTTTAGAAAAATTCCATCTTATACTAGATTGTAGTGTATTGCCTGTGTCATCACTGCCCTCGCCTGCCTGTTGTTCGGTCGGAGCCAGCGGCGCGGTCGCGTTGCTATTCACTCCTATCGAAATCTCCAGTGGTGGATGGTACGCATCCACTGGAACCAATGAATCGCAGCAGCCGTCAGCGCCTCAATTATCGTCCGCACATTGGCCCGAACCAAATCAAACTGAACGACCTTCCAACGTGTGGACGTCGTCACAAACTATCACCAATATATTAGCCAACGTGTAGAGCCGGCATATTATGACTCAAATGAGCTCTTTAACCCCTAGCAAGGAATGTTGCCGGCTCTACACGTTGGCCAACAAATTGGCCAATGTGTTGGCCAACGTGTAGAGCCGGTATTAATTACCGGTCACCCTGTATTAAAACCAATATTACTATTCTCTTTGGAGACTGTATAATGAATAGATACTGAGTCGACATAGCATGAATATTATACGCTGCTTTGACAAACATAACTTGAAAATGGCACAATGGAATCTTCGTCTGAAGTCCGATTGCCAAACGAAAGAAAAAAAAACTGATGTCGCTGTCTCGTCTGCGCGTCAAATGCGTCAATGTCAATATGACAATACAAACTCAATGAAATTATGAATGAAATTAGTGTCTGTCAGTGTGTTAGTCAAGTCAGTCAAGTGTTGTCTGACTCTGACTGACGAGTGAGCGAGGGTAGAGCAGCCTGATTAGGTGGTTATTTATTGTAAACTGCCCGTTTCATTGAATTCTCAGTTATGCACACGTATTATTAGTTATTATATTCACGAAAAGACACAATTGTTGTAATATTCAAAGTGAATATAGACGGTGGCTATAGTATTTAAATTATTGGACACGCGCTATATTTTTACAATACTAATTTAGATTTTTTGCGGGTATAAAGTTATTCCACCTTCGCTGTGACAAACGTGGTTTAATATTTACAATTATTGATACCTCAAGAGCACTGCTGATAATCTTTTCTCCTGCTACTGCATTTGATCGAGTGAGTATATTATATATTAATAACACTTTTAAGCCTTTTTTTTTGTTTAAATAATTAAAGTTTAAGGTAGCGATGATAGCCTAACAAGGGGCTCATGTGTAATATTAAAAACTGCATCCATAATAATACCTACTTTATTTTCAGATCATAATAGATGGAGTCCCACAAGAAGAAGAATCGCCCGACTCATCCTAGATCTAAGGCTAATCCATTGTCTGCTCTAACGTTTGCGTGAGTAAAATATAATAATAACCAACTATTTATTAATAGCCTTTAACCTTACAATACAAACCAAAATATTAATATGGATTTTAATCCATTAGTTAATTTTAGCAGTTTGGAAAGCTATTATAAAAGTCATATTTTCTTTTATGAATATCATAAATTGTTAAAGTTTTTGTTTATAAACAAGCTGTGATAAACGTTGCTGGCTGAAAATGTGAGACCAATCAGTTTAGTTATTTGTGTTATAAGTCATATTATCTAGAAATAAAGAATAACCTTATTTCTAGATAATAGATATATTATCTAGAAATGTCTAAACAACTGAACCAAATTCAATAAATTTTGTAGACCTTTGGTATATTTTACGACAATTAGGACATAGTTTACTTCCAGTAGGTAATAGAAAAAAAATCTTCATCTGTTAAATGTGAAGATTTCTTTTCACCTTAATAAATAAAATGTGATGATTTTTAGATGGACCCTTCCTATGTTTTGGAGTGGATTAAAAAAAGAAATGGAAGAAGATGATCTTTATGAGCCTCTCAGTGAACATTCTTCTGGTAAGTGTCTTAAAAAAAAAAAAAAAAAAACTTTTTCGTAAAACATTAGGTTCGGTTTTATGTTTTCCATATAAATTTTAAATAGGGATTATAGTCTAGAGCCCATCACTTCAGCTACCCAATAAAACTATCTAATGATGAACTGGCGGGTGACAGGGATGCTTGGAGGCATTAAGGGGCTTTTGCCCAGTTATGGGACCTAAAAATTGTTATGCAATAAATAAATAAATATGTAATATATAAAATTAAAAAGTTTTTAGTCATGATTAAAACAAAAAAATATGTTTAATATGAATGCAGTTTCCATTTCTTTATATTGATATTAAATTTACTTAAAACTCTTTTATATTAATATGTTGTCAATATATGTACAGCATACAAGTTTTCCTTACTTTGAGGCTGAAGTGCTGTGTAATAAAATAATACCGGAATTTATTTATCAGTAAGCCGGTCTGTTTCTGATTCATAGTTTTATTTCAAACTGAACTGAGTGAGTCAGACTTCATACATATTATATTACCTGGGTGCTTTGCTATTACTTTGTGGGTTAATGTTACTATGTCTCCAAGGTTGAAGTGTTGAGTTGAGGCATCATACTATTTTTCTTGGAAAACAATCTAACAATCATTTAATGTAACTTTAAATTATATTTTATTACTCTTCCTTTACATACAGGATTTATTCTCTTATTATATGTAAATATTACCTTTATTAGCCTTTACAAGCTTTTACTCTAATAATATTTTACAAATTGTTTCAATGTTATTTGGTATGTATTCAAATTATATATAACTAGCGAAACCCGCGCAACTTCGTTTGCGTGTATCCCGCTTTCCCGTGGGAATTTTGGAATGTATGATACTTTAAAACCTTCCCCTTGAATCACTCTATCAATTAAAAAAAACCGCATCAAAATCCGTTGCGTAGTTTTAAAGATTTAAGCATACAAAGGGACATAGGGACAGAAAAAGCGACTTTGTTTTATACTACATATGTAGTGAAGATAACTCTTTAAACTACAACCATTTCGAAAACAAAGCGAAATATCCACTGTTAAATGATATGGTGTTAGTTTGTGTATATAATCTTTCGCCATTCCACCATTTCCGCCATTTCTTTTACCAGTGTACATATTACTGACACTACTTAGCACAGTCGGCGCGGCGGTTCAAGTCATTATCTTTACCGTGATTAGGTACTGAGCTTTTATCGCAATCGTGCGCTATGAAAAGCGAATTTTAAATTGTTTAATTTATGTAGGTCCTCTGGGTGACAAGTTTGCTCGTCTCTGGGATGAGGAAGTGGCAAGGGCGGGTAGCAAACGTACGCCGAGCTTACTACGTGTGATATTGAGGGCGTACGCCGGGAAGTGTATGCTATATGGAATAGTACTCCTTGTTATGGAATGTGGAATTCGGTGAGTATTATAAGTTTTTTTTTATCTGTGCTTACTTTTCAACCGACTTCAAAAAAGGAGGAGGTTCTCAATTCGACCCGTATGTTTTTTTTTTTTTTTTTCTGTTTGTTACGCGATAACTCCGCCAATTATGAACCGATTTGAACAAATCTTTTTTCGGCTTATAGGTAATACCTCAAGGGTGGTCCCATTTAAATTTAATAATTAAAAAAACATTTGAAGTCGTTTTTTTTTTTTTTTAAAGTTAATTATTTTATTATTGTTGAGGTGATTTTGTTTATGAACAAATAAATATCTGCGATTTGCGAATGAATATATAATTTGTTCGTAATTTCTAACTTACTATCAAATTGTTTTAATTGCTTTCGAGACAGCTCGAGTTTATTTTATTTATCATGTATGTTATACCTAGGTACTTTAAGTGAAATAACAAAAATATATTGAAGAATGAACAGTTGTTAAAACCAAATTAGATTTCCTTAAAATTGAAAGCGCAAAGTTAATTCAGCTGTAGGTAGCCAACTGCTAAAAACAAATACAGCTGAAATGGTTTCGTGTATACTGAGGCTTAGCGGAAAAATTATGTGGCACGCATTGGATATTATTTGCGTTATTTCATAAATACAATTATACCTATTGATTGAATTACAGTAAAGGTAGCATCATACCGCAACGCGAGACTGCGTTTCGCGACGCAAACTGAATCACTGCTATAAGCAGCACGCCCATCGGTCGCGCAACTCTTGTCGCGCGGTTTGGTTCATATAAATTAATACTATGCACCGAGTCGCATTTCGCCATCATCGCTAGGATTGGAATGCTACCTGTTCAATATCAGGCATTTATCTATCCTATTCCTATTTATTTATTTATTTATTTAATACGTTTACATTCCATGAACATTACAGACTCCTGTCCAAGGCGTTCATAGATGATATAATTTATCAATTAAATACAATCAATTCAAAATAATAAAAAACAATAATAATAAAAAAATTCAAAATAATAAAAACAATACATTACAAATTAATCAAGGTCTTTGTTGTTCCAAGTAGGCTTTCACTGTTAACCTGAACTCTAAATTGGAACAATGAAAGATGTCTAGATTAGTAACCGAGGTACAACTATTAAGGAGGATCAGCGCTCTATTAACAGGAGCCTGATATCCTGCGACTGTCCTGTTTTGCGCGATCGCGAATAAATTATGTCTTCGAGCCCGGTTAAAACTATCCGGCACGTATAAGCAGATTTGCTCTAATAGCACTACATTGCTTATATGCCCTCGGAATACGTCAAATATAAATTGGAGTAGTTTGACAGAAGTAGTAGTTGAGTAGAAGTAATTACGCAGTAGCATAGCACATAAATGTTGGGAACTGCTCAAAAGAGAGGTGGACGCGTCAAGTTATAGACGCTCGACCTGCGCTTCGTTTAGTGTGAAGTCGTTCATATAAATGTAGTAAATACAACCGCATTCGTGCCGCTACTCGTCCGCTTTTTATTTCAGACATTTAGGGCGCGTTTCGACAATGTGAAATTTTTTGCGTCGTCAAAACGCGCCCTGATGGGTATGAATGTAAATATTCTTTTATTCCGCAATACAAAGTATATTTCTATCTGTAATACGACTATTACCTTTAACGAGTTCATGTTTTGAAACAATGATTAAATATCTTCCCGAGCGATGCCTTCGTTACACAAGGACCCGATTATGTTCTCGTGTTTCAATAGCTGCAACTCTCGATTGGAGATTATTTCAAGTAATATTGTATTTTAATAATGAATGTGGGTTATAATTTCTGAACGCTAAAAATTTAAATTTTGCACAGGGGTTCCTTTTATAACGTAGAGGAGCACTAAGAAATTATTTTTCAAAATTCCCACGGGAAAGCGAGATATATGCAAACGAAGTCGCGAGGGATTTACTAGTCTCATATTAATGGTGTCATTATCATACAAAACCGTCAATATTATTTGAAAATAAAATAGTTTAACTGCCCTCACTCTATTAATAATAATATATAAGTACCTATTTCCGTTAAATATGTACTGTACAGGTTCATTGGGAAATGGTCCTATTCCTTAAATAAAAGAGGACATTTGCATCAAATTAGCCCTTCATTAGCAGATGGTCGAACGTGGCGGTTTCAAAGTTATTGGTGTTTTAAACTTCACAACTTGAAGAACCGATTTTTCGTCGTTAAAATAACTGACCTAAGTCAATTTGATATATAACAATATATTTTTACTTGAAATGTTATCAGCTTATGTAAACAATAATAAAGCGAAGACACTCTAATCTATGAGTACCTACCTACATCTGTAATACTTTTTAGTATATATAATCGATTAAACAGGTAACCTTATGTTCATAATAAAGTTCATTAACTTAATTAAATTTATGTTTACCTACGTAAACTTGACGACCAACGTCATAATCATGTTGTTTTTGTACCAACAATAGTCTGCTAAGAAAGTATTTTTTTTTTTGCCAAAAACTAATACATGGATATATTTTTATGTTTTGATGCCACCATAAACGCGGGTTTGTCCAATTCTATGACGTGATCCGATTATTAATTACAACAAGGTTAAACTTTTTTGTTACTTTTGCACTTAATTTAATTTTCTTCAAGAATGACAGTGACAAAAAAGGTTTTAGTTAAATATTTCCAGTGTTTAGAACGGGAACTTACATAAAGCTACCTAGTATTTTTCCGTTATATAAAACTAACATCAATCACTTATCTTTCCTGAAGGCTGTTCATGCAGAAACACGTGTTCTACAATATTTTTTTCTGAAAATAAGTTATGTTATGTCGTACACAAAATTCTTAGGAATATCGATTTGCAAATATTTATTAAATGTGCATGAACATATGTTTGTCTTGATCTGGATGTTTTCTTGATGTAAAATAAGTAGTTATTATTATATAAATATAAAAAATCATTTATTGCCATTATAAGGTTTAGACACAGGGTTTAGACAATCAAGATGCGTACAAAAATTTTAAGAACAAAGAAAAAAAAACAAGAGGGCGCACCCAAATCAACGCAACTCAAAATCGAAGCGTAGTATTTTACGAAACTACTGAGCCACGAACATGAGCGTGCGCCGGCGAAGACAAATGATTTTGATACTTTTATGATAAGACTTCACTATTTAATATAATAGTAGACTCGAAGTTCATGTGATTTTAGCTACAGACCTATTTCTATGTAGAACATAATTATTGTGATTATGTAATTGAAATTTTTTTTCGACATTCTTCATGTCTCGTTTGGAAATAAATACAAATAATGTATCTTTACTCGTGTATTAATACCTATGGATTATGGAGAAGTATAACAATAAAGTACTCATAATAGATATAGGTACATATAATTATTTGTATTAGAAACATGTGTTTCTAATTGGCATACATAGACTCTACCATCTATCTACCAATTCTGGTAAAATACATTTCTTGTAAAATTTCACCAATTTCGATTCCATCTTTGATGACAAAAATTCGTCATCTGTTTTAATTCTGGCAGTCTTCAGACGAAATTGGGGCCCAAAAAAACCTTGTAATTCGATTTTTTTTGCCATATTTGGAGAGTTATGATATTGGTCTGTAATGCACAGTACAAAATCGTGTTATTTTTTATCCATACGGAAATAAAAGCAAAAATTTTAGAAAACAAATTTTGATTTTGTGAAATTTTCAACAAAAATTCAATTAAAATATTTAAAAAGGCCTTGCTAATTTCGTAAATACTTCATTTGAGTAAGATCTACAATTGTTTTCTATCCAAAAAAGGAAAAATAATTGCTCTAAGTTACTCCATTGCAGAAAAAAAGCCATAATTAAAAGCATCAGCAGGTAGCAGTTTCTGAAAAAATTGCGAAATTTTAGAAATTTTTGCTCCAGGACTAAAATTATGCATTTTTCACAATGTTTTCTACACCTATATGTATTAAATTACATACATTACCTACAATGTGCGACCAATCGCAGCTCTATTGATACCATAGGAGCCAAGCTGTGGCTTTTCATATATGACCTATTTTACCAAACATTGAAATTTTCAAGTTTTACGTACTTCGCGAAATATTGGAAAAAACCACGTAACCTACGAAGAACCGTCACTGGAAATACTTTGTAGTAGATTTAACTAGCTTTTATTAGACCTCACAGCCAAGTTTGTGAGACTAGCGGTTCACCCACAATCTCAAAAAGACGAAAAGATGAACAAATGGGTTATAAAGAGAAATGATTCTTTGGTTGGGATTGGGATTCAATTCCATCACCAGGATGGTTTTCATTTTGAAGAAGATGAAAAAGTACGGGCTCTTGTTTTTCTTCCTCTTCGTGTCCTCCTTGATCATACGGACTGAAACATATGAAACAGCAATTTTTTTTACGATTTCGCAATAATCGACCTCCTTAGTAGAACTTGTCATATATTATAATTTATAACCATTATATTAATTATAGGTACCACCAGCCTTTTAGGCCTTGCTTTATTTAAATTTTCAACATTTCGTCTTTTTCTTTTTTTCGATAAAAACTGCTTTTTTTTGTTCCCCATACTCTGAAACATATTATGTTGTTGTCATTAAAAAAGTAAATAGTTCGTCGTCATTATCAACAAAAAGTCATATTTTATTTATTTATTTATTTAACTTTATTGACCACAATACAAAGTAATGATACAATTGGCGGACTTAATGCTAATTGCATTCTCTACCAGTCAACCATTGGGAAGTGCGAAAATACACGAAAGCGGCTATGGTTTTTAAAACATGACTACTTATACATACGTACAAACTAAAATTATTATAATAAATACATAGATAAATACATATATAACTATATATATAATCCATACAAATATATAATATAACTGATGATTATCTGAGACAATAAAATAATGTTGATGATGATTAGTCACTTTGGCAAGCTATCAAATAAATGGGATCGTACTCTTTTTTTAAAAATGAAATTGTTATGCGTGTCTCTTATATGGTACGGCAGCGCATTCCAGAGTCGTGAAGCTTGGCGAGTAAAAGAATAGGTCATGAAACCGGAATGAAAAAGGGGAGTGAAAAGTTTAAGGGAATTATCTGAGCGAAGTTGACGGTCATGGGAGTGAGAGAGATATTGAAATTTACATTTCAGATATTCAGGAGAGTGAGGGTTGGAAAGTATAGAAAAGAGAGTGCACAACATCCTCTGTTGTCTGCGTTGGCGAATTGGTAGCCATCCGAGTTTCGACCGAAATGATGAGATATGGTCAAATTTGCGGAGACAGAAGATAAATCGGATGGCATTGTTAATAAGCCGGTCCAGCTTATTGAGGAGATCTTCATTAAGATCAGGATAACACACATCACAATAATCAATAAGTGGAAGAATAAGAGATTGGGCTAAGGTAGTCTTGGTAGCAGTGGGAAGAAAGTGCCTGTATCGATTGAGGGTGCGTAAAGTCGATATGACTGAGCGGCTAACTTCAGCAATTTGTGTACTCCAACTAAACGTGTTGTCAATATGCAGACCAAGGTTTTTGACACTGGAACTGTACGAAATAATTTTGGAGTCAAGCGTGAGAGGTATAATGGTGGTATAATCAATTTGCACTACTTGTCTTGTACTCCCCACAATAATCGCCTGACATTTATTTGGATTTACCGGTATACCGAACGACTTTGACCAGTTGCTGATGTTGGCGAGGTTTGTATTTAGAGTGGTAATAGCGGCATTAATATTGTTGACAGGTGTCTGCACATATATTTGTAGATCATCCGCATAGAAATGGTAAGAGCAGCTAATCGAAGAAGACAATAAATTGATAAAAATAGAAAATAGAAGAGGGGATAAAATACCACCCTGCGGTACACCAGCGGACAGACTATTCCAGTCTGACATATTACCACCAACTCGCACTGCTTGCTGGCGACCACGAAGATATGACGAGAACCAATCCAAAGCAGGGGAGGAAAATTTGAGTTGTTCAAGGATGGTAAGAAGAATATTGTGGTCAACCATATTAAAAGCGTTAGAGAAATCAATGAGAACGACAATGGTGACCAACTTATCTTCCATACCTTCACGAATGTCTTCTGTTACTTTGAGAAGAGCAGTAGCAGTGCTGTGTCCAGGGCGAAAGCCAGACTGAAGTGGAGAAAGAAGGCCATTAGAAAAAATAAAATATGACACTTGTTTGTGTGCCATAGCTTCAAGAACTTTTGAAAGGAAAGGTAGGATAGAAATAGGCCTGTAATTATTTAATAGCAAAGGAGTAGGAATTTTTGGAAGAGGTGTTACTAGCGCCTGACGCCAAATAGGAGGAAAAGTGCCACTCAGGAGAGAGAAATTAACAACGTGAACGATGACAGGAAGAATCTTTTCCATGACAGCAACGATCATGTTTCTACTGACGTCGTCGCAGCCCACCGCTTTGGATTTAATAGACATAATAATCTTACGGATATCATCTTCAGAAGATGCAGAAAAAGAAAAGGATTCAATAGGCGACTGAACCATGGAAGCAATCTTCGAAATGGTGTCGGACTTTATCTTGTTGTCAAGAGAAGGCACAGAAGAGAAATGTTTGTTAAGTTCATTAAGAGAAAATTTTAAATTCTCACATGGAGTGGGTGACTTGCCCAAACCTAGTGAGTGAAGAAACTTCCATATGTTGGCTGAAGAAGAGTTACTGATATTATCATGGAAATATTTTCGCTTAGCCGCTCTCACCATGGTATTACAACGGTTTCTTGCAATTTTATACAACTCCCAGTTCGAATCCGACCTCACACGCTTGAAAACACGAAATGCGCGATCACGTCGAGTCATGGCCATACGTATCTCTTTAGAAATCCAGGGTGCAGGTGGCCTCTTCACTTTAACAGCTTTTAGGGGAGCATGAACGTCAAACAACTCTAAAATTAATGTATTAAGGTGAGAAACTTTTTCGTTAATTGTTGACGCATCAAACACCATAGAAAAATTAAGCTTGGCCGCATCACTATTTAGTTTATCTGTATCTATTTTAGAAAAATTACGCATCCAAACAATTTTGGGTTTGGATTTAGGTGGTCTTAGTTTATACTGTAAAAAGATTAAGTCATGTCTGGAAAATCCTGGAGCTAAAAGCTGTCCATGTTTGGCAACAAGGTCTACAGAAGATGTAAGGATTAAGTCAAGCCATGTGTCAGGTGAAGAAGGGTTATGATGTGTAGGCTCCAAAGGCAAAACAGAGAGGTTGACTGACTTAACTATGTTGAGAAGCTTGTGTGATTGAGTATTAGTACTCATGAGATCTGTATTGAAATCACCCATGATTATGTGATGTGTGTAGTCCGAGCAGAGATGTTCTAGAATTGTCTCAAGGTGAGCGAAGTAATCTATAGTAGGAGGACAATAAACGACTCCGAGAATGGCTTTAGTACCTTTCAATGAAATTTCTACGAAAAGGTACTCCGCAGAACTGGAGTACATAGATGGAGACGACACGAGAATAGTGTAGGGTATGTCACTGCGTAGGTAGATTGCAACACCACCACCACCTTTACCAGTACGGTCATTACGAATTAGGACATACCCTGGAAGTGAATAGGAAGAAGAAGATAGATTCGGCTTAAGCCAGCTTTCTGAAACAAGGATAGCATGAATAGAAGCAGAAGAAGAAGTAAAAGTTTCAAGAAGATCAGCGTAATGAGAAGGTATACTTTGCGCGTTTAAATGGCAAGTATTAAAAAGATAGGGCTCCTTGTTGAGCACATCATTTAATAGCACACCCAGTGTCTCTGGTTCATTAAACGAATCACCACTATTTTCGGACGAACTGAAATCTAATGCAGAATGAAAAGAATCATCATCAGTCATAATAATTATAAAATATAAGATATAATAATATATAAAAAAGATTATTAAAGTATAAATATAAATAAAGCAAAGTAATTTGCTCCAACGTCCTGCCGGTTGCATAGATAAGAAAATTATAGGTTCAAAGAAACACATATCAATAACAAATTACAACTAATTACAAGTGGTGTTTGACTTTGATGTTTGATTCATGGCTATAATTTAATGCGGAAACAACTTTGTTAGTGTTAAAAAAAAAAAAAAAAATGTAATTGAAAACAAAAATAAAATAAATAAAATATACATTGAATACATTTTGGAACGTTGCCAACAAAAAAGAAAATTACATAAAATGTCATAATGACATTTGACAGAAACGTCAAAAAAAAAAAAAAAGTTCTTGTAAAAGCGAAAGTTGAAAATAAAACTTACTTCTCGTAATTTTAGAAGTGACGAGAATAATAATTAATAAACGTTAACCCGCAAATGTAAAAATAAAATATACCTACAAATGCATAATAAAAATATCAAACACCACCGATAAACTATTGCTTATGCTTGCGACAAATAAAACTTATTTGCGTGCCCTGGCTGTCCTTTTTGGTTTCGGACAATGCTCAAGCGAGACCTGTCCTGTCGTCCCCGCCGCTGTCGTTGCTGTCGCCGCCACTGGTGAAGCCGAAGTGTGAGACCCCGACGCCTGAGGCTCATCTTCTGATGCAGCAAGCAACGCAAGTTCGCTGTCTGTGAGCAGCCGCCGCCTGGAGCCATCCTTCAACTTCACAACTATAGTGCCGTCCGTCGTCCAGCATCGCCTCATCCCAAAGCGCTTTCGGGCCTTCGTGAAAACTGACTGCCGCTGTCGTGTGAGGAACTCTGTGACAGCAATGGAGGTACCTTTGAGGGCTGCCTTCTTCTTCCATATAGAGGCCTTCAGTGCTCGGTCAGCAAAGCGCATCAACACCGGACGGCATTTGTCTTCTGATGGTCTACCAATACGGTGACAAACAATCAGCTTCTCTGGCAACAGGTCTATACCCAACTTATCACAGAGAAGTCCCAGTGAGAATGTTTGCAGATCGCCATCAATATTTTCCGGGATGCCATTAAAAAGAAGATATTTAGAGCGATGTCTCATTTCCATAGCATCAATGGACGAAGAAATAGAGGCAATTTGTTGGCGTAACAGGTTGAGCATACACCAGACATCTGATTTGAAGCTCATAAATTCCTCCTCCAAATTGGTGACAGGGACTTGTTGAACAGGAACTGGTTGTGATGAGTTGGCCTTTAGTTTTTTCTCAAACTCTGCCATTGTCTTCATCAACTTGGCCTCAATAGCATGCTGTGTCTCCATGATGTCGAGATAGTTAGCCATGGTAGTTGTCGACTTGTATATAGTGATATGTGTTGAAAATGAGGTTATAATACCGGCCGGCAGGACAGTGACTAATCACTTATGGTGCATATAAAATGCTAATAACACTTGTGTGTATTGATTATATATAATTTAAAAATATGAAGTGCAAATTAACCATGTAAGTATATAAATTTATTAAAATTGAATTTTTTATCTGAGAGCACACTGTTCACTTATTTTACACCTACCGCCGAAAAAAGTTTTTACTTACCAAAGTATCTAGATTGTCGGTCGCGCTACACGGTTTGCACTGCGTATGGGCACAAAGGTTACGTGCGGTCAGGTCCTGCGCCAGAGCGACGTGACCACTCTCCGCAGAGCCGGCGGCTCGAGTGAGTCGTAACAAAAGACGCGCGCGGTTTTATAGTGGTTTTATGGCTATATTCAAAAATTGGTAGAAAAATAATGGTAAACATTTTACATAAATTTTGGCGCCTAGATTTTAGGGAATACGTTTATCTCTTAGATGATGATAATATTGACACAAAATAACTAAGATTTAATGGTGAAAACAAACATAACAACGACTTGACTTTCTTCGTAATTTCACTTAGTTTGGATGTTAATATCTTATTTATGTAACAAAAAATTACAAAAATGTTCTACTAACTATATGCTTAAGTATATTTGCCGTTAGATTTTATAATTTATTTCTTACAATTGGCAGCATTACGGGGATATTTTGACATCCGAAGTTGGCACTGAACATGAAATCGAGAAAACACTGTTCGGTTATCACGATAGCATTCATAAATATTCCATTACATGACAAAATGTTTTCTACTAACTATTTAGGCAACAATATTGTCTAACATTTTGCGTAATTCATAAGTCTGTTAGAAAAGTTTTTTATAGATATTAAGAGCTTCGAAAAGTTCAGTTTTCGCTAAACTGAGCTAACGCCTGTGTGCGCCCTCTTACTGTTATAGTCCCTGTGCGCCTATGCCAAGAGGAGCGTGCTCAGCACGTACTGCATAGACAAGGCCATGTCTGTCTAAGCAGGGCTGATTTTCGGCATACCCCCTGCTCGAAATAGATGGTAATGGTAGTCGAGTGAATGAAGCTTTAAAAAAGTGTTACTAGAAATTTTGTAGCTACCCACAAAGGCTTTGCATAGTTCGTGACAAGAAGGCGTTTATGTGATGCGTTCAAGAACATTTATTTTATTGATATTTCTATTGTTTTTTTATTTAAATGAGCTCAATGATTTCACGTTAAATTAGTTACTATTATTATTATCGCGAAGACGAGTCAGGGACTTTCAGGCGAGTTGAAATTTTTGTTCAATGTTAAAACCTTCGAATGAATCCCGTGTGACACATGGTAATCTTTTTTAGGGTTCCGTAGTAAACTACAAGGAACCCTTATAGTTTCGCCATGTCCGTCTGTCCGTCCGCGGTCTAGCGCCTAGACGCTTGATGCTAGAAAGCTGTAATTTGATATGTATACACATATCAACAATGCTAACATTAACAAGTGGTAGAACAAAATTTTGAAAAATATTTTTTTTTGGGGTGCCTCCCCTACAGGTAAAGTGGAAATGAAAATTTTTTTTTTCACGCCCACCCCATATTGTGGGGTATCGTTAGATAGGTTCTTCAAAACATTGAGGATGTGGGAAGATCATTTTACTATACAATGAGCCATTTCGGAATTATTTACATTTAACGTGTCAATTTTCGTTTTGCACGGTGGTCTCCCCCCTCCATCTCCAAAAGTCTTGTGTTTAGAAATTTGAAAAAATTCATGGTAGTAGTCCATATAGTGAACCTACAAGGAAAACTATAACGGTTAAGTAGGCACTACTAGTTACCGAGTAATAGCCGACGAACTTATGAAGTAAAATTTTTATGACGAAAACGTACAAATGTCATAGAATATGGCATTGTAAGCAAGAAATGCGTAGCCAATACGGAACCCTACGTTGTGCGTGGCCCGACACGTACTTGCCCGGTTTTTCTTAATATTGAAAAGCTAAGTGTGATTCTCGGTTTTATTTTTGTACTCGAAGTTTCAATAAATTGGATCGTATTACGCCTTCAAACAACACGGGCTTATCGGACTCACGTGCCGATACCGTCCAATGGTATTTATCTCTCTATCTTCTTTCTTTCTCCGCTTTCCACATTCAGTGGAGTCTTTTCATTACTGGTAGAAAGGTTTTTTCTAGTTATAAATCCTTTCTGAACTTGTTAAAAATTTACTTTCCTATCCAATTTATATTCAGTTTTATTGCAATACATATATTAAATAATAAATATCTATATGGGGACAATTCACACAGATTGAGCTAGCCCCAAAGTAAGTCGAAACTTGTGTCATGACATGAGATACTAACTCAACGATATTTAAATTTTATAACAAATACATATTAGGTCCTAATTTATTAATGAACTTCCTTTTAATACATGACTACATAGGTTACATATGATCGTTTAAGCAAGGAAATAATAGTCTAGTATTCAGTAAAAAAAAAAGATTGTATTGTAAGTAGTTAGAAAAATTTGCTTACTACATAAATTCATCCATATTCAACCATTTTGATTATGTGACACGCGTTGACGCCCTTCGCACCGCACTCCTAAACCTTTTTTTTCTGCTGACGGATGGCTGCTACAAGAGAGGCGCATTTTACCAAGTATTTCTAAATTTAATGCCTTTTTTTATATTGAATACTAGACTATTATTTCCTTGCTTAAACGATGACATGTAACCTATATAGTCATGTGGGTCATCCGGGATTCGAACCCGGGACCTCCTGGGTGGCGGTCTGGCGTGGTAAGCATTACGCCACGGAGGTCGTCAAGATATATTAACCATAATTGCTAACGTGTGTGTTAGATACATCCCTAATATGTCAGGTTATTAAGATCATTAAAAGGAAATAAGTATCAAGAAAGTAAATTAAACAAAGTAGGTAATTAGTAAATTATATATTTTCAATTAAAACCAAAACTCGGGCAGATAATCAAAATGTTTATTAAATCAATTAACTACTTTATAAACTACCACCATTTCGGAAATAAACCAAAATGACCACCGGTAAAAGAAATGGCGAAAGAAAACCGGTTATGGCCTTTTTTATCGATCAGGTATTATAACACATCTTTTTCATACAAATACAAAATTACAATAATAATAAAACAATTGGAACTTATCTTTAATATCCGGCGGCCTCACAATAACTGCCGCCTCACGTTCTACCATGTCCTTATATAACCTCGCTCCCCGCCAATCGCTACCTCCCCGCCAATCGTTACAAGTCAAAATAGCAATTCAGTTTACTTCTAATTTTTAACATTATAAATTAAATAAATTTATAATAAACGTAAAACAATTTTAACATAAATTTAACAAGGATTTAAAAGAAATAAATAAATCGTAAACCAAGTTATTTTCAGAACGGAAGTACGACAATATTTAACAAGTCGAACCGGAAGTGCCGAGTATCATTTAATAATTTTATTACATCTTTAGCAATAACAATATGATTCAAGATGTAATAAAATTAATTACTTAATAACTATAAAATTATCATTTGTTCTAATTTATCTGTAAATCGAAAGTGTCAAGTGACATCTAGTCAATCAGTCAGTACCATTTGAAAGATTACCTAATACGGCCATACTGACAGTACAGCGTTCTCGATGTACATAAAAAAAAAAACAAATGAAATTAAAAAAAAGTGAAAAACTATGTGCAATTATCTACATTAATACACATTTATATTTCGGCATTGTTACAGTTTCGCTTTTCACATTAAGTTAAAACTTACAAGTAATTACAATCATATTTATTTACAGTTTGGCATTGTTACAGGCTCCGCTTGTCACAGTTTAAGCTAACAAGTAACAACGGTCATTTGCTTTACATAAACTCTAGCCCCACACCTGCTGCGCATGAGATAGGCCAGAAAAGCAAATAACTTCAGCAGTTCATAATTCATATTTACAGTTTTGGCATGCCATTGTTACAGGCTCCGCTTGTCACAGTTTAAGCTAACAAGTAACAACGGTTATTTACTTTATAAACTCTAGCCCCACACCTGCTGCGCATGAGATAGGCTAGAAAAGCAAATAACTTCAGCAGTTCATAATTTACAGTTTTGGCATGCCATTGTTACAGGCTCCGCTTGTCACAGTTTAAGCTAACCAGTAACAACGGTTATTTACTTTATAAACTCTAGCCCCACACCTGCTGCGCATGAGATAGGCTAGAAAAGCAAATAACTTCAGCAGTTCATAATTTACAGTTTTGGCATGCCATTGTTACAGGCTCCGCTTGTCACAGTTTAAGCTAACCAGTAACAACGGTTATTTACTTTATAAACTCTAGCCCCACACCTGCTGCGCATGAGATAGGCTAGAAAAGCAAATAACTTCAGCAGTTCATCAGTCAAGTCAAATCATTCATAGTCTTTAACAGGTTTACAATCATTCATAATTATTACATCTTAAAATAACACAAAATAACGCCTTTTACTTCTCTCTTATACAAAAACTGTGCGTTGTCGGGTCAATTCAATTATTTACCTCAGTAAACAATATTAAATAGAGATATTTTGGTACATACAATCAATGAATTTTAAAATTAAACATCTATAAATTCTATAAACTACAAATAAAAAATGAAAATAAAACATTATAGATTAAGGGGAAAAAAAAAAAAAAAAAAAATCGTCTAAGCTGTAGTAGCACCGCTTAACAGAAATTCCTTCAAGGTATGTATATAAATTAATAACGGCAAGTTTATAATAATGTGATTAGCTATAAAATACTTAAGACAATATATATTACTAGTTTTTAATAAACAATATTTTAACAATGTTTTTCATTAAATGACATCTTTTACACCAGTCCGCTCAATCCCCTCTCCGAGCCGATATATATTTTTTTTGTGGTGTAATCAGTAATGATAACGCTAGCAAATTAGGCTATTTTGTAGTAACCGAGTATAAGATTTTAAATTCACATATTAACAAGATATTAGGTTGATGTAACTAGCCGTGATTTATATATTAAGAAAGTTTATTATTAAATACAAATAATAATTTTAGTTTTAATAGAAACTTAGGAAAAAGAAGTAAGTATCGCCTTTGAATCACCAAATGTGATATGAAGCTGAAAGAGTTGTAAAGACGGATTTAGAGGGATAAAATATGATTTTTTCCTAATATCTGCGTTACTACAGGTTATCCCATTATGTTATTGAATTTGAATGAATATTTATGGATTTTGGATCGCGACGTGATGACGCTTGGATGTATTTTTTATTTTTCATTATAAATATTTTAATATATTTTTATAATTGTAATTATGAAGGATGGAGAGGCAACGAAAAGAGGAAGCGATGAAGAAAACTTTTAAAATGAGAAAATGTACAGACGTGAGCAAAATATGTGAAGGTGAAGTTGAAAAACAGACAAACCTATGAATTCTATAAATATAATGTTTTTCAAAAGAGTTGTAAATTGAATCGAAATATCCTGCCGTTCGGTCAACCTGATAGATAGTAAATTCATTATGATGACAAATTATGGTACCTGTTCAGTACCGCGAGGAATTACTGTGATTCTAAATAATAGATGGATATGGGTTTAAGACATTATTTTACATAAAAACATCGTAAATTCATTTGTAACTAATTCTATTTTATTTTATTATCTTTTTATTTTTAAGGTTTATCATTGTTCTTAATATTTGAATTATCACCTATTCATTTATTGTCTTTTTTTTATCAAGTTATCATTATTGGGATTAAATTTATTTACGCCTTTTATTATTTAAATACATTATTGTAAAAAAAAAAAAAATCATATGTTTAACTGTAGTTTGCTTATACGAGATACCTACGTTAAAATGTTAGTTGCTTTGCCATTAATTATTACGTCATGAAAATTACTTTGGTATAAAATAATATTTAGTTACCAGTACTTGCAATTTGGTTATAATCGCAATTTATTTATTATCGCTACCAGCGAACATGTAGGAAAAATAATAATTAGCTCGGAAGTGGTACTATCACTGCTATGTTAAAAGATGCCATTTTTCATTCTTACATTTGATCACGAATACTACCATATTGTCATAGTAACTTAACTAGACGGTAATGCAGAACCCTTTGAGGGTTTACCTGCTTTTGCAAGCTGGGATAAGCTGCACCAGCAAGTTTCTCGATGCCGTGGCACCAGACCGCAGCTCCGTTTTCCCTGGAAGCAGGGTCGAAAACAGGCAGACGTCGTGCTGCCGCTATTTCGTTGTGGTTTCCTGTCGCTGCATTTTGAATCGCGGCGAACAGACTCCCAAGCACAGCCGGATCCTTATAGTTCTATGTCTGAAATATTTTTTTTTTTCAAAATATTAATACCATGTTAACACGCGGATCTATCCCACTTCTGATGTTAGATACATCCCTAATATGTCAGGTTATTAAGATCATTAAAAGGAAATAAGTATCAAGAAAGTAAATTAAACAAAGTAGGTAATTAGTAAATTATATATTTTCAATTAAAACCAAAACTCGGGCAGATAATCAAAATGTTTATTAAATCAATTAACTACTTTATAAACTACCACCATTTCGGAAATAAACCAAAATGACCACCGGTAAAAGAAATGGCGAAAGAAAACCGGTTATGGCCTTTTTTATCGATCAGGTATTATAACACATCTTTTTCATACAAATACAAAATTACAATAATAATAAAACAATTGGAACTTATCTTTAATATCCGGCGGCCTCACAATAACTGCCGCCTCACGTTCTACCATGTCCTTATATAACCTCGCTCCCCGCCAATCGCTACCTCCCCGCCAATCGTTACAAGTCAAAATAGCAATTCAGTTTACTTCTAATTTTTAACATTATAAATTAAATAAATTTATAATAAACGTAAAACAATTTTAACATAAATTTAACAAGGATTTAAAAGAAATAAATAAATCGTAAACCAAGTTATTTTCAGAACGGAAGTACGACAATATTTAACAAGTCGAACCGGAAGTGCCGAGTATCATTTAATAATTTTATTACATCTTTAGCAATAACAATATGATTCAAGATGTAATAAAATTAATTACTTAATAACTATAAAATTATCATTTGTTCTAATTTATCTGTAAATCGAAAGTGTCAAGTGACATCTAGTCAATCAGTCAGTACCATTTGAAAGATTACCTAATATGTGTATGAGTGCCGTCAATTTTCAGTTATCCTATGCTAAAACTTGACTACGTGTGACCTCGTTCTAAGTAATAATAATAAGTAAACGGAATATTATCTATAATAGCCACGGGGTGACACAAGACTACTTGGGAGTTCATTCATCCTCTGACCGTGGCTAGACTTGCACCCAATGTTAATTTGCGCTAATGATAAAAATATTGCGTTGAATTGCGCAACGCGTATCGTCAATTATACAAGACCTTTGGGTTTTCTTAAGAATTAGTACGCACTTGTGTGTACTTAAGCGATCATTTTGTACTGTGGTGTTATTTTTAACTTTAACATCATTACCATATAAAATCATTGTGTTTACCGTTCCGTAACCAAGTTAAAATCACCGCAACTATAAAATGTAAATTGTAGTTCAAGGTATGGATGGAATCGGTATTTATCAGAAATCCCAGAAAGCAACTTCCAAGTTTTCGATTATACATTACACGAAATTACAGTATATATTTTCATATATTTATTATATAAAATTCAAAATCCTGACTGATGATATCAACGCACAGCCCAAACCGCTGGTACTATAGAATAGAGACATGATTATTATATAATAACGGCAGAGGTAGCTCTTCCTTGGCTGGCAACTAGTGGACAATGCTCTTAGTGGCCTTGAGATTTAAATACTCTCAAAACGAACTGACAATGTAAAGAAACGGGAAAATCATTGCTTTATTAAATACCTAGTTCGCTTACATAGTGTACATACCACATTAATGCAGAAAATATAGATGTTCCACAATTTTCAGTAATCAATTCGATGCAGGACGGGAACCTAAATAAGAATAAACATTTTTGCTTCCAGTTGTTATGCTATCATGAACAATTTTCGAAATATAGCACAAAGCTGTCGTTTTGTATAGATACGGCCAAAGTCAGATGTATTATTGAACATTACTAAGCATTTTTCTCCGTTAAAGAGACAGACTCATAAATCATACAGTAATCAATGAAACCTATTCATTAGTTTTCTTAACAGTAGTGTAACAATTTTAGCATCTCGCGACGGTAGTTGGCACGATCTGAGCGTGGGTCAAGGTTCTTTCCCAGACGACGGCCTTCATTACTTTGGAATATATCGATGTGTGTTTACTTGACTAGTGTTGTTCTTATATAACATTAGTATGCCAATCAAAGATGCAATGGCGAATTTCAAATTCACTGCCTTTTGTGGAATACGAAACTCCATACGAGTTTCGTATTTAACTATGTAAAATAATTGACTTAACACTGTTTAATACTCCAAACTAAGTAGTATTTGATGCGCGGTTTCATTTCAGTATAATGTCTATGTTAGCACTCACTTAGGTATAGATAATTCTAATGATCTGAATTCTTTTTTTGTCGTACAAGGTCGTATCTCTAAAGCTGCATAATCACGCCAAATCTCCAGCAGATTTTCCAACAAAATCCTTTCAATGACGCATTTTTTGGCAATATTTAATCTGTATGTCTTCCTCTTCGTTACTACACCCATCACCCATCCCTACTAATCTTCTATACATATAAAACAATACCGTGATAGGGTGACTGACAGGTAACGCACAGCCTAAACCCTTGGACCTATAGACTTGAAATTTAGAGAGAATGTTCCTTGAGTATTCTAGGAGAGCACTAAGAAGAGATTTTTTGAAATTCCACCCCTTAAGGGGCGAAATTGGGTGCCAAAGTTTGTATGGAGAAACAAAAACGCGTGGCCCGATTAAAACAAAACTTGATGTAAATACTCTACAAAGCAAACAAACAAACACCTGTTTCAAGATTTTCTGATAATTATTTGCTAAGAGGGAGAATTGGGGGTAGAAAGTTCTTAAATCTGTAAATCGTAACCGTGACTAACGGACAACGCCCAGCCTAAACTACTCGATAAATAGACTCGAAATTTGGACAGAATATTTCTTGAATTCTCTAGATGAGCGAAAGAGAGAAAGGATTTTTCAAAATTCCCACGGGATAGCGAGATTTACGCAAACGTAGTTGCGAGGGTATATCAACGCACAGCTCAAACCGCTGGGTCTAGAGATTCCAAATTTTGCATTATGTAGGTTCTTTATGAACCGGACCGGACCGGAGCGGATCGGACCTGATCGGACCGGATGGAACCGTACCGTACCGGACCGTGCCGGATTTCCCGATTTGTTTCTGAAGAAAAATATGCTAATTCTTAGTAGCGAGCGTAGCACTTATAATATTAGTAAAGATAGATAATATACAGACCATGACAAACATCCATGTTTTCGATATCTCATTTCCAATTTGAAGAAATTGTAGCCAAGATAATAGTAATCGTATGTAAAATCTATTCAATAGACAATTAGACAAACACAAACAACACAGACCGACATTGTGGGGGACTTTGTTTTCCATGGTAACATATATACTATGTATAGTGTTGGATGAAATGATTCATGAATTAGTCGTGTTGATTCAACAATGTTGAACTTTGCGCATCCAATTGACATTCATATTGCGTTCAGTTGTTGTCAATTTTCCGCTGTATTGCTCTGCATTCTTTGTGAAGCAGTAACCTGAATAGTTTTCCCATTGTGCAGTGGCCAAAGGTTTGTCAACTTTATTACACATGGATAATGTATGCAAGTAATTACATACAGTGTAATTTAGAATGGTCATATTACAACACGTTCGTCACAAGTTCGTTATTCGGCTATGTGAAGAGAGAAAGAAAATGATTTATTCATTGTCTTACTTATATGCAAATAACTTGAATATAATTTAGGTACATTTAGTAAATAAGACAACAAATAGGCATGCACTTAGCATAATATAGCACAAGTTTCGAACTTACTTTGGGGCTAGCTCAATCTGTATGAATTGTCCCTATATTTAATAATAATATGGGGTGGTCTGGTTTCATGGCGTATAGATTTCCCTCCTTGACAAATACTAAATATCCTTGTGACCTTTCCTACCTATATCTCGTTCCAAACCTTCCAGGATACAACAACCTCGTATGCTGGGCTTCTTCATCGGATATTTTAGCCAGTCTGAACACCGTCTTTTACACGAAGAGCTGGACAGACTCTATAACCAAGTGGTGCAGAAATCGCGTTCATCTAATGAAACTAAAAAGTTAGCAAAGGGCTTCAATATTTACGTAGATAAATAATATTAGTAGTTCGTAGATTCTAAGCACACCTGTTTCAACACTAACCCCTTCATTATAGTTTAATGGTTTAGGTAACCCCCTAAAACTGTTAGGAAACCCCCAAATATTAGGGACTGTCTGTCGGTGAAACCGAGAATGCATTTTGTAAAAAATCTCATTTAAGTTTCGTTTTCAATGTTCAAAAGCATAAATAATTATTATTATTCATAGACCATATGACAGCATATTTTGTTTAGAAAATTAATTTAACTATGGACTGTATTCATATTGTAGTATTGTGCATATAAATTATTTGCTTGTCATTTAACAATAGTCATGATATTCAGTCCAAGGTACATTTTCTTAGACCATGAAATTTTCATACACGATGTCACAAAATTCGAAATCTTCTACATGTTGTCGGGTTAGAAAATATTACTTATAAATAAGGGGATCCAATAAATTTTTCGAGCTGTTTATAGGGAATTTATGTGTATTCAGATATTCGTACTATTATGAGGTACTTAATTTATTATGAAAGTGATATTGTATAACTTCTGAAGCTGAAGTTTCTGTGATATAGTTATTGCTTACGATTTTACCCATGGTATCCCGTGTTTCCTATTCCTAGATCCTTATATCTTTAGGTTTCCTCGAGCAATGGGCTATCCAACACTAAAAGAAAATTTGAAATTAGATTTCCTGAGATTACCTACTGCGTTCAACCTGTGAATAATAAACGATAGGATTTTGATATTAGAAAAGGAACTGAAAAATAAATAATTTTATATTATATTTACGAGACGTTGAATTATTTGCCTATTGTTTCATGTAGAATAACATGTTGTGTGCTATGTCTATTATGGTCATGGTCAATGTCAGATCTTTTCATTACATAGCTGCGGCCCAATTCCGTGTTCGCATTGGATATTCATGACAAAAATCATTAACAATAGAATGTAAAAAAATATATTATCATTCTGTAAAATTACAAACAGTGGAACAAATAAGATTACATAATTACACACACTTAGGTACATACAACAATTGAATTTCTTTTTCTTGATGAATAATATTGACTTTTATTCACAGGATAGCACAACCCATATTTCTGGGTAAGCTGGTCGAGTTCTACACTCCAGGTCCGAACTCAGTGAATCAAAATCAGGCGTATTTCTACGCGGGAGCTGTGGTCCTCTGCTCAGCGCTCAATGTGTTTGTTTCCCATCCATACATGATGGCTATTTTACACATGGGTATGAAGTTCAGAGTTGCGTGCTGTTCACTTATTTATAGAAAGGTCAGTATTTGCTAAAAAAAAAATTGTATGTCCATGGGCAGATTTATATTTATTTATTTATAATATTATAAAGAGGAAAGATTTGATTGTTTGTTTGTTTGAATTGAATAGACTCCGAAACTACTGGACCGATTTCAAATATTCTTTCACCAGTAGAAAGCTACATTATCAGGGAGTGACATAGGCTATTGCTTTTCCCGAAATGCAATGTGATTCCCACTGGAACGGGCCCGGAACTTCACGCGGACGAAGTCGCGGGCAAAAAAGCTAGTTATTTATAAATTAGTTATTACAGCTTCATGACCTTATTTTGACATAATGGGATCCTGGGATAAGTCCCACTTATCACAGCTCCTTTAAAATTTCCCCTGTATGTCGTAAGAAATTAAAACTCGTTATTTATTCAATTTAAAAAACGTCTATATTCAAAATTAAAAAACCGGGCAAGTACGTGTCGGGACACGCACAATGTAGGGTTCCGTATTTGCTGTGCTTTGCTTGCCTTCAGTTGAGTGAGTCCAATATCAAATTCTATCACATTTGTAAGATTTCATCAAAGAAATTTTATTTTATCAGTTCGTCGGCTATTACTTGGTAACTAGTAGATAGACCTGTAGCGCTAGGTTCTGATGTTTCAAAAACATTAAAGTTGCTTGTATTTCGCATATAGTTTTCGGGCCATTTACCCAACCTAATACATTAGTTTGTGTCATCCTAGGTACTTGCATAGGTAGAAATTTAGGTATTTGTCTTTTCGATCCGTTTTGGACGAAAAGATAATTAGAGATAAAAAATTTACTTTCATGATAATAACGAAGTACTAACTAATATACATAAGCATTTTGTGTCATCTCTGTCCACGAAAATCCTGATATTTAATCAGTACCTAACACGTCACCCAACTAGCTCTAAAAAATATTACAATAAGTTAAATATATGTTAAGCGTTTCAAATTACTTATATCTGTTATTCAAAATATTTTGTGTCGAATTCATCCACGATATTTATTGATTATTTAATTTTTTATTACAACACTCTGTAAAAGCCACAAAAGAAAATGCAAGTTACTAAAGTTACGTCTATAAGATTATTGTAGTGTAACAAAACACTATTCATAATTTGTGCTGTTTTTATGCACGAAATCATATTATTTCATTAAAAAATAACCAAACTTCGCGCGAAGGGCGAGCGCGGCGAAGGAAGCGGACGCGCGGGGGGGGGGGGGGGGGGGGCAAACAACAAAATTCGCAAATTATAGTAGCGGCACGCTATGATGACCGTTTTGACGTTTGTCCACTCATGAAATTTCGTATTAATTAACAAATTATTTGAAGGAGCAAATTGCTGTTCTTTATTGTCAATAGTGACGTTCAGTTAGTCATACAATTTATCGAATGTATGATTTTAGGACACATTTATTTATTACATTGATTTCTAAGCTATGTTATTAGAGTCCCGCGAACATTTATCCTTTATTTTTATATGGTGTACTTATTTACCACACAACTCGGATTAAGTTTTTTGAAATTTAAAGTGTGCATATAAAGTATGTATATTCATTTTCATTCCAATATTCAGTTCGTTCAAATATATTAAGTAAACATTTATATTTTTGTTTTATTAAACCTTTTTAATCATGTACATACTACTTGCAACAAAAACTTATCGATTTGATTATATTTTCTTCGAGAATAAATTGACATTTCACATCACTTTTGTAATACGTCAAAACGGCCATCATAGCGTGCCGCTACTTTAGTTGTGCGTAGCAGTTGTTCCAACAGGAAACGGTGATTATTTTTATCTCTATAGGTAGAAGAGGCACATATTTCGCACCCCCAGGGTAATAAAGACATAAGTGGTATTACGTCGAAATCCCGATTTTACCATATCTGAAAATACATTTTTTTTTTTCATATTTTTCTTGTTAAATGAATTATTATATGCAAAACTTTGTTTTAAAAAAAAACTGAATGTGTGATTTTCGAGAAAAAGGAATTTGTGATAAAACGCAAAGAATAAATTGACCAATAGGACATACTGAAGATTATGATGCTTTTCGTTAAAATTTAATACCTATACAAAATAAACAGTATGTAATTTATTACATACTGTATATATGTATGTATGTATATATAATATTTATATTATGATCTTATTCCGATTTGTCATTTATAATGCTAGTCTTTATAAACACTATATTCATAAAAAATAATTTTAAATATCGATTATCGCTTTTTTCCTCTAAGAACAATTTGTTGCACCGATTCACAACACTGAATACAGAGCACGGGGAGCCAACGGAGGCAACGTAAGGGTGAACACGTCTAGAAAGCACCTTTTCTCTGATGATGTTCCGCCACCTGTTCCTATCTTCGGCGGCGTGAATAGCTCCATAAAAGTCCAGAGCGGTGCGGATTTGGCCAGACCAACGCATTCGGGCCCCCCTAGGTCTGCTATCGTCCCTTTGCTAGTGAAAATAAAGTCGTTTGAGGACGTCTTTACGTTTCCTGGCGATGTGGCCGAAGAATTCAAGAATTCTACGGAGGCAGATGGTAGAAAGCCTTGTAGATATATTGAGCTCTTTGAGTAATGATGCAATGATCCGTCCATGGGATTTACAGTAGTCTCCTCCATCCGCTTTCCTTGGGGTCCAGGTCTCGGCACCATATATGAAAATTGAGAACACCGGAGTGGTCACTCTCTGGCTTCTGCGTGCGGTGTACCACCATGATCTTAGTTTTTGCTGTTTTTGGAAAAGCCAAGTTCTTCACTGACCTGTTCCATTCTGTTCAGTAAGGTGATCATCTCGCTTTCGTTGGCAGCTAACAGTGTGATATCGTTGGCGTAACGTAGTAAGTTCGTTATCTTCTCGCTACCAATCGTGACTACCTTCCCAGTTTTTGCAGGTACACCTTATCAATGTATTCACTATAAACGTTGAACTAAATGGGAGTCAGTACCTGCCTTACTCTCTTAAAAGTCAAAACTGAAAGGTTGTGACGTCAGTTTATCGACTCATATGATTTCCTGTTTGTTGCAGTATAGTTTCTGCAGCAGCGCAGTTAGATGCGGCCGCACGCTAAGCTTCGTTAGAATTCTCGACAAAAGTTTCCAGTTGACGCAGTCGAAGGCCTTACCGTAGTCGACAAAACACATAATGTTAGGCGTGTTGAACTTTTATGCTTTTTCAATAATAATAAATAAATATATATATAGGGACAATTCACACAGATTGAGCTAGCCCCAAAGTAAGTTTGAAACTTGTGTTATGGGATACTAACTCAACGATATTATATTTTATAACAAATACATTTATAGATAAACACAAGACCCGAGGCCAATCAGAAAAAGTTCGTTTTTCATCATGACCCGACCGGGATTCGAACCCGGGACCTTCTGGGTGGCCGTCTGGCGTGGTAACCATTACGCCACGGAGGTCGTCAATAAGTTGTTGGAGGTTCAGGATTTGTTCGCGTGTATCCTTTCACAAATCCGGCTTGTTCTCGCTGCATTTGCCAATCCAAAAAACGTAAGGTTGCGATTGTTCAGTATGTGGCGCAAGGAAGATTTTGCTGCCATGAGAGATCAGAGCAAGAGTGCAATAGTTGTAGCATTTTCTGGTCGGCCTGACCAGTCTTTGGGCCAGTCGCCATGTCGCCAAGTGTAGGTGCAGATTTTGTGCAATAAGTCGATGAACGCGTCGCCTAAAGCCTTCAGTATTTCTGACGTAATGTGATCTTGTGCTTTCCTCTTTTTTAATTTGTTTATTGCCGCTTTGATTTCAGAACGTAGTATGGGTGGTTTGGTTGCTGATTCGGAAGATTCCAATTCAAAGGCGTATCATTGTTGATAGCAGGTTCTTTATAAAGGTCTTCGCAGTAGCTACACCATCTTTCGGCTATGGGTTCAAGGTCGTGTATTGGGTTACCGCGAGCATCTTCAATCACCCAGGAAGTTTTTGGAGAGCGGGCGAACTTTCTTAAAGAGGTCTCTCGTGTGAAGTTTAAGGGCCAATGTACTGACTGTGACGTCAGGCGGTGGGCATTCTTTTATCGTCTCTTCCAACGTGCTCTGAAAGATCGACTGTTCCGGGGGCTCCAAGGTCTGGGCTTAGGTGGTGTTTTCCTTTTGGGAGCCTTTAGACGAGCAGTGAAAGTGGCCACAAGTAGGTTGTAATCTGAGCCGCGCCCAGCACCGGGAAAGGTCTTTACATTTTTTTGGATCTCCACCGTGTGTTTATAATAATTTAGTCAATTTGGTTTGTAGTATGTGTAGTGTGTAGAGGCGTTTTGCATGGTATTAGAAGCAGGTGTTTATAATGCTTAATTTTCTTCCAATGCAAAAGTCAAGAAGTCTTCCTCTATGTTAATTTCTAATGCCGAGACCATACTTTCCTACAACAGATTTTGAGTGATCGTCGGTCTTACTATTTCCCAACTTTGCGTTCCAGTCACCAAGGATTATAGTGGTTTCCTGATTGGGTATTGATTGAGATGAACTCCCTATATGCTTATCATCAATTTATTATTACCTATTAATGCCTTATTAAAAGATTTAATTTAGTCTATGTGATACGAATGCTATTCCTATGCATTACCAAACATTTTACCTCCTTTGAAGGTTCATTTGTCGATACCATGCTTATTTGATTCATCTGTAGAAGATTAATTACATTTCATTTTAAATTAAATTAAATTAATAAATGCCAATAGGTTTAACGATAACAATAGATTTTTAGTTGAATTTAATATAAAATATTTCAATAAATTAAAAGTTGTACATGAACACGATTTATTTATTAATAAAAAAAAAGTCTTATAATATAAAAAAATAAAACGTATTTTTTTTGTCTTTTTATTTATTAAAGTTTGTATTTGAACACGTTTTTTTTATTAATAGTACGTTATTGTCGTACTCTGTGATTGTATTACATTAAGTGTTTTGTTTTTTTATTAATAAAAAAATAATAAGTCTTGTAAATAAGACAAAAAATATATAATTATGTTATTTTTATGAATCAAACCAAGTTTGTACCTATTCTGATTATTTTTTTCTAGATTTGAATGAATATAGGAAACTTTAGGTAGATAAAGTTAATATTTACCAAAAGTACATTGTTTTTTCAGTATTGTTATTATTAAATAGTATATTTGTAACCATACAGACATTAATTATTATTGTTTAAAAACAAATAGTTCATGTGAACATTTCGTTGCTCCTTTTTACTTTTGACATTTAACGAATTCCTTGGTATTAATAAGAGATATGGATGTCACATTTTTAATTACCTATATAATGGAAAACATCAATATCATTACCTATTACATAAGTGCTTTTGACAAATATTTAAATTGAAAAAAGGAGTAAGTAACTGATATGGCGCTAAATAACAAATTTGACACAGGGGAAAAATGGAGTAAGTTTAGTTATTCTCGCAAAATTGTTTGGTACTATAAAACATACTTTTTGTAATATACATTATTTTGTAAATAAATTTGGCTCAAACTCGAAAACTTAGTATTTTATATTTAAAGTCCATTTTGATAACTAGTGTAATATTTTAATTTTCTTTTTTCTAAAAAACCATAAACTATTGAACTGACTTGAAAACAACCACCAATGCAATATTTTTTCTCCTTTTTTTGATGTTAAAATCATTCTTCTACGATTAAAAATAAAGCTTTTACTGAAAAATCTACTTTTTCGGGTTACGTCCTTTTCGAATTGAATGAGGGTGCGATTTGTTCATCATCATGATATCGTAGGTACCGAACGAACTTGTGTGCGTGCGTAGCGTATACCCCCGCCCATCGCCGCCTGCGCGCGTACGCCCGTTTCGAAATTATTGTTTTGGTGTTTTATTCATTTATAACGTGCATGAAATTGACACAAATTTACAATGTAGATTTTTCATGCATTTATGATATTAAATATGTGAACTCTAATGACTGTAATATTTTTTTGCAGCGTTACTAGCTTTAAATAGGAAAATAATTGAAAATATTAACATTGCATGTCTTAATTTGGCACAAATTTATTTATTGGCCTTAAGTAAGTGATCTGAGATAGGAAATAGTTATACAACCAATTGTAATTTTTTTTTTGTACTGTTATTACATATTGACCCTATTTCAGTTTTGCTCTGGCCGAAGATGACACAAACTGGGTTTGTACACTCCGCAGGCTATCCTAGATATGATACCATAATTATTTTAAACTTTAAATTAATTTTGTCAGTTTTGATTTAAATAAGTAAAATCAACCACAAACCATCGAATTGCGGAAAATGCAAGTGACAGATCTGACACAAAACGCAATAATAAGGTTCTTAGGTACGTCCGTGTCCACAGGCGAGAAATCAACAACTTTAGAGTTTTTGAAACTTATGACCTCATTTTAGCCCAGCGCTATCGGTCTAAGAGCCTACTGAACCGTTATAGTTTTCATTGAAGGTTCAGCATATGGACTACTACCATGATTTATTTCAAATTTCTAAACATAAGACTTTCTAAGATAGAGGGGGGGCCGACCACCATGCAAAACGAAAATTAACACGATAAATGTACATAATTTCGAAACGGATCATTGTATCTTTCCACACCCTTTTAACCACTGAGCTAATAGGGTTTTAAATAATTAACTCTCGAGTAACTTTACTCTTTATTAAATCTTCATACGGAAATATATTAGTTCTTAACTTATTAATAATAATCAAGGAACGCGTTTACGGTTAAGCGGCGCGGGGGCGACTGACTCGCGCAGCGTCCCTTCGAGTTGCGTCAGAGTGGGCCACTCAATATAACAACAAACCCTGTGTCCCTACATACACCCCCTTCTACAAAAATTAAATCATATTGTATAATTTTGGTCTAAAATTACAAAGTTTGCTATCATTAAAAAGTTACAAAGGTACCATTGTTCTACCAATGCGCAAGCGCCCAATTCGCCTTATCTACTGTTTCAAGTTTCAAGTGGGGTACTACAGTGGTCGACCCTGACGCATTCCAGACGACGCGACGTTATGTTTACATTACTACAAAAAATACAAAAACATTTGTTTAAAAGTTACAGATTCTTAATTTAAAAGAATTATATAACTTAGTTACTAAAATTAACAATAACTTGTAAGTACATCATTACTGATAACAGAAAAATAAATCTACTTATCTAAACATTACGATATAAAATGACAGTATAATAATTCATAAGCTAATTCAAAATATAATCACAATAACATCAAAATCAAATAAAATCAAATAACACACAAAAATTTGCAATTTGGTGCTGTGGAACTTGTTGGCCAGCTTGCACTGCTTATGCCAACGTGAACCACGTTATACCATCTAGCTCTTATAATAGCCGACTTAAGCTTTAACTAACTGTATTCTATATAGGTACGCATACTTAATCCATTTTGCGCAATAACAATTACATCAATTTAACTTGCTTGGGCCGTTAAATATTAACAATATCAAAAATGCCCTCAAAATCTAACGTACTATAATTACGTGTATTATAAGTTGCGAAATGACAAAATATTATGAATACTAGCTGACCCGGCGAACTTCGTATCGCCTAAAGAACCTTCATGCTGAATTTCATTCGAATAACTTCAAAACGGCAAAGTTTCATACTAACTTTGCACCCCCGTTTAACCCCCTAAGGGATAATTTTTGAGAAAAATATTTTACTCGTGTTTCATGCCTTTCAATAAAGAACCTTAATGCTGAATTTCATTTAAATAACTTCAAAAACGGCAAAGTTTCATACGAAATTTGCGCCCCCGTTTAACCCCCTAAGGGATGATTTTTGAGAAAAGTATTTTACTCGTGTTTCATGCCTTTTAATATAGAACCTTCATGCTGAATTTCATTCGAATAACTTCAAAAACGGCAATGTTTCATACTAACTTTGCACCCCCGTTTAACCCCCTAAGGGATGATTTTTGAGAAAAATATTTTACTCGTGTTTCATGCCTTTCAATAAAGAACCTTCATGCTGAATTTCATTCGAATAACTTCAAAAACGGCAAAGTTTCATACTAACTTTGCACCCCCGTTTAACCCCCCAAGGGGTGATTTTTGAGAAAATATTTTACTCGTGTTTCATGCCTTTTAATAAAGAACCTTCATGCTGAATTTCATTCGAATAACTTCAAAAACGGCAAAGTTTCAAACTAACTTTGCACCCCCGTTTAACCCCCTAAGGTATGAATTTTGAAAAAAAAATTTACTCGTGTTTCATGTCTTTCAATAAAGAACCTTCATGCTGAATTTCATTCGAATAACTTCAGAAACGGCAAAGTTGTATACTATCTTTGCACCCCCGTTTAACCCCCTAAGGGATGAATTTTGAAAAAAATATTTTACTCATGTTTCATGCTTTTCAGTAAAGAACCTTAATGCTGAATTTCATTTGAATAACTTTAAAAACGGCAAAGTTTCATACTAACTTTGCGCCCCCGTTTAACCCCATAGGGGATGTTTTTTGAAAAAAATATTTTACTCGTGTTTCATGCCTTTCAATAAAGAACCTTCATGCTGAATTTCATTCGAATAACTTCAAAAACAGCAAAGTTTCATACTATCTTTGCACCCCCGTTTAACCCCCTAAGGGATGAATTTAGAAAAAAATATGTTACTCATATTTCATGCTTTTTAGTAAAGAACCTTCATGCTGAATTTCATTCGAATAACTTTAATAACGGCAAAGTTTCGTACTAACTTTGCACCCCCGTTTTACCCCCTTAGGGGATGAATTTCAAAAAATCCTTTCTTAGTGAGCACTTACGCCCCAAAAGGAACCCCCATGCAAAATTTGAGACTCCTGGCACTTGTAGTTTCGGAGATTTCGTGATGAATCAGTCAGTGATTTTCTCTTTTATATATATAGACTAGCTGACCCGGCGAACTTCGTATCGCCTAAAGAACCTTCATGCTGAATTTCATTCGAATAACTTCAAAACGGCAAAGTTTCATACTAACTTTGCACCCCCGTTTAACCCCCTAAGGGATGATTTTTGAGAAAAATATTTTACCCGTGTTTCATGCCTTTCAATAAAGAACCTTCATGCTGAATTTCATTCGAATAACTTCAAAAACGGCAAAGTTTCATACTAACTTTGCACCCCCGTTTAACCCTCTAAGGGATGATTTTTAAGAAAAATATTTTACTCGTTTTTCATGCCTTTCAATAAAGAACCTTAATGCTGAATTTCATTCGAATAACTTCAAAAACGGCAATGTTTCATACTAACTTTGCACCCCCGTTTAACCCCCTAAGGGATAATTTTTGAGAAAAATATTTTACTCGTGTTTCATGCCTTTCAATAAAGAACCTTAATGCTGTATTTCATTTGAATAACTTCAAAAACGGCAAAGTTTCATACTAACTTTGCACCCCCGTTTAACCCCCTAAGGGAATTTTTGAGAAAAATATTTTACTCGTGTTTCATGCCTTTCAATAAAGAACCTTCATGCTGAATTTCATTAAAATAACTTCAAAAACGGCAAAGTTTTATACTATCTTTGCACCCCCGTTTAACCCCCTAAGGGATGAATTTTGAAAAAAATATTTTACTCATGTTTCATGCTTTTCAATAAAGAACCTTCATGCTGAATTTCATTCGAATAACTTCAAAAACGGCAAAGTTTCATACTAACTTTGCACCCCGTTTTACCCCCTTAGGGGATGAACTTTCAAAAATCCTTTCTTAGTGAGCACTTACGCCCTAAAAGGAACCCCCATGCAAAATTTGAGACTCCTGGCACTTGTGGTTTCGGAGATTTCGTGATGAATCAGTCAGTGATTTTCTCTTTTATATATATAGACTAGCTGACCCGGCGAACTTCGTATCGCCTAAAGAACCTTCATGCTGAATTTCATTCGAATAACTTCAAAACGGCAAAGTTTCATACCAACTTTGCACCCCCGTTTAACCCCCTAAGGGATGATTTTTGAGAAAAATATTTTACTCGTGTTTCATGCCTTTCAATAAAGAACCTTAATGCTGAATTTCATTTAAATAACTTCAAAAACGGCAAAGTTTCATACGAAATTTGCGCCCCCGTTTAACCCCCTAAGGGATGATTTTTGAGAAAAATGTTTTACTTGTGTTTCATGCCTTTTAATATAGAACCTTCATGCTGAATTTCATTCGAATAACTTCAAAAACGGCAATGTTTCATACTAACTTTGCACCCCCGTTTAACCCCCTAAGGGATAATTTTTGAGAAAAATATTTTACTCGTGTTTCATGCCTTTCAATAAAAAACCTTAATGCTGTATTTCATTTGAATAACTTCAAAAACGGCAAAGTTTCATAGTAACTTTGCACCCCCGTTTAACCCCCTAAGGGATGATTTTTGAGAAAAATGTTTTACTCGTGTTTCATGCCTTTCAATAAAGAACCTTCATGCCGAATTTAATTCGAATAACTTCAAAATCGGCAAAGTTTCATACTATCTTTGCACCCCCGTTTAACCCCCTAAGGGATGAATTTTGAAAAAAATATTTTACTCATGTTTCATGCTTTTCAATAAAGAACCTTAATGCTGAATTTCATTTGAATAACTTTAAAAACGGCAAAGTTTCATACTAACTTTGCGCCCCCGTTTAACCCCATAGGGGATGTTTTTTGAGAAAAATATTTTACTCGTGTTTCATGCCTTTCAATAAAGAACCTTCATGCTGAATTTCATTCGAATAACTTTAAAAAATGGCAAAGATTCAAACTATCTTTGCACCCCCGTTTAACCCCCTAAGGGATTAATTTTTAAAAAAAATTTTACTCATGCTTCATGCTTTTCAGTAAAGAACCTTCATGCAGAATTTCATTCGAATAACGTCAAAAACGGCAAAGTTTCATACTAACTTTGCACCCCCGTTTTACCCCCTAAGGAATGAATTTTGAGAAAAATATTTTACTCGTGTTTCATGCCTTTCAATAAAGAACCTTCATGCTGAATTTCATTCGAATAACTTTAAAAAACGGCAAAGTTTCATACTATCTTTGCACCCCCGTTTAACCCCGTAAGGGATGAATTTTAAAAAAAAATTTACTCATGCTTCATGCTTTTCAGTAAAGAACCTTCATGTTTAATTTCATTCGAATAACTTCAAAAACGGCAAAGTTTCATACTAACTTTGCACCCCCGTTTTACCCCCATAGGGGATGAATTTCCAAAAATCCTTTCTTAGTGAGAGCCTACGCCCCAAAAGAAACCCCCATGCAAAATTTGAGACTCCTGGCACTTGTGGTTTCGGAGATTTCGTGATGAATCAGTCAGTGATTTTCTCTTTTATATATATAGATTACCGACAAAATAAAAGTAGTATAAGTCATTCTGAGTTAAGAAAACGAACTGTGGGTTTCACAACGCGGCCACTACGCGTGGTTCTCGGTAGTGAAATTTCCGGTTCGACTTTATTACTTGAACTTGAAGTTTCTTTTGGTTCGTCTATTATATTATTTCTTGGAAAATTATTATTGTCACAAAATGGCTCACTAATCAAATACGCTGGTTTAAGTCTATCAATAGACACATTAGATACTCTATTAGGAAACTGCAATTCAAAACATTTTTCGTTCCTTTTTAAAATACAATAAGGGCCATTATAAGTAGGACTTAGTGGTTTTTTTACAGCATCATTTCTTACAAAAACATGACTGCATGATTTCAAGTCATTATGAACGAATAGTTTTCGAGTATCACATGAGTTTCGCGGTTGTGGACGTAAACTATTAATTATTTGCCTCAATTGAGTAACAAAAGATGCAGGATCGTTATCGCTTATCTTAGTACTGCTGTTACCATAGAAATCTCCGGGTAGCCTTAGCATGTGACCATAGACCATTTCTGCTGCGCTAACTCCGGAATCTGTTCTACAAGCGGCACGTAGGCCCAAAAGGACTGTGGGTAATTCCTTATCCCAACACTTATTTTCAGCTAAACGAGCTGCCATTGCGACCTTCAGCGACCGATGCGATCTTTCAATCATACCGTTGCTTTGTGGGTGGTATGGACTACTACGTATTCTACAAATTCCCATTAATTTCATTAAGTTATTAAACAACTCAGATTCAAACTGACGTCCTTGGTCAGTAGTACATTTGGTAGGACAACCAAATCTACTAATCCATCCGTTATATACGGCGTTGGCTACCGTATCCGCGGTTATGTCCGTTAATGGAAAAGCCTCTGGCCACTTCGTATATCTATCTATTATTGTTAAACAATAACGATGTCCTTTTTCAGTAGTTGCTAGAGGACCTACTATATCAATGTGAATATGTTCAAAACGATCACTAGGTTCGAATTTACCTAACTCTGAAACTGTGTGCCTAGTGGTTTTAACTTTTTGACAATCAATACAGGTTTTAACCCATGTATTAATGTCACGATTCATTCCTGGCCAAAAAAATCGTTTACCAATCATTATACGGGATGTTCGTTTACCTGGATGGCTTATATTATGAACTATATTAAATGCTGAACGTCTAAATTTTTCTGGTAAGTATGGTCTCGCATTGTTCATTGAAGTCTCGCAATACACAGTTACGTCTGTGCCTGGTATAATAACTGATTGTAACCTTACCTTTGTACCGGGTGTTTTGTTTACGTTAATCATTTCTGAATCGTTTGCCTGTGCTTGAGCTAATTCCGAGTAGTCAAGTGCTGACGGACAAAAAATGGTCTCTATGCGTGAGAGTGAATCGGCCACAATGTTCTCTGTTCCACCTATGTACTGTATATCGCTCGTGAATTCGCTGATATACAGTAACTGGCGTGCCCTTCTAGGCGTTTCGCGCTCACTACCTACTTTCGAAAAGGCGTATGTTAACGGTTTATGGTCAGTGAAAATTGTGACTTTTCGTCCTTCAATTACTTTTCTAAAATGTATTATTGACTTGTAAATCGCTAGTAATTCTTTGTCATACGTACTGTATTTGCGTTGGGCTTCTGAAAGCTTCTTTGAGAAAAATCCGAGGGGTTTCCAAACGCCATCGACACGTTGCTGAATCACGGATCCGATGCAGGTGTCCGATGCATCTGTCATGAGAGCTAAAGGCACGTCCGCTACTGGATGCGACAATGTAGTTGCGTTATTTAAGCCTGACTTACATTGCTCGAAAGAGGCGATGGCTTGCTCCGTCCATTCTATCTTGGTTTTATCGCGCTTTTTGGTACCATGTAAGTATTTATTAAGCTCTGCTTGATGTGCTACGGCATTGGGTATGTGTGCCCTATAAAAGTTAATCATGCCGAGAAAACGTCGAAGCTGCTCTACAGTTTCTGGTCTAGGAAAGTTAGTTATAATATTTACCTTGTCCTGTAGTGGGTGAATTCCTCTTGCCGAGACATTAAAACCTAAAAATTCAATTTCCGCTTTGCCAAATTCACTTTTGTTTAAATTAATTGTTAAACCAACCTCGTTAAATCGTTGAAACAATTTCTCCAAATGCTGCTTGTGTAGCTCTTCTGACTCTGAAGCTATTATGACATCATCTATATAACAAAACAGGGATGATTCCGGAACTTTGGTTGGATCGCTACGGTTTTCTTCATGCAAATGCTCTATACCTTGAAGTACGGTGTGGTGCATGAAGCGCTGAAAGGTTTGCGCCGCGTTTCGCAGACCAAAGGTCATCCTAGGGAACTCATAAAGTCCGAAGGGCGTGATTATTGCTGTTTTCATTACATCTTCAGGTGCGACCATTATATTATGATAGGCTCTGTTAATGTCAACACGTGAAAATATAGACTTACCTGCTAACTCGTAGGTAAAATCGTGTAGACGGGGAACTGGATACCTGTCGGGCTTCGTGACTGCGTTTAGTCTACGGTAGTCACCGCAGGGTCTAATCTCGCCATCCTTCTTGGGCACGACGTGGAGTGGACTGGCCCAGGGGCTACTTGATGGTCTGCAGATACCCATTTCTTGCATTAAACTAAATTCTTTCTTTACCTTTGCATACCGGTCGGGTGGTAATGGTCTCGCCTTGGCGAAAACAGGTGGGCCGGTTGTCTCAATGTTATGTACTACTGTATGTGTTGGGTTTTCCCTAAAATTAACTGGTTTGGTAATATCTACATATTGCTCTAGTAGTTCTCGATAAGGGTTGGTATCTTGAATTGTCTTAATCGTAGGTTCATCGTACTCTATAATGGTCCCTTTTGTTTGCAATTTTGTTACAGAATCGATTAATCTTTTGTTATGTAAATCAACAACTATTTTGTTCGTTTTTAAAAAATCTGCGCCTAATATAGACTGTTTAACCGCAGCAATAATAAATGTCCACTTAAAAGCTCTACGTAGCCCTAAACTTAATTGTAATGTCACTGTACCGTAAGTTTGGATTTCCGAGTTATTAGCGGCAAAAAGTTTATAATCGCACTCACGCCTTTTTCTAACACTAACACTCGTTGCCGGAATTACGGAGACGTTAGCTCCTGTGTCCACTAGGAACCGCATGCCCGTTGTCTTATCCGTTATACAAAGGCGGTGATTAGCCATAGGTACAAGTACTTCCGCCACTGACTGTACCGATTTTAGTTTTCCTGGTTCTCCGCATTCTTGTCTACCCAAGCGCATGGCTTTTCACACTTGTGTGCGCGTTGTCTGTATTTGTAATGGTACATGCATAGCCAATTAGCGTCACCTGGTTGTCTTCTCGCACCATTCCTAGAGCGGCTTCTTGATCCGCCTCTATAATTTGATCGACCGCGACCGCCACCTCTAAATGCAGATCGTCGGTTCTCCTGTACTTCTGTTCTGAGCGATGCTACTTCAAGCGATAATTTATTTAACTGTGTAAACAGCATTTCAGTAATTGGAGGCTGTTGAACAGGTGCGTTGACTGTAGAGGACAATGAAGCAATGTTATCTCCAGAGTTTAAATTGTCCTGAATTCTGTCCGCTATCACTGCCAGTTTTTCTGTATTTGTCTCTTGGGATACAGCTAGTCCCGCTCTTATAGCTGCTGGTAATCTACCTAGCCATAAATTATGCACTGTTGAGTCTGATGCCTGTGACGTTCTGGCCAAGTCTCGCATTTTACGTAACAACTGTGATGGCCTTTGTGTTCCTAACTCCAGTTCGTTAACCAATTTCCTAAATTGTTTTTCCGCCGACTCCTCATAAACCTGCAGCAATATGACTAGCAGGTGGGTTAATTAATATGTCACTAACCTGCTGTATGGCGTCTGAATTTAATTTTGAGATCGCTAAATTAAATTTCACATCGTCCCCTTGCTTTTGCGATGCCATATTGCTTTCAAAATAAGCAAACCAAAGCCTAGGCATATGCGTCCAAAAGTCAGCTATCCTTTGTGATACTGTAACCATGGCTAGATCTTGCGTTGATCCACTGCTGCTCGTTCCGCTGCATAGAGTTATAGGTGGGGCAGCCATAGTAATGGTAGTTGTAGGCAATGTCGCTTCTTGTTCTGTCGAGGCCATTATCACAGAAAAACAAAAACAGTCTTTATTTTACCCGCCACATCCACGTGACTGACACTGAAGCGGGAAGTCGCCGCCCGCCGAGTTACACTTAAGTTTATAATGTTCACAATAATTCACTGCACTAAAATTGTTCTAACTCCGAATTGTCCAAAAATATATGCGCTTCTAAAGTTCGTTAAACGCGCGGGTCACCACTTTAACCACTGAGCTAATAGGGTTTTAAATAATTAACTCTCGAGTAACTTTACTCTTTATTAAATTCTTCATACGGAAATATATTAGTTCTTAACTTATTAATAATAATCAAGGAACGCGTTTACGGTTAAGCGGCGCGGGGGCGACTGACTCGCGCAGCGTCCCTTCGAGTTGCGTCAGAGTGGGCCACTCAATATAACAACAAACCCTGTGTCCCTACACCCTCAATGTTTTGAAAAGACCTATCTTACGATACCCCACAACATGGGCGCGAAAAAATATCGTTTCTACTTTACATGTAGGGGAGGCATCCCAGACAAAAATATTTTTCAAAATTTTGTCCCAGCACTTTGTTGACATTGTTAATATTTGTATACATACCAAATAACGCTTTCTAGCATTAAGCGTCTAGGCGCTAGACCGCGGACAGACAGACAGACAGACAGACGGACATGGCGAAACTATAAGGGTTCCGTAGTAACCAAGGAACCCTTATAGTTTCGCTATGTCCGTCTGTCTGTAAAAAGATTAACAGTATGTTGACAACTTTAAAAAAAAGTACCTAATAAAAAAAACTTCGCTTATTAAGTTATACTTTTTTTGCATTGATGCGTAAAGGGTTCAGAGTTCAAACTGAGATATATTGACGACTACATTCACAGTTTTCACACAATCACGTCTGTTTATTTTATCGCGTACTAATAGAATAAACGCATTTTGTAATACAGCTGCACGTTCACTATAACCACGTCCATTGCAATGCACGTGTACTACATAAGCTGCTATAGACCAATAGCACTGATATCAGTATTTGCTAAGATTTTTGAAAATATCATCCATCAAATCTTATATTCATTTTTGGAAAGCAAAAACATATTTACTGAAAACCAATACGGATTTAGAAAAAACAAGTCAATAAATATGGCCATTTTTAATTTCCTTAGGGAGGTTTTGACTTGCGTGGACATTAGAAAGCCTAATGCTGCCCTGTACATTGACATGACAAAAGCATTTGATCATGTCAAACATGACATTCTATTTTATCAAATGTACAATTATGGCATTCGCGGTAATGCCTTTGATTTGATGAAATCATACCTCACCGGGCGAGTACAAAAAACGCAAATAAACAAAATCTGTACAAAAACAAAGAAAGAAATAACATACAGCTCATACACTAGAGAGGTGATATGTGGTGTGCCGCAAGGAACTGTATTGGCCCCTTTATTATTTATAATATACATAAATAACATTGATAAAATCACAAATCATAGCATGACATTGTTCGCAGACGATTGTACAATATTATTTAAAAACGAAACTCCCAAAGATCTGGAAGCCGATGCAAATTTATCATTAATGAAAATAATAGAATGGTTAAAACAACATAATCTGACATTGAACATCGATAAAACTAAAATAATGACATTCAAGCAAAATAATAATGAAATAAATAAAATTAATATTAATTATCTAGGTAATTCAATTGAAGAAACTCACATAACTAAATTTTTAGGCCTGGTTATTGATGATAAAATGAAATGGAAATCGCACATTGACCATGTGTGCAAAAAATTAAATCAATATTCTTATGCGCTAAACAAACTTCAAAAAGTTGCAAATCGGGAAGCTTTATTAATTGCCTACCATGCACACGTAAACTCCACCTTGCGGTATGGAGTAATATTTTGGGGAAACTCCACCAACAAAGAACATGCATTTAAGTCCCAAAAAAGATGCATCCGAGCAATATGTAGATTGTGACAAAAAGACTCATGCATACCCTATTTCAAAAAATGTGGCCTACTAACATTGCCTTGTATTTACATCCTCGAATGCGCGTTATTTATCAAAAATAATATGGACAAGTTCACACGTCATGCCCGTGCCCGAAATTCTGACAAGCTGTACTCGATAACATGTAAGACCACATTGCATAAAGAGAGCTTTTTTGGTAAAGCTCCACATATATTTAATAAACTGCCAAAACAACTCCGGCTAGCAGAAGATACAAAATCTTTTAAAAGACACCTCCATAAGCTTCTTGTCAGTAAGTGTTATTACACACTAGAAGAATATTTTAGTGATAAGTTGGAAAGTCTGACTTTTTGGTAAACAAATAAAATAGTGCATCATTTTTTAGTGTAATTATATCAACATTGTAAACCCTAGTGGTAGGACATAGTGCAACTGTTTTTAAAATGTAACACCTATCTCTTATGATGTAACCTATGCTCCACAATAAAGAATTTGAATTTGAATTTGAATTTGAATAATATAATATTGTACACATATTCTAGTGACACTTGATGGCATACAACACGTCTCCCGATACAATTATGCCGTTTTACTGATACTATTGATGCATTTTTTTCTTTCTTTCATCCCACGCACATCTGGTCGAAAGGTCTGCCTGTGCTCAGTGTGACGTCTATATATGACGTAAGCATCCGATAATAAAGGAGTTTCTGAAATTCTGAAGCCAACGGATAGCGGGATAGACGCAAACAAAGTTGTTACCTAGTTTATTATAAAACAAAAGAAAAAAATATAGCACCACATTTACTGTTAAACATTACTGATATTTACTCAAATTTATTGCACCGTAGCTAGTATCTCGTACAGTAGTTGACTTAAGACTCAACTACTCAAGTAAAAATAACAGACAATAGGTACATAAACCCTGTTGCGCTAATATTGTTTTATTTATTTTATACTAGCTTCTGCCCGCGGCTTCGCCCGCGTGGCCTAGTAACAATTAGCATATTTTTCTTCAGAAACAAATTCCGGTCCTGCACAGCCCGGTACGGTACGGTTCCATCCGGTCCGGTCGGTCCGGTCAGTCCGGGCCGGTCCGGTCGGTCCGGTCCTGATATGGAACCTACATGCCAATTAGCATATTTTTCTACAGAAAAAAAAACCGGTCCGGTCTGGCACGGCCCGGTACGGTGCGGTTCCTTCCGGACCGATCAGGTCTGATCCGTTCCGGTCCGGTCCGGTCCTTATATGGACCCTACATGACAAATTTGGCATCTCTAGACCCAGCGGTTTGGGCTGTGCGTCTTCTCGCAACTACGTTTGCGCATATCTCGCTTTCCCGTGGGATTTTGAAAAATCCTTTCTTAGTACATCCCTAGACGTCGTAAGGAACCTACATACCAAATTTGATATAGCCTCGCAACCTCGTTTGCGTATATCTCGGTTTCCCGTGGGAATTTCGAAAAATCCTTTCTTTGTACACCCCTAGACGTCGCCGTCGCGTCGTAAGGAACCTACATTCCAAGTTTGGAATCTCTAGACCCACCGGTTTGGGCTGTGCGTTGATATATGTATAGTTAAGTCAGTCAGGACTTTGAATTTAATATTTATATATATATATAATATATATAGTCCGGTCCGATCAGGTCCAGTCGGTCCGCTCCGGTCCGGTCGGTCCGGTCCTGATAAGGTACCTACATACCAATTAACATATATTTCTTTAGAAAAAAAAACCGGTCCGAACCGGTTCGGTCCGGTCCGGCACGGACTCGGTACGGTGTGGTTCCTTCCGGACCGATCAGGTCTGATCCGTTCCGGTCCGGTCCGGTCCGGTCGGTCCGGACCTTATAATGACCCTACATGCCAAATTTGGCATCTCTAGTCTAGACCCAACGGGTTTGGGCTGTGCGTCTTCTCGCAACTTCGTTTGCGTATATCTCGCTTTCCCGTGGGAATTTTGAAAAATCCTTTCTTAGTACATCCCTAGACATCGTAAGGAATCTACATGCCAAATTTGGAATCTCTAGACCCAGCGGTTAGGGGTGTGCGTTGATATCCCCTTGCAACTTCGTTTGCGTATATCTCGGATTCCCGTGGGAATTTTGAAAAGAAACATACACTAAATGTTAAGTTGAGCAAATCGCCACATATTAGTGAAAACCGCATCCAAATCGGTTCAGCCGTTTCTGAGATTAGCGTGTGCAAACAAACATACAAACAGACGGACAAAAAAAAAACGGTCCGGTCCGGTTCGGTCCGGTCCGGCACGGACTCGGTACGGTGCGGTTCCTTCCGGACCGATCAGGTCTGATTCGTTCGGGTCCGGTCCGGTCCGTTCCGATCCGGTCCGGTCCGGTCCGGTCCGGTTCGGTCCGGTCGGTCCGGACCATATATGGACCCTACATGCCAAATTTGGCATCTCTAGACCCAACGGTTTGGTCTGTGCGTCCTCTTGCAACTTTGTTTGCGTATATCTCGCTTTCCCGTGGGAATTTTGAAAAATCCTTTCTTAGTACATCCCTAGACATCGTAAGGAATCTACGTGCCAAATTTGGAATCTCTAGACCCAGCGGTTTGGGCTGTGCGTTGATATCCCCTTGCAACTTCGTTTGCGTATATCTCGGATTCCCATGGGAATTTTGAAAAGAAACATACACTAAATGTTAAGTTGAGCAATTACCCACATATTAGTGAAAACCGCATCCAAATCGGTTCAGCCGTTTCTGAGATTAGCGTGTGCAAACAAACATACAAACAGACGGACAAAAAAAAACGGTCCGGTCCGGTTCGGTCCGGTCCGGCACGGACTCGGTACGGTGCGGTTCCTTCCGGACCGATCAGGTCTGATCCGTTCGGGTCCGGTCCGGTCCGTTCCGGTCCGTTCCGGTCCGGTCCGGTCCGGTCCGGTTTGGTCCGGTCGGTCCGGACCATATATGGACCCTACATGCCAAATTTGGCATCTCTAGACCCGACGGTTTGGTCTGTGCGTCCTCTTGCAACTTCGTTTGCGTATATCTCGCTTTCCCGTGGGAATTTTGAAAAGAAACATACACTAAATGTTAAGTTGAGCAATTAGCCACATATTAGTGAAAACCGCATCCAAATCGGTTCAGCCGTTTCTGAGATTAGCGTGTACAAACATACATACAAACATACAAACATACAAACATACAAACATACAAACATACAAACAGACGAACGAAATACAAAGTTTAATATAACGTACTGAGTCGCCCTATACGCATCAATACGTATGACGTCACTATTATCGCTGGAAAACTATCGAGAAATAAGTGAATTTGGCTATGAATAGTAGATTTTACAACAAGTGCACAAAACGAATCATTTCTATCCGAGACTTTTAGCAGCCCGAGCCGAAGGCGAGGACTAATAGTAATGTCGAGGATAAAAATGGTTTTGTGGACGAGTTATAAACTTTGCTTTTCACTTCGATTGCGAGGAAATAAATTAATAAACGCACGAAAAAACAAGACCTGTTTCCCGCCGCTTTTTTTTTTAAGACGCTATGCCGTAAAATAATTGAAACGAAAGGGGCGGGGCCTAGCCAAAAGTTGCGCGAGTGCCGCCGCGGCGGCGCTGCACTCGCGCGCGTGCCGGCCGGACCGCCGTTTTCCCGCGAAGTTTTGAAAATACTTTCGTCGGAAATACGATACGTTTCGCTGTTCACTTGTTATTGTTTGTTTAGTAGCTATTTAAGTTTATCTTAACTAATAAAGTAAATGAATACCTGTGTCTATTTATTTTAATATTAGTTATGAAATACAAGACAGTCGATATTTGGTCTATAACTAAATATATTGATAAATAAGCAAAATAATTACTTACATAAGTACATATTAAATTTTAAATAGTTTTACAGACAAACAAAATACTTTTTGCAATCGAATAAAACATTACACACACTGCGTTTTACTTTATAGTCTAAGAGCTAATGTCATTGTAAGGAATATTTTAGTAAAATGATAAAACAATGGGATTACATACTAAAGCTGTTATAATAAGGAATGTTCATCGTTTCATTCAAATACTTATTCAAAGTTATGTTATGAAAATTTTCTGTGGCTTCTTCTGAAGACTGTGCATATGCAGTACCACACTACAGGCTGAGCCAATTTTGAAATATACGAAAATGTTGTCTAGAATATAATTAATTAATAATAAATTCTAATTAGATGCAAATCACGTACTTTTTAAATCGTTTTATTTATAAAAGAACTAATAATAAAGCATTAGAGAAATTTTAAAAGTTATAGTTTTAAAATTTCTCTAAGGCAATAATCTTCTCATTATTACAACCCGCATTTGTCTCATTTGTGTCAACATTTTTATTTTCTTTACCTTTACGAATGACATAACTTGGCTCACGAATTGCCATATTTCTTGTATGCCGAGGATCTACAAGCTCTGGTAGCAAGCAATCATAATAAAAAGAAAATAATTTTGGTTCCATTTTCGTCTTCCAAAACTGATCATCTTTATGGAGTATTTCTGTTTTTAGTTTATTTTCCCCATACCACACAGCTAATAAACATTTTGGAAATTTACTAATATGCATTTGCCCCTGTGCTTGAAAGAACCAATCAGATTTTTTATTAATGTATATTTTTCCAGTATTTTTGTCTTCTTTCCAAAAATGCATTTTGTTTAGTGCTATTTATAGCCCTATCAATCCCAATCTTGAACGGTGCTATGGGGCACTTAATTTCTACAAGCATATTATGCGTTAAAACCACAGATATCAGAATACAAGAGATATGGTTTGTGGGCGGGGCACATGACGCCATTTTCTGCACAAATGTGCAGGAACTTGATTGTTCTAAGTCATTCACAAAACAACGCTTCCGCGAACACACGTCCGTGAATGTCAACAAAAATGCCGGCTTGTGCTTTAATTACGTGCAAAAATCGCAGTGATACGGTAAATTCAAGTAATAGTGGTGTTACTTATCATAGGTAAGTCATTTATTTAATATTTTTCTAAATAAATGACAAATTAACGAAATATTTTTGAGACATAGAAATTATTAAACAATATACGGCATAGTCGATACTTCCGTTACAAATATTGTCCATTGCTTGTTTTGGATACGCGCTTTTCAATGTTTTGCGGTATGCACGTACAATGGAATGCAAACGTAACGATAATTACAATGTTGTGAAAATATCGTGGTACCGCCGCTTGTAGCTTCCGCGATCTGTCAAAGTAATAATGGCCGTCGCACAAGCCATGTAGTGCTGCCAAAAGTAGAATATTTTAGTATCGATAATTTTGTATTTCTAATTTTTGAAAGTATAATAATTTGAAACTTTTACTACAGTGCATTCCTTGTACAGGGTGTCCCAGTCCCATAAGTATTGGATCAAACTCAAGGGGAAAGTAGCTCAACTAAAAACTCATTTGATTAGTTTTAAAAAAATCGCTTATTATTATGTACTAATTTTTTTAAGTTCTTTCTTTTAATTGGTTTGAAACTAAAAATTACTATTATAATTTAATTGGTTTGAAACTAAAAATTACTATTATAATACTATTAATTACTTCAGACTTAAATACATGAATAGCTAACGAAAACATAAGTAATGCGTTGTACGTGCCTATCAAATTTAAGGAGTGCACTCGATTTACTTGGGATCCCATCATCAGATCCTGATTGGTGACAAGTTATGATGGAAAAAAAAATCAAATGGTCTAATCTAATACATACCTACAATACTTAAAGAATCATCCTCTAACTCCTATCCGTTTAGGAGTTGTACCTTCCATCATCACCTCATCAACATGGGATGATGACTTCCAGACGTAAAAACTTGAATAGCTTACGAAAACATAAGTAACGCGTTGTACGTGCCTATAAAATCTGAGGGTTGCCCTCGATTTGCCTGGGATCCCATCATCAGATCCTGACTTGGTGACAATGGGACCAACCTGGGAGTATGCACTTTCATATAAATAAAAAATTTTGAAAATCGGTCAAGAATTGACGGAGTAATCGGCGGACATACAAAAAAATATATATATACAATGAAACATAGAACCTCCTCCTTTTTTGAAGTCGGTTAAAAATGGCGACATGCGCCCCGCCCACAAACCATATCTCGTTCATAGTTGTAGTGCGTAATAATTGTTATTGTAAAATATAGAGAGGTAAAGTTATCGATAATGCTTGTCGCCCTTTTTCGTTAGGTGCCGTCACTATAATACACTTCTTACTTCTGTGTTCGTAATCGAACTGCAAATCACGGGCTTACGATTTGTGTGAGTGTGACTGTCGGAGATTATTCTATGAATGTGTTAAAATGTAACTGTGTGTGTAAGTGGCGACATCGGTTCCGGTACAAAAACTGTCTTATTACATTTCTCTTCTTTCTGTGTTCTGAGGTTAAAACTATTCCATCAGGCGTGGCCCCTAAAAACGGATATTGTTCGTCTATAAACAAACCACATTGCTTAATGTCTATATTCATTTTTTGCTTTTTTTTTAACCGACTTCAAAAAAGGAGGAGGTTCTATGTTTCATTGTTTTTTTTTGGAGGTCCGCCGATTACTCCTTCAATTTTGGACCGATTTTCATAATTCTTTTTTTAAAATAATATGTAATTTAAATATTGATTTTTTAAACTATATTTCCAAAATATTTTTATATAGTAGGTAAAAAATACGTAAATGTGGATAAAGTTACTAAGTAAAAAAAATAGTTTCTAGAAAACAAAAAGATGGAAAACGAAACAGCATTTTAAATTTCGACCAACCATTTTCGAACAAATGAAATTCGGGCAAACAAGTTTCGGAGTAAAGATACGTTACCATTCAACAAGAGGAGTTGTCTTGTCTGGCAGGCGACCGTCTCCTAGTTATTGCATATATTACAAAATACTTCAATATATAAATAGCTTCATTATAAAGTTTTGATTTAATCTCAGTTTATTTTTGACTAATATTAAGTTAAGAACAAAAATGTAATGTAGCTTCCTACCTATAAAGCTAATATTATACCTATTTTCTATTAAGTTTATTCTATTAAGTAAAATAAAATATTGTAATAAAATAAAATAATCAGTTAGATGTCCAATAGGCAGAATATAAACAAAGTGTCGCCCCTGCGTAGTAATGTCATATTCTATGACTCGGTTGGGGGCGGGGCCAGGGAGGGGCGCGCCCCGCACGGCCGAACGCGGCGCCAAAATTTGAAGGCGCTGTCATTTCTATACGTAATAATATTATTTCGATGGGTTGCGCGCGAGATCTCGACGAACGTAGATCCGTCCCAGACAAGAGTAAGCGGCCGACTGAGCCCGCCCCACCCGTGCGACGCATATATCAATCCCTCTTGCGAGAGACAGAGATGGGACACCGTGAACACGGCGAATTTTTAACGTCGTAAGCGCCAAAACACATTTAGGCTTATTTAAAATTCATTAATTGAGTTTTTAAAAATTTGTCTTTACAGTCTCTAGAAAACATTAATGTCTTTCTTTATATGAAGTTTAAAATTTCTACTATTTACCGTTTAGAAGTTACAAGAGTTCTGAAGAAAAAACAGAGGTTACTTCGGATTTTTTTTCTATCGAGGAAATGTGTCACAATCGTGTTTTGGCTCTTTCCAAAATTTCGATTATATGATGAACTAATACATATCCAAAAATCTAGGTCTAAATTTTAGTAGTTTAGAAGATATTTGGTTTCTAAGGACCCTTCTTTTTTTCACATATCCCCTTAATGTTACGACAATGAAATTAGGCTTGGGCTACAGACCTATAAAGCCTACTATTAAATTAATTTTGTAATAAAATAATTTTCTTAAATTAATTAAATAACCTACCGTACTTTAATTTAAATTTTAATATCTTCTATGACTTAAAAAACACATAAGGCAAATAAATTTAAGTAAATATTGTAAAATAACAAATTCTATCTCTGAACTTTTTATTGTGTTTGGCTGTATGGCTCATTTCCTTTGCATTAATATAGATACATTTATGAGTAGATACGTTTTTGCCCTTGTGCACAAAATTCGATTTTGTGCAGCCTATATCCTGCGCAAATAAGCATTTTCTCATTTTCACATTATTGTAGTGTGCGTAACCTTGGAAACGCTCGTAAAATCGCTCACGCACACACACACACACATAAACAATGTGCATGTGCACGCCTTACAACATCCATACCCAAATGGTCTTCGTGAAATACAATATCTGTAGCTCTTTACAATTTCAATTTCGGCCTTATGGTGTAAAACAATAAGTAAGGTACAGAATCCAATGCCAATGTATATACTGGGTCTTGTAATTCAAATTCTGGGGGAAAAAAAAAAAAACTGAAAACCCAAATATCTCGAGAACCACTAGATTTCGCCCATACATTTAGATGGTTCATTTTGTTGACTTTTGACCCCTCAAATACGGATATACGTCGAATAAGTAACCCTGTATATTGATGCATTTATGCCATTACAGTCCTTATTTCGTCGGAGGCACATTTGTTATCGCTTGTAGTACAATCTTGTTTAATTAATTGATAGCAGTCACACAATAAAACCGTTGTATTCGACTACCGTATAATAAACAAGAAGCTTTTGATAAATATGATGTTTTAGGACTTTTAGGTAAAACCGAATTTCTCTTTTATTTAATTTTTTCAATTGGGGGATTTTGTCCGAACAATTATTGGTTTCTGGTGACTCATGTAGAAATGTAGTAAACAGATATGACTTAATAATTAAAGAGTAATTGCATTTTCGAAACAAAGTGACATTTACATATATTTTTTTAGCCAAATAACTAATTATCAAAACGTGTTAAATTTATATTATTACATACACCTTCATCACCACTCATGATTTTTTAAATAAATTATATGTTCTTACTTTTACAGAAATATTAGTTTAAAGTCGCAACTAAACTTTATTATTTACAAATTACCAACAAGAAAAACAGAAAATAGGTAACGTTTGACGTGTCATATAAGTAATACTAGACGACTGAATCTACTTAGTTCACTATAAACTAATATAATATACCTTCAATTTATTAAATCAATAAAAAGAAATCATCTATCTACATTTTCAAAATTTCTTTTTGGCCCACAGTTTTGGCCAAACTCTCCTTAGTAGAGGATCCAACGTGCGGCGTCGCTGTGCGTCGCACTCTAATATGAACACGCAAGTTAAGCGACGTCGACCTTATCCAGTGTTTGGATGCGTTTCGTTATCTCGAGCTTCTCCGTGCTTCGGTGGGCACGTTAAGCCGTCGCGTCGGTCCCGGCTGTTGTCGATGGATGATAGTTGTTAAGCCAAGTCGGTAGCCTTTGGGCGGTTTGAAAACACCGGCCTCTGCCAATCCGCATTGGAGCAGCCTGGCATAGTACGCGCTAATCACCTTCGATTAAAGGGAGACCCAGCAGTGTGATGATTATGGGTTGAAATGATGAGGCCGTCACAGCATTTCATTTTCTTGTCATTTACAACTTGTATACTTAATTAGATTGATAAAAGAAAATAAACTACGTTATAAACATTTATAATTAATAGAAATTGGCTAATAAATATAAAGGCACGTTTACTCACTGACATCTTTTTGAGAGACTATACTAAAAATGGGTTATGTTTGCTGTATTTTTGTTAGGTTTTAACGTAACTCTTTATCTTTTATTGAATATAGATAAGCCATGTAAATTTCCGGTTATCCAGGACCGGCTTTAGCTCATACAGCGCGTGTACAGACGACATTGACCTATGTAGTAGAAATAGGTAATTATTTCACGCGCGTTGTATGGAGTGTCCATGCTGTGCCATTGATCAAATACACGGACCGCTCTTGCAGTCATAGTTAACAAAACACTAAGTAAAATAACTGAACGTGAACGGACTGTACGTGCAGTCACTGCTAACACGGGCGCAGGGTTAAATACCCTTGTAAAAATACTGTAACATGAGAAGGCAAGGTCTTTGAGAGCGGCATAGGAGTCTGCTGTATCATAGGTGAACACGGCTCTGTGTTTATCGATCATTCTAGTACGCAATTGTTGAGTTTGGGTAACATTATGTTAATAATATCTATATTGTAGAGGAATAATAAGTTATTCAATTTCTATACATACATTATTCTGTAGAGAAACATACCTATGTAGTTTGTTTCCAAGAATGATTGATTTATGGACACAAATAATCATGTAGAGGTTGGGTTTCGACAAAGTAAACTAATATTCATAAGTAGAATAACCTAGAATATAATGAAACGTATAAAACATAATTTGATGCATATCCTAATCCAAATTTTAACTAATATTATTAATGTGAAAGCGAGTAGATATAATTTGTTTGTTTGTTATTCTGTCACGCTTTGACTATGCAACCGATTTTTATGAACATGTGTGGTTATACAAAATTACAAATTGCCAGAGGTATGACCATACGCTTAGGCTTATATCCCGTGAATTCGTCTCATTCGATACGTAACTAGAAAAATGCCCCTTTTACGCATGAGGTGGGAGATGGGCGGGAGAGATAACGGTGACGACAGTTGAAGCTTTTTATTTTGATCAGATGACACTTTATGAAATGTTTTTTTCTTATTTTGGTCATGAGAGACGAACAAATAAATACTCCAATTAGGTAGCTCATATCGGCCCTTTATTAAAAGAGACCGCACCGTTTAAAAATAATTGCTATCAGAAAAACAATTAGCAGGTAGTGAACTTGCCTTCAAACGACCTTGATTTTTAAATAAGGTGTAAATTAATCGGAAATCACGAAAATAAAATCAGTTATATATATTGTACTTATATGTACCCTAACAACTTGGTTTTTTTGCTGAACCGTGGGTTATTTGCAATACTCATTACTGCACTAAAAATAATTTTAAAATACCCTCTGCCCGCGGCTTCTCTTGTATGAATGGCGTATTTTTAATATTCACAGAAATGGCATGGCAAATGTATTTAAAAGTACCCTTATTTTTTTAAATTAATTTATGAACAACTGTGTGCCTTATCCAAATAAATAATAATAATTTTACAATTTTATTTTGTTTTAGTCTCTTCGGCTGTCAAAAACAGCGCTCGGAGAAACCACAGTCGGGCAGGTAGTGAACTTATTATCAAATGATGTGAACAGATTCGACGTGGCTATAATCTTCCTACATTATCTATGGATAGGACCTTTGGCCACTGTCATCATCACATATTTCATGTGGCTGGAGATCAGTTGGGCAGCTGTCGTCGGCGTTGGCTTTATGTTGCTCTTCATACCGCTACAAGGTGAATACTTTAAAACTACCTACTTAGTCTGGCCATAAATACTGTTACAACTAAAAATAAACAAAATATTACATTTGAATTTGGAATTTGTCATTTTTATATGATTTTTCATTGTCTTTTCTTATTTTGGCGCCAATACATTGTACAATATTTTGCGATATTAATGGAGTGGGGTGATAAAGAGAACCGAATCGCTGTGATTGCATTACACAAAGTAGGTATGGAGGAGCCAAGTGCAATTTTTAAAACTCTCCATATGCTTGGTATTAGTCAAATGTTTGTTTACCGGGCTATTAATAGGTACAATGAGAGCCTTCTGTTTGTGACAGAAAAAGATCTGGCCGTCCACGTAGTGTTCGTACGAAAAAGGTAGTCAAAGCAGTAAGGGAAAGAATTCGAAGAAATCCTGTCCGAAAGCAAAAGATTATATCTCGGGAGATGAAGATAGCACCTAGAACCATGTCGTGTATTTTAAATGATGACTTAGGACTTGCAGCCTATAAGAGGTCATTTCTTAACTGATAATTAAAAAAAGAATAGGGTGGTAAAATCGAAAAAACTACTGAAGCGGTACGCAAAGGGAGGTCACAGAAAAATGTTGTTTACGGATGAGATTTTTTTTACAATTGAGCAACATTTTAACAAACAAAATGACCGTATTTATGCTCAAAGCTCTAAGGAAGCTTCCCAATTAGTCGACAGAGTGCAACGTGGGCATTACCCGACTTAAGTGATGGTTTGGTGGGGTGTTAGCTATGAAGGAGTGACTGAGCCATACTTTTGTGAAAAAGGTATCAAAACATCGGCACAAGTGTATCAAGATACCATTCCTGAGAAGGTAGTCAAGCCCCTTAACAACACCATGTTCAATAACCAAGAATGGTCCTTCCAGCAAGACTCGGCGCCGGGTCACAAAGCTCGGTCCACGCAGTCTTCGTTGGAATCGAACGTTTCCGACTTCATCAGAGCTGAAGACTGGCCGTCGTCGTCTAGTCCCGATCTTAATCCGCTGGATTATGATTTATGGTGCGTTTTAGAGAGTACAGCTTGCTCTAAACGTCATGATAATTTGGAGTCCTTAAAACAATCCATACGATTGGCAGTGAAGAATTTTCCCATGGAAAGCGTGCGTGTTTCTATTGATAACTGGCCTAAACGTTTAAAGGACTGTATTGCAGCCACTGGAGACCACTTCGAATAAACCTTTTATATTTTAAATTGTTTTATATTTATGTATTAAACTAACACATTGTAAAAGTAATAAATGTTATTTGCAATTGAAAAATAAATATAAAACTCTTTTACAATATTTATGGCAAGACTAGGTATTACGCATATACATAAAATTAAATTTATCTAGATTTCTACGCGTACATAAACCTACTTGTTTTTACATTTAATAGAGTTACGCGCACGTACCTAATCTTATTTAAAGATCTTGATTTTTTTTAAAATCAAATAGTAATCCTATAAATTTTTGGTTGTGTAGTTTGTAAATGACTCTTTTCTCCTTAAGCCCTGTAGTCTCCACTCCATACACTACCTTGAGATCTAAATGTAAAAGTCCAGATATAAATACTCTGGAAAACATATCATTTACATAACATAAGTAAATTATACAATTGGGTATCTAAAACATATCTACACAAGGGCTTCAGAGCATTTAATTATCTGTCTCAGCTGAAAGCGAAATTATACGGGCAAGCCTTGGCTTGCCATTGACATCTATTAAAATGTTGGAATTCTTTAACAGTTAATGTTTTCGCCTTTTAATAAGGGCATAACCTGCCTATTTTAGACGTCGTTGATACTGCATTAATACGATCAGCAACAGAAGTCGAATAATACTTAGTACCATGATACTTCACTCGTCAAAAAAATCGCACCTCCGCGAAAACTTGAAAGAAATTTTCGCGGAGGTGCGATGTTTTTGACGCCGAGTGTATTAGTAAAGGTAAAAATTGAGTTTTGACTTTGTATAAAAGTGTTAATCTTTTTTAATTGTTGATCGTATATCAATGAATTATTGGCAAGAATAAACCGTGACAATCAAAATAAATTAAATGAAATCGGTTAAATGTCAAGCGGTACTGTAAATCTTGTTACTACATCTTTTACAGAAATTAAATTTGTACAGTCAAGAGCATGTCGATCTTTACATATCGGAGTTTGTACCATTCTTAAGTTCTATTACATAAGAGCCATAATTGTACTGCAAGTGTAAAGCTCAACGTGCACCTGACTGTACTCGACTGAAAAGTTTTAATCGAGTCGTTTTACATCTTTATGTTACTGACATTAGATTTTGTTTACAGCTTATTTGGGCAAGCGGACGTCTGTATTACGTTTGAAAACCGCTTTGCGTACAGACGAGAGAGTTCGACTTATGAACGAAATATTATCCGGCATCCAAGTCATCAAAATGTATACCTGGGAGAAACCTTTTGCTGATTTAGTAGCTAAAGCAAGAAAGTGAGTATTTTAAAACATTTTAGTATTTAAAAAAATCTTTGTATCTGAACCTAAAATGTAATGAACAATAAAATGTAAAGCCCTTTCCAGGCTTTCTAGTAACACAATTGACATTTTGTAATAATACAATATTTTTACTTACAGACAAGAAATAAAACAAATCAGGGCGACGTCATACATCCGCGGCGTGCTCACCTCGTTCATAATGTTCACGACCCGCATCTGCCTCTTCTGCTCAATCCTCGCGTATGTTCTCGTTCACAACGTCATCACAGCGAAACAGGTTTTCGTTATCACCAGCTTCTACAACATACTGCGACAGACCATGACCGTGTTCTTTCCTCAGGGTGAGTAATTCTATTTCTTCTTCCTGGTGTTATCCCGTTTGATGATTCATTAGAAATGGCTGGTTCTACTAAGTTATGTTTACCGACGAAAAAACTGAAGTTTCAAGTCGACTCGTATAGGTATTTTTTATATTTACATGGCGTAGGGTGTGCGTAAAAAACTACGGATGCACACGCTAAGGCACTCTTGCGTGTGAGTGACAAAAAGGTATGAGTCGCACAACTTGATCTTTGTGCTGCAGTATAGTGAGAAAACCATGAAATAAATTGAATCCTTTTCATTTGTTTTTCTACTATTTTATTTTATGTATGATGCGGTCTCATGTATTTATCATCATCATGCACGAGTTTTAGCGTATTTAGGAGCGAAGTTTAATGAGTATAGGTTTATTATAATAGTTTCAGAATTTTTCAGTTAAAGTTTCGGATTTATGTGACAAACAGTAAATGTATAAAAGGTTTTTTATCCTTGGCCTTGCACACGTGTTTTTCTAAGTCACCTCCATGTATTACCTATTACAACATATTGTGACTGACCCCGTTCCGTAAAGTGCGTCGTTTTGCACTTCCCACTTTTTATTAGTAATTGAACTAATGCCAATTATATCAAATTCATTAAAATTTTCTTACTGTTGTCACCAATTTTAAGCTGATAATTCATGTTATTATAATATATTTTTTTATTAATCATTATCGGTCGAGCTACTGGTGTTATAACTAAATGATACATAGGTATAAATGAAATCGACTTGTATACTTATAACACAAACAATGCGGTCGCAACTTAATGACGTTTGTGGTCGTAACAAAGGTATTATCTTTCCCCGAGCGTGTTTAAACTTATATACTAAACAAATATTTACACAAAACAGTGTTTCTATTCACGTTTTTTTAATGAAATCAACATCTTTTTCTTCATATATGAACACGTTTTGTAATATTTGTAGGCCTTGTGCCAATTTTTTAAATCTTATGATTATCTGGTAATGGTGACGTATGTATGAGATACATCAATGGACTTTTTAACTATTTCAATTTACAAAAAAAATACGAAATTGAAATACGACTGAGAATTTGAGTTCGTATTGTGATGTAGTATATTTGTAGAGTTTGTTTGAATTGCTATTGTTGACAAAAAGATTTGGTATGAACCACTGTCTACGCTGTTTTGTATCAAACCGATGTTTGAAATCGTGTAGTGCAGGATTAAGAGCGGCAATAAGCCGAAGCGATCACGAACAATAAGTTACTCAGCAATTTGCCAATATATCCAGACTATGACATGGGACTATTTAAGAGGTACATTTGAGGTCTCGTCAGAGGTGGGCAACGCATTGGTAGCGCCCCTGGTGTTGCTGATGTCCAGCGGCGGTAACCACATTCCATCAGGTGGCCCGCTTGCCTGTTTGTGTGCCGTATAAGATTAAAAAAAGTATCCACACTACATGTATTCTTCACTTCGACAAATTACAGGTATTGCTCAAGTAGCAGAGGCCACGATATCAATAAAGCGTCTAGAAAACTTTATGTTATATGAAGACACCAGTAAGCCAGTTCCCGGCCTCTCTGACATACAAACCTCAAGCAAAACGAAAGAGAAGGATGAGCTTGAAAAGCAAGACTCATTGATCAAAGAAGAGATAATACCTGAGGAAAATCCCGAAGCTCAGGAAACCAAACCTACTAAACTGGAAGCTAAAGGAAATGGTGAGTAATATAATAATCTTGTACTAGTCGCCCACAAGGCTGACTCGCGCTGATGTAAAACGAAGTTTGAACTGACACGCACTACTTAGTGCGTATGCACTTCGACAATCGATTTTCAATTGTTTTTTAAACCGTAAGTCGCGTTGAATAGTTATCATTGCCAGGGTTTTCTTGCAAGTGTATTACAACACGTGTGAGAGCAAACGCTATTGTTCTTGTTGCATATTATACAAAATAATCATTATATTTATGAAGTATCTAAATGTGAATTAAGCAAGAAAGGTGTATTATGGGTGCGTAGTCTACGTACCCTGCAAGCTATTTAGCGTGAAGATATTTCGAATATGAGTTTCGGATATGATATTTATCATAAGGAAAATTTCAAAGTAATGGTAGGACTATTCGCACGATTTGGCTCGTTTCCAGAAATATCTCTTGAAAATTTCCTTTAAAATTTTCCTATTAGATTTTATGATTTAGTTATATTCAATTAAGATGATGAATTTACAACTAAAACACGTAGATTTCAATGAGAAAATTAAATAATAAACTCACTTTCTTTCTTTCTTTCAGTGAGTTTATTTGTTTGTTTGTTATTCCTTTACGACTTGACTAAGCAGCCGATCATTATGAAAATTTGTATACATATGATCAGGGGTACTGAGCCCAACATAGGCTATTTTTTACGCGGACGAAGCCGCGGGTAACAGCTAGTAAAGAATAAAAATATAATTCTCATACTGTACGTATTTAAAAAAAAACATCATTTGAAATTTACGTCATTCTAAATCTACAGTTGCATGTAATGATGCAATCTCTACAAATAAACATTTACCTTATTTTACACATTTTACATTTAACAACCTCTTAAAAATTATAAACAGTACACTACATTATGTGAAAATTGGTCAAAGTTAAGTCGACCATAAACCGAGCAGAACGATTCACTAATAATACTATTTTGTTCCAAGGTAACACGAACCTAGCACCATTGGAGTCAGGCGAGGAGGACGAGCAGGAACTGAACGCACGCGTAGAGCAAGATGCCCGCGGCGTACGCCTCAAGCACGCGACGGCCAAGTGGGTTACATCTCATCCCGAAAACACGCTCACTGATTTGTCCTTAACCATCAAACCTGGCAAGTAAGTACTTTATATACATTATCGTTTCACGTAATGAATAAAATAAATAAATAACGTTTATTTCGGACTTTCAAGATTATCCATAGAGGGGTTGATAACATCGGAATCTTAAAAATCGATGTTAGTAGGTATACAATATTTTATGAAAACACAGACATAATAAAGTCTCAAAAAGGCTATTCCCTAATTAATAAACGACAAATCCATACCACAACTGTAAAAAATCTATCAGTTTATACGAATAAGATATTCTGGAGAGGTGAAACCAGCCTTCTCTCCTGATTTTTTCGGTTACGGTCACACGATTTCTTGGACGTGATAACGTTACAACACAATACTCTTATATACAGTCCTGCTCTGTTGCTCATTAACACCAGCTACCCAACGTAGTTAAATGACTGCGACCTCGAACCAACAAACTATTTTCTTTTCTTTTTCAGATTAATAGCTGTGATTGGACCAGTAGGAGCTGGCAAGTCGTCACTATTGCACGTTCTACTGCGCGAGTTGCCTTTGTTATCTGGCAGCGTTCATATCGGTGGGACGATCTCCTACGCCAGTCAGGAGCCCTGGTTGTTTGCTGGTTAATAACATAGATACATACATATTATATATCTTCTACGAACGTTAATAAATGAGCGCGTAGCATTTAACATTACTCAGTTCTGTCATGCATTCGTGTTTAACGCGAATTTCAATTTAGACTACTATGATTTAAGAACAAATATATACTTCGATGGAGACTATCCATTCCCGGAAGAAATCCTAGCATGACCACGATCTTAAGACATGAAGGACTGACCAGAGAGAGAGAGAAAATAGTTTTTCTACAACATTTTCTATTTATATTTATTACAATACAATTCGAACACCTTTTTCTTCATTTCAATTAATCTACTTTTCCGTAGGTAGTGTCCGACAGAACATCTTGTTCGGCCAAGCCATGGACAGGCCTCGCTACAACACTGTTGTTCGGCGCTGCGCCCTGGACAGGGACTTCCAGCTGTTCCCCCACGGAGACAAGACTGTTGTTGGTGAAAGGGGAGTCAGTTTAAGTGGAGGTAAGCGGTATTAAAGTCGCAAGAAGTCGCTGAATGCTGGCCGCCAATCGTCATACTGAAAGCGTTTGGAGGAGGCCTATGTCCAGCAGCGGACTTCTTGTGGTTGAGATGATATAACGGTATTGTGATAAACGAATTCCACAATACACACATATAAATATTTTTTGACAGCCTAATTAACTAAGAAAAACTTATGATTGGTTACTAATTAGTATCAATTGTCATATAAAAAAAAGACTTAATTGTTATATTTACACTTAGAACGCCCTCGATAACTTACATTGTAGCTAAGTTTGATAATGGCGTGACGGCGGCGATGACGATATCGATATTTATTTCAGCCTATTACAAGCTCTTGTCATACGCCAGTTGAAATAGCACATTCATACTTCCATAAGTACTAATATTATAAATGCGAAAGTGTGTTTGTTTGTTTTTCCTTCTTTCACGTCGAAAGTAACGGATGGATAGACATGTCATGTTTTTTTTATGTTGGGGGTTTGATCTGGAGAATAATCAATAAGCCATTTTTATCCCGAAAAAACATCTTATTCCCACGGGAAAAAGTAAAGTGTGGCAGATGCTCTGGACCACGCCGGTGATGCTTAGGGTAACTGCTAGTTTGTTCTAAAAATAATAAAAATTACCCTTTGTTTTAGAAGACGCTTCAAAAAATATATTTACTTATAATTTTTAAACCCCTGTTTTAATAAAGTAATAATATTTCGGTTTAAATATATCTTTATTTCTTACTAAAAACACTACAGTGTCACTTACATAAGAAACAATAGTTACAATAAGGTATAAAAGTTTGTGAACTTCCGTTACCAATGCACACTTACACTATTACACTATACTTGCAGTATTTAAAACTAAATTTATGTGAAAAAAGACTCATCGCTTATTATATGTTGAAGTATTTTTTTCTTAAAGATGTTTATTGAGCTTGAGTTCCTAATATCTATTGGAATCCTGTTATATAACTGTTCTCCCGCGAAAGTTATTCTATTTTTACCGTAGTTTGTTCTTGCACCTGTCAATATAAGTTGATCAGCATGGCGTGATGAAAATTTATGTGTTGTGCTATTACCTTTCGTTGTGAATGTGATGTGGGAGTGTATCTTTTTGTGTATTATTTTATATATTAAAATGCATGTGTGCATTTCAGGTCAAAGAGCCCGTATATCGTTAGCCCGAGCCGTATACAAGCGTGCAGACATCTACCTGTTGGACGACCCGTTATCGGCTGTGGACGCGCACGTCGGCCGACATTTGTTCGAGTCGTGCGTCGTGGGATACTTGAGGAACACCACTCGGATACTTGTTACACATCAGCTGCAGTTCCTGAGAGATGTCGAACAGGTTTGTCATAGCACAATATTAATAATTACTATAAAATAATCCATTGACCCACATTGTACAAGCATGGTTTTCACAACCAACCAAACCATGAGTTCTTATATGAATGAGATAGATAGGACATTGCCCAGCAGGGGGACAGTTTAGGCTAATTATAATATTATAGAATTATATATTAGCGAAGCTGGCAAAAATTAGCTTTTATCCCAATTGTATTATAAAGAGCCATACAAATTAGTTAGGATGGTAGACAACCGATACAAGTACATTCGAAAAAGTGTCAAATGTAATGCGTACATTGTAATGTAACGCGACAACATGTAAATGGTGTTTTGTATCAAAATAGTTTTATATTAAAGTTTATCGATTGTATGTTTTCCGAATAAAATAATATAAAATTTAAATATGGGGCGTACATAGAAATACTTCCTTAACGTCTGATTTATCTCAGTTCAGCACCTATGTTTAACTTCAACTGATATTAAAATGAATTATATTTCAATTGCTCACAGATAGTGATACTAAAAAACGGTACGATAGCCGCGGCGGGTGACTTCGAGACACTAAGCGCTTCGGGTTTGGACTTCGCTTCGCTGCTGGCTCGTGGAGAAGAACAAGACGAAACAAATGCCGCAGAAACGCCCACCATCGATGCAGATGACTCGACACGGAGTTTACACGGCAGCTTCAGGAAACGGCAGATGAGTATACATTCGGTAAGTAACAACAGACTGCTGAAACGTAACATTTAATGTAACATGAAAGGAACATGTGGCGACACCTATCGCCATACAGAAGAACTACAGAGTGAAGAAAAAAGTACACAATGCGAACACATGACGTCATATACGACGACACTTAGAAATCCTGAATCGCGCTATCGAAGTTTCTACGATATGGAGATATATATACAACCTCCGACACATACATTGTCGGAGCCGCGGTTCCCCAGGCATGACACCCAGCCTGGCCGGAAGATCTTCCCTTTGTGGCGGTCGAGCACATCGCCATCGCTCCCGCTACAAACATCTCATAGTGTGGATGCAGCGCTGTGTTTTCGTCTTCCATCGATCGCAGCGAGCACGAATGTTCGTGTGTGCAAGGCGTCCACGCTATGGGAATTCTGTTACATTACATGTTACGTTACAGCAGTCTGAACACGGAATCACTGTAGTGATATTAGTTTATGTACGCATGTTCTAAGGAATTTAAAAGCAGACTTCGCCACGCTCAATGCTCAATAACAAGTTGTGAAATTGTTACACTATACTGGTTTCCTATTCAATGGTGCAGGGATCTTAAAAAAAATACAAATGTTTAACTGCATACGTGCGGCAATAAAGTGCACTATAAAAAACCTCAGTACAGATATGCTATTTTACGTAGTCCGTTTTAGCGAACCTCGGGAACCTCCGGAGTAGTCGTAACCTTACGCATACTAAAACCAAATACTATAGAAGACTAATACCCACAGCTCTTGACGTTTCTCATACAACGACTTGGCAACCTCCGTTCACCTCATGCCGCTAGGGGCGCTATAACATTTTGCATACAAAACGCACAGTTCACCTCATGCCGCTAGGGGAGCTATAACATTTTGCATACAAAACGCACAGTTCATCTCATGCCGCTAGGGGCGCTATAACATTTTGCATACAAAAGTTTTGAAATCGTTCACCTCATGCCGCCCTCATGGCGTAGGGGCGCTAGTGTCGCGTCTTGCCCGAATTCTTCCGAAGCTGTGGGTATTAGTCTTCTATAGTATTTGCTAAAACTAAACGGATTTTGTGTAATAGAATATCTATAGTATTATTTCACGTCTCAAATGAAACTCTATTTGCTACTGTATCTGTGGTATTTAATGAAAATAGTGGTATCTTCTTGCAGGTGAGCTCAGTGGACAACTTAACAGCAACAGCGCCGCCAGAGGGCGGACGGGAAGAGGCGGAGTTACGGTCGCAGGGCGCGGTGTCGGGGCGCGTGTACGGCGCGTACTTGCGCGCTAGCGGGCACCCGCTGCTCGTGGCGCTCATGACGCTCGTGGCCGTGCTCGCGCAGCTGCTCGGCTCTAGTTCTGATTGGTGGACCAGTTTCTGGTAATGAACACTTTTATTTAGAGAGTAGGTCTTATAGAGTACTTTATCTATAAAATACGTATATAATTTTGATCTGTACATGTTGACTACAGAAAGTCTGAAGAAACCGAATTAAATTTTCACAATGGCTGCGTTTTCTTGCACGATAGCAAAGAGAAAAAAAGAAACTTCTTTAGTTTCTTTGTTTCTTCTTTGTTTCCGAATAATGGCGCTTGTTTATAGAAAAGTTTTAGTTATACAAATCAATATTATTTGTACAATTCGACAAGGGAGAGTGCCTAGTCCCTGAATAAATGATTTTATCTATATTACGTAGTTCATCTTTAGTGTGTTGGATGCGGATGATGAAATAGAAAGATATTGTCCGTTACACTGTACGTTTATTAACGTTCAACATCAGTTCATAAATACGACACAATACACACAGAAAGTTTAGAAGGAGAAAAGAACAAAGAGATAAATTATAACAATTAAATATTAATATCTACAGGGTGTCCCTGGAAATATGGATCAAATCGAATAGAGGCATGGGGAAGGTCATTCCCAAACTTTTTAACCCTATGGATGTCGGTGCCATTTTTGATGGTTCAAAAGTTATGATCAATTTTAAACTTTTTCCTAATATCATAGTGATTATACAAAAAAAAAATTTGCAAGAAAACTAGTAAAGCTATCAGCTTAATTTTTTTTCACGATGTTATACGAGCGTGTGGCTTTCATGTATTAATACTTTTATGCCAATAGCTGTCATGGTTCCACCAAAAAAAAACGATTGAATACAAAGACTTTGGTCTGCCAAAAATTTCACTCAATTTTCAAGCGATTGCCATGGGAAAAAAATGTACTAGAGAAAGTTGACCACGTATCACAAAAAGTTGCCCATTCCATACAGATTCTTTTGAGATGTGTAACACTGGGTTAACTTAATTAATTTAAAAATTATTAGATTTTTGTATTAAAAAGGCAGGTTTTTAAAAAATTTCTTTAGTGTAATAAAGAACAAAAAAATAATTTTTATTTTGAACATTTACTTTGATAACATTATTAAAATTATTTTTTGTTCTTTATTACACTAAATTGTTTTAAATGTAAAAAAAATAAAAGTTGAGATTTTACTTTAAAAAAATGTTGTCTTATTATTCTAACCACACCAAAGTATTCGGATAGGTGACTTTGTACTTGAGGGTTGAGAGTAAATCGTATTTAAAGCTAAAAAATATTAAAATCTTAAAAGTTCGAAAATTTTAAAAAACCTACCTTTTTAATACAAAAATCTAATAATTTTTAAATTAATAAAGTTAACCCAGTGTTACACATCTCAAAAGAATCTGTATGGAATGGGCAACTTTTTGTGATACGTGGTCAACTTTCTCTAGTACATTTTTTTCCCATGGCAATCGCTTGAAAATAAAGAAAAATTTGTGGCAGACCAAAGTCTTTGTATTCAATCGTTTTTTTTTGGTGGAACCATGAGAGCTATTGGCATAAAAGTATTAATACATGAAAGCCACACGCTCGTATAACATCGTGAAAAAAAAATTAAGCTGATAGCTTTCCTAGTTTTCTTGCAAATTTTTTTTTTGTATAATCACTATTTGATATTAGGAAAAAGTTAAAAATTGATCATAACTTTTGAACCATCAAAAATGGCACTGACATTCATAGGGTTAAAAAGTTTGGGAATGACCTTCCCCATGCCCCTATTCGATTTGATCCATATTTCCAGGGACACCCTGTATAGGCGATCGCGATAACAACAATTACGCATCGATGCCAAAAACCGACTCTAGGTCGAGCGCGCGGCGGACAGTGACCTACGGCACGTGCAAGCAAAAATGCTGACGCGCAGAATTGGTTTTCCGTATATAAAACAAAAGTCTGCGCGTCCGCTTCAACATACAAAATAAATATAAGTTATTGTATAAAATATTAAACTTAACTTTAAAATATAAATATTAAAATAACAATGATAAAATAAATTAAAAGCAAACAAAAATAATAAATGTAAAAATAATCAAATGTAAATAATAAAAGTACGCCACAATCCATACATACATTTTACAACCAAAACATGAAATACAAACATTTTAATTATTTTTTTATAGGGTGAACAGAGAAGAAGCTAACCCAATCAACTCGATGTCGGTGTTAAGAAACAACGCGTCTGGGCCGGAGGAGCTCGCGGACAGTTACACGGACATGCTGATAGAGAACGTTGAGTACCAAGACGTGGGCATCTCTAGATACGACTGTATTTATATTTACACTGGTATGCTTAACTGTATAATTATTTTATACATTAGGGATTCAAACCCTAGTTTGTTATCACTACACTTTAAACGGTCAGGGTGATTCTTAGATGGAATATAATTATATTTACAATTGAATTTGGTAGGCGATGCAGTAATCAGAATGTCCGGCATGCTAGGTCTCGGCCACAAAAAAATATATTTTTGGGGTTAAAATTCTAAAAAAAAAGTAACACCGCATAATGAGACTATATCACTTTTTAAATGCAAAAACCGAATTATAAAAATATAATATTGTGTTAACTCTATGCAACAATATTATTATTGACGACCCCTTATGTCCCCGAACTTGGCACTAGTCATTGAGTGGTTTAAATGAAGTTATTAAAATAATTTTGTTATTTTTCAGCCATGATATTGGCCCTCGTGGTTATATCACTACTCCGTTCGTTCATGTTCTTCACCATGGCGATGCGAGCGTCAACTAGACTCCACAACACAATGTTCTCATCTATAACTCGGGCGCCGATGCGATTCTTCCACGTCAACCCATCGGGGAGGATCCTCAACAGATTCTCAAAGGATATGGGTGCTGTTGATGAAGTGTTGCCAGCGGCATTGCTGGATGTTTTGCAGGTAGAACACTTGAAGAAAAGAGAATAGCACCAGACGATCCAATGCAATCCAAATGCGCAGCCAATAGAATTTTGACGACCTTCGTGGCGTAATGGTTACCATGCCGGACCGCCACCCAACAGGTCCCGGGTTCGAATCCCGGTCGGGTCTTGATGAAAAACGAACTTTTTCTGATTGATCTCTGGTCTCGGATGTTTATCTATATATGTATTTGTTATAAAATGTAATATCGTTGAGTTAGTATCCCATAACACAAGTTCGCACAGATTGATCTAGCCCCAAAGTAATAATAGTAGAATTATTACTTTGGGGCTAGATCAATCTGTGCGATTTGTAAAAAAAAAAATGCTTAGTAGATCTCGAACCAATAGAATTCTTGCCTCGCGCATTTGGATCGCCTTGGATCGTCTGGTGTGCGGTTTCGTCCTCAGAATCTAGTTGAGACATATGGCATTGAAAGGTCTTAATGTAAGCATCATTTTATTGTATTGTTGGTACCAACAGGGAAAGAAATATGAATCTTTGAATCTCTCAAAATTTTGTATGACAAAAAAAACGAAGAATTTTATTACTTATAATTATTTGTACTATTATATCAATTGAAAGATCTCTCGGTGTTGGTGCCATACAATAAAATTATGCTGTCATTAGGACCTTTCAAATGACATAATATGTAATCTAAAGGTCCTTTCAAATGACATAATATGTAATTTGAAAGGTCCTTTGTCGCTAAAGTGTATCGAGTAAAACACCCAATCTCCTTTAGTATAGTTGTTGAAATTGAGTTCATATTCCACTATTCAGATGCTAATCTTGTATTTCAGATCGGTCTCTCGCTAATCGGTATCGTGGTGGTAGTAGGGATAGTGAACTACTGGCTCCTAGTGCCGACGGTGTTCATCGGTCTCGTATTCTACGGCCTGCGCACCTTCTACCTGTCCTCTTCGCGCAGCATTAAGCGCCTCGAGGGTGTGAGTGAGTCATCTCTGAGGCTACACGCCGAACTTTTTAGCGTAAAATTTATCAAGTCACAGTCAAACTTCGTTACTGATAGCGTATTTATAGACAACTTTATGTTGTATGATTTTCATTTAAAATAATGTTTAGGAAGTGATTTTGATTTTCGATGTCTTTATCTGATAAAAGTATAATTTCCAAATAAAAATAGTCAACTTATTACTGGCCAAAGAATGCTTATAAAATTTTTCTATTTGAATGCTAAAAAATAACTGGTGACTTTATTATAGAAGTCAAATAAAATTGCTTTTGCTCCGTATGTTCCACGATTCAGTATTTGGCGTCACTGGCTCGTTCCTAAATAAGTCTTAAGTTTAATTTGTGACATATTTTCGTGTCAATAATTATGTTTATAAGTGCGTATTTTGTGCGTACAGCTCGCAGTCCTGTGTTCTCGCATCTCAACGCGTCACTGCAAGGGATTACCACGATACGTGCATTTGGAGCGCAAGAAGCTCTCATAAGGGAGTTCGACAACCATCAAGACTTGCACAGCTCCGCTTGGTAAGTTCACAAAATTATTTAACTAAGAACGCCTTCACACATGGCGCAGGCGTTCGATGAACGTATACGCAGCGCTGACGTCACGATAACGCGACGCATGCTTAGCGTTGTCTCTGCATACACAACGTTAGGCATAACGGGCCTCTTAGTTCTATGTAATTTCACATTCAAAATTTCTCTGTTATGTTGTATGGTGTTTTGTTATTTTTAACCGACTTCAAAAAAGGAGGAGGTTCTATGTTTCATTGTATATTTTTTATGATATTTTTTGTTATAGGTATTTATTCATCGCGAGCTCACGCGCGTTCGGCTTTTGGCTGGATATTGTGTGTGTCATGTATATCGCTATGGTGACGCTTAGCTTTCTTGTATTTAACCAAAGTAAGTAATTTACAAATACTCGAAAACAGACTTACAATCCGCACCACGAGAGATGAGACCTGATTGATTGCTGATTTGACTTGCGCAGTAGACGATTTCTAGTAAAATGGTATAGAAATCGTCCAGCTGCGCAGGTCGAATCACGTGATACGCTGGGTCTCATCTCTCGTGGCGCAGATTGTACAATAGATGCAGTTTTCTGCAATTTCATAATAGTATGTTAAAAATTCTAAAATTACGCATTAAGGTCTACATTTTTATTTATTTAACGCGTATACATTATTATTTTAGCTGTGGTGTCACCGCTAATAATGTAACATTTTCAGATGAGCAGGGAGGTAACGTGGGGCTGGCCATCACACAAGCCATGGGTCTCACCGGCATGTTCCAGTGGGGAATGCGTCAGTCTACCGAACTTGAAAATCAGATGACTAGCGTCGAAAGGTAGGTCGAAGACCTAACGATCCGACGATTTATCTGATGTTAAGCGATCTCAATGACCACCGTTCGTGTATGATTGCGATCACAGAGGTATCCAGGGGCCCGATTCTACTAACACAAATGCACCAATGGACTCTCAATGGTGTCTCATTTGTTATGGACTTAATCAATAACATTACTTATTGTTTAAGTTCATAACAAATGTCTAAAACTATTCCACTGATACGCTATCGGTATTCTTTTGAGACACGATTGACAGTCCATTGGTGCATTTGTGTTAGTAGAATCGGGCCCCTGATCTCCGCCACAATTGTTTTAAACTATTGTGGTGGCGAAATCGAAGTTAGGAACGTGTTTTAAACTATTGTGGTGGAAATATCGAAGTTAGGAACGTGGTCTTCCGGATCTCTCATTCACGGAATGACACACTAATGCTTCTAGCGGATATTCCGATATTATATCAGATTTTTCATCGATTGAAAATTACAATCCATAATGGTTGTACCAGTTCACTATTCTAAAAAGTTATTCATGTTACTACTATCATCATTAAACCTCTTTCTACTTTCATTGTTGTCCGAAAGCAATCATCAAATATGTAAGAAAAAAAGTTGATATACTATTAAATTTTGCAGAATAAAAGAGTACTCAGAAATTGAATCTGAGCCCCCGTTACAATCGGAGCCGAGCAAGAAGCCGCCGCCGTCGTGGCCCGAGGCCGGACGCATAGAATTCCGACACCTATACTTATACTACGCGCCTGGGGAGCCAGCTGTACTCAAGGATCTCACGTTAGAAATACTACCCAAAGAAAAGGTCGGCATCGTCGGGCGCACTGGCGCAGGAAAGAGTTCTCTCATCAACGCGCTATTTAGGTGAGATTTTTAACATTCGGAATAAATTGCGTCGTTCACTATATCGAATTTTATGTAGTGCTAGGATCGAAGCAATTAATGGTAAAATGTCAAGGTATTCAAGGCGTATTCATTAGTTTTAGTTTTGGCGGCCGGCACTGATAAGTTTGTGGCTCTGTAACAGATCTGACCGTCATGTTATAAAGATTTTTATGTTACTAATGAATGTATATTGTACAGATTGGCTACAATCGAGGGCGAGATAATAATAGACGGGCGCGACACATGTTCGATGGGCCTGCACGAGCTGCGCAGCCAGGTGTCGATCATCCCGCAGGAGCCGGTGCTGTTCTCGGGCACGATGCGGCACAACCTGGACCCCTTCGACGAGTACCCCGACCAGGTGCTCTGGCGCGCGCTGGAGCAGGTGGAGCTGCGCGAGGCGGTGGCCGAGCTGCCGGCCGGGCTCAGCTCGCGCATCTCCGAGGGCGGCGGCAACTTCTCCGTGGGCCAGCGCCAGCTCGTGTGCCTGGCGCGCGCCATCGTGCGCCGGAACCGGCTGCTCGTGCTCGACGAGGCCACCGCCAACGTCGACCCGCAGTCAGTATCATGACATCTACACATCTACACACACCGGCAACTGCACTGAGTGTGTTTCAGATAAACTAATGTTACTGTTTTTTCCAGGACGGACGCGTTGATTCAAACTACCATAAGAAATAAATTTGCAGACTGCACCGTACTTACAATTGCTCATCGTTTACATACTGTTATGGATTCGGATAAGGTAAAAATATACACATGCGCACGCACGCACATACACGTACATGCGTGCACACACAAACTTTTACACGAAAAGATCATACGAGTAACTGCATTGTAAATAATTATTGTAGGTATTGGTGATGGACGCGGGTCAAATGGTGGAGTTTGACCACCCGCACATACTGCTGCAGAAATCGGACGGTGTCCTAAAAGGCATGGTCGACCAGACCGGTCGCTCCATGGCCGAGACGCTCGCTCGGGTAGCGCAGCAGGTACTATTTTGAGATAGATACTATTCTAAGATTTGAGTATATTAATTGTATGCGCTAATTATGTTTTCATTCGCGAAGTTTCAACGACATTTTTAGGTTTAAAATGAGTGCAGTATAGCATAAACCCAACACTAATATGCTTATATGTGAACGCGGACATACATGCGTAGAAGCATGATTTGTCATCTATTGTACAAATACTATAGTATGAAGAGTCTTTGTTATCTTACCTATCTAAAATGTTCCAAAATGGCTGACGTCTATTTATCGATTTTAAGCTGTTATATCTACTTAATAAAATACTTCTTTTTTTCAGGCATACAATAAAACAAGAGAACCATTAGCAGAGAATTCAAATTAATTTTACTAGCCGATATACCTCTACAATAAAAAAAATAGGTTCCTATAATGAATAGATAGCAAATGATCTGATTAAAATAATAATTAGATGTCAGTGGTGTGCGTGAGTTGTTCGACTGTCGAATATTAAGTAGAACCTACTTGTGATTTCTGAATAGTCTCACCAGGGAGCGTGCAATCTCGACAGTACCATTTTAACTATGTTTTTAAATATTATTTTTGGATACTTTATTTTCACGTAAAGACCAGTGAATCCAAAGACACGCCACAGAAAAGTACTGAATTTCAATTTTGCTACATTCGGTAAAATTGTGTATTCGGGAATCTTTTCCGCGTGCGTACGAAATTGCTAGCTATTCTCAAATAAAGATTATGAATACATAATAATGTAGGTACAAATAATAGTGTAGGTGTACCCTAGGGTATTGTAGCGTGTGTCATCTATTCAAAAGTGCAATTCTTCCTATGTTATCTCAATTTCTCATTCATTAGATTTGGCGTCCGCTATCTAAGTTCAAGGCATTTCAAGGGATCGGCAAATACATTGATTTTTACGTGGGATGCCAACGGACCTCCTCAACCTAGAGGCATGCCAGACCTGTCTTAATTGAGATCACACGTTTTTCGAAACATAATTTCTTGGACATGGGTTATTCAAAAGTGCAATATTTTTTTACTTATATTTGATTCACACTCCTGGTTGGACTGCTCCGCGTAATGTTTTTAGTCACAATTTTTGAGCGTATATTTCATTTTAGAAATCGAATTTATTTTTAAGAATAGTTTTATAATTGTAACGTAGAATATACAATGAATTTTACAAAGGTTTTTAAAAATTTTAATTGTATTACCAAAATTAATAATGCTGTGATTCAAGTTGTAAATTATTCTCGAATATTAAAATTTATAGATTTCCAAACTAATTTATTACAGTACGACATTGATCGGGTTTCGTTTACACGACACGACATACGACGACGGCAGTTTCCTAAACGTGACAGTCCGACAATATTGTCAGTTTTTGACAAATTATCTTTTTATAAACCACTATACAACAAGTCCCACCTATTGCCAAAGCGACACGAATGTTAGATTGTCACCTGACGTCTGTTTTTGTCACTATGTCGTGCCTCTGAAATTAGAATTTAATATACAGTGTCGTTGTCGTAATGTCATTTCGTATAATCTAAAAACAGTCATTATAATGAGATTTTCCCGTATGTCGTGGTCCAAGTGTCGCGAGCTTTAAGCAATGTAGTTGTGGTGCTAATTGTGCTGTGTGTACTTAATTGTACCGAATGCGCAGTAAGTCAAACCGTGGCCTTATTTAATTTGTTATGTACTTATCTCAATACAGAAATCTATTACTTAAATCCTTTGTAAGTAGTTAATTTTATTAATGTTACTATTTGGAATGAATGTTTTTTATTCAATGATTGATTATATTGTATAATTTAAATGTGATATGTGGTTATTATGTGTATACAGTGTGCCAGTTTGTTGAAACTGCACTAAAAACTGTGGTTATAGTAATTTATAATAAATACAGTTTTGTGTCAAACGCATATATGTGTTTCTCTATTTCCCTTACATTGTAAGGTTGTAGGCGACTTTCCTACACTTCCACATTAACACTACAATTTTACACATACAAATTTTATATATTTACAAATACTAGGTCACCAGTATTGTTTTTTTTTAAATATGATGTTTAATAATAATTCCTCTGTCAGGTAGGTAGAAAGTTATTGTGAAACCGACAATAATAAAAACAAACTAATCTTTGAAGTAATTTATTTTTAAAATTACTCATTTTAAGTAACTTATATTACGGACATATACATTTTTCACAAAAAAACTGAAAACATTTTAACGGAATGTAAGGAATTTTAACACTAGAAAAATACTAAAATATTAATTAATACTCACTTTTACGAAAATACTATTATTTTTATCCTATTATATTTACACCAAACATTCTGATAAAGTTATCTTAAAGATACAAAAATACCCTTGTTTTTATTTACTTAACACTTTAGCTGCTGACCTGCACAATAAAAAAAAATGAGGTGTGAAAACGAGTGAAATGCGTGTAATCTCAAATTTATTTTGATATTTTATATACCCTTCACTCTGACAGTCGCACGGGTCAGCGTTACGTACATATACGTCCATCTACGTCGACGCCGGACGAAAGCCAGCGTTAAAGGGGTCTTAAAGTGTTAAGCAATTTTTACTTGTAATCGAGAGGCCATAAATTACGTCACAGTTTAAGGTCAAAAAAGGTTCTCTTTCCTATAAATGTAATGAGACAAGAGATATATTTCCTATAAATGTAATGATTCATATAAATGTAATGAGGTAAGAGAATGAGAATTAAATACGTGTAACGCAATTTATGACTCCTACAAAACCTTAATTTAAGTTACAAACGTATGCTTTTATGGAAATATAAAATATCTTCAACCACGATTACATCAGAGCTCGTGCAGAGTGCCGACGATGACGCGGTACTTCGGTCGCTCGACTCATAGTAATATTTTTGAACGACGAGCAGTGATCACTGGTCGAGTCACGGGGACGTTGCACTGAGCAGTTTATATACGTTCAATAAGTCGAGCGACATACTGACATGTCACACAAACCGAATAATTCGGTGTGCTTGAGGCGGTTGAGATATTTCATAATTTTACATAATTGTGGGCGAGTATATCATGAGAAATCTATCAATCCAAATTCAGTGCAAAGATTTCGCACGAGTACTAAACTAACAAAACTATACAAATTCCATTCTCGCACACTCGTTATCACAGACCCTTGAACGTCCATCAGTCCATCTTCGCTTGCACATTCATTAAAAAAATATATATAAAAATGACATCTAATTAATAAATCGCGCAAAGAATAAGGCGTGTCACACACGCAGGACGTACATGGATTGGGCGTGGCTTTAATTTGTTTATATGAACTTCAACATAAAGCGTTTGCGCCCAAAACGCTGTCCATCGTGTTTCACGCATAAACCTTTACATATAACGGTCACTATTTTAGGCATAACTTAAATCATTACAATACTTTACTGTTCAATAAGTCAAATGATAATTTAATAATCAAGCCTTATAAGTAACTGCGCACATTAAAATAAACTTAAAACTTCTTCCTAAAAATCATACATTCCACATTACTTACTTATAGACAGTCATGTATATGACGGTCGTGAACTTATTAACGTGACGTGGAGCGTATGATCTCTTACAATTATGTAGAGTGATACACCCTTTAGTGTCAAAACACATTGCAGAGAAAAAGCACATCGACGCGCCAATCTTAAAATGAACAACCAAACTTATCTCCCCAATTTTTGTTGGAGATTAAAAGACACACAATTCCAGATCTTTCTACAGTGCACCAACAGTGATTGCACTGTGCAACTTTGTGAATGTCGCGCCTCCCTGTGCTTCGTCTCTGCGCTACAATGTGTTGACCCTTAACGCAATACTGGCATGTTTTACACGCGTAGCATAAAGAAATGAAACAGTACTTTCACTTTATTCTAAGAAAGAAAAAATAAACACATGGAGTACGTGAATCGAATCGACCAAGTCAATCAGATAAATAGAATAAATAAGACTTACTAGTAAGTAAAATATCGAGAAAGTATTTTACATACAATAATTAAAAGAGATGGACTAACCTAAAAATAATACAAATTGTCATGAATATAATTCGTTACTTTCCTTTGGCACAAGGGAAATGGAAATGAGAATTTGCGCAGTGGAAAGTAGAAGACGCTGAGATCTGTATACAGAATTTTGTCTTTATCCGTATACCGTAATGTGATATTAATGTATTAACACTACTCACAGTCTTGCAATTGGCGGCGCGTGGCGCGGACCGTCGGTATAGCGGCCGATAGTTGCCAGTGTCTGACACCCTTTTACCCCGCGTATTTAGGGAATAGATACAATCTTATACAAAAAAATCCTATCTATCCCCCCCCCCCGCACGGAGCAGATGGGAATACTCTTAACAAGTCTCTAGCAGGTGTATACTCAGCTGCACACAATTCGATAGCTGTGCCAATCACGGAGTACCAATTCTTCTAAAGGATAGTCTCAGACGAGAGCCGTTAAGCTTCCAGTGCGATGGTTCTTGTCTGTTATTGTTTCCGATGCATTCGGCTTTGGCTGCAAAAAGGAACAATTGTAAGTATATACTAAAAGATACATAAATATATTTTAACATTGCTATAAAATATGGGATTGTGTACTGTAAATGAGGCTAATTGTTGACAAAGAAAGAATAAAATAATAGATTTTTTTCAAATTGCCGGAATAAGCCAATCTATCCAAAATACATAATTACATCATATTAATATCCTAAAGAGGATATATTTGTATTTTTGTATGAAGAATAAAAACTACCAAGATTGATTTCAAAAATTGTTTCACCATTAAATTGCTACATTATCTCTGCGGTCCGTTAGCATCCGTTATAAAACACAGTTGTTACTGACATCCCTGCCGTTGTGCAGCAAGTGGTGGTGCGGCGGCGGCGGCGGCAGCGGCAGCTCCAGGCGCAGCTGCGTCCAGAAGGCGCGGTCGTGCACGTGCCGCCACGGCACCAGCCGCGTCCGCCGCAGCACCTCCACGAGCCGCTCGCCGCTCTCCTTCGCCTCGCGCTTCAGTTTCGGCAGATCCTGTAATCATTTATTACATTTGTACAAGTTCTTACTTCCTATACTGAACGTTAATTCTTCTGATGTGTGCAGTCATAAAACGAAGTTCGAAACTAATACTTATATTTCAGTGCATAAAGACAATTGTTTTATAAACTGTGAACTAAAAGCATTGGCGTTGAGTATAGCTTTAGTTTTAGTTAAATATGTCTATTTGTTCAAACTAATCTTCAAGTAGGTTAGACAAATTTTATTTTAACAGAGATTTGCAGATTTTTTATATATAGGTGTAGCAAATGTGACGCGCGACACGCGACCAGTTTTATACTAAGCCGTGAAATATGCTACCCTGTCTGCGTCGCGCAACTCACTAGAAAAAGGGAGGTCGCCGCCGCGAGGATCGAATCGCTACCTTTAAGGCTCTCTCTGTTAAAAGCGTAAAGCTTTATTATAATATTTGTTATTACCTGCAATAAGACCACGACCGGCGGCAAAGGCAATGCGCGCAACTGACGTAATGCCGTTAATAATTGCTGTGTGCTGTATTGAGTGGGGGACAGCACCGTGAGGACTGAGCGGCAGCGAGGCATCTCGTTCACAAGCTCGTTGTACCCTGTAATGTTAACAATGTTTTTTATTTAAAAAAAAAAACTTTGGTTGCCCGAGTCATAAATACATTACAGCGCTAGTGGGTTCTATAAAGACGTCTGTATGTGACAAACAATAAAGAAGGTCTGACGTACAGGATACGGCAAAGAATTTTTTCCGTGAAGACTAAAGGTGAACGTCACTTTGGAGGTCTTGAAGAGATGACCACGTCACGATAACGTCATAACAATGAAGTTAGGAACTTATTGTTACCATACATAATTGCTTATATGCAGCAGTGGACTTCTTGGGGCTGAGATGATACAGTTATAATTAGACGTGGTCCTTCGAGCCGGATAAAAGATAAAATTGGTGACGTAACTGCAAAGTATAATTTTGGAAAGGGATAGTGGGAGGAAAAAAAGAGAAGGCTTTTGCCCAGACTAGACAACTAATAAAAAGAATTAAAAATGACTTTGCTGATAAAAAAACATTTCTTTGAATACTTAAAGATTAAGTTTTTGTATACACTTACAGTTATCGGGTAACGTGGACAGCATCAGAGCATGTACGCGGTACTTGTATTTGACGGTGAGCGTCGGGAGTAGCGCTCCACGGACCAATTCGTCGTCGACCTCCGTCCAGCACACTAGCACGTCGAACTCTTTCTCTAACACTGTGGGTATTGAAAAAATCACAATTATAGTACGCGGCAACAACGCGACTCAATTGAAAAATATTATAAATGAGAAAGTGAGTTTGTTTGGTTGTTATTCCATCATCAAAATCATGAAAATTTGTATACATATTGTCAGGGGTACAGATCCCAACATAGGCTTTTATCCCGTGAAAGTATGTCATTCTAATGGGAAAATATTTTTTCTACTAGATGGCGCCACAAGTCGCGCTATAGGTTGTTTTGTTGTCAAACGAGATCTATGTCATAAAATTAACCGCGAGCGAAGCCGCGAGGAAAAGCTAGTGTATGAAGTCCACCGTCGGGTTGTCATTCAAGATTATAGTCAGCCCGGTGATGCGTTGGTAGTGATCCAACATTCACCACCAGAGGGCGCGGGTTAGATTCCTGCTCGGGGCAAATATTTATGTAATATAATTTGTATTTGTTCTCTAGTGTAGGTATTTTTTATGTATTATAAGTACATATTTACGATAATATATATCCGTGGCCTGCTAGGTTACTCTGCATAGCAATCGCGATTTTAATTTCAATTCTGTATAATTTCAAATGCAAAATTAACAGCAAATCCTAATTCGTACCATTGAAATTTTATACTTTACTAACTATTTGGTTAGCATACAATCCTATTTCATTTAGTTTAGTATTTAGTAAGCGCTAGTTTAGCTGTAAAGAGTACCTAAAATTAACAATCCAATGGCGATCGTGCGGAATTATCTTCAAGAGTAAGGGGGCTGGTACCCATAACACAAGCAGATAAGGCCTAGCTTCCTTTGGGACCAGGCGCTGTGTGAATAGTGTAGAATTGATTATTATTTATTTATTACTAGCGAAACCCGCGTAACTTTGATAGGGGAATACTCCCTAACAAAGTTATGCTGGTTACGCTTTCCCGCGGGTATTTTGAAAAATGCTTTCATATCGGTAAGAAATAACTCACCTTCCAAGTTTCAGGTCTCTGCGATCAGCGGTTTAGGCTGTGCGTTGATCTGTCAGCCGTTAAGGACAAAGCATTTTATATGAATAGTTAGCCAATTTATGTTTTACTAGCTCTTCCCCGCGGCTTCGCTCGATAATTTTATGACACAGATCTCGTTTGACAACAAAACAACCCATAGCGCGACTTGTGGCGCCATCTGTTGGCTGATAGCCCATGCCATACAGCGCCCTCTATAGTAAAAAAAATATTTTCCCATTGGAATGACAATGAATCTATATTGGGCTCTATACTCCTGACCATATGTATACAAATTTTCATAATGACCGGCTGCTTACTCAAGCCGTGAAGGAATAACAAACAAACAAACTCACTTTCTCATTTATAATATTAAGTTTGAAGTATGATAATACGAGTATAGAAAGAAATGAAGTTACCCCGAGCTCTATGCGCGGCGGTGGCGGTGCGGGCGCGAGCGTGCCTCGCCGCGAGCAACAAGCGCGGCGTGCAGCGGCGATGGAAGGCCACAAGCGAGGCTAGTAGCAGCGCCCCCGCACACACGCCCGCTACTAACGCGCGCCACGGCACCGGCGTCGACGCAGTCCATTCCCCGCCACCATCTACGAAGTGATTCACTGCCAACAACAAAACACATTAAACTCTATTTACACATATTTATTACATCATACCCTGGAGTCATAAACCTAGTTTTCTTGTGGTTCTAAATAGATTAAAAGTATGATTCATCACAAGAACTGTCATAAAAATTTACAACTTAATATTTTGTCCACTGGAAATTTTGTTAACCCATTCAATTACTTGTTGCGTGTTTATTCAGTTTTGATATGTGCAACGACGCCAACAGGGTTAAAAAACTTAGCTATTAGATACATATAAAAGACAACTTCTGTTGCAATTTTTGTCATCGACTATAGTTCTTCTAAGCACTGGCAACTAACAGCGCGGCGTCTTACCGTGCGGCTTGCCGCTTTTCCAATATAATATGCAACCTCTTGTAATTTTTTGTATGCACTTAACAGCCAATTTCTGAAACGCATTTTAATTGCACATTGAGTGTCAAGCTATCTCTTTTTTTCTACTTTAGTTTGACAGTGACAGCCATAATATAATTCACCGCATCTGTTACAAATTTCCTATTAAACTAGAACCGCGCTAGTACATAAGATGTCTTACTCCTCTACTCACATTTGTCATGCTCTATATCGTACACGGTAACGTGGTTGGTTGCGACGTCGTCATTGCTGTGCACCACGCACGCATACTTCCCAAAGTCCTGTCCAGACATGTGCTCAACCCTCAAATAAGAGCCGTGGATGTCCTTCACATCGTCGCTGCAACACATTTACATTTATAATAATATTCTGAGAAACACTACGAGTACTTAAGTGATAAATAGCTGGAACTAGAAACAAGTTTTTAATATTATTTGTTTACTGTGACACTTAAGAATATTCTAGAATTCATTTATGATCTACGTTACGTAGGTAAAGTTAGGTATGCGATAGCAAACGTTATTGCACAATTGTGGACATTCCATATTAATTAATGTGTCCATAAAAGATTATAATGATAAATTATAATTAAATATTTCAATTAAAAACTATAATTAAAATAGATAAATAAATAAATGCATCGAGATATAAGTACTAACGTGTCAAATCTAATTTAATCTGTGAGTTATCTTCAGTTAAAGATTTCACGCGGACGAAGTCATAGGTACAATTATGAATAAAAGTTCATTATATTCTCACCGATAAGTCTTGACTTCAATCTGCGTGGGCAACAGGTCACTTTCCGTGCCGTTGGGCAACAACTTCCGCCAGCGCAGGTCACTGCGCACGTCTGCCAAATGAGACTTTCCTGGAATGAGACAAAATATATCAATGTCTAAATGTCATATTTCAAACAGGGTCACGGAGGCATGACTTTTGTACGCGTGGGAGAAATAACCAAGCAGTAACACGTCGGACGTCGTAGGTATATTTATTTATTCGTTACCTTTAAAAGATTGCTTTTAGCAATAAGGCCGCCTTGTTACATATACCTACAATAGTCTTTAAGATTGTATTTAAAGTATTTTTTTTCTGACGGTGTAATACAAATAATGGCAACGCGTGAGTGATACCCCCGTATTGTAAGCGTTTATGGGCTACGGTGATGCAATACCATCAGGCGGGCTGTTTGCCAACTTAGTAGTATAAAAAAATGTAGAGTTGCAATACGAAACCTCAAAGGGTTTATTTGAGATTGAAAATAAAAACTATGGTTTGTTTCATGAGGAGACAAAATACAGTACCTACTGTTTTCATATTATTTTAGTATACCGATATTTTACTCTGGGCAGAAAATGATGGATGGGCAAAAAGATTAATAAATTTAGATGACAGAAATCAAAGATATCTGTCGTATATACTATACCTAAATGATGAATAGAAGTAACAAAAGACCTTCGCAAAAACGCCATAAAATAAATATTAATATTGTCGTGTTGATTATGATTCGATGAAACAATACTAAATGGTCGTCACAAACAATACTAAGAAATAAGAACAACAGAGGGAAATTGGAAATGTACACGTTAGGTACCTACTATTGTTTTCGCACTCACCAATAAGAGCTTCACAAAATAGACGTAGTTCGTCGCCTTCCTGTAGCCACTGGTCCTTTGATATAAACATTGTTCTGGGCGCGTCGATCTGCCGTGTTTTGTCTACGAACAGAAAAAAATATTATTTGAGAGCCTGACCAGCAAATACTCAAGGTGAGGAAGAATTGGGGACATTGTGGGGAAATGGGGCCTTTGCCTTGCTGTGTGTCATGTCATAATGAACTGATTAAAATGGTAGTGGCGATGCCATGTAATCTCAACTCAAGCTAAGGAAAACTTGAACTATAGATACTAACGCCCGAACCCAATATGCAACCGCAATCCTTTTTTTTGTCAGATTGAAAAAATCACATTAATCGTCTCTTTAACCAATCAATGCATTGTATTTTTAAACTATGGAAGTAAACTACGAGTCAATACTTCCGTCAATCACGAACAATCATCGATAGAGGATTGAGATCGCATATTGGGTTCGGCTGATAAATATAGTCATTCTGACGAAAACCGAAAATTATCAAAATAGAAGAGCTTTCATCGTATGGTAACAGGCACAGGTCAAAATAATTTATGGTGTTTTTGAACCTATTCCAAGCCCAGAACAAGTCTCGTTCCGCTAGAGTGAACTGTTTGGTCAGCGTACAGTACTCTATGTATATGGACGATAGTAATAAAAAATGATGTCTGTAAGTATTAGCTTTAATTCAGTTTGAATCGCAGACAGTAGATTAGTAAGTCATGGAGACGATTTAAACTTGGAGATAGATTCAAAGTAATATAAATATTTTTTTAACCTGTTTTTATGCGAGATTGCAGATTGAGCTTTATTACTAAGGAATTTAGATTATTAGACTAGCGAAGTCCGCATAACTTTGTTTGAATGGATCCCGCTTTTCCGGAGAATTCATGAAAATCTGTCTTATCTCTCGTCGACGTGCTGAAGGAAATTCATAAAATATCGCTCGCAAGTATTTGGCTGTGCAATGAACAGTCTGGTCAGTCGGAACTTTTTTCTTTTTATACGAGTTATTATACTAGTTGATCCACGCAACTTCCGTCTCTGAACTATCAGTAGTTCCTAAGATTAGCGCGTTCAACTATACAATATTAGTAAAGATAGATTAAAAATAAAAATACGAAACAAATTTTAAGTTTTTTAACACAATACATGCTAAAACAGTTTGATTGTCAGTCATTTAATAAGCTACCGCAAAACAACAACAAAAAATATTTAGACAAATACTCAATTTCATAAATAAGTCTTATTTATTCCTCACCGAGTATTTCCAATCGCACTGTATGCGTTTCGCTGTGGGTCTCGTTGCTGAGTCTGCACATGTAGGTTCCAGAATCTGTGCGTGATGCACGACGAGTATACAGGGTCTGGTTGGCCGCCTCTGGGTATAAGATCATGTTGGACACCCCCGCCGACCATGGATAGGGCGTACCATCTTTGAACCTGTAAAAAATAAATAAAAACATACTTTTACTTTGTAATCCAATTATGATGGATCTTAAGGGAACTGCGTCAACCGGAGAACCGGGGAAGTACTGCAGAATATTTAAATAAAATTGAAAATAATTGACACAATGCTATCTAGGGCCCGATTCTACTAACACAAATGCACCAATGGACTCTCAATGGTGTCTCAATCGTGTCTAATAACATCTTATTGTTTAAGTCCATAACCAATGTCAAAAACTATTCCACTTAAACACTATCGGCATTCTTTTGAGACAAGATTGAGACACCATTGAGAGTCCATTGGTGCATTTGTGTTAGTAGAATCGGGCCCCTGATCTCATGTTCCGCATGTCTTGAAATTACCCTGTACCGTGTTTTTACTACAATTTTATTCATAAATAAAAGTTTTATGATCCATAGAAAGCACTCAGACTCACAATAAAATCAACGATGAAATGATTGTCTGAACATTGATGGAATCGAACTCGTGTTCTACGGCAAAGCAGTTAGCAGGTAAAAACAGTTTTAGACTATTATATTTTGTGATTTACATGTTAACTATGGATAACAGATTAAACTCAGTATCTGTCTATAAATTCAGTGTCTGCATATCCATTAGAATCGTGCGGTAAGCAAACATGTCGACTTACAAATTAGGAGTAGAAAGCAATCAGATTATTACTAGATTTTCCGTACCACTTTAATATTGTGGATTTAATGTTTACTGAAAATAAACAAGTACAATTAATAATACTTGTTTCAATGTAATACGTAATTGAAAAAGTTTCTGTTAAACGATCAATACTTCACAGAAATCGTCGCGACTCGCAACTAATGTAACTGATTGTTGGCGATAAGATTATTAATTATTAGTAAAATATAATATATTGTGAAATTAATATTTTTGTCACGATATAAAAAATAAATACCCTGTTATCGACATGTAATTAACGTATGGCCAGAAACAAAATATTATATTCTAAAAAAGTATCTGTAGGTAATCGTAAACGCTTTGATTGAAGACTGATGAACAAGGGGAATTTTCGGGAATTTATAAACATCCCAACCCAACCCAACTCATGTCCGCAATCTCTGTGTACGAATTAAAGTGTACAATATACATATTTACCAAGTTTTTTTTCTTTTCGATTGAATTCATACCCTCATTTTATTTTGAATATATCATTCTGTACGAGAATATACGGTACAGACAGTACACATTCATACTGACAGTAACGTTGATGAATAACCCTGATGTTTTTTGCGGCACTGTCATTTTCTGATTGAAACAACGGGCAAGGTAGTGTGCATCTATGTGCGGTGCAGGAAATAATTCGCGGTAACGACTAATGGAGCGTCATTCCGGCGATGCAGCGGCGGAGCAGCGGAGCGGGCGCGGGCGCAGGCGACCGCATAATGCAGCTGCCGCGACAACAGATTCCAGGAACCACTGGATTACATTCACTCGTGAACGAGCAAATCATGACTCTCCGCCGCAATTGACGTTCGCCGTGCAATTAATATAATATCACAAGTCTCCTGCGACGCTTCGACTGTGCTCGAAGTCAAACCCCACATCTCAACATAAATTTCCAATTCGGCTAATCGCACCAGCTGGGGATTGTTCAGCGAATTGAGTTTGCGCAAACATTGCGATGGTAACGATTCCAGTGAACAGTAAAATTTTGCGGGAGCCGTTTTTGAATCGTTTGAAAGGAAAACAAACATTTGAGTAATGTTTAATGGCAAGGTCGTGCTCCGCACGGCTTCTAGAATCTGACGGAGAGAATCCTTACGATATTAATTGCTGTACTCAATTAAAACTGCGTGTAATGATTATTTTACTTAATAAAATTAAATTAAAAAATAATTTGATGATATTCCATTTCGACGCAGCCAGGTCGTTATCTCGTGATAGTAAGTAGGTAGGTAGTAATAGCACAAGAGTAATAGTAATAATAGTAAAGAATGTTCATCATAGTTTCAGATCTAAAACCTGTCGTAATGCGACATACCCGTTTGCTATGTCGTTTTTAGATACAATTTTTATTTTTATTCAACGATGCTTTGTCGCGATAATCAAACTTATTTATATACAAATAGGTACCTATATTTATTGTAAATCACAGATAAAGTGAGGGTGGACAAAAACTTATAAACAATTATTATTATTAGTTTAGAGTGGAGTGTCGTCTATTACTGGTATAACTCTAGTATTAGTTGATGGTAGACGGTCGGTTTGACAGTTAACGAACATGTAAATAATGTAGATTTCGAATACAGAGTATGTGTATTTAGGTTATTTACACTAGAATAGTTTACTTTAACGTCACATTAAAATTTATGGGACAATACATCTGTAGATACTTCTACTTATCTTTAAACTTTTAATACTTAAAAACTAAACCTTAACTTTAAACGAGGTAGGGCACAGCGGATGATCCGTTCAAATCGGAGCAGCCCGTCTAAGGAAGGACCTCCACCTTACAGAAGATCGTAGCCAAATAGCTTTGGTCTCGGCCATGTTGTGTTCCTACGGTGAGTAAGGTCTTCAGAGCTCCACTTGATAGGGTTGGGATGGGAGGGTTGGCAACGCGAGAGTGATACCCCCGGTCCCCGGTAGTATTGCAATTGCAAGCGTCTATAGGCAACGGGATGCTTACCATCAGGCGGCATACAACTTTGTGGCATTAAAAAAAATGAAAATAAGCAGATATTGCAAGTAAGTAGGTACTAAACTAACATATTCGACCTGTGTTATAAACGAATAAATATTATTATTCGTTTATAACACAGGTATTATTATTTTAAACTAGATTTTAGATTAATCTAATACCTATTTATTTGTAAGTAGTCCCTGGGAGAACATTGCAAATATATTTAACTTTTCAGTGCATGACTCACGCAGAGATGCACGATGTGCTTCGATTCTCCGCGTAGACATATGTAATGTTTTACTTACATCAATTTCTGAGAACGTAATGTAATCAGAAGTATGTTTGGGTGTTTGTCTTTGTATATATACAAACTGGTCACGTTGAAGGTTTTATCGAGTTCCGTTTGACAGGAAAACTAAAATCGATAGTTGTAGAAACGTACCTATACGTAATGCTATTTTACTACAAAACATACTAACCCGTACTAAGGGACGGCCAGTCCGATGACTGATTGACGTGATTTTATCTGCGGTACACAGGTGTCACACCGATTGTACACAATTTATGTGATAACCATTTGTGTAGTCTGAATTTTTTCTCGGTGCCTAAGTTATTTAAAAAAACGTATTAAGTATTAAAGCAGGCTGAAGACCCTTTTTTTTAAATTATAGTGAGTGAAATGCATTACTGCATGCCCCGCCGCTTGGGGAGCGGCGGGGGTATGTCGGGCACCATCTCTAATGCCACTTAGGGTATACCGACTAAAACTCTCACTCACTACCACCTTATCCGCCTAGATGGGTAGGTATCCACGGGAACTAAGATACTTTAGGCTGAAGACCCTGAACTTGGAAACAGATACCGCAGCGTTAATTATGCACAATTGATTTGTTTTTACAACAAATGCGAACATTGTATAGACGTAAAACAGATAAATTACTTTTTGTTGCGAAAATAAAACAAGTTACATTACGTATATTATTATTTCGTCACTTTATTCGAAGATATAATAATTCTAACAGGTAGTCCTTCTACTGTTCGGGCAACACTCGCACGCTTTTTTATATCGATAATATTTTAATCGAATGGACAACACTTACCCTAGTCCCACCCTATTCCATCCATTTATCTCATTCTTTTATCGTGCGGGCAACGGAACGCACGCGTTCCGTTTTTTCCTTACAAGATGCCGAAGCGAAATGCAGAAGAACAAATAGAATATCATAAAAGAAAGCTTAAAAAATTAAAACATAAGGAAAGACAACGTTGTAAAAGAAGAATTGTTTACTCGGCTTCATCAGATTCCGAAGAAAGCGTGGGTAAGTTTAAAGTGATTTTAAAAACAGTTACCCGCGTATTGCGTTACAAATGTTCTTTCAATATAAATTAAGCGATTATGATGAAATATATCCAATTTACAATGCTTTAGAGTTGACCGTGAGTCAACCAGAAGCAAGTATGGCCTGGAGTTAACCGAGAGTTAACCATTGGGTACAAAACTAACTATAGAATTGACCGTGAGTCAATCAGTTATATTACTTAAGTATTAATTTTAAAGTGATGAATAATCTTAAAAGTAAGTTCATAAAATAAAGGTTTTCCTACCCACTTTTTAAAGAATAAAAAATTATTTTGTTTTAGACGTCGGAACCGTGATTAATACCGAGAACAATGAAAGTACGGTTGATGAAAATCCAGAACAGCCGCTTAATAGTCCTGATGATGAATTGGTGATACAGGACCCAGCTGAAATCTCAACCTCAGCTCCGGTACCCGAAGCACCGGCCTTAGACCCTGACATTTTATTAGCATTAGGAGACCTTGTTCCAGAACAGGTCACCTACGGTCCAGATATCCATCCGGACTTGGCTCAAAGATGGGCTCCCATTCTTCGAAAGGGTCTGACAGACAAAGACAAAAAGGAAACTATAATGAAAGAATATGCAGTGCCACAAAACTGCAAGCTATTTAGAGCTCCTCTTTTGAACCCTGAAATCGCCGCAGCGGTTTCCGAATTTGCTCGAACTAGGGATAAGAAAATTGAGACATCCCAACAACAATTAGGGATAGGCCTCACGGCCATAAATAGAGCCATGACAACATTGCTCACGAGCAATGATAAGGTACAGACGATAAAAATTTTGTCAGACGCATGTAGAATCTTGGCAGACCTACATGCCTCGGAAACCCACACGAGGACAAAGTCTTTAACGCAGGGTTTAGAAAAGTCATTTCTGAATCTCATTCAAGATTCCGAAAGAGACGAAATGCTTTTTGGGAACGGTCTACCCGAAAAAATCAAAGCTTCTAAAGCTATTGAGAAACAAGGTTCTCAAATCAAAAAACCAGATGCCAAACCTACCCCCGGTCCATCTTCTCGCTCGTCAAGACCGCAGGGAAACTGGAGGGGCTTTCCTCGCTCGTCAAACAGGGGGGGGCGGGGAGGGCCCAGAAACAGGACTCCATACCCGAATCAGAAACCCCCGACGACACAGAACAATTTCACTCCAACGAGAATTTGGAACAGACCGCCGCCACGTGCAGGCCCTCGAACATAAAGGTACATGCTGGCAGATTAAAGTTTTTTTACAAATGTTGGTGTAAAATAACGAATAATAGGGTAGTTTTAAATTGGATTCGAAATGGTTATGGTATACAATTTGACAGGAAAGTCCGACAAGTCACACCTACATGTCGTAATTGGTTGCCTAAAGAGAAAAATCAAATGTCTCAAGCTATTAAAAAATTAGTTAACCTGGGGGCTATATCTGTTTGTAAACCATCTCGAGATCAATTTACATCCCATATATTTTTGGCGCCTAAGTCTAATGGAGATTTCCGCTTCATTCTTAATTTGAAACCTCTTAATAAATTCGTGGAAAAAACACATTTTAAAATGGAAGATTACAGAACCGCGGCTTTGATTCTATCGCAGGGTTGTTTCATGGCCACAATCGATTTGAAGGAATCCTATCTATTAGTTCCGATTAAGTCCAATAACAAAAAATTCTTGAGGTTTCAATTTCAGGATGACAGTTCAAAAATAGTTACATACGAGTTTAATGCAATGCCATACGGCCTTTCTGCCGCTCCTAGAACTTTCACGAAAATCATGAAAGAAGTCGTAGGTCATTTAAGGCGTAGGGGTTTTAAGTCGGTAATTTACCTTGATGATATATTGTGTGTGGGGTCCAGTGTCGAAGAATGTCAGGAGAACGTAACAGAAACACTAAAGCTATTAGAATGTTTAGGATTCGTTATTAATTATGAGAAAAGCTGCCTGAAACCAAAGACTAGTTGTAAGTATTTAGGATTTGTATTTAATTCTTTAGAAATGTCTATGAGCCTACCGGATGAGAAGCGAAACTATATTTTTAATCTTATAAAAAAATTCATGGTCTTGCCTCGATGCACCATTAAAGAATTTGCACAATTGATTGGAGTATTGACAGCCGCATGCCCAGCTGTTAGTTATGGCTGGATGTACACAAAATCTTTAGAAAGAGAAAAATATCTAACTTTGCTTAAATTCGACGACAATTATAATGCAAAATTCACTCCATCTAGAAGTATATCATCAGATTTGTTGTGGTGGTTTCAGAATATTTACGTTCAGAAAAATAAATTAGATAAGCCAGATTTCGCTTTAGAATTTTTCTCAGATGCATCGAGACAGGGCTGGGGTGCATTTTGTAATAATGTACGTACAGGAGGTAAATGGAAATCTGAAGAACTTAAATTTCACATAAATTATTTGGAACTCAAAGCAGCCTTTTTAGGCCTTAAGACGTTTGCTCGGGACAAGTCTGATTGTGCGATTTTGCTGAGATGCGATAATACCACCGCAATCAGCTACATAAATAGGATGGGTGGTATACAATTTCCCCACTTGAATAAAATGACAAGAGACATCTGGCAGTGGTGCGAGAAACGAAGTATCTGGTTGTTTGCTTCCTACATTAGCACAAACGATAATGTGGAAGCAGACCAAGAATCTCGTAACAAAAATGTGGATACGGAATTAGAGATTTCAAATACAGGATTCCAAAATATTATAAATAATTTTGGCAGACCAGACATTGACCTCTTCGCTTCTCGCGCCAACGCCAAGTGTGACAGATACATATCGTGGAAGCAGGACCCAGATTCTTACACGGTCGATGCTTTCACTGTATGTTGGAAACCATATTTCTTCTATGCTTTCCCGCCGTTTGCATTGATTTTGAGGTGCCTTCAAAAAATAAGAGATGATAAGGCGGAAGGCATATTAGTGTTCCCCTACTGGCCCTCTCAGCCTTGGTTCCCGGTCTTGAATGAGATGTGCTCATCCGAAATTCTTTATTTGGACGCTACTGAACACTTGTTAAATTTATCTTTCAGGAGAGGCCTCAGACTTACCCTGGGTGTCGCGAGGCTCTCCGGGAGGCGTTTGTACAAAAAGGAACTCCTGAATCAGCGTTAGACATAATGTGCTCTTCCTTAGCGGAAAATACTTTGCGTCAGTATAATTGCACTTATAAATTATGGTGGAAGTTTTGCTCGGATTTAGAGTCGGATCCTTTTAGTACTAGATCAGATTCAGTAATTATTTCATTCCTCACAGACCTGTATAACCAAGGTGCGGCATACGGTACACTCAATAGCCACAGATCGGCGTTAGCATTATTATTAAGTCGTGATTTTAGTGACAATAATAATCTAATCACAAGGTTTCTCAAAGGCGTGCACAAATTGCGGCCGACTTGTCCGAAATATATTGGGACATGGGATCCGCAAACAGTATTGAATCATATTGCCCAATGGAAACCTCATGATAAGATTTCCATTGAAAGATTGACAAAAAAAGTTGCTGTCCTATTGGCCTTATGTACAGCACATAGAGCCCAAACATTATCTTTGATAAAAGTTAAAAATATGAAATTAAGCGAGACAGACATAAAGATAATTATTTCTGATTTAATAAAAACCTCTGCAGCCGGTCGCGAGCAGCCTTTGTTGGTTATTCCCTTTTTTGCTGATAATAAGGACATTTGTCCTGCAACAGCTATTAAAGATTATTTAACTAGAACGGAACAGTTAAGAACTAATGAAATGGATAGTTTATTGTTGACGTGGAGACCGCCATATAAGGCAGCAACAAGTCAAACAATCTCGCGTTGGGTGAAGTTAGTACTGGCAGAGAGTGGCGTAGATGTGACGGCGTTCAGCGCGCACAGCACGCGGCACGCCGCCACATCCGCGGCGGCCCGCGCTGGCGTCTCATTCGACGTGATCAGAAAGACCGCGGGTTGGACTCCGGTATCCAGTACATTCGCGAAATTCTACAATCGACAGATAGTAGATAGTAGTCAATTCGCAAGGGCAGTTTGGTCCTATGATTCTTCTTAACGGTTCCAACCTATTGTGCTATTATGATGTAACTAATATTATTTCATTAAATAATGATTATTTCATTAAGATTAATTTTTATAAACACCTATAATAATGGTGGTAACTATATTATTATGTTCTGAATATATTTATGATCATAACTATTATGTTCTATGAACAATTTCAATGTAACGTAAACGTTTTCTGTTTTGTAATAAAGTTGATTACAAGCTAATATTGTCTTTCACTTCTAACCAAATATCGGCAAAACATTAATTATCTCTAAACATCTACCTGTTAGAATTATTATATCTTCGAATAAAGTGACGAAATAATAATACGTGATCAAACGAACTTCATGTGAAGTTCGATCAGTATTATATGAGTCACTTTATTCGAAGATATAGGAACCTCCCACCCGACCCATCCCAATCGAGTTTTGCCTAGAAAAGTTCTCTTAAGAATGAGATAAATGGATGGAATAGGGTGGGACTAGGGTAAGTGTTGTCCATTCGATTAAAATATTATCGATATAAAAAAGCGTGCGAGTGTTGCCCGAACAGTAGAAGGACTACCTGTTAGAATTATTATATCTTCGAATAAAGTGACTCATATAATACTGATCGAACTTCACATGAAGTTCGTTTGATCACGTATTATTATTAGACAGCATAAAAAAATATTAGCTGCCATCAACAGTGTAGATGTTTGAAGAATTGATATAAAAACAGTTTCTACATGGGATGAAAATATTTTTATTATCAGCGTGGCGCATAGATATTCGAGTATATTGCTACAATAAGACACAGAGGCATTACTGAGCAATTATTGACATGATGTTCAGCCGTTGCTAACAAAACCTCATCAACGGAATGACTTTAATTACCTTGTTTGACTATAATAATCGAACTATCCCAACTGGCGGAATTTATACGGCGGTTATTATTTCACGAGGGATATTGCAGCTTGTCTTTATGCGGTCGCAAAAAGTGTATCAGTAATGCTGTACTATGTTGTTCCCCGGGGACGGCATGTCATTCTCCATTATAGTTTATTAGTGATAATGTGGACAAAAAGTAAATAGGTATGTAGTTTTTAGAATTACAGTCTTCATTAACAAGATATTTATGTAGGGCAGGAAAAACTGACAGGCGATTAATTAAGATTAACAAGTGCACTAATAGTAATTAAAAATCATACGAATTAGTGATTTTAAATTTTCATTAATAGATGCCATAATTAATAAATAAATAAATATATAGGGACAATTCATACAGATTGAGCTAGCCCCAAAGTAAGTTCGAAACTTGTGTTATGGGATACTAACTCAACGATATTATATTTTATAACAAATGCATATATAGATAAACATCCAAGACCCGAGGCCAATTAGAAAAAGTTCGTTTTTCATCATGACCCGACCGGGGATTGAACCCGGGACCTCCTGGGTGGCGGTCTGGCGTGGTAACCATTACGCCACGGAGGTCGTCGAAATGTGAAATGCGACATTTTTCTTATTATTCGTATTCGTACGTGATGTAAGAAATATTGTGATTCCATTGAGTAGTATGCTTGTAGGATCACTTTGAATGAAAGTAATGTAATAGTTACACCAGATAAGGTGTAGTGTGTCGTGTCGCGATACAAGGATATCGGTGGCATACATTTAGTATGGTTAAAATTACATAATATAACGTGTGAGCGAAAGTATTTCCTGTAAAACTACTTGCAAAATAAATGATTTTGATTTTTGTGTTGTGTTGTGTCGTGTCAACGTGTAATTCTAGCCATACTTAATTATATGAAACCGATATCTGCCGCGCCGCAAAACAATACACCACATCTTAACTGGTTTAACTCTTGTATAAATTGGATTAGAATATTCTGTTATATCATCGAGATATAAGTAATATATATAGAATATCGTATTAATTGAGTCTATTTGGCAGGGCTAGGTGCGATCGGCTTTGACCACAATGCTTCGGCTTAACATAACATTGGGTTAATACATTAGTTTCAATTTTGACTCCAAAGGAGCTGGCTATTTTTTAATACAAAAAAAAACAGTCGAAAAAAACTTCTTCAGTGGCTGTGTGAACCATCTTTTTATGGCCATAAAAAAATGCTTTTATTTTCTCTTTCACTACTGGGATATCATAGCAATTAGCCCAAAAATATATCAGGAGTAATAATTCGTGTAGTTCTGAAAACTCGCACAGTTAGGTATGCGTTGTGGAGTCCAGATGAAGTCATCCCCCATCCTCGAGGACTTTTGGTACGTTGATCTGGACTCCACCTATAACTGTGCCAATTTTCAAAAATACACGAATTTTCTCTCCTGATTTTTTTATGTACAGTCAGGTGCACGTCGAGCTTACACTTGCATGCAGTACAATTTTGGCTCTTGTGGCATAGAACTTAAGAATGGTACAAAGTCCAATATGTAAAGGTCGACCTGCTCTTGACTGTAACTACACATGAAGCCTATTCAAAACGTACATAAGATTGTCGAAGCTGGATATTTTTAGGCCATCGACTTTCAACTGCAATCAATCAATCAATATAATTCCGTTTTAGCCAATTGCACAATCTATATCCTGTTCGAACAAAAAAAAAGAATTATAGGCACAGCATAAGAACTCGAATTACTTTATTGGAAATGATTCACGGTTATATTTAGTCAGGCACAGATGTCGTAGAGGAAACTTATACATGAATCTAGGCATAACCAATAGTTTGCTAACTCGTTTAGAAATCACATTGAATGTAACAAAAATAGATTCATTTATACATATATACCTTATTCATATACTTTACTAGCGAAACCCGCACAAGTTCGTTTGCGTATATCCCGCTTTCCCGTGGGAATTTTGGGAATATAACACACATAAACCTTCCTCTTGAATCACTCTATCTATTTTAAAAAACCGCATCAAAATCCGTAGCGTAGTTTTAAAGATTTTAACATACATAGGGAATTAGGGACAGACAGACAGTGGGAATCAATTTAATTTTATACTGTGTAAAGATTCAATTTCAAGATCATACCAACTTTATAATAAATAGAAAAGTAATGCTTAAAACTCCGACAATTTTCTTCAAACATTTTACGATAATTTTCTTGGTAATTCAATACTTCAAAGATTTTATTAACAAAAATTAGTTCTTGACACAACAGATACCTACACCTCAACGTTCGATCAAAAAACTTTCTTGTTTTTGCCTCTCGAATTATACGGACTAACAAAAAACCTGTCGGTCCGCGTGTTTTTAATTATTATCAGTCCGCAAAGATCTCGGCTACTGTCACATTTACAATTAAAACATTGTCTACAGCAGATACCAGAATTGTGGCGAGGGTCCATAAAAACCCGATGAGGTCACCCGGCCCTCCTGCACCCTGCGAATATCTCCGAAATAACCCGAACCGGTCTTTGACCGCGTGTCGGGTTGCACTCCCTCACCGGCTCACCGCTAACCACAAATCATTCTCGTCCATATCCAGACAGCCTCCACGAATACGACGTTATACATACATCTGCATAATTATACGTTATAGCAGATTGTATCGGCCGTTCATTAAATCCATCGAGTACGTATCATTAAATCCTATTAAATTTAGTCAAAATGTATATTGTATTAGCCACTCAATTACACACCTTCTTAAGATTCAATGAAAGTGCGTTTTTGTAGTTATTTCTTTTGATAAATTCCACTCTGTGTGAAATGGAAACGCTTGAACAGATTCTTGTTTACGCACGAATTGTTAAGAATCGGCAACAAATGTAAGGTACGCGTAGGAATATTTTCCTTTACTCAGAATATGAAGGTACACAAATGTAAAAGATTTTATAGACTATTTTTTATATGTGACAGTAAATAGACACAAATTTGTATTAAAAAGCATGAAATACGATTCACAGAAAAAGATTTCGCTATATTTTGCGAGGGACGAGATTACAATGACATACATTCTATGTCAGAAACTACATTGAACTATTATTTACCTATATTACAAACAAATATAACTGTTTAGGCAAGGAGCTAATTAAACATTATTTTTAAAATTATAAAGCCCTATTACATATAACTGAGAAATAAAATAAAATATTTATCTTTGTATCTATCTGGACTAACTAACTCATCCAAGGACACAAGTAACTTGTTCGAGAAAATTACTACAACAATGAACGAATGATTCTAAATAATATGAATCAAATAACTCGATTCATCATAAATGATGCCTCGCATGCACCGATGCACACAAACAAGAGCAAAGACGTAACCACATAATAATACGCAGAGGTTCGAGTCTGTATCACGAAAATACACTTATGCTGTCAATTTTGACGAATGCTCTCAACGAAATGCTGATAATTGTGGGGATAGTATTTCATTTCGCAGTAGCTTAATGCCGCAAGGTTGAAAACAATGTGCTTGTTCTTTGTAAGGTTGTTCGTAAAAGTTGCGGTCATTGCCGCAACTTTTTGAGTTCAAAGCAACATCGGAGGATATCCTGGAAGTGTAAATAACAAATTCCGCTTAATTGCTCAGTATTCGGGTTTTTTCCCCTCTTTTCTTACACCAGCTTTAAATGAAGTGTTTTTTTTAAATGTGTATTAACAAAAAGTTCTACAATTTTCATAATTATGACCTTAGCAATGAATTCTACATGATCAACATCAATATATTTAGTCAATTTACTGACTACGTATAAGATTACAAGTTTATATTTGGGAAATCCCTGTGAACGCCAAGATAATGATGTCACAGTTTTAATTGCACTCGGCTTCGAGTATGCTATTGTATCGTAATGTCCCAGTTACATTGCCAATCCGTTTTACTGGGAACAAATGAACTTGTCATAATTGCAAACTAATTTGTCTTAAGAATCCTTTGTCCTAATAACCTTCAAAATGATTTACTAAACTCAATTGCAAGTTGTTTTCTTTCTTTAATATAAGTAAAAATTCCAGTTTATTTTAGGTCTCGATGACTAGTTCTAGATTGACAACAAAGAAAGCCGGTTAATGAGGGGCCATTGCTTCTTTGAAATACATAATTAGGGTTAGCAGCGACCGGCTGCCGGTACAACTGTCGCCGGAGGAGTGTTCGGGCGCAAGGCGTCGTGGTGGCATTGTCGTGTGGCCCCCTAAACCCAGGCCTGTGGTGCTGATAGTTTCTGTGAAACTGCTGTAATTACGCTCGTCTTGTGGACGGACAGTTGTCGCACACAGCCATAATGACGTCGCTCCCTCACATTACTCAGTAATCACACGTTTGCCAGTCACGCACCGATGACAATAATAATAGCTACGCTATAGTTGTGGGAATTGGAAAAGTGAACATTGTACGATTGCTTTTTAAAATAAAATGTAACTCGTAAAGTTATTTAACAGTTGGGTTTGCCCAGAATGACCGTGATTCCATCCAATAGAATAGACATGACTCATACAAAGTTTTTGGTTTTTTTTTACTAATAAAATGGATTTAGAGAGAAGTCTATCCTTGATGTTAGATACCGGTGATTTATAAAACAAACAAACCTACCCATAATACCACATCAAATAGACAGTGTAACATATTTATGTAAATATTATGTTAATTTATTTAAATTATATTGTCGCTTAGGCCTCAGTATTGATTATTGAGTAAATGCGAAATTAAATGGGGAAGCATATAATATCTTCACGTTTGCAGATCCTACAGCAAAAGCTTCCCGCTAACGGGCCCGTTGTAAATAAGAACGCGAGGATTGGTGGTTCACGCGCACGCAACCAAATCCTGCGCACTGTACGATAAATTCCTGATTTATTGCCATTTCTACGGAAATTTATAATCGAACTCTTGTAACATCGTTAAAATACATTATTAAAAACGAGAAGCAAAACAGGACACAAATGAAGATATGTACCGTTACTCGTACACGAGTAATTATTTACATGTAAAAAGGTAAGTGCACGGTTGCCGGTAATAATAGAGATAGCGCAATAACAGCGCAGTGTAGCGGTTGCATATAGTTTGCGGTTTAGGGATGTGTTGGTAGTTAAATGTCGGATGGGGCTGAGAAAAACCGCAAACTACCGTGCACATTGCAAAAAGTATGTGGGATAGATGAACGGGATACGGGACATTGCGGGACGCGCGTTCTATCGTTAAACCACAGTTTAGATACAGCAAGCCATCTTAATTAAACCTTATCTTCACACAAACGCTAGTCTGAAAACCACTCAGCGATGTCAAGTCCCTGGCCGGCTTCCTGGAGGAATTAGGATGGCTGGAGTAATCCAGCTCCCACTCTTCGCACGCACAAAGGGCACATAGGCTGCCTAATTGCGGAGAAGGCCCGCAAGACTACAAGTAACAAGTAACAAACCACTAGTAAAAATTATCATCAAGTTTCAGTAAATCTATTCTGTGGTATAAAGTTCGAACAACGAGAGAGTGATGTATGAAGATGTGGTACTGAATGTATATTGTGTCAAAACAGGCCTTGCGACCGACCGACCAACTACGACACGCCAGGATGACTTCTTGCAACCGTATGTAACATCGCAAAACGAAGGAAACAACGCATTCAAGTCAATCGCGAATCCTATTTACACAGCATATTTCTATCTACGTTACGGGTTGGTAGGGTCCATTGCAAAGACACGTATAAACATTTTGTACTTTCATTTTGTGATTTAAATGTGAAAGTTTGGATGTTTATCACACAAAAATGGCGGAACGGATTTGGATAAAGTTTCGCATTTATTTTGTTTGTAATTCTGTTTAACATTATAGGGTATCCTTTTATAGCTTTCTTTTTGAGTTTATCAAGTTTCTTCATACTCACTGAATATAAGACTTCTTTTGATAGAGTAATATGCAGAATGAACACGACAATGACCGGCCAAGTAATACACATATTATAACTAAAAATTCAAGCAGTCACGAGTACAATCACTACAAACATACCATAATATACGAAAGTAATTAGTACTTTCTATGTTATCTATCACAAAATGGAGCGATATATCGCCGACTACAATGGAATATTTAGGTCAAATTCATGTATAAGTCTAGCCATATTTCGGATATAAATATTTATTTATAGAAATTTTATCGCTGCAAAACAAAAAATAAACTGTACTTATAGTATTTGTGTCTGATATAATAATAATTTTATTATGTATGTGCTTCAGTAACGAACAAATCAATTCTCTTTGTTCAGGGTGTGTCACAAGGCGAGACAATTTCCCAGAAAGCCGTCCGACGCCGACCATGAGGAGGATAATTTATCAAAAAATATAAATTCACTTCAATAACTTTAGCACATTCTAGGAATTAACGCAATTACTATAAGTAGGGCTTTTTGTAGATTCTAGAAATTATGACATCAAAAAAATACCAAGAAACAATCAAAACTGTTGGTAACGCGAAATCCTACAACGTTAATAAAACGTTTGCTTTAACATTGAACGGATTTTGACGAAAACGCGGCCTACTTTTTGGATTTATTTGATACATCAATGCGGAAACTATTTTATTCCCTTCATGTTACATTTTGCAATATCGATACAATACGAGGCACCAACACCATGTATACTCGGACCGTTAGTTTTATGCAATGCGGAGGCAACTTTTTTTACCGTTGTCGGGCACTTGCCAGGAACGCACTTCGGAGAGCTCTCGGATCTCATCCGAGTGCGTTACAAAGGAATGCATGTTATACATGATCATACATCGAATATACTTGTTATGTATAGAGGTACTTCAAAGGTGCTATTTCATTGTTGCACGCAATGACAGCTTGTATGAAAATATTTGTGATAACTTCGCAATTTGCAATAACTATGACCATACTACGCACGAATTGTGCACGTATAACACATTATAAGGTGGTACCGTTCAGCTATGCATAGAAGAAATAATATGAGGAAGAGAAAAGTTCACATTTGCGTTCCCGGTGTCCAGGGAATGTAGTCTCGGCGTTACTTTAGGTCCCGGAACAGGTGGCTTGCTGTTACTCTACGTATGGGCAAAGAATTCCGTGCACTGCCGCCTGGGAACACTCCAGTGGCGACATCGCACCACTTCTACATCTGTAACTAACAACCTGATTCGGATACGCGGTAGTTACTTTCCTAGGAATACGATGCACCGCCGCCATCGCCGTTACGGCCGCTGCAGAGCTCAGCGTGTAATTATTTCTTTTGTTTTCTCCGTATTTATCAGTAGCAGCGGTTGTGTTCTGCTGGTGGCCTGGGACTGGCTCTTGTTGGGATTTATAAATATCATACTTAAATTAAAATGTGTTTATAGTGAGGCAGTATTTGCACGCATTTTGCCAATTTGCTGAATGAGAGGTTCATACAAAAGGTCAGTATTTAATCACGCAGTTAAAACTGTATAATGAGCATGCAGCGGACAGCGGCTATTTTCGGGCGGATACAGACGACCATAATAATATTGCTACCGGTATTGAATCATAGATAGAGCTTTTGTATTTAAATCGGTGTGTATTGTTTCGCTATCACCAACCGGAAACAGGAAGTTAACAATTATTTGTTGGCTATTTGTACACGTTGGTTTGTCCAGGTGTGTGCAAAATGTATTTCTAGAGACAGTTTTTTGCAACAATAATACAATTACATGCCATCATTGTGATCATGAGTTGATAATTAACAAAAAAGTCACAACGTGCCCGCTCACTACAGTGTTAGCATAATAAATAAGTCTTCTATACATGTACTGATCGTGCGAGAAAGATAATATCAAGTATTCTCGGTATTAGAGTATTCATTGTTCATGACGATCGAATCTCTGAGTTGATGAGCAAACAAACAGCCTAAATTCTCATGGGAATATAAGCAAGCAGATGACACGGTTAACAGATCGAATGTATAATCCTTAGTATCTACTTCGTGGTATAATCTAGGTAAACAAAAGAAGATAACTTGCGAAATAACACGCAATCAAAACCACAGAGTTTTGGATGATATAAAAAGCTTCCTAATGACGCAAACAGAAGGGGTTCTTAGAAATACCCACGCGAAAGGCGTTATGTACTTTAAAATAACGAAACCGCACCCGCAATTCGTAGATATCAGCGAGTACATAGTCGCACAATGGCCATTTAACATTCGGTAGCCGCTCGCGGTATCTTGGCACTACGTGAAACTGCAAGTGCACGGGAATTTATTATTGGTGGGTGTCACGCGACGAATACTAAGTATGCGGGTAGACGGTGAGTCGGTGGCCATCGCCACTAGCTGCAGTGTCTTCGTGCGTGCTCGTCGTCCACTCGATTGTGCGAAATATTAAATATATTCGATTCCGCGAAATGGCCGGAAATGACTGTTTCATTATGCACGGCGGGTGCGTGAAATGATCGATTCGGATAGCACGAACTCCGATGGCGCTCTTCTCGTAATTCTGATAAAGATCTCTCTCTAGTGCCATGACATGCACGTATGCTATGCATCGCTGTACATACTTGGAATTACACACTATATGTAGAAATTCAATGTATAATTAAATCATATCTTTTTTAACAAGTGAAGGTAGCAGTATTCGTTTTTATGATAGAGGGGACAAACAAGCTAGCAATTCACTTACCATCAAGCATGATCGCTGTCCTTTCACATACAACCACGACTACGGCTAGAGGAGGATGCGTGTTCAAATTTTGAATGCAATTGGAAGAAAGAAGTTTTGAAAGAAATGTAAGACAGGGAAGGAAGTCTTCTAGTCTAGAATATTATTTTATGATTGCAAGCTCTAAATACAGCTTAGTAATAGCCTTCACCACCAGTTTAGTAATAGCACGATTACATGATGATGAAGATCACTGAAGATGATCATTCATGGAATATACATTTTTTAAAATAATTAAGGTGTTAGTGGAATTCGAAAAAACTAACCACACGAATGATGTCGCATGCAATCAATAGCGAATAAATAAAAAATTATAGTAGGTTTTTACAAGAAAATATATTCCAGTACAATAACGACTAACGACTACTGCGAAGAGGAATAAAACACGCAATTTTCAATTCATGATGTACCGTGTTGAGGGAAAGTAAATTGTATAGAAACCCATTGCTGTTTAAGTTATTCAGACATAATGTGAACGTTATATAAGTTATGACCACCGCCGGCGTCGACGCTGGATGCACGGACGGACGACACACGATTACAGCATAATAATTGCCTAGTAACTACATTTCCCTTTTAGCACGACTGCACGATACAGTGCTACGAGAAATACACAGGATAATTTATGCTCAATTGCTGTCATAAACTATAAGAAATGTAACATTATTACTCAGTAATTTATTTCTCATTTGACATAAACGCAGGTTTCTCTTTATGGTAGAATAAAATGATAGCAGCGTTTAGTTTGAATCAATCACATCATTGTCCGTAATTACACAAGACGCAGTTACACTAATCATACAAGAGTATAGTGTGTATAATATGTATGGTGGTAATATAGAAAGCTCATGTGCGTGATTGCATGCGTCCGCGGCGGGCATCGGGCACCGCGGGCCGTCGGCGGATCTTTGCTGCACTACACGCAACCAGCTTCGCGCTAATCGCCCCACGTATCGGCAGACTCACTTGTGCAATTAGGTTTCTTGGTAGCAAATAGTACCCACTAATCTCATATGCGCTATTCCCGCCCAGAAGGTTGTTTGATGCGTCCGACACTGATGTTTCAGTGCATCATATTCATGCCTAATAGCACATCAAATTGAGCAACTACGATTTATTAAGACACAGTTTATGTGCCAACTGTTGGTAATATGCTACTATATTATATTATTTAAATAAACTATTAGTTATTAATCTATGGTACAACAACACGATCAGTAAGAATTATTCTTTGTTTGTTCAAATAATACCTATGTGTAAACCAACAATAAGACACATAAGGGAGGTATTTATTACGTACATAATGATACATGGTATTACGTTATACAAGCTAACAACTTCAATGGAATTTGCAATTACCCAGGTAATGCGGGTAGGTAATACCTATGTTCGTATATATTTCTTCCTACTTTGATGTGCTTGTTTTAATTGAATTAAATTCCGCCTTTCTTTTGATGCATTGGTGTTTTCTATTTCAATGTTTTTAGTGTCACAATTTCTTGGTTACGTACGAATGGGTTATTTTCATTATGACTTGTTTTCATGCAAAATTCTAAGAAAGTATGATTTCAGAATCATCACTATCTGTTTGGCGCAATTTGTACACGTCACACGTAATGACGGAATTGTTTTTTAAGAAAAATCGCACTCAGTCGAGTATTTTTTTTTTAAAAAGAGATAGTTGACATCATACCAAATTATTTTTAATTAAATGAAATGAAATAATTTATTGCAATATATGGTACTTAACTTACATTATGTATGATAGTAAGTAGGTATATAAAATTTTGTTTCACACGTTTACTCATTGCTGACATGCAAAAGGCAATGATGGCCAGTGTTACAATTTCTTCATCTGACAAAAATACCAAAAGATGTTATATTATAAATAGTAATCAATATTACTTGGTCAAAATGATCTTGTACACATCCGTCGCTTGGCCGGCGAGGCGTGTCAAAGAGAGAGTGCACTCGGTTCGAATTCCGACGCTTGCATGCAAGTTGCAACCCGGCGCAGTCGCCGCAGCCTTGAATTAGGATAATTTCCCTCGTACCTACTGCAAGACCGGCTTGCCCCGCGCATACACTTATTATAATGAACAATGATAACTCCGCAAAGCTTATGTAAATTACAAGCATGACACTCTCATTATTGTTGAAATAACCCGATCAATTAAAGTCTACGCTCGCTCCACTAGTCGTGAATAAGTGTTCGTGAATAAATTTCGAAATAGTATTTAACACTTACTAACGTGCAACCGCGACTTTGATTGCATAGCAAAATACACTGGGCGTCAAAAATAAGTAGTACAGTTTTAAAATTGCAATTACTCTTAAACTATAGAAGTTAGAGTTTTGAAATAAAAGTCATTTTATAGCAAATTTAACAAAGTTTTCTAAAAATAATATTTTATTTAGTATTAGTAAAGTTTTACACTGAAAATTAATAAAAAACTAAAAAGCTAACCATTTTGAAGTAACTATCAAGAACTTAATTTTTACGTTTTGGGCCTTGTTCCCACTTTAGTAACTTGTGTTGCCGCCTCGGGCTCTGATGACATCTTGGAGCCGGTTTGGCATGCTGAACACTAAGTTACGGAGGCGGTGTTGGGGAATATTCACCCATTCTTCTATCAGGGCCTGTTTTAGAGCCCTGAGGGTGGCGGGGGGTGGTCTGCGTCTTCTGACTAGCCTCCCAAGCTCATCCCAAGTGTGTTCAATAGGGTTAAGATCTGGGCTTCTTGATGGCCAAGCCATCAAGCTGATGCCAACCTCCTGAATGTACTCTTGTACGAGGTGAGCGGTGTGTGGCCGGGCGTTATCATGCATTAGTATCGCTCCATCACCCATATTTACTAAATATGGCCCTGCATACTCGATAAGGATCTCTAATGCATATCTTTCACCAGTCAGAGTGCCATTTTCTATGACCACTAGCTCTGTGCGACCCTCTGAAGAGATGCCAGCCCATACGTGTACAGAGCCCCCGCCGTATTGAACTCTTTCCGAGATCCAACCTTGAATGTATCCCTCACCAGGTCGCCTGTATACTCGGAAGTGAATAAAGAAAACCGAGACTCATCTGTGAACAAAACTCTTGTCCATTCTTCTTCGCCCCATTGTACGTGTTGACGGGCGTAGCGTAGTCTTGCTACTCGATGCCCTGTCTCAAGTTTGGGACCATTTGCTGGCTTGTACGACTTCAGGTTGGCTTCAGCAAGTCTTCTCCTCACTGTACTCTCACTAACGTAGTCTCTTCGGGTCTGAAGAAGCTGTTGCTGGACCTTAACTGCATTAAGGTGACGATTTCTTAACACAGTAGAGACAATTAAGCGGTCTTTCGGGTATTAGTGCACCTGGGTCTGCCATTACTTGGTCTCCTTAGATGGTTTCCAGTCTCTTAGTACCTTCGCTTTACTTGCTGCATCGTTCTTAGAGTTACACCCACCGTTCTTGCAGTATGACGCATACTGATGCCTACTTCGAGAAAAGTTATGATTCTTGCACATTCTTCTGGTGAAAGAGGCATGATTAGTGAAGTTTACTCGCTGAAGACACATTTGCTTTTGAATTGCAATTGATTTATCAGCAATAACGAAAACAATAAAAAACTAAAGTACAAGCCAACAGTTTAAAAAAGAGTGTTTTTGTTTATTAAGTTTTTTTTCCAGTCAATCTTTAAAAAATTATATTATGCATGACGTTTTTATTAAATGAAATGAAATTGTCTTTTAACTTTTTTTTATTTCAAAGGTCTAGCTTCTGTAGTTTAGGAGATATTGCAATTTTAAAACTGTACTACTTACTTTTGACGCCCAGTGTAGTTAAATTGTTACTTTTATTGCAGCAATTCATATCTGCAATTTCTCGAAAAAATATTACTTAGTCCCTAAAAGCAATCTATTGTTGAGGCAAATTCTACCTATAAAAGCCGTCTGATTCTGCATATCTTTCCTGCAATGATGAAAATATTAAATTAAAAAAAGTTTTTTTTAAAATATGTATTGGTAACTTTATGAGATGTGGAACACTTTTCTAACTGCACGCTTCCCGCTTCGTTCGTCAGCTGATGCCGATGATATTAATATCATACACGCTTACGCAACTCATTCCAATTTCACAAAAACTTTACAGAAAATTAGGAATTTCCATTGTGTTGTTTATTATAGGAATTATTCCAATTTATGAATCATCATTAAAATTTAACCTACATGTTTTACAGACTTTAAGTCAGACTATACCATGTCAAAATCTCAGACTATTACCTTTTTCTTAAAGTAAGGCTATCTGTAATTTCGATTTAAATCACATCTATAGTTATCGACAATTTGTCAATTGTTGGCTATTTTAAACTTAACAGGTTAACATTAAACTTTTGTTATTTCATTGCCACTTTTACAATGAATCTCTTTAGAATGCTAAATCCGATAATTTCATGTAATCCTGCAACAAAAACAGCAATTAATTGCTCTATATTACATCATTCGTTCTAATGCCACATTAAATATCGTCAACACACTTATATTTACAATATTATCCTACTAATAATACAAACTGGATCCTCGCATGACGTCAGGCTTTGAGGTGACTCAGGCATCACGGTCGCTATAAATTGACTCGCCGAGCCACACTTTCAACTACAAAATTAACTTTACTGTTAGCACTCAACTCTCAATTTTATAACCTTTGATGTCCACATCTAGGTACTTCGTGTAAAAACAATTGCATTATACTACAAAGTGTACCCTGATAATGATTCTCGTTGTAGGAGTTTAAAGTTCAAAGGGAGTACGCTATTCAAATCATAAATGTTTTGTATTGTAAGTCCTATAAAAACATGAATCTTTTGAACTAGGGACTAGATTAAAATAGTATTTGCAGGGAGCAAATTGTTAGACCTAACTTGTTTTATAGTATTTAATATGATGAAATTCTATGTAAACAATAATTTAGTAAAAGTCTAAATTATAACATCAAGGTACCATAGTAATTGACTCTCGATGTTTTGATTTGATTGACTTTGATCACATTATCTCGTTAATTCAATCTGACCCACTACCACAGGCAGAGTAATACTGTAATTTAATAAATATGGCACAAGGATAATATTATGTTATTTTAATTGGATAGAGATGACAAATCATTTATCGTCGCCGCAAGCAATGTCGCAAACTCGCGAGTTTCCAAGTCTTCCCCAAGGTTTCATAAAGAACCGTAATATAGAAAGAAATAATTTCTGAAATCGTAGAAATCAAAGTAGGTACTTTTTAACTAACTATTAGAATAGTTGTTAATAAGTTATTTCTAAGTTAAAAAGTAAAACAATTTTAATAGCTTTTATCGGATATAAAACATTATTAATTTGGAGCTGACCGCAAAAAAAGCAATATTGACGTATAAGTATTAGTGAGAACTGAGAATGCGACGGCTCAGCGGAGGTCTCAGAACTACGATTCAATATTTGCGTTAGGTGGGCGAGAGGCGAGACCGGCGGAGGCGCGGGCGCGGCACCCGGCGCGGCGAGATGCTGACCGAATGTTAATTTTCACGATGAAGCCATTGTTAGACGTGCTTCGACGACACAATGAATCCCCGGGCACATTTCTCAAAACCCATACGATCGACGCCCGTGCAATATCTCTATTGCCGCATGAATTATGCGGCGCTCCTGAATTAGTATTTAGACACAGACAGCGGCAGAACACGACCCCACGACTCATAACATTCAGCGTGCGTGTGAATGGTAAAAAGTACATTCCACTACTCGTATGTAACTTAAATATTCAATATGTGAGAAATCAATATGCGATATTCTACGTATTGTTATGTTGATATTGAAAGTCATATATCTGCACGTCACGTTCCAAATCTTCGTTGTTGCAAGTATCTGTGAATTACATAGGTTTCTCTTTTGATTGTTATTGAGTATCGTGATCCATTCATAGCTATGTAAAAAAAATTGTGTGTATATAACAGAAACGGGCCGAAGACAGTTACTCAATGAACCATGTCAAGTCAACAACGTTTATTTGAGAAGAAATGAGATTATTTGTAAAGCGAACAAGCATTGGCGTGTGAACTGAGTGGCGGTGGTCGGCAAGCGGCAGGTATCCGATCTCGACAAACTGACATTTCCGTTTGAAATCATTACCATTTACCAACTTTCCTAACATTGATGGAGATGCCCACGGCACACTCACGCGTCTCATTTGTCGTCGTGTATTGTCGCCGGTGAGCCGGTGACGCCATCCCGACTGTTTGTTCCGAGAAAATAGAACTCCAAAAATAACAATTCTCATAACTATACCTAACGATTAATCTGCTATATTTCTAAAATCATTAAAACAGGAAATGTCGATGCTTCAATCAGGTTGGCATTGGCCGTGAGACAACAAATTGTTCGTCAGGTAGATGACTACGAAGACTAATTTATGTGGTATTCCGAGCCCGTCTCGGAATGCGAGCTGAACTCGCTAGCTTAAGGCTGTTTTAACTTTTGAATTTTCTGAACCCACGTATCGTTATAACCAGAATATTATCCTATGATCAGTGCCACTACCTAATACTTTTTCTTAATCCTCTTACGGTGAAATTGTTCAAAACCATTTTTAAAATTAATGACACGTTATTGTGACTGTCACTGTCAAACTAAAGAAGAAACAAGACGTAACTTTGGTCAGAGTTTAGAACAGAAACTGGCTGTTAGTCCGCAAGAATGACAGTGACAAAATAGATATTAATTAGTTCTGTTCCTCATCTTTGTTTATAGATAATCCCCATAATGCTCATTTGAATTACTCTCCGATCATAGCTCAGTATATAAGCAAAAGGCAAAGCTAAATAAGTCGTAATTTAATCCATACAATATTCCATTACATTTAATCGAAGTTTCAGATTTCCAATAAATCGACGTAGCACTCGAATGATGTGATGATAAAAGGCTGGTTTTGAATCCAATTCTATATCCATACCTAAATTAATCGGATTAATAGGGAGGCCTACTTACAATCAGACTATGGAGCATGAAAAGTTGTTGTAAGTATTCAATAAGTGCCATTAAAAGAAGAGCGTTAACAGTCAAGTAGCGAGTAATAAAGCGTGACAAAACACACAAACAGTCGACGGAACGGAGTGGTCCTACCGGGACAATACAATACATTTAATTGACGTCCTATTCACGCAGAACACCCCCTTGTCCCGCCATCATCTACAATGAAATATGTGAACAAAAAATGTTTACCAAAGAATTGTATTCTTCAATCCCGTAAAAAAAGTGAACGCAAGAGGAAGATCAATACCATAGATAAATAAACGGGCCATTGTGAATGTATAGCTGCCGTACGATGCCTCGACCTCTCATGCGTGTCTCTCGAATCCCTCGAGCCCTCGACACAACATCTGTACATTGAAGATTCTGCCGAGTCTGTTGTTTATCCTCTGAACCCATGTTTTAATGAATACTTACTCTAATATTATACAGATTTAAAGGGATCGGAACATTCTCATGATTGTAACACGATAAGCTCAATAAACGAATTTGTAAAACAATATAACCTTTTATACCTGAGAACACGAGCAATCTGATGACGGTCTTTAAAATAATCGGTTCGACATATCGAGTCCCTTGAACGTGTCAAGACAAGCTATCGGTTTTTGTACAAGGACCCAGTGGGATGTCTATGGTCGTTTTGTGAATTTTATGGCCGCTTCATTACGGCTATCGGAATGGTCATTTTGGACGCCTCTATTGACACATCAAGTTGTCTGTTATAGACTTATAGTCTACTCATATCGATAGAATAAATTAATTTATATGCCTATTTCATAATAATGTGAAATACATTCCCGTTTAGATTTAATAACTACTACTTTCTGATCTGATTAATGAGGTATCTTAGAATATAAATGAGCAATTATTCTCTATGTTAGGTTCTAGAATATTGGAATTACTTATATCGCTGCAAATCAAGAGCTAAGATGAGTTAGTTTAGCTTGCATAGCTAAGGTAAGTAATTTTTCAAAGTTATGTATAGACAACTGTAGAGCTAACTCAGTTCCAATTTAGCTAGCAGTTCTTGGTCTGCAGTATTAAATTTGAATCAATAGCGTTAGAAAAATATGTATTTATAAAATAGTAAATGTTTAGAAATCAAAATAATTGTCTCCGCATAGTTGATGTCGATGTCAATCGAAATGAGGACACCCCAGTAGCAACAGGAGAGATCGTTCCCACAGCTTGCAGCGAAGCAGGCGAGGGGCATGCAGGCCGGTGATGGCGCGGGCGATGCACGGCGCGGGGAGACCGCGGCTTGTAACAAAGAACCTTCCGGGAACCGCCACAATACAGGTTTGCGGCGACGTGCGATACCTTCGCAGCGCAGATACCGGTCGCCGGCGGCCAGGTACGCTCGCATCGTGTACTATCCTATTTACCACGTCGGTGTCAGGCCCTTTGTCAACCAAACATGAAAGAAACGGTACCCACGCTGCCATGACAACTAAACTGTAACCGAAAACATCACATCTGCTTCCTCCACTAATCTCTATTTCCCAGGAAATCGCAAATATTTCTGTAACTTTATCATTGTGATATTAAAGAAGAAAGTGACTGTAAAGATTGGCAAATACGATAAAACTACTTAAACAGATAAACGTAACATTTGTTACATGACAAACAAACCGAAGATGATATGAATATAGATAGCGTTCCTCGAAATATTTAATTGAAAATATTTTCCAGTTAATGAATGTGATAAATTTGTGAATCCACAAAGTGTTGGGTTCACTTGAATGACAGTCATTGAAGGAAATAAGCATAAGTTAGCACCGAGAACATGGGAAGCGGTGTAGCATAAAAGTAAAAGTGGGGTAATAAAATAAAATTCCCAGGCGGAGCAACAACCCGTTCTGGCGTGTGCGCCGCCTTTTGGATTTATTGCGAGCCCGTGAGCGCACTCTCGCTCCGACAGTTGGCTCCACCTCGCCTATCAACCCTATAATGGACATGATCTAATACTGGGTTAGGTTCGATAATAATTTGTACAACCTTCTAAGAATCGAAGTACATTATTGTGCAATGTAATTTAGTTACCAGACTGCCAATTAAATCTATTGTTAGCGATAAGTACTTGTTCAGTATCTAGTTGTAATATAATACACAATACCTTGTACTGAAAATATGCTGACATGTTAGGTAAGACTTTTTGCTGTGACAAACACTAATACTGATGATAGATAAATGGCGAAGACGTAACATGCAGGATTATGAATCAATAAACGGTAGTCAGCTTAGGAAGCAATTTGTTTTGCACAGAGTATAAAGCTAAATATTTAAGAATTTTCGGGAAACTAAAGGTAGGAACAATAATAATTGGTTTTCTTAGAATTGACAGTGGTAAGTAAACTATCACGTGCGCAGTGAAGTCATTATAGCGAAACCGTGACGTTGACGCAGATACCAAGTTTAAGCAGGCAATAAGCCACGCTATAAAAACGAACGTGGGCGTTAACATCTTATATTTGTCTTTATATTAGCAATGTTTTAAGCAGGTTTATATTTTTTCTGCAATCAAATCAGGTTTCGCTAATTATCTCTCAATCGAAACTACAATTTCGAATTATTTTTTCAGGAGTCATATCAAGTGTGGCGATAAAACTGATTGATTGGAAATTTCATTCATTTTCTTACCTCTATCAGTTATTACTTTGTTAATATCGTAATCATTTTGTTGCAAAGCTTCTATTATATCAACTGTAATAAGTGGAAACAAGTGGATAATAACATAATCTGATGGCCCATACTTTCATATTGCAAGCAGATGTGAGTCACACAAATAAATTTACTAAATGGCATTCAGGCAACCGTACCAGTATTAGATTATGACGGCTATCTAAAAATATTTTTCGAATGTCTGAATGACTTCATTAAAATACGACAGGTAGCGACATGTTTCTCAACGTAATGAATTAACAATGAAACAAAAGATTTAATCTGCGACATAAGCGCCAATCATTCCAAAGGTGCTTATGCAAATAATAGTTATGTATTGCAAAGCTGGCAGGTTAATAAAAAGGCTTTTCATATTCGATTAATGAATCAGATTGAGTGATCGAATGGAAAAAATCACCCACAAAATAGAATTAAAACGCATATATGTAATGTAAATGTAAAATAGAAAACTTGACGCAGGTGCAATTTGCGCTGAAACTTTAAGTTATTTAGATCATTATTCATTTAACGCGAGACTAGCATTATAGGCAGGATGGATAATAATATTTTTTGCACATAGAATGTCAGGTTATGTACGAGAGATGAACGCGCCGGAGGGCGGCAGAGTAACGAGTGGCAATCACCAATTCTGAGAATCGTACTTGTTTTCGTACCAGGTGCAATCATGGCGCATATATTGATGTGCATTATACTTACAAAAGCTCCGAGACGTAGACCGACGGCATCGCGCAAGAACACAGCAAAAACGGTAATAATGACGACATTCATTTTCTGTTTTGCAAAGTTTATTTCAATTACGTACTTTTATTCGTAGTATTTACAGAGAAGACATAGAAAACCAACTACGTTACAAATTAATTAAACAAATATTAATAAATGATTCTTGCTTCAACATTAATTAATCTCAAACATAGGTCTGTCCTCCTATGGGCTCCCGAAAATTAATAAGGAGAAAAAAAACTGCCGTCGACAACAGCCTAAATATCTGCGTTTAACTACTTATTCATACTGAAGTCAATAATATTGTAATATATCTATATTTTAAAAACCTTTTCCAAGAAAATGTTTTGGGTGCTTCACGATGAAAGAAAGATCGAAGTAAGTATATGCTATTAAAAATATTACGTAACCTTGATAAATTCCGAGGATCTTAACAATTCCATCGTACTCTTGGCTTATTATAAGTGGATAAATAACATAATTTCTTACTGCGAAACGTTCAAGCTGACATCAAAATTAATACACAAATTGCTGGTAAATTAACAATATGGTAATTTTGACAGATAACATAGAAGACTGATCATCTAATCTCTACGAATCACTGATAAAATGTAAATTGCGAACCTTCATTCCTTGCAGTATCGTAGGTATAATAAATTGCATACCGTAGTAATTGGTAATGAATATTCAAAGGTCGACATAAACCCGGTTAATTCCTTCGTGACATAAACAGATACTAAATGAAGTTACACAGAAATATTTTTTGTTTCACGTTTGTCAGAACAAAAATGCATTAAGAGAATAACTACATCCATACCGACACAATTAACTTTTTTAAATATCAATTAAGTCAGTCCACACGCAGCGAGACCACCTGGTTGGTAGTAATGAGGAGGCTTCTATCATATTGTCGGCCGACAATATAAACGCGCATCTACGAAATATTACATTATACGATTAGTATCAAATTATACATTTCGCGAAACTTTCTGTATCTCTGGTAGTCATTGGTAAAATACGATCCTATAGCAAAACGTAAGTGTTATTTAGGGTAGCGGTCTTCCGCGATATTACCTGAGCTAGTGGCACAGACAGAGCCATAGTCTCTCATTTTACGTTATATCGACACTTTAATTCTATCACCACGTAAGTCACCTTTGGATGTTTTGATATTACTGCCATGTTCAATGTATACGTCAAATTTATAAAATGGTATTTTAATAGAGTCTATGCAGTCGAAACTCGAAGCAGCCTTTTCACTCTCCTGAAAAGTTGCTGCGTTATTGCATGATTACCGTGACACTTAAATGATCTTTTGTTGGTCCATAGTAAAGTATGTTTATGCATTTTACCAAATATGTAAAAATACACATGTATTACCTACATTAAAGGCCAATAGATTAATATGAAATCTCTATGCCAACAGATAAAACCACCGCAGTAAAGTTAGAGTTCGGTAAACTTGGCACTTTGGCCTTTATGCCGTTCATGGTGCCACACCCAGTAAGATTATTGAACGTCTAAAACAAAGTCTACATTTTACCACACAACTCTATTTTTTGTCAAATTGTTTTACCCATAATTTTAAGAACGCATAATATTTTTCTTATAAAAAATTATAATTTCTTGAAATTAATATATATCCCTAATTTAATGTCAGAAGTTATGACTTATAACATCGCATTTAAATTCAATGCCTAAATTTGTTTGCCATGATATAAATATTTCAAACCTAAATTCCAATTCCTATAGTGGTTTTTATATCTGTGATACCCTCCGGGATTTCTGACAAGAAGGCACAAGATATTTATTAGTTGAGAACGACTGGAGTGAATTAGCTGTCAATTAATTTTACATTAGCCGTTAGTGATGGTTATGTTTGCACGGTGAATATGTTATGTTCACCTTGTGTTCTACGAATGTAGGCCATGTAAGATTGTATGCATGCTTCATCGAAGAAGGCATCATCCGAACAAACTTTATCGTGCGTGACGCAACGGGTACTTAGTTGGAATTTTGCACACCTTATCCACATTGTTAACACACCTCCAAGTAAAACTTGTTATCTATACTAACAATTTACTTTATTAATACGGGGAAAAGTTAAATTTTTTTGATGATAGAGCGCTTATCTAAATTTCTGTTACCAATTTTATGCGAGTGATAAAAGTTTTTAATTATTTATTTATTAAATTTATTGACCACAAATACACAAAGTACTAATGCAACGCTAATTGCATTCTCTACAAGTCAACTATAGGGTGTGCAAAATTTTACGCTTTTTTTTTTAGGTGATAAGTGCAAACGACGCGAGCACTAAATAAACTAAGTAATAAAGGAGAACTGCTTTAGTTGCAGGTAAAGGATATCTGTCTGTTACCTCTTCAAACTTGAAATCCCGCGAACGGAAACAACGGGTAGAACCGCGCACATCTGCCAAATTATACTTACATGTTAAATCGAAAGTCGATTACGATGTGCAAAACCCTGTTTTACTGTTAAATATTATGTTTATCCATGTTAGAAGAATATTGCTTTAATGAACAGCGTAGTAACGTTTCCTTAGTCGATGGAAATTGCAAAGGTGCGTTTTCAATATTCTGTGTTTCGCATTAACATATAAATTGCCAACTATAAATAAAGGTCAAGCACCTAATTACGTATTAATAACGAACTTCTTCACTGCACATAAACCCTTTGTGGATTAAATTGAGTTATCTTTGCTAATAATAAACATATAAGACCTTTGAGTCCCTTCACGACTTTATTGCGCCTGAAATGCATGGTGCACGCATGCACATCACGAACGAGTGTAAAAATTGAAAATAATAATAATATTTTTTATCAAAAGTAATAATATATCACAATATAGCTTCCAAAATATAAATTCATCTCGTATTAATATCTCGTACCATAATATAAAGTTGTAGAACAAGCGAGCGAGCGTCGCGGTTCATTTGGCAATTTATAAATTTAGGTATAAAATTAATAAAGTACATTACAAATGACCGAAATGTGGTAAAGGATTTGCGCATCATAAATCGCATTGTTGCTAATTTATATTTATTAAAACACATTATGATGAAAAAAAATTAAACATATGATATTGAATGCATTTCTACACCAGTGCGTACATACATCTATTAAACATTAATATTGCAAATAATTTTGTAACACAACACCCATTACAACTTACTACACAATTGTGTATTCCTGGATGATTATGACCTTTTGTTTTCATTTTGTTGTTATTATTTCATATAAAACAAAAATTTTAACCATCTCCAAAAAAGGTAGAGGAAAATACTAATATCTTACATACCTATACGTTATCGTCACCTAAAAATGGTAACTAAGTTGCATATTTCGTAAAATTGACTCATTGGATATTTTACGGAAAACATTTATACTGACAAACATCACCCCACAAGTGAATTCCCGAAACAGGCACGAACCGTGACGATCCGTTACACCATAACACCGTAAAGTGTTACCCACAATTTTATCTATATCTATATTATCACCACATTTTCATCGGTTAAACGATACTGAGAATAATTATTTGCTTATCTCATTTTAATTAACTACCGCGAGCGGCGAAACATATGTAGAACGAATACTAGTTAAATTTATAATGCTGCGTACTTTAACAGAGAATGAGTGTTAATGATTGATAAATATAACACATGAGATGGCGTTGTCTCACGCATTATAGTTATTTATGTGCGCAAACCCGCTTTCCTAGAAATTTAGCGCTCAACACACCTGTAGGTTGTCCATCCAAGTTTTTCACATTGTGTAACGTATGCGGTATTCAATGCATAAAATATTGATTGAAACCATTATTGGAAATAACTACACTGTTTGATCTGAGAGACAAAAAGTTTTTCAGATTAATTCAACTTTAATGGGAGCAACGCCGCGGGCGATCGCAAAAATGGTCATCATTATTAGAGTTATATTTAAAAATAGCTTTTTAATTCAGCACATATAGCTAATACGGTAACAAAGTATTAACTACCCCTGTAGTGGCGGTATAATCTCTCGTAACTTTTTGCTGGGAGCTAAAAAGTGTCGAGCTAACAAGTCGGAATGCCTGGATAATAAATAAATATACGATCTTGTCACCCCAATTGAAATTTTTCCCATGATTATGGTAGGAAATTAAAAACTACTTACCATTCGATGCTTCTGTATCCCTTCACACAACAATGTATGCTCTTGAATATATCTTCGAAACCATATTCGTAAGGTACTGGTTCTTTGGTGAAGTGCATCCCGGTGGAATTGGTGGTGAATGTGTTAGTCGAACAATATCCACCCGGGGTAGCGAGAGCTGGCGCTGCCACCAGCCACAGGGCTAATAATATCCGCATGTTTGTTATACCTTGAAACAAAGAAAACTTAATTAGTAACCAAATAATAATTATGAAAAAAAGCCCGCCAAGTGCCTGTCGGACTGAGGGTTCCGTACAAACCTGTAGGTTTATTGCGTTGACATAGAAGTTTGATTTTGTTACAGCTTAAAATGACCCGAGTATTTGATACGAATTTAAATTTTATACTTCTACGTGTTCATGTGGAAAGGAGTAGTAACCTATGATGTAACCAAAATTTTATGCTTTTCGCAATTTTTCCTTTATTATATCTATACTATAAGACGTTGCTTTGTACCAAATTTCAAGATTCAGAGTTTACGGGAAGTACCCTGTAGGTTTTGATTTCCTTGCGAGTGTCGAAAATGTTGGCTTAGAAGTTTGATTTTTTTACAGCTCCTAGGGACAGTAGACCTGAACATTTGATATAAATTTCAGCATGATACCTTCATGCGTTGCAGAGAAAAAGGGTCTTGACAGACGGACACAAAACAATCTTCACTTCTCGGTCTTTTTTTATATTTTTATACCACTCAGGTGGCAAACAAGCATACGGTCGGCCTGATGGTAAGCCGTCACCGTAGCCTATAGACGTAAGCAATACCGGGGGTATCACTCACGCGTTGCCAACCCTCCCAACCCCCCCAAGTGGAGCTCTTGACAGAAGGACAAGAAAGTGATCTTATAAGGGTACCGTTTTTTCCTTTTGAGGTACGGAACCCTAAAAATGGTTTTGTAGAATCTTTTTACATTTTTAACTTAATATGTATGTTAATGACTATGACTTGGGTGGGAACCTGCAAGAAGCGTGCATACATGCACTTAAAAGGCCGGCAGCGGTTCAGGGACTCCTCCGGTGTCTCTGTGCTCCAATGGTGCTGTGGTGCTGTGGTGATCACTTAATATCAGGTGACCCACATGCTCGTTTGCCAACCTCTTAAAAAAATAGAGTAATACGAAATCATAATATCAGTCATTCATATGAATCTTGTCATAATTGGATAGATCATTAGTATAATTAATATTATTAGTCAAGGATTTATTTTTATTACCTACGTGATTTCTAATAACCAAAGTACCTACGTATGTAATCGAAACCTATACCTGTTGTCTAATATCATAGTTAATTATGGCCAGCCAAGAACAATTTTCGGTATTGTGATTGTAATAAACATAATGAAAGATTGCTACGCAGTTATTCATATTAACATAGGTAGGGTTCTTACAACATGATATACTTACCCTAATATAAATGATATCTCTATTAATTTATTCTGTGGTACATTTTTTATGTCATACCATTCGATTTTTCCACTTCGTAAATGCTCTACCACTCCAAAAAAGTATATTAGCAGTTGTCTTGTTATCTAAATACATTACCTATAGCGTAAGTGTTTCTAGTTAGGTACTTATTGGTTTTTGCTAAGATTTTAATTAAGTAAATGACGTGCCGTTTTGTTTGAAAGATCTGTGGGAAAAACCAAAAGTGACGAAAAAGAATAAAAAATTTAAGGGGATTTTCCCGTATACGGTCCACAATAGCGGTTGAGATTAAAGGAAAACCTAGCGATAAAGGGTATAATCAGTCTATTGGAGTTTCATAAATCGCTTCAAACAACAAGTAAAGTGATTCTTAAAACTGGTATAAGAAACAAGTAAAAGAACAATCGTTATGACGTTATTAGAAAGTCCAAGGATTATGATAATAGGGTTAGCCATTAGTTCTCGGTAAGAGCTTGTCATACCTACCTACCTGTCTACTAGGGCTTACTATTGTTCAAGTATCGAACGAACAGGCGAGCCCAGACACGATTTCAGCATTTACATTGTTCGAACTAAACAAAGGTAATGTAACAGCGTTACCTCTTTAGGAAGCGTAAATGTTTTATGAATATAATGTTCCGAAATATGTTTTTTAACTTTAAACTGCTATTCCAAGTAAAGTGCCACTTTTTTTCCCTAGAGACATCATGATCAGCAAAATAGCCGATAAAAACGGTAATTACAGTTTATCGAACAACTTTTTACAGTTAATTAAAATATAATCTTCGTGATACCAAACGGTGTACGAGTATGAAAGACATGGAAATAAGGATTTGACCTAGATGCCGTACGAAATACTGACTAACGAATGACCTAAAATTCCTAGAATATGTCGGTGGTGCTGTGAGTGACTGGGCCTATGTTCTGAGAAAAGCAATAACTACCTAATGGCAGTACGGTTGCCACTTTTTTGGTGCATTATTGCAAAGTGATAGTTTTAATGCGAGGGTAGCCGAGGGTGAATTAACGTCGACGTTTTTCAAACCAATTAACTTTTCCATCTGTTCTTAAGTTGATACATTATGTGGAAACCATTTCAGACGTGTATTGGGTTGGGTAGAGACAATTGTAAATTGATGTTCAAAAATAACATGGGGCATATTTCCAGGTATTCCAATGTAATTACGAAAACAATACGTTTTATTATGGCAATTTAAACACTACACATGTTGCAGCGGCATGTGTTTAATTTTTATATTAAAATGTATGGAATTTGTCGAACAAAAACCTCTTGCTGACTTTTTTGAATAGCCTCCCATAATATCCGGGTTAATTTATTGCCAAGATAAAAACAACAATCAGTTAATTGTCATCTATTATTAACACCTTTAAACCTAGCCAAAATCTATACCTTGTCGGGTTAATCGCGATAACGAATGAAAAGAAATGAGTGGTATTCCTGGCACTGTCAGTTATATTTCCGAGTTGTTTTGCTTAAATAAATTGAAGATTACTAGAAGTGATAACGATCTTGCAATACGAAGAAAGGATATGAGACGTCCTTACTATTCTTCTGATATATTATAACGCGAAAGTTTGTATGGATATTTGTAATTTCACACAAAAACTGTACAGATTTGCTTGAAATTAGGTACACAGGTTTCGCAATGTTACCTATGTTAGGTGTAGATAAATACAGTATACATACACTTAAGTAGATATTCAACAGGCCCTGTGTGCTGCAATTCTCCTTTTCTGCAGCACAGTCGTGACTGTTGTAAGAAGTTGTATTGTAATTTAAATAAAAGACTGTACTGTAGATTTTAGCTCAGCGGACTTTTAACTTACTAGTCATCACAGTTTATCAAGCATACAATTATTATTCGTACGGTCTACAGATGATTACCTGTTCGAATTCAGAAAAAAATAGTAACTATGTGTGAAGTATCAATCATGTATACTCACATACAGAGGGTTTTTGATTGATGACAATAAACGACCCAGTTCACGTGAAATTCTATCATAATTAAGTGACCTGTTTTATAGGAACTTCAATAGAACGAATAGGTTTGTTAATAAACAGTAATTACAGTGAATTATCCTTACTAATCCTTACTAATATTATAAATGAGAAAGTGAGTTTGTTTGTTTGTTATTCCTTCACGGCTTGACTAAGCAGCCGATTATCATGAAAATTTGCATACATATTGTTAGGGGTACAGAGTAGGCTACTTTTTATCCCGTGAAAGTATATCGTTCCAATGGGAAAATAATTTTTCTACTATAGAGGGCGCTGTATCGGCCAACAGATGGCACAACAAGTCGCGCTATGGGTTGTTTTGTCAAACGAAATCTATAGTCATAAAATTAACGCGAGCGAAGCCGCGGGAAAAAGCTAGTATAAAATAAATAATCTTTTCAAATTTAAAATATATATAAATCCAATCCTACATTTTTATAAGAGACTAGAGAACCGTCCCGGCTTCCCCGGGTTTCACTAAGGATCCCTATTTTTTTTTGAAAATATAATATGGCCTAAGTTGAAGCAGAATCTACTGGACTTGAAATCAGTCCAGTAGATTCTGAGTTTATTCGAAAAATTTAAAACAAAATACAAATTTTTGCTCTCAGAATATTAGTATAGACAACGGTGTGGACTAGTATTTGTCGAGTTAAGACAAATTTTCTGATTGGAATAATTATTTACACTCAGTACCTGTGGAGAACTAATTTGTCACTCCTGGCATCCGGTTTCGGTCCGTGCACTGCGAGAACAAACGACAAAGTCGTCACAAGTAATTATGAGCTATCTAGTCCAGATAAAGACTTATTAATGTTATATATTAATGTTTGCACTAATTGTTTAATAGAAACTTTGCGGTTTGTTATCACGGGTGTTTTGTTGTTTGTTTATTTCCCTACTTTAAAATCCGTTTTATTTATGTTAATGGCCAATAAAAAAGTATAACCTATGTATTTGTCAATTTTAAAGTTTGATTTTTATATGCATTATATTATTGTGACTGGGAGTAATATACATTATTTTATATTTGTGAGATAGTAGTTATTGTTCACAACTAATTAGTTAAATCACAATAATTTCGCACGTTAGTATCGTACATAATTTGAAAAATTATACAAAGAAACCAAGAAAGGTTAATTTCTTTGCAAGAAAATTTCCTTTTTACGTTAAAGGGCAATTTTTTTTTTACTTGCATAGGTTAGGTTACCTTGGATAGTTAATTAAGCTTTATACCAACGTAACTTGAACTGCCACTTCATTACTTCTAGTAAAACGTAGGAATTCGTCTTAATTTATTAGTTTATTCTACTAAGGAATATTCATACAAATTCAGTTACCGTAACGTAAGTGAAACAGAACGGAAAATGCAGTGTGCGAGGCGCGACGCGACTACACCTTTTTTTAATCATGATAGATTATTTGTATGAATTATGCCCGAGTTTATAGGTAAGTATGTACCTAATTAAGGTAGTAATTAAATAATCTGTGGTAGTTACATACTCGATGGTGGTAGTACTCTGTGGTGCATGTGTAGCGTCAGACAGAAGGATTTGGTTTCATACATTTAACTGGTTCAGTTTTCACACCGCTCTAACTACGTCATCACGCGTTACAACACAACACACTTTTAAGCCATACTATGGGATGCTGACAGCCTAGTACGGCTAGTGTATTCTGTCCGTTATCAAGTCAAGTCTCAAGCTCTCCGTCTCTCTTTTTCAAGCTTTTTCTACTTTAGTTTGGCAGTGATATCTTTATTAGCCAAAAAATAGAAAGAGATAGAAAGAATACATAATTTTCAGAACCCATAGTAAGTATCCTTTAGGTGTTATCATTTCTCAGCATATAATTCAGACATATTTATATGACATTAGAGAAAATAAAACAGTTACTTTATTACAATAACAACAAGTAATCTCCAGTGATTTGAAATTTTAGATACAATTGACTTGTTATTTTTTTCACTTGTAGATTAAGTCTAATTCAAATTCTAAATTTGCATTGTCATGATTATCCGAATTTCAATTATGACCGCGGCTATGGAGATTGCTATTTAAAATAAAGGCTCTATACCACAGCTCTATACTTAGTGGTTTTTGAGAACTCAGCCCGTTCGCACACAAGGCGACGCAAGTCTCCGATACTCGGCTATTTTAGCATCCAACGACGCGAGTGTACGAACCTCAATGGACTTGTATGTCGGTAGTCGCATGGATACCTACTAAAATCGCCGAGTATCGGAGACTTGCGTCGCCTTGTGTGCGAACGGGCTAAAGGGAAAATCATACAATAACTGACAGATAAATTTACACATTACACAAAAAACTGACAAGTATTCTAACAATCATCTGACAGTTCTGAATGCTAAACAAAATATTACTATCATTCATTAAATTACATACCGCTGTCTGTCTGTCCTTATGTATCCGTTATGTATCTTAGATCTTTAGAACAACGCAACGGATTTTGATGCGGTTTTTTTAAATACATAGAGTGATTCAAGAGGAAGGTTTATACCTATGTAGTACCGAAATTCCCACGGAAAAGCAGGATACACGCAAAAGAAGTTACGCGGGTTACGCTAGTGGATTATAAAACTGTAATATTGTTAGAAGTGCATGGCAAAATTTATTGTATTCTATATTTGCCGACTATAAAGCTTTTGGTGAAACCTGTCAGATAAATTAACCGTGTTTGTATTTTTTTCAACGAATCTGCAATACCTACTAGCGACTAAATTTCTGAATGCAATGTAATAAACGAAGGTAATAAATAACTGAGTTGTACACATAAGTAGCAAAAGTCAATTTCTACGTCTATCAATGCCGCAGAGAAATCAATGATCAAGTAACTTTCAGGCGGCAAAAACGACTAATCCGTTCTCGATGGAGAGTCGCTCTACAGGGCTTTGGTATGTCCAGAGAGCTCGGCTTGAGTTGTAATACAAGGAGCCAAGCTCGTCGGACGAGGCGAACGATTTTTGCAATTACCGGCGTACGGCACACATATCTGGTGGTAATTTGCCGCTCCTTTGCGAGCACTGATCGCCTTCTGGGAATTGCGGTTGCATCAACCGAGCACCAAGCTAGCGCGATTAAGGCACTAATTGCCGCGGCACCGCTCGCTATTGCGCCTGACGTGACGAGACGAGATGAAGTCTTGGCGGATCGGCGCTTGCACCATTCGAGTACTGGTATTGAGTTTTTTCCTATTGGATGGACGCTTGTAGTGAGTCTGACTGCGGATTTCTACTACTACACCGGGAAATTAGGGGAGCGGAAGGATCTCACCGAATTCTCACTCATTTCTCACTTTCACCGAAAACTCGAAGAATTTACATATGCTCATACGAGGTAGAGGGCGACACTGGGAGAGGAAAGTAGAATGGGCTAGTACATATCGGGTCTCAACTACAACCTTGTTTCATTTTTGCAATCAGTTAAGTTGTATTACAAAAATATATAAATAAGATGACGCTGTCCGAAAACGTTACATGTAGTTAGTGTAAATGTCGGTCGCTCGACCTCGTGGACAACTATTTTTTACACTAGAGCTTGTAGTATATAATTATGGTGTTTAAATTTTTAAAGCTGTCCAACGGTATTTGAGTAGTGTAGTGTGTCAATTTTAAAATAAAGTGAGCGAGAGATGAAACCTGGCGTATCACGTGATTCGACCTGCGCAGTAGACAACTTCTATATAATTTTACTAGAAATCGTCTACTGCGCAAGTTTTAATCAGCAATCAATCAGGTCTCGTCTCTCGTGGCGCGGATTGTACATGTCAGAATTTTGCTTGCTAATTTGACATTTCAGAAGGGATCAAAATACAGGAGATTTATGGCAAAATTAGAAAAGTTCATTGTAACTATAAAGCAACTTAACCCACATGGGATTTGATTATAAATAAAATCGTTTATTTCCATACGTGTTAGGACATAATCTTAAGTTTTACATACACAGGAAAATGTAGTGAACTTTTTATTGGAGAGAACTGATGCTTTTTGTAACAAGTTAGAGTTTTCAAGTCACCAAATAACCGAATTTAAAATGCTCTAATTTCCCATGTCTTTTATGTTGTAAGGGCAAGAGATAATAACATAGGTATACTTTAGAATCTTTAGATAATATTTGACACTCCTATAATATAGCCCGTTCAAATGCGCATGGTTTTCACGAGTTTGCAATAGCACAGGCATCAAACATGAATAAAAAATTAAATATAACATCTAAATGACTAAATTAAATACCTAAAACTTTATAAACAACATATTTAAGTACCAACACTTACATATTTAGGTAAGTACCAAATACTTAGTTGCATAAAATGTTTATGATGACTTAACAATTTACTAGGGAAGGACAATTTATTCTAGAATCTATTTTTCTATATTATAATTTACTTGTAATAAGTTTGCAATGTATTTCTTAGAAACAGACCAGTATTTAGTATATTAATTTGCTGGTATATAGCACTTATTTTAAGGAAGTTATTGCAATAGATAGGGCATAGAAACTTAATGCAAATATTTATTTAAATATTTTATAAATTCTGTATTATAAATCCATTATTAATTTATGAGGACATTGTGAACTGGGTTTATATAGTAGAAAATGTAAAAAATGGATACTGGAATGTAAACTTAAACTTGAACTTTTGAAGTTGTAATGTAGTTTGCATTAGATATATTTTATAATATAATAAATAATCTATAATATACAAATGAATCGCTGAATGTGTTGCTAAGCGCAAATCTCGATAACAGCTGACCCGATTTCGATAATTCTTTTTTTAGAATATTCCTTGAAGTACGAGGATGGTTCTTACAGAGAGAAAAATTAAAAAATTCCCACGGGAAAGCGGGTTACACGCAAACGAAGTTGTGCGGGTTTCGCTAGTAATAAATAAATTCAAATAATAAGTGTCATTAAAATAATCCGAGTCCCCGGGTTCGCTTAATTTTAAAGATTGGGCATTTGCAATGTTGATTTTTGATATTCCCGTATGAAAAATATTTTACTAATATAAAATAATGTGAGTTACTCTTTATCAAGTAAGTTATTCAGTGAAACCGTTAAAAATTAGTACAGCCTTTTAGAGATTAGCCAGGACAAGTATAAAAGGTAGGTATGGGGTTAGTCTCAATAATAACTTATTAATTTTGTACATTTGAGAAAAAATAAGGGGCCTGAAAATCTATAGAAAATGTAAAAAATCTATAGAATCCTAACTCAACTCTGACTAATGTGTGTCATTTAAATTTTATAAAAATAATCAGTTTGATATGTGATACATTTCTCAATGAATCAGTCAGAATATAAATAAAAATATAAGTATTACATACAAAAGGTTCTACTCATGTCCAGATAAGATTAATGGAAAATGAAATCTTTAATACAAAAAATAGTCAGAGAATCGCCATATGATTTTAAAGACCTTTTACAAGAGGTCCAAGAATCCCTTCATATAAAATATTATGTTTATTTACAAAGTTAATAGTTTTATTTCTTAGTCTATTGTCACCAAAATAAATAAATACAGTGTTTAATAATTATGTATGACTTAATGTTACTTAGAACTGCAATAAATGTTTTATCTTGAACATTCGCAAAAATGAAACCGTGGCGTTATTAAATTTCACGAGAACGAGTGAAATTGGCTACTTTCACCAACGCTGTCTTTTATTACAATGAAACGAAGCGGTCGGTAAAGATAAAAGATTGTTTGCGACATAAAAAGAAAGGATTACTCACCAAATTTGAAAATTATAAAATCCAAGTTCCGAGAACTCCAAACTCAACTGGGTTAAAATATTTCAATGATATGATACCAAATCATTGTATCGCACTAAACTAGTAGGAAGTTTATATTGTCCGACTTGTGTGTATCTTTTTTTAATTAAGAAAATCATTCAACAACATTTTTATATTACAAAAGATACAAGTACGCAAACTAAACGACACCAATTACCGCGTGGTACTGACAGACGGCCGTAGACTGAACTGACATGACAGAACACGAAGTATGAATGAAATAAGAACATGACAGCTGCAAGCAAGCCGGTATTGAAAGGAATAAGAATAGACGCGAGGAAAAGAGATAAAATATACAGTGTTGCCGTTTTTTACTAAAAGAAGCTACTATTTTTTGTCGTTTTATCTCAAAGGTTTTTAATTATATGAAAACTTGTCGACTTTTAAGATGTATTTAGTTATGTATGTTTCGTACCTATCATTATAAAAATAATAGATGACATTTCAGAAATAACTAGTACTTTAAAAAATAAAATTAATCAAAACCTCAGAGTAATAACATAAAGAGGGAGTGGCCCTGCACCCGTTTTGATACACCTCAACTGGTGCCAGTCTGGCACCAAACGCCGAACTTTGCCGAACCGCTTCGTAGTTGTCGATGTCAAAGCGCGCCAAATGTCTCTCCCGGAAAAAATAATAATTGCAGTTTGTGCTATTAAATCGTGTCACACACACACAACACGTCTGAAAAACAAAAGAAATGTAATGATATCACTTTTCACAGGAAAGTTTTAAATATTTCATAGTAATTTGTAATAATTATGAAAAAGATTTGATTCAATTTTGACAGCGCGCTTGTATGACCCCACTCCATCTAGAAAGTTATTAATCTAAGATGAAAACATTATCACAGTGCAACGAAGTCCCAAAAATATATATTGGATTATTGAGAATTTATTTCAAATCTTGTAAGTTGAGTCGTGTTTTGCGTAGAATACACATTACTTACCTTTAAATACCTCTGCGCTCTCGTTACATTCTAATGCCTAGTTTATTCCCTGTTCGTCAGTAAATATTCTAAAGAAAATTATAGAACAAATTTAAAACTTTATACTACTTTTATTAGGTAGGTACCATAGATTGATTATATTCTAGCGTTAGATTGGCAATGGCAAAGAGATAGATCATAGCATACGCGTTTGTTAGAGCGAGATAGAAAGGCGAGGCCATTCTTTCTATACACGTTATCGGCCTGTGTCGGCCTGACGTCGGTCGTGTTAAAAACAAATCCCACTTATTTTTACAAAATTTATTGTTTTTAAGTGTAGTTTTGGTGTTAATGGGGTTGGCAACTGTCAAAAGTGGCGCTAGCGTAGCTTGAACCGATGGTACTAAAATTAGTATGGAGAAATTTATGTTTGAATTTATTTAAAAATAATTAAAAATAATTTTGCAATGCCAATGACCTGTAAAGGTACCCTTTTGAAAAGTAATTTTAGTGCACAAATTTCCAAGACGATGTTTTACGAAAAAATTTAAACTCCTATTTTAACTTGAAATTTATAGCATATATTATCTAAATAATAAGTAATTAAAAATATTTATTTGCAAAATTTAATTATAAAAGAAAAAGGCAAAAATATATTAAAATGTAGTTTTGAGGTTATCCCTTTCAATCAATTCCATTGTTCTTTCTCGCAAAGATGCTCCACGTTTCTATAATTCTTTGTTAACGTCAGTTACCCTCCACGTAGAATACATTTTTTATTTTTGGTTTACTGCTATTTTATGATTAAACGAACTTACCTGTACGTGAAGTTCAATCATAATTACTCGAGGATCTTCGTTCGAAGATATTAGCAATAAACACAAAGTAGTTTCACACATAGACTCGCCATCTCGCACTATAGTTTGGATATAATAAATAAAATTAAAAATATGGAGGGTAGGTAACGCTGGCTGGCTACCCAACTGACCCCATTCTTCATTCACATTGGAAAATATCTGAGCTGTTTATTATTTCACGATGATGGGACCAGCTATCTGGGGAGGGAGGGTTGCTAATATCTTCGAACGAAGATCCTCGAGTAATTATGATTGAACTTCACGTACAGGTAAGTTCGTTTAATCATAAATTACTCTCGATCTTCGTTCTCTATATTAGCAATAAACACAATGTAGACGTTGAGAGCAAAACATCGTGAAATAAATGGAAAAATAATTCAAAAAATAATTTAATGCATTAGTCCTGTCCCAAGACAATTGATAACATAAACTATAATATTAGGTATACGTTCCAACCTATAAATCATTTAATATGTTTCTAGCGAAATCAAACTGATTTACAGTTTCACTATTAATCATCCTATTATAATAATTGGCAAAAATTGTTGATTGTGCACTCCAACCTGCAGTGTTTCTTATAACACTTAAACTAACACCCGACCTATACGCTTTGGAGGCGGATGCGTGTCTGGTGCTGTGGCTAGTAAACAGGGTCGTATCTATGCCACTGCTATTCAGTACGCTTTTCACCCACCTGCTTAAGGTTTGGGACGTTACCTCACGGTGAGGTTTTCTTATGGCAATGAAGAGCAATTTGTGATTACGTAATTCTTTTGTCCTATCAAGATAAACTCTTAATGTACTTGCTGGGCAAATTTGTGGTTTGTCCGGATAAAATGGTAATGAAAGTAATGGCTGATGTGACCCTGTACGTGAAGTTTTAATTAGATCCGGAATCTTTATTACAAACCCTGAATCAGAATATATAATATTGTCGATATCGATCTTAGAAAAAGTTTGCATTCTATGGGCCGTGATCAGTGCAAGTAAGGTAATCATCTTTTTATTTAATTGTTCTATTGTTATGTCTTGATTAGGATACCAATTAGATAAATAATTTAACACTACATTTGTGTCCCACGTCCAATCATACTTGGGCAATGATGGGCGTAAACGATAAACTCCTTTAAAAAATCTTTTAACTGAATCATTAACCATCTTCTGTTGTCCTAGCAATAATGATAGTGCTGAGCGACAACTGTTTAGAGTACCATACCGCGCACCTGCGTTATATAGATGAGTTAAAAAATCAAGGGCATTACACTGAGAAGCGTCATATGGATTTAGATTGTAGTCTCGACAATAAATGAACCATTTTTTGAGACACGTATCGTACTGTCTAACTGTGCTATCTGAGAGTGAGGCTACCATGATGGGTATTGTTGTTCCCGAAACTCCTCTTCGGAGTAGTGCAGTCCGGACAGCATCCCGACAACCAACGTAATCTGCTGATGTATCGCTCGTTCGCTACAACGAGATAGGATCAAATCACTAGAAGAATATAATGTTAAAGGTTTATATATAAGGAGACGTTTAAAAAGAGGGTACCAAGGTTGAGTAGGCCACTTTGGGACCACAACAATTCCAATTGCTCTGTCGTATATAATTTTACGAAGGGTTTTTAGAATAATAGATACAGGGGGAAATGCATAAAAGAAAAAACTAGTCCACGAAATAGTAAATGCGTTAATTGTAAACGCATCGGGATCCCTGTGCCACGATACGTACATGTCACACTTATGATTTAATCTACTTGCAAAAAGGTCTATGCATGGTGTGCCGAATCGGAGTGTAATTTGTTTGTAGGCTTCATGAGAAAGTTCCCACTCGATGTCAGGGTGGGATCTTCTGGACTCCGCATCGGCAATCGAATTTTCTAAAGAACTAATGTAATCAGCATATACTATAATATGACGTGCCTCACACCATTTCCATAATTCTTGTGTGATGCTTGTCAAATGAGGGAATTGGACTCCACCCATTCTGTTAATATATGATATTGCCGTTGTATTGTCAATACGTAAAAGTATCTGACAATTTTTATAATCCTTCGCAAATGTTTTAAGTCCAAAGAATGCTGCCAGTATTTCTAAATAATTAATATGCCGTGTACTTTCATATTCGGCCCACGGACCACTGGCCGTATTATCCCCACAAGCAGCACCCCAGCCCGTTGTTGAGGCGTCTGTAAATATCTCGAGGGAATATTCATCGTTTTTTATTTTACAAGATGAACTATTAATGGCAGATAGCCACCAATCAAATATATGAGATAAATTGTTAGGTATAGACATTATATTGTCATAGTTCTCGTCATTTTTAAGATTTAAAAATTTTTCTCGTTCTAAGTCTTTCGTATAAAGATAGCCGTACTCGACGGCTTGGCAAGCCGACGTGAGCAGTCCTAAAAACCGAGCAAAATCTCGAATTTTACATCGTTTTAACTTCCTCATTTTTAAAATTGCATTCTTGATTTTAACTTTCTTTTCTTCTGGTAAACTAATTTCTAATCTATTTGAATCTATTATATTTCCTAAAAACTTACATTTTTTACTAGGTTCATAAGTAGTTTTTTCTGTATTAATAATAAAACCTAAGGACTGTAATAATTGATCTGTATCGTAAATGTTGTTTAGGCAATCGCTATAAGATTGACCTATTAATAAAATGTCGTCTAGGTAAAAAGTTGATAAATGTCCTCTAGACCTCAGAAGTTTAGCTACTGGTTTAAGAATTTTTGTAAACACTTGTGGCGCCGTACATAAGCCGAACGGTAAAACATTAAATTCATATAGGTTACCCTCAAATATAAAACGTAAGTATTTTCTTGATTCGATGTGAATATTAATTAAAAAATATGCATCTTTTATGTCCATTGTAGACATAAAACAACCTTTTGAAATAAGTTTAACAGCTGTTCTTAGATCTTCTAATTTAAAATGTTGCGTTTTAATAAATTTATTCAATTGTTTCAGATTCAGTATGAACCGCTTTTTACCGTTCGGCTTAGGAATAAGAAAAGTACTAGATATGTACTGGTTATTACATGGTTGACATAACGAGATTGCTCCCATAGCCAAAAGGTCTTTTATACTGTCTTTATAAGCTACATATTCCTCTTTTGAATATTTAGGTTCATTTGGAATAAAAGTCTGAACGACTTGTGACTCGAATACAATTTTGTAACCTGATATATATGAAAGTATAACAGGATTGTCTGTGATCATTGACCATTGTTTGTAAAAATAAGAAAGTCGCCCGGCAGGCTTTACCGTGGTTAGCGTCTCTGACGTGTGTACGGCTGACGTGATGATGTCCTCGAAGCACCGGGATGAATAGTTGACGTCGTCGTCTGTCTCGGAGGAGGCGCCGCCCGTGAAATCTTCGCACCCCCCGGCGGCGGTTGCGGCCTTCGATTCACTGGGGGTGCCCTGTAGTTTAAAGGTCTGTTGGGCGCCTTTCCTTGTTTATTAGCGACCTGCTTGGTCACTACTGGTACCGATCTCAACTCCGCTCCGGACTTGCTAATATTTTTAGCGGATTTTAATGTTTCTGAAAGACCACTACCGAATAACGTTTCGTCGATCTTTGTTTTTTCCAATTGATCTTTCAGTTCCTTTCTAACTGTCGACAGAATGAAGTATCGTCGTGAATTCGAATCTGCGTGTTGTATATCACTTAGTATACGTGCTGTGTCCATTAACAGTTTTAAGAGGTCTGAATTTTTATCCTTTGATGCAAGTAAAAATGTAATAGCTTCACTAAGGGATGACAAGGCGCAAAGCAGTGAGCGTCTGTTTATTCTCAATTCCTTTATCCCGCTTGGCTTGGCCTTCATTGAGCGATGCTCTAATTTCCGGGTTTAGTGCCGGTGCTTTTATAAGTTTACAATTTGCAGGAACCAAATATTTTTCTTTGAGATCCTTACGAATCTCCTTGGTTAGTCCAGAAGTAGAAATATGATTTAGTCTGATTGCCAGATCCTTCTGTATATCTTTGCCGTACTCCTTAGTGGAACTAGGGTCTTCTCCTAGAATCTCCAGTAGTTCTGGATCTAGCTCTGCAATGACTTCCTGAGCCACAGGGTCATTATTTCCATTTACTGAAACCTCTTGTGTAATTTCACAATCAGGGTTTAGTGGCAGCGGATTCTTTATAACGGAATCTACTGGCTGATTACCCGTGGTCGGTAATGCAGACAACGGGCGGTTGACAGTGGAGCTAAGAGTAGTGAGTAACGGCGAAGATGGAGTGGCCGGACGCATAGCCGTGGCGCACTGCTGCGATGGTAATCTCTCAGGTGACCAAAAGGAACATCCAGGAGCATAGCTTCCTTCTATCTCTTCCAGATCATTACCGGATGCGATTAAGGCGCTCTCTGTAAGAGAGTTTAAAATATTGCATAATATTGAGAAACACGAATCCGAAATATACTCGTATAATAATATAGACGCAGCGGTCATATCAATATACATAGCTATGGAAGTACCCCATAGGTAAATCCGAGCAGCTTGTATTTTAGATCAGAATTGGAAAGCCCCCTTTGGACAGTCAGAGTTTCCATTCACAAACTATATAGTTGTGTTTTAATTAGCTAAATAGCCTTACGAATAGTATTGTTCTTCATACTAACAGTTTATGACGAAGTTAAGTAGATAAAAATAATAAAAACCATTGAACTAGAAAAAAAACTAACCTGTTTGACCTTGAGCTGAAGCAAGATCGCAATCCGATAACGACGAATCACTTATTTCATTATGACCTTTATGTTTCCTTAATTTTCGTTCTAATTTCTTAATTTTCTTCGCTAAAGATCTATAATCGTCACTATCACTCTTATCTCGTTTTCGTTTAGGCATGATAAACACGAAATAAATTACAAAATCTATAAAAAAACAATAATAGTTAACTTTAAACTAAGAAAAACGTGCGAAACAGCGAAGCACTAAAATGTGAATGAAGAATGGGGTCAGTTGGGTAGCCAGCCAGCGTTACCTACCCTCCATATTTTTAATTTTATTTATTATATCCAAACTATAGTGCGAGATGGCGAGTCTATGTGTGAAACTACTTTGTGTTTATTGCTAATATCTTCGAACGAAGATCGAGAGTAATTAAAGAGAAAAAACGTCAACTTTTCGAACATCGGCGGCAAAAAATTTTTTACAGGTTCAAGCTATGCTGGCGCCACCTACTTTTAGCTTTCACCGGCCTTCCCCATTAGACGCACACAGTGTATTTTGTTTTTGGTCTCACCTTAATCAAACCAATGCCGATCTATACCCTAGTATATACTAAATCTATGGTAGGTACTTACCGTAGACAGAGAAAACTATAGACTGCTGGATGTTTTTTATTTTACTTACAATAGAAAAGGATGGTCATATACGCATGGCTGATAAAAAAAAGAGACAAAGAGAATATTTTTTTGTCCCTCACTGCGTGGCCGGTTTTTTCAAGGCCAGCAACTTTAATTGCTAAACAAACTTTGACGTTTGCTGCAGGTGATAACTAATTTTAAAGTTTTTGTTTTGTTTATTCAATTACGAATAACTATTTTGTGTTAATTAAGTTCCTGGAGGTGATTGCATCTGTAGAAAATGGTGCGGTGCAGTATAATGGGATGTAAAAGTGATAGTGAGAGAAAAATTTGTGGGTTGTCGTTTCATTCGTAAGTAGACATTATTCCCGACTATTTTACTATATAGCATAGTTAAATATACTAATTTTGGTTTATTTTCGACGAATGATATCAAGTCTCATCATGATTTTGAAAAATGCGTGAGATTTTTAACATTTTTGTTAACATAACCTTTCAAGTCAGTGTTGCTATTTTTTTTGGTGGAAATTTTCCCTAAAATAAAAAATTTTCTGTCAGAGTCGCGTTAGGGGCAAGGAAGTAGAGTTGGAGTATAGGCTTAGGGGCACTATGAGACGCCAAGAAAACATGAAAAAAAAGTTTTTGAGATATTTTTTTTAACAAAATTAATTTTTTATTTTTATTTCATTCTTTTTTGGGTTCCATTGAGAGTGAAGTGGGAGTTGGGGGGGGGGGGGGCACTTGCAAACACTTTTAGCCCTTTGCACCAACCCCGTGCGCTACCGTTCTCGAGATATACGCAATTGGAAAAAAAGCGGATTTTCAAAACTGCAAATTTCTCAGGGGCACGGGGTTGGTACAAAGTGGACCAAAAGTGTTCGTACGTGCCCCCCCCCCCCCACTAGATAAGATGAGACCAAAAGAAGGGGAGATTTCTAGAAAAAAAATGCTGCCCCCTATCATATAGATATTTGGATCCCAAAACTTAGCTCAAAAATATGTAAAAAAAAATTACACCGAAAGAAATAATCCGTAATGTTCACACGAAATTAGTACTTTTCCAAGGCCATTAGATGAGAACTTTAGTTGTTATTAAAAACTAGTTTAAAAAAAAAAACCCGACTGCATGAAATTACCACTCAAAAGGGAAAAACAAACTCCATGATTTAGTGTAAAGTGTATGCACCGTGTATTATGTTTTATTTGATACCTACTCCAATACTTTATATGTTTTAAATCACAGAAGTTTTTATATTTTTATGTACTTAATGTTTAGGTATCAAGACGAATTAGTGAATATAATAAAAATAAATTATCCTACTATGTTTTAGATTGTTTTCATTTTATTTCCTACAAACTACTTTAATAAACGGGCAGTTTTCAAGACACAGTCTTCGCATTATTTTTTACATATAATTCATGAGTGAGAATTTGAAAAATGCCTGTTATTATGAAGTGTACATACATATAATATAATACCTACCTACCAATACTTATCTAAAGATTTAATTATTGGCATCCGCACGCATTCATTTTTATGATTCGTCCCCGATGTTTTGAAACTAATAGGTAAGTATTCGTTAGTTCTATTAATGGATTAAAAACTTTAAAAAGTACTAAGTATCAGCATGTCAATTTTATACATACAAAAAGAAAATCGAGAGTTTGGGGTAAATTTATCCTTACCTGGCAACTCTAAATCTAGTATGTACTTTTTTTTCTGTCCCTTTTAGCGGCACGCTTAGTAGCTGTCTATAGTTTTCTCTGTCTACGGTACTTACTTACTAGTTATTTTGTTTTTGTCCATCATATTATTTAATTTGGCAAGATTTGGCACAACTATTTCAATAATTTTAGTTTGGTAGTAACTGTAATGACTGTGTCTGGCAATATATATTATTTGTTCAGAAACGTCATCGTTAAAGTTCATTAATGTCAGATACACTGGCGGGAAAGTCAAGGTGTCTTTTTTGTGTATTTTAGGTATTTACCCGTGATTTTTTGTTTGTGCTTACGTTTTTTACACAGATTTTCAATCAACATAAATAGTTACGGTAGTATGCAGTAAATAAAAGCTCTAGTTTGGCTATAATGTGCGATATCCGCCTACCTACAGTTTTGCTCAAGGGCTCTTGGTAAAGTACCTACTAGAAAGCTCTGATTTTTTTATTATAAACTACACTAATCAAAGGCTGTGATAAATTTTTAGGTACTTACTTTACAGGTTGTTCACAGAGATTTTATTATGTGGATCAAAGAGGTTCAAAGTGATAGAATCGTAGATAGGGTTGCCAGATCTGCGATATAGAAAATAAATAGTCGGTACTACCAAATACTATAGAGGTACTACTGGCAGAGGCGGATTAAATGTCGAGAGCGCCTTAGGCAAGCACCGCATTGGCGCACCTAGCGGCCATGTTACAAATTTTAACTAGCGTGGCGTCAACGATGGCAGAGCAGTGAGCCGTTAGCAGCAGAACTGCGAGGGACCCAAGAGCCACGCTAACCCGACACTACACCGAAGACATCCCGGACATCAGCTTGTACGAGATTAGGATGGCTCTTAAACAGCTTATGAACAAAAAGGCGCCGGGCGAGGACGGAATCACAGCAGAGCTTCTGACAGCGGGTGGTACACCGGTACTTAAAGTCCTGCAGAAGCTCTTTAATTCCGTGTTGTTCGAGGGCAAAACGCCTGAGGCGTGGAACAGAAGCGTGGTGGTTCTGTTCTTGAAAACGGACGATAAAACCCTCTTAGAACTATAGACCTATCTGATCGCTTCTGAGCCACGTCAACAAGCTGTTCTCAAGGGTCAACATGAATCGTCTCGCTCGCAAGTTCGATGACTTCCATCCAGCCTCCAGAGTAAGCCGGATTCCGAAAAGGCTACAGTACCATAGACCACATCCATACGCTGCGGCAGATTGTACAGAAGACCGAAGAGTACAATCTGCCATTATGCTTAGCGTTTGTGGACTATGAGAAAGCCTTCGATTCGATCGAGACATGGGCCGTGCCGTGCTACAGTCTCTCCAGCGGTGCCGCATAGACTACAGGTATATCGAAGCGTTTACGTGCATATACAAAAATGCCACCATGTCAGTCTGAGTACAGAAACAGAACACGAAGGAAATCTCATTACACAGAGGCGTGAGACAGGGAGATGTCATATCTCTGAAACTATACACGACCGCTCTGGAAGATGCCTTCAAGCTTTTGGACTGGAAAGGATTCGGCATCAACGTCAAGTATATCACTCACCTTCGATTTGCCGACGATATCGTGGTCATGGCGAAGTCACTGGAGAACTAGCACCATGCTCGAAGGCCTCAATCGAGTTTCCCAACAGGTGGAAATCCATCAAAATTTATGTAATTTTTTATTCGTTTAAAAATTCCACGCGCCCCTTTGTTACCTCGCGCCCCTAGGCACGTGCCTAGTTTGCCTTAAGGTTAATCCGCCACTGACTACTGGGTCACAAGCGGCCTACAAAAGTAGGCATATGAAATCCCTCAAACGCAAAACTCGCGCGCACTCCTCGCTCGCTATCTGTTACCTACTAATTTAATTGATGTTGATTAATAAATAAAAAATAGAAAAAAAAAACGTATTTTTTGCGACGTAATTGAAACTAAAGTAGGTACTTATCTAGGTAACTATGTACATATTTATTTGTTTATTTTAATTAACCACTTATAGGTAGGTACAGTGTTTTTTTACATACAGATTAAATTGCTAATAATGGAGAAGAAAAGCATTTTTAGTTTTATATGCCAAAAAATTGTACAAAAAATTACGAGAATAACTGTGTTTTTATTATTTTTCTATCTTCAAAACTGACCGAGATATATAAGTGCAAAGTTACCATTTTCGGTCGAGCCGCTGAGCGAGCGCGATATCGTTGATGACGTCACTAGGACCATATCCGCGCGAGCGACTCAGGGATTCCAAGCATTTGACGACCTCCGTGGCGTAATGGTTACCACGCCAGACCGCCACCCAGGAGGTCCCGGGTTCGATCCCCGATCGGGTCATGATGAAAAACGAACTTTTTCTGATTGGCCTCGGGTCTTGGATGTTTATCTATATTATGTATTTGTTATAAAATATAATATCGTTGAGTTAGTATCCCATAACACAAGTTTCGAACTTACTTTGCTAGCTCAATCTGTATGAATTGTCCCTATATATTTATTTATTTATTTACCCGAATGTGCCTGTCGCGCGCGGAACTACTGTGTTAATTTTATATAAGAAACAATAAAAACATCATGAGTTCATTAACTAAATATTGTATTGTGCCCCAGTGTAAAAATACGGCCACAAAAACACCCGAAAAGTTGTTTTTTTACGTGCCTAAGAATCCTAAAATTAGAAAAAAATTGATAATGCCGACGCATTTATCCATCTTCTCGTCAGAAGAGCACATCCATTGGGACTACAAACGTCAGCATATTGTTGTGTTGTGAGGATCATTCATTTTCTATTCTATTCTATATTATATTCTATTCTAATGAGTCCAGGTTATAAACAATACAAAACACAGAATGAAGTAGGTATAGTTTTTACACTGAGTTAGGTTTATTTATAACAGCTGTTTACACTTGATTTAATATTACGAAAGTAGGTACCTAGGTATAAAAAAGGTAAAAACGCGGGGAACGGGGTAGACTCGGTCGCTAGCAGGGTGGTAGCAGGCGCTAGCTGACGATCTGTTGTATTGTACCTATGTATGAAATCGAAATCATTTCCAAATAATCTCGATATCAGCTGTGATTATAGTACGCGCACAAGTGCTAGACCTGCTGGTCTACCATGAAGATGTCCATTCGAAACAACGGACCCGAACGAAACACGTCCGCAATACGAAACAAGACGCTACCATGAACATTTTTCGTATTCAACAATTTGGTTCGGAACCATAGAGCACTTTCGTGAGTGAATGAAAGATGAGAGGTCTTTTATAGTCACGCGATTTTTTTTTGTGATAAATGAAGTAGTATATACCAGACAATTTAAAAAGTATGTTCGTTATTGTTTAATTCACACAAGTTATGGACATTTTAAATAAGGCGCGTTGTGTTATTTATATTCGTCTCCATAGCGATATTGTTGATATGAGAATTGAGAATCTTACATAGTAGGTATAAAACTAGCTGTTGTCCGGGACTTCGCCCGTCGTCATTACGTATGCTTAGATCTTCAAAACTACGCAACGGATTTTAATGCGTTTTTTAATAGAAACACAAACTATTATGAGAAACAAAATATACGCAAACGAAGTTGCGCGGATTTCTTTAATGACAAATGAAACATCTTATTTTATTGAAAATACTAGTATTTATTAATTGGCGACGAAATGGTCAACAATGAAAAAGAGAAACGTATGAGAATACCTACGTGCCAGCTTACGCGGCACTATTACATAGAACTGCATGATACAAATTATCTGAAGAAGAAATTGAATCACGGCTATAAATTGGTTTCCAATACAATCAGGAAACCCAGCAGCATTGCATTTCGTTCGGAGGGTGAGAGATCCACACACAGTCCATTATGTAATCTGAAAGACAAGAAAAGATGACCTAGTGAATTTTTTATAAACTTTATTTCGTGCAATTAAGATTTTATTATGTTTTAAATTATATAATTCTCTATTTATCCACTTTTATGTTAACATTGAATAAAAGAATTTGATTTACTGTGATTAATCTCTTTTTATTAGTACTTGAAACTTCCCTGTCTTAAAACACCATTAAAAATATTGTCAAATCATAAAATATAATTATTAAAAATTTGTTTACCTAGTTTGCTCAAGAAGTTGAATGAGAGAGTTCCATGATCTAAATGCTCTTCGACCTTGGTTAAGAACTCCTCGATAGGCATAGCTCTTTCGTGGAACCTTGCCGACGGCCCGCCGTCGCCGGCACCGTTCCGTCCTCTCTTCCTCCATCACCTCAAAATTGCGTACATCGTCATTTTCACTAAAATATTAAAACATACTTATGCAGTATATGTCGTATGAATAAAATTATAAACACTAAGGGCTGAAACTGTGTAAAAGCGGACGTTTCAGTGCAAAATAAATTCACTACATCAACAAAATAATTTGTGGCAGGGGGCCCGTCGTAGCGCACAACATCCTACCAATTAGAGTTTAATAAATGGGAAAAGTCAGTATGTAAATGTAGGTAGTAATAAACTCACATAAACTGAGGTAATACTGAAAGTTACAAAACTGAACAGCTAAAAAATAAAATTGATGTAAATCATCGAAATAATATTACTACGTATAGAACGGACACCGCGAACAAAATTTTTGTCCCCATACGTTGAGGCCAATAGACATCAACTCGTTTAGAAACTTGCCGACGCTCATCGTGATTGGTCCTCGGATTTATGTCAAAAAAAATATTGTAAAATGCCGTCATGTTCAATAAAAACTTGTAAAAACCGTTCAACAGTAAGGAAGAAAGATAGCGGCATGACTTATCATCGGTAAGTATACAAAAAATTAAGTAAAACCAACCAAAACAATTTTTTTTCATTATTTTCTATTGCATCATAATTGCATCCGCCATTTCTATGTGAAAATCATAGATTATCAAAAAGTAATCGTACAGATGGGATACGTAGGTACTAAGCGTAGGTCAATTTTATAATATAATTTAGGTACTTATTTCTGAAAATTTTTTTGCTTTTTTTTTTAACCGACTTCAAAAAAGGAGGAGGTTCTATGTTCCATTGTTGTTTTTTTTGGAGGTCCGCCGATTACTCCTTCAATTTTGGACCGATTTTCATAATTCTTTTTTTAAAATAATATGTAATTTAAATATTGATTTTTTAAACTATATTTCCAAAATATTTTTATATAGTAGGTAAAAAATACGTAAATGTGGATAAAGTTACTAAGTAAAAAAAATAGTTTCTAGAAAACAAAAAGATGGAAAACGAAACAGCATTTTAAATTTCGACCAACCATTTTCGAACAAATGAAATTCGGGCAAACAAGTTTCGGAGTAAAGATACGTTACCATGCAACAAGAGGAGTTGGCTTGTCTGGCAGGCGACCGTCTCCTAGTATTTGCATATATTACAAAATACTTCAATATATAAATAGCTTCATTATAAAGTTTTGATTTAATCTCAGTTTATTTTTGACTAATATTAAGTTAAGAACAAAAATGTAATGTAGCTTCCTACCTATAAAACTAATATTATACCTATTTTCTATTAAGTTTATTCTATTAAGTAAAATAAAATATTGTAATAAAATAAAATAATCAGTTAGATGTCCAATAGGCAGAATATAAACAAAGTGTCGCCCCTGCGTAGTAATGTCATATTCTATGACTCGGTTGGGGGCGGGGCCAGGGAGGGGCGCGCCCCGCACGGCCGAACGCGGCGCCAAAATTTGAAGGCGCTGTCATTTCTATACGTAGTAATATTATTTCGATGATGTAAATATTATAAAAGTATAGAATATTAGAATGCGCGGGAAGAGCTGTGCGTGCGCGAACCAGTTGAATTTCGGCGGCTAACGCGCAGACTGAGACAGCGCTATCCGGCCGTGCGGGACGGCGACAACTTTGTCACGCGTATGGCGCGTATGGGTATGGCCCAAACAAATGGTCGGTCGACGCCACAAATTAGTAAAAAAAAACACTGCACTGTACGCTGATTGCAGCACTTATTACTTTAAAATTAAGTATAAGTGACTTATATGTATAATGTCTTATGAGAAATAAATTTTAAACAAAATTTTACTTGAAATTTTATACTTACGAAAGTAAAACGTTTGCCCTTGAGCTTTCGTGTAATTTGACATTAAGACCCGATATTAGTCCTGTCAAAAATGACATTCCGTCTTTCGGATTGCAACTTCATGGTAGGTAATACTGAGGAAAAACGAAGGCATATCGTTTTCGTACGTATTTCGTAACGAAATGTACTTCATGGTTAGAATTCAACGAAACGAACGTCCGAAGTTTCGGAATTATGCGCGCGGACTATACATATACCTCGCAGAAATGATATTTTACTAGCTGTTACCCGCGGCTCCGTCCGCGTGGTCAAGGCAAAATGCCAATAATTTTTCCATGGGAATCTCTTCATCCCGTGGGAAAGAAGTAGCTCATGTCACTCACCTTTAACTATCCCCAAAAAAATTTATTACTTTCGACGTGAAAGAAGGACAAACAAACAAACACACTTCACATTTTATAATATTAGTATGATAGGTACCTAAGTAGTAAGTACCTACCTACCTTTTCATTTTAACTCCGCGAATTTTAGCTGCATCAAAATCTTTATTTCTTATAAAATATTCTGCCACCATCATATCGTGGACTATGGGAAGGTTGTCGGATTGGCCTTTTTGAAATCCTTCTTCCATTTTAGTTCAAACAATAATATACAAAATACACTACATAATTAATCAGCATTATTTATAATCAATAAAAAACACCAGAGCGCACTAGAGCAAGCAACTTTTACCCGCGAAAATGTACTACGGTACGGACGTATTCGAGCCGGGCGCCCCCGACGCTCCGTATGGATGCGATGACGTCACGCGCTGTTGGCGGGGACGAAGAGATTTAAAAAACCTGCGTAAACTTCCCAAGCTTATAACTTCGTTAATATTGCACCGATCGATGTGAAATAAAAACTAGAATAATGTGTAAGGTGTAGACTTTTATTCTACGTACTCAAAAGTGTAATATTGTGACCTTGTTATCTTCTCCATTCGTCCGCTCATAACTATTTATATTTGTATTGGCTTCAATTTGATGACGAACATAACAAAATTGCTTCCTGAATTACTTATTTCTTTTTTCCCTTCGCAGATTTTTTAGCGCTGCGCAAGTGCCTAAACTGTCCGAGGGCTTGGCGCACCATGACTCCTCGCCACCAAGCTTGAATGCGCTTGGCTGCCGTGTTAATGCGTTCTTCACGCGCCAATCGTGCTGCACGTTCCTTTTTGAAATTCAACCATCCTCGCATTTCGCCTTCATGTAAATTGTACTGTAATGTAAAAATAAATCAATTTCACTTAAAATGATAAAAACTACCTACACACACAGCATCTACCTACACAGGTTTATTGAAATCGTTTATTTCAGAAATTAGACCTTCACAGGCACTAAGAAAATAAACTACGTTATATACTACCACCATTTCGGACACAAGCAAAATGGCAACCGGTAAAAAGAAATGGCGAAAGAAAACCGGTTACGGCCTTTTTTGTCATTTTGTACCTACTTTATTGTTGACTTTATTTATTTATAATTTAAGTATCTACCTTAATTATTTTTTAAGACCTTAAAATATTTCCTTAAACCATGTGTCGTAATTACTTTACAAGATGCGCAAGGCTAAGTTCATACTTACTAGATTTTGCAATTCCTCTCTACGAGCCTCGGTCACGCGCAGCTGCTCACATCTCACCGTCAATCGCTCATTGATGTCTGCTATGTCCTTTGTGTACCGCTCTTTCCAATACTCGTGCGCATCTTCACGTTCCTATAGTAAACATAATACTTATTGCATAAATAAATCTAGTCGTGTCGTACGTACACACAATAAGTTTAGTGAGCTAAGCTATGAAATGCTGAATAATAGTTTTTTCAAAAACACGTGTAAACTTTCAATGGTACGAACTACGAAATAAAACCACAGTAGCTACCACTAACAATGCCACCGGATTTTATTGTCGTCAGGCTGTTTAAGTATCGTACACCATTCGTACACAATAAAATACTTATTATTACAAAAGACTTAAACAATTCCAAAAACGAAACCATAGCGCACTCTATTTTTTCCTATGGTGCCATATCCAGATTTATTTCTAGGTCCATGCACACGGGTCTAAATGAAAACCCACTGAAGGGAATTGGGGAAATCGTAAATATGTATTTACATCTCCATTCTGGAGGTAAAGTCTCCATTCTGAAAATTTGACAAAAATCGATGATTCATTTTACTCTTGGATTTTACTAGAACACATAACAGGAAAGTAATGTTAAGTCAACCTTTATCTGTAATTGGTATAATTTGACAAACTCCTCATGCACGCGGTCTTCATGGTCCGTGCGCGGTGGAGGTTTCCGTTGTGTCTGACGCTGAAACTGAAGATCCTGGGACTCAGCGCGCGCCACTACCCATTTCTCAACGTAACATATTCGTGCCTTCGCGTTTAATAGATCGTCCTGAAAACAAAGATATATTTATGTGAAAAAGTACTGTAAGCAAAAAGAATCAGTTTTTGTATAAAGCTAACAAAATACTACAAAAATATTTGCCTTATTTTTATCACGAAGTAGAGCCAACTTTTTATCCGCATTACGAAGGTCTTGAGTCCACTGATTACGTTTTGTTATTAATTCTTTGGTGGTTGATTTGAGAGACCTATGGATTAGATAATAGTACTATTTATCTAAGTATTTTCTTAAAATAAACCCAAAGGTTTATTCCTAAATTAACATGATTGTGATTGTGCATACATTCTAAGATGTTCATGATTCTTCCGCAAGTTGACTGCGGATGTCGAACGCTGATGCAGAAACTCCACGGCTTGTTGCAGAGTTTGATACCCACCAGTCTCTGCTATCTCCACCAGGTTTCTTCTTATTATATCCTTGAACATTTCTCTAAAAATAATCGAGAAGTATTACAATTTATTCATAGATCATTGAATTATCATACAAAAGATAAAAGCATTTAAAACCATTATTAAGATTTACTAAACTGAGTGTTAGCTCCATCTGCTAACCAAACGCAATATTAACTTACCGGTCCTTCAAAAGCTTTTCGCGCTGAGCTTTTTCGATCTTGTTAACTGGTTTAGTGCGCCATCTCAGTTCTGTGGTGCCCTCTGAAACGTAGCATTTTGAATACTAATAACTCCACGAGATGGCGATAGTGATTCCCAAAGAAATAATTTCGAGAAAATACTTATAAGCTTGAGATTTTATATTGAATATAAGCGTTCAAGTGGACCTTATAGTTATTTTTTATTATATTACTATTTCTAAATGTGACCAATTATTATATTATTATAATGATTTCCTAAAATATTTATTGTAACTGTGACTCAAAAACCGATTGACATCACATATCGGATACTTTTTATTCCGGTAAATCTTAATTGATTCGGTTGAACCTTATTGAGTCGGTGGAGAATTTGAGCAAATGTTTTAGAGTTTAGACTGTAATGAAAACTTAACTAGGAAACTTTTTATGCCGCATTCCGCGTTTACATTTGCAAAAGAAGAATTTGCGGAAGTCTTGCGGACTTGCGTACAATTTCTTGCAGGTACACACACACGGCCTTATGGGTACTTACCGAGAATTCTTGTTTGAAGAAGCACCACCTCAAGCACTAGTGCAAACAGCAGAGCTTCCATGTCTCATTTAATGTCCGAGTTAAAAAATAGTTCTACATCCAGAATTACTTTCTTGTCTATCAACGATATCTACAACTAAATAAAAACATAAATTCAAAAATACTCATCAAATATTCACGTCCATTAGAAAAAAAAAGCAGCAGTATCCTCCTAACTAGGTAATTAAATTCTTTTTTTTTAAATGTCTTATCCTACCTATGTACAACATTTTACTGTCTCTTACACAAAACAATGAATTTAGCAATTAAGATGAAAATCATGTTACGAACAAAAGTTTGTTACGTACATAAATGTGTTTGGGTTGTGCGACCCTTTAGTAAACATTCTCATTTCTATCTTGTTATGATAACATTATTCATGTATTTCTATTGTTTATTGTTTTGATGCAGACTGTTAAGTTTGCCTACCACATATAAAATAGATAACTTATTTATAATTTATACTAGCGAACGCTCACGGTATTACCCGTGTGCGGTCTTCCCGTGACAATTTTCAAAAATATTTTCTTTGTGTTGTTACAAAAGAAATTTTATATTTGTTGTCCTTCTGGGTCATAGGACAATATGTAGAGAGATGTGTGGTAAACTGGAGCAGGTTTTTAGTAACAATTCGTAAAAATAAAATCTGAATAAATTTAACTTGGAATATCTTGTCAAAATGGTTTCCAATACCCAACGGATTCATTTATAAATTCAGCAGAGTTACGCTCTGGGAGAGATTTGGCTAACACGTCTCCTGGTATCCTAATTTTATTTCTTTTTAATCAAATAAGGCGCTTGTAAGACAGAACAAATCTGGTTAGTCTTGTAAATGTTTTATTTTCCTCTGTTTCCTTATGAATAAATAAATTATCTTCCTGTACAGAAAACAGAAGATTAGTGTACGGGTAGGTAGGTACACTAACCGTGGGCACGCGTAAACGTACGTACCAGTAGTCGTGATTTATGTATGTTTTTCGGTACAATACTTTATACTTATACCCGTTTATCAATTTAATACAATGTATTTGATTCAGCACACGAAATCTCAAGTTGATTTAACGTCAATCAACTTTAACCAATGCGGAATCATGTCAAGAAATTAGGGTTTCATCGCCTAGCAAACTCATTAATCATTCTGATTGTACTACTTTGAGTTGTTAGCTTATACTTTAATTTAGCCTATCGTTATATACGCTGTACATCGATAGCCTAAGTAAAATTATCAATAACTTATAGTATTTGTATAATATCGTACCTACAAAAAACTCATTGTATTTTTTTTTTATATACTTAATGATACTTATTTTAAGTAGCCATGGTATGGGGACTAAACGCACCACACATTTCTACCACTGTGTCTCTAGTATCCAGGATTAGCAACTGGTGTCTACAGATTGAAAATATTTAGCTCACCATGTCCAGAGGGAAAGAAACTACAAGCATTTTTCTTTATTTTTTCTTTTTTAAGGGTTTCTTGTAGTTAGTCCGACTGCGGACTTCCACTACTACTACAAGGCTCACGCTCACCGCTTACAGTATCTGTTTTGGAAATAGCAACGAATTTAATCAAAAAGATAACGCGGCGTACAAGAGTTTGAAATGACACCGTGAGAGACAGCTTGATGGAAACTTGTTATAAGTAAGTGTAAGTAAGTATAATAATATAAATGCAAAATCAGTTCATTCTTTAGTTTTCTTTCGCGGCAAAACCGTGGATCCGGTTTTATGAGATAGCTTGAACTTTGTGTCAAAGGTTTGGTTAGGTACTCAAATATTTTTTTCACGAAAATCAATTAGAAATTGTTGTCCTGTCCACAATAACAACAAAATTGAATTTAACCCAAACATAACGAGTTACTAATTAAGTGATGTTAAATTGTGATTGTAAAAAGATACATTTTAAATGTAAAGCAAGGAAAAGAGTGTTCGACGAGAGTCCGGTACTAATTGGAGAACAATGCCAACACGCTACATACTATTTAATTTAATGTTTACATGCCAACAAAGAATTACGTCGTTTAATTGAATTACGCCAATCGACACTTTTTCATTACTGTTTATTAAATTTACAATCAAACTATGACTTCATTGTACGTCTTTTTCAACAACCAGAGGCCATTATAACAAAAACAGGTAAAGTCTAATATCAATCTCAAGCACTACCAACTCATTACTTAAATTAAATACAAGCGAGTAGGCGCTTGAGACTAGATTTTGACTGTTTTTATTACGAAAGTAGACACGCTGAACTTATCCTTCCGTTGTCATGTTAAGAGTTAAAACACATGAATGAATCTAGACGAATGTACACCATCTATCATTATACCCATCGACATAAAAGTAAAGACAAGCTGCCCGGTACTGAGATTTTGCGGCATTGCGATGGTGCCTATTCGACACCACCCTTCCGTCAGTTGCGAGCGAGCGACAGATGCAGTGGTGTCTAATTGTCAATTTTTATATAACAGATCGTTTTTGGTTTATTTGTGTGCATACTAAAATTATCCGAGTACTTGCTTGAATTATAAATTAGCTTGAATGTGATGAATGGAAGTCTATTTCCATTGAGTAATTTAAAATATACTACTTAACTAGCAAAACTTTGTTCGCGTGTATCCCGTTTTCCCGTGGAAATTTCGGAAAATCGGATACCCTACGTCATACAACACAACCCTCCAAGTTCGGGTCAGTCAGTTAGGAAGATTGAAACGAGCACTACGAGATAGTACTATCTCGTCTTACTAGCTTAACATACATTTCACATATTGGAATAAAATAAATTGTGACGCGAAGTGAAACGTGGAAAGTTTGGGTTGAATATAATTAACCACTGCTGTTAATTTAATTTATTCATAATAAATATATGTACTTATTTGTTGTTAGACCGTGATTGTACGGTAAAGTACTTGAGTGAGTTATAATGAATTACCAAGACGTTATATCCGATGAATTGTTGTTGCTTATCAGTCTGATGGTACAAAATTACAAATAGGTACATTGAATTTCGAGCTATTAATGAATGCGGTGAAGAATTCTCAGTATCTGTCAATAATAGCAAGGAAAATTTGATGTATTAAACCCGAAATATATTTTTTTGTTGATTAATATTTAAATTATTGCTTTTTTATTTTTTAGCACAGTATTACAATTTTCATAGACTCCAACTTATATATTTTACGATTCGTGTAACGTGCAGCTCGGCAGTTTGATTTGCAAATGAGATGATCTTGTCGAATCGATGTATGTTAACAACATACACAATCTGGTAGTACAATACCTAGTCTTCAAAACGTAACACAACTATAATTTAATTACGTTTACTTTGAGTAGAATGGAATATATTTACATAAAGATTCACTCAAACAATTAAGTTATGAGAAATTATTTAAGGATCGGTAGAATCCTGTGGTAAAAATACACTTTATTCTAATGTCAGAAACCGTGATCAAATATGAAGAACTAATAGGTAAATGGAAACATGTTGGACCGAAATTTGTTTATTTTATACTTAAGGTTTTATACTACTTTGAATTCGGACTTCTTAAAATTTCCCATGTAATACAACGAGAATCTATTTATATGAGGTAGGTACGTACAATCTAATTCTAAATTTATAGTCTTACCTTAGGTACACTATGGATAAAAATAACATTCAATTTTAGTATTGGATTTCACTGTTAGTAAATAAGTATAACAATTAGGACTGACTTTGAAGATAGATAATATGTACACCAAACGATGTTTGGTTACTTTTTCCTGAAATTGATATCACGATAACTTAGTAACGCACCCATGTTTGATCAATAAATGAAAACTTGTGTGACAGGGGGGAAATACACGTTGGTATTTTATTAAATTCGATAGGTAGACAATTTACTAAGTATACACGTTGTACTAAAATTATCCTGAATTATTCCTGGAAGGACTTTAAAAATAACGTTATAGCGCACAAGTACCGACAAACTTAGGATCTTTATAGAGCGCGTATGCTAGGTCTTGCTACCGACATGCGAAATCCAATGGCTCGCAGTTCTCCTTGCATCTCAATTGACTGAATGACTAATTTGTATAATAATAAAAGCCATAAACTGACATTACTGTAATGTTGTGCAATTGAAATTGTAAATAAATAAAATTACAGTGAAAAAAATATACAAGGTTTTAGAGGAGTGGTAGAGCAATTATTATGAAATGGGCTAGCTTGACCGGGCAAGTACCACCCTCTCATAGAATATCGACTTGAAGCAGCAATGCGTTTCGTTCGGTGAGTGAGAGATCCAGAAGCCCGACTCCTTCCCTTTCCCCTCTTTCCCCCTCCTGCTTTCCCATCCCTTCCTCCTTCCTTTTCTCCAACCTCCCAACCTCCTTGGTGGACAACGCATTAATAGCGCCCCTGGTATTACTGATGTCCATAGGCGGCGATGACCGCTTTCGATCAGGTGGCCCGCTTTCTTGTTTGTCTACTGTATGACATAAAAAAAAAATAGTGGAAAAGCAAAGAACGGGTAAACATCATTAACAAAATGTTCACTTTACCGATTATCAAACGCATCAAACAATCTTCTAAATAAGTTGTATTTTACTTGTCTTACTACCTAAACTAAACCATAGTGTAAAATTGTGTTTAAATCGCCGCCAGCAGGTAAAGACTTTTTGCTTTCGTAGTCCAAAACGTGTCGATGGGTAATGAAATCACGCGGCTCTCGGGGCGTCGTCGTCTTAAATTAAATCACCTTTAATTAATTATCGCTGTAGGTAGAAGGCGGGAGAAGTGAGCCCGTGCCTAGAGCTCACCAACGCCGCGAGTCCGTGATTCAGTTTGTTAGCTATGTTTACATTTATTTCTAGAAATTTCAGGAGGGAACTATAGGTATCTGCTTGCTTCTGTAGCACCGCAATGTAGACTGGCAGGCAGGGTAAGTACACATCTTCAAACTGACCTCCGTCGTCGTCGAACCGCCAGCAGCAGGACATGCATTTATTCATCAAATATATTCATAAAACATGAAGAATTTTGATTATGTATGACAACCACCAACCAAACTGAGCAAGACCTCTACTGTGAGTTCAAGACGCTGATCTATGTATAAAAAACTGACTTTTTTGAAAATATTTTAATTGATTTGATCGCAAAACATAAAAGTCCATACTTAACACATATTAAATAATTGTTGACATTATATGCAGATATCGAACCTACATCGCTATCTCATGTTATTATGTAATAAAGTATTTACTAAACTCTTAATATATTTATTAAGAATAATGCATTTAAAAAAAGTTGATTAAAAATATAATTGCCAAATTTCTAGCACGCTAATATTAGTAACTTACATACAATAGAGTAGAAAATTAACTTTTGGAAAAGGGTTCAGTGCAATAAACTACACATTTCATTATCGACAGGCCTGGGAACATGAAATTATACTTACGTAAATACTAATTCCAACGAAAACAATTAGGGGAGATCTACCTTTGTGAAATAATAGACAGAAATAACAATATGAAAACTCAAGTATTTTTATATGTATTGTCTTACTCCTTACTCGTATTTTAGGGTTTTTCATTTCGTCCCTGAATCCTATAAAAACTCATTAATACCATCAAAGAGCAGGGCCTCGGCGGGACGAGATTTGATTGAGCTTTTTATTTAAAGCATTTTAATTTGTGAAATAAAAGAAATGTGAGCCATAACGTTGAAAGTTCCAACCGAATAATTGGTTCACCCAAAATGTTGAAGCATAATGCAGCTACGCTCTACGCTTATATACGATTTTAATTAGAAATTCCTCTGGAGCACCGGCGCGTCAATATTCCCCATATCAAAGACAATATAATATTCCGTTAAATAATTTATTACTCTACATAATGTTAGTTTGTAACATATAATATTTACCTAAACAAGCTAAATTTAGCGAAAGCCTACATACTACAGAGTTTACTATAAAACCGAATACATACCCGAATACATTCCGTCGAAGGAAACACCGAGAAATAATGTAACGTTTTTATTGAACGCAATTTATACTGTATCTATTACAATTTCTACGTATTATGTATATTCTAGTAGAGATCAATTAGAACTTAAAATTATTCGTAATAAAATGCATAATTACTACACTGTACATAAAATTTAGACAGATATAAAAAAAAATTCATAACCGTACATCTTCAATGCTTACATGTACATAATGAAGACAATATTTTAAAATAGGCTCCTATTAAAAATATAACGCTTACATAAGTTAATATGTAATATTTGGCACGAGCAGATAGTAGGTAACATAAAAATAATCGAACTGAATACAATACGATTAAATAGCTCTTCATAACAATAACAAGAGTAGAAAAATACTAATGGAAAAATATGAGAAATAGTGTGACAGTGCAAGGCTGTTTTCACTACGAACAAGGCGTCACGACAACTTTGTCGGCGAGTGTCAAGCCGGTGGGGCACCCGCCGCCGCAATTTGACAACTAGTGCATATTCTATTCACATCGAACAATATAATTACATACTTAATTACATGTTTTATACTAACCACATAGTTAATCTGGAGTATAATTTACAGTATTTTAGATTGAATGAAAATAATAAGTCAAAAATACTAATGGAATTTGAAATCAAAAGCAATTTGATATTTTCATGTTGTCATTTCTCAAGAATCCCAGGTAAGTACTTTACAAATTGCTGTGAATACATTTACAAGCTTTCAGTATAGGATACTATGGTATTGAAGATCATTTAAATAATATTACGGATTTACATTATGCTGGTACCAAGAATGTGTACGAGTATTTGTGAGAGTCTGGTGAGAGTTGACGCAGCATCTTGCTCCAACCGATAGTGCAAACAGCTTGCAACGGAAGAGGCTGGTCGATGGCGGCGGCTCTAATTGTCGTAGCGGGATGATGCAGATTTCGCCCAAAATCCTACAAAAAAATATGCTTTATTATTTAAGTTAAAATAAGAAGAGAGATTATTTATATTATCACCAGAGAGAGATGGTGTTATCAACAGAGAAATATTACCAAAACTACGTAGTACTATTATCTATTCTGTGCCAAAACGCAAATCAATGAAATAGTTTACAACAATACTATAGTAATCTCCTAGAGAGAGGTTAATATTATGTGGGTATACATACAAGAATATTCATCATCGAATCGGTACATATATGTCTATTATTCGGTTGTTTTATTATGATATGGGGCGATTGTTGGGAACCAGGTGATCCTTAGTCTGCTTATATACTCTGTTAAGTATAAGTACAAAACACTTTCCGAGTTACTATTTCATAAAGTGTATTCCGTTGGGATACTCCGAACTGAACAATAAACTATTGGGTATAATCAGCGCTGTCCGCGCCTTAGTTCCTACTGGCAGCTTTTGAATTGGATTAAACAAAAGTCTCTATCATAAACTTTGTTTTAGTTCAGAAGTAGTCAAAATTGGGTGAAACTCTACCGCTTCTAAAATTTCGTTAATCTAGAAACCAGTCGGGTAAGTCGGGTTGCTGGCATACTTTTACAATGTCAAAAATTAAAATAGTTTTAAAGAAAAATATAGTCATATACTCGTATACTCAATTTAAAGTTAGTAAGTACCTATGTTTGTTATGAATTTTCGTTCAATAAACAGCCCTAGGAGTTGTTTGATTGGAAAATAGATTATCAAGTATAGAAACTTCAGATTAATTTCTTAATTGATTTAATAATAAATGCTGGAATATATTCATCTTTAATCGACATCTGTGCTTTTGATGAAAGTACTTATAAAGAAATACAGACCTCGTTTGCCAACGTTTTGCAAGAAGAGCCGGTTGGCGACCGCCTGCCGCTGGTTGGCTTCGCGCATTTGCTTGCGTGCCACTTCCAGTAGCAGCCTCTGTCGCAGCACCTCCATGGGGTTGTTGATCGAGAGTGATGGCATCTTGCGCTTCGCCCTCGAATGCCCTTCGCTCAACTCGCCGAACCTCTGCACCAACATACATTATTATTGATTATACTATTACAGGATTTATTTTAATGTTTAGATTATTATCTTTGCACAGAAGTAATATTTCTTAGTTCTATATTATGTACGATTTGCATCGTGCACGTAGAAACACGGTTGGATAATGCGTAGAAAGCACTGTATCAATAACACTAAATTAATAATAAAAGTACCAAAAATTCTTGAAATTATATTTACGATAATAAGATAGATGGCAGTTTATTGAAATACAAAATGTTCGTATTTAATACCGATCTACAATAGGCATTATCATGATGAAGATTACTCTCGTACCTATAAAGTGGTTTTAATAATTTTCAATTAATATATTTCCTTTATAAACGAGATATTACGTCGTCAAATTATGGCTTTTGAACACTTCGTTTTAATAAAGGTTTCGTGTGATTCAAATATATGAAATAATACATTTTGTACGGCTAATTACATTTTTGTCATCGATCTGGCTAATTAAGCGACAATTGCGGAGTATTCGTATAATATTTTTATTTTCAGTTTTTCATCTCCCGTTCATTTTATTCAGTGTGATAGCATCCCCCTTAGGCAGCCTACAACAAATGACGTCTTTCTAGAATATTACTTCATGAGAGCTATTATATACAAACAGATTTATACTCACTCAGGGTACACAGGCCGGTTTAATCCAGATAATTAGGATACACTCGTGATATCGATGCAGGCAATACTCCACAATAACAACTCAGTTATATTTCCACACTTTTATTAGCAAATTATAATTATGTAAGTACTACTTCAATTACAAGAACCAACTAGCCAAAATTACCACAGATACACCACAGATATATTATTCCCGCCATGGCTTGCTACCCTCTCCACGCCTTACATCATATTGGAGATGGAGCAAGCCACTTCCGGTTTTATGACAACTTTTAATGTTAAATTACGCTTTTAATTACAATATATCGTAAATAAAATAAATAAACGATATCTAAGTTATTATTAGCAGTCGTGATATTGAACAATGGCGTTATTTGAAAAGAAAAGCTAAACAGATCTACACTTGACTTAGCCGCCATTGTTGTCAATGTCACGACTTACTATCAAAAATCAATTGAGTGATCTTTATCATTAGAACAATAATAATAAATAGCTAACAGTTCGGCCATCCTTTATACATTGTACGGCCTCGTAAATGCTACAGCTATAACAATATTATTAAGTATGAGCGTTTTATGTAACAGACAAATCATTTAACTAAAAATAATGTTTTATTAATTAAATTACACTATTTACCTCATAGTAAACTAAGCATTAATTTTTGTATATTATTACATTATTATCAAAATGCAATGTAAATATTATATACTATATTATAGATATTTTTATCAATATAATAAGTACACAACAAAATCCAAATCTATTTCAGACTTATTAATAAAATCGTATATAAACAAAATAAAAGTAGGCGTTATTTCATGGCCTAAATAAATTAAATAAGCAGGCATTATTTCATGGCCTGTTACATGTATAGTAGGCGTTATTTCATGGCCTAAATAAATTAAATAAGCAGGCATTATTTCATGGCCTGTTACATGTATAGTAGGCGTTATTTCATGGCCTAAAATAAAATAAATAACCAGGCGTTATTTCATGGCCTGTTACATGTATAGTAGGCATTATTTCATGGCCTAGAGTCGGAGTAGGCATTATTTCATGGCCTAAAGTGTTAAAGCAGGCATTATTTCATGGCCTGAAAGGTTTACAACAGGCATTATTTCATGGCCCGAGGGTAAGCTGTAATAAGTGTGATTAAGCTGTAACAAATGGGTTAAACAACCAATATAATATAGTAAACAATAAAATGAATTCCAAATGAAAATAATGTAAGTACGAGAAAATAGTGTCAGTACGTACTATGCGTTGTCATTCTCGCTAGAGATGACATCATGAGGTCGGTTAAAATTTAACCATGGTCGTATCTTATCTACAGCGACTACCGTGCGGTATGGACGCCCTTTTCGCGTCAAGGGAGTGTCTTCTACCTGATACCGGTCAAAATCAAGTACCTTGGTGATCCTATAAGGTCCTTGATATTTAGGAATTAGTTTTTTGCTACCGCCTGTTGCTGGTATTTGTCGTTCGATTCGAACCTCACCGAAGTTCACCGACCTGATATTTTATAGGCTCGGACCGTTTTTTATCGTAACTTAGTTTTTGAGATTCCTGATACGACCTAACATGTGAATCTATTCTAGATCTAATATCAGAAAGGTTTTGATTTGGACTACTCGTAATATTATCGTCAATTTCGGCCACGACCTTGCTTTCACTAGCGCCTGTGAGTCTAGTGCCAAAAAGGGCTTCTGAAGGAGTACAGTTTATGCCTTTATTAAAGGTGTTATTTATGCCCCATTGGACATCGGGCAAGTGGTCGTCCCATTTATTATCAGCAGTGCCAACGCACTTAGCTGTCAGGGCTTCTACTAATGTTCTGTTATAACGTTCCACTTTCCCGTTAGCCCTGGGTGTGGATACGGCATTTAAAACATGCTTAATATTTTTCTCCGTCACAAACTTTTCAAACAAATCACTAGTGAAAGAGGTGCCTCTATCGGTAATAATTCTTTTCGGGACACCAAATGTACTGAAATACTCACGAAAAACATTGATTGTCGTTTGGGACTTAGTATTCTTTACCGACTTTAAATAAATATAACGCGTAAAAGCATCAATAATAGCCAAAATATACATATTTCCCTTAGCACTCCGAACAAACGGGCCAACGTGATCTGCGTGAAGAGTGTGAAACGGAGAGTTTACCTTTTCAATGGGATGAAGGAAACCAGGTCTCTTTCCTCCTGGTGCTTTTGCATAGGCGCACTCTAGGCATGACTGTACATATTTCTGGACAAATTTACGCATTTGCGGAAACCAATACCTGGCGCTGATCTTTTCTAAAGTTTTATCAAGAGCAAAGTGGCCAATGTCGTCGTGATTTTGTTTAACGATCTGCCACCGGACTCCCTTAGGAACGAACCACCTATCACCACCGGATGTAATTCTGAAAAGTTTACCGTCCTTCAGCTTATAATTTGACCTAATGTCGACCACATCTCCAAGCTCTGGATCTTTTAATATACCTATAATTCGTTGGACCTCATCATCAGCACCTTGGACTGTTGCTAGCCAATCAACTTCTGAAACAGCCATAACATTGACAATATCTACCTGTGGAGGGTTACGACTCAACGCATCCACGTGGGCCATATACTTTCCTGGTCTATATTCGATGCTAAAATTAAATTCTTGCATCTGCTCCCACCATCTAGCCACACGGGGAACCATGTCTCGTTTTTGAAAGGTAGCTCTAAGTGAGTTACAATCTGTTATGACCTTAAAAGGGACGCCGATCAAGTACACCCTGAACTTTTGGAAAGACGCGACTACCGCCAGGGTCTCCAAATCATAAGACGAGTAATTTTGCTCCTCTGGAGTAGTCTGCCTGCTAAAATATGCAATTGGCCTAAGTACGTCGTCTTTATCTCCTTGTAACAATATTCCAGCTACGCCGATTTTGCACGCGTCAGTATGCACTTCGGTTTTGGCTTTAGGATTATATAACATTAGTGTAGGTCTCTGAACTAAAGCCTGCTGTAGGCTCTTAAATGCCGAATCTTGCTCACTGCACCAGATCCACTTACAGTCCTTTTTTTAATAATTGAGTCAAGGGCTTGGCTATAACTGAGAAATTGGGTACAAATCGCCGGAAAAAACTTGCGAGCCCTAGAAATTGCCGGACGTTATGCTGACTCTTCGGGACTGGAAAACCCTTAACAGCATCTATCTTCTTGGCTCCAGGTCGGATATCATCAGCTGAAACTTCAAAACCTAAATATTCTACGGTACGTCCAAAGAAGTAACATTTAGACATCTTCAAAGTCAGCCCAGCGCTGTTAAATAAAGATAACACGTTCTCGAGTCTTAGCATACCTTCAGCTATGTCTCTAGACGGTATAATGATATCATCAAGATATGCTAACGCTTCTCTATGACGTAAGCTACCCAACACTTGATTCATAATGCGCTGAAACGTAGCTGGCGCATTTGCAAGGCCGAATGGCATACGATTAAACTCGTAGTGGCCATCCGGCGTTACAAAGCCAGTCTTATGTTTATCTCCCTCGCGTACCCATACGCGAGGGAGATAAACACAAAATCTGGGGGCATCGGATAATTTTCTCGAACTGTCTTTTTATTGAGAGCTCGGAAGTCGATGCACAACCTAAGCTCACCCGTTTTCTTTCTCACAAGAACAATCGGGCTTGCATAAGACGAAGTAGAGGGGCGTACGATGTCATTATGAAGCATCTCGGACACCATTTCCCTGACCTTTTCTTTTTCAGCAATTGCCAACCTATAGGGCCTGTAAACAACGGGGTCATCATTTTGAAGATTTATAGTCATCTCTCCAACAGACGTTTTACCTAATTCTGATAAGTCAAAAGCGAATGTCGATCGATAACGATTGAGAAGATCTAAGAGCTTAATTCTATCCTCCACTGACAAATTTTCACAACCACGTACGTCAGTTTCATTAATCTTCTCCGTGACTTGACCCTTAGACACCTTAATGTTTAAAACTTGCATATGTGATTCTTCATGAGCTATTCGACAGCGAGTAAGAAGAAATCCTACCGGTAATTCAAGATCCTGCGATACCCGATTATTAACAGCTATTTGGCCACATCCATCTTTATTCAAACGGAATAACCAGATAGAACCTCATACCTAACGTCATTGTGCAACTGCAGCCCTCCCTCTATAAAGATATCGCCTTCATAGGATGGAACAGAATAGACGCTAACAATAATTAAACCAGAACCTACAACACTATCCTTACAAAAGAGTTTAATTTTCTTCATATGTGTAGCCGGACCAGATTCCAGCTGACATATCTCTAACCGATCACTAGTCTTCTTTATAACAATATGCGGCTGCTCTGTGAATGTTTGACCTATCAGCAAAGGGATATGCATTGTGCAATCTGGCACGATAAGCAATTCAACCTCTGCTTCTACATCATCTATAACGATTCGCACAGTCTTCCTGCCCAATGGCATCACAATTGAATTTCCAAAACCTCTAAGAACAGGAAGATTATCAACCCCATACTGAATACCAAAACGCTGAAACTCTGAAATTTTAATCATTGAGCATTCGCTTCCAAAATCTACAAAGGCCTGTATTGAATGTCCATTTACTGAGGCTAATTTGAAATATTTACAATCAGGAGATTTTGAAGTAGAGTTATCGCTGTGAATATTATGCGATAGGTCGACAGTATCGATTATGCGCATTACAGACTTGTCTACAGGTTTTTCTCCCGGAAGCTTAGCATAGCATTGTTCCGTTTCGTGACCGATCCTACCACAGCGAGAACACTTCTTCAAAGGTAGATTGCATTGAGCCGTAGTGTGACCATCCTTTTTACAATTAGTACAACGAGGAACCCTAATCCCTGGTTTGGGATATTGACCGTCAGATTCTCTAGACGACTGTGTCTTATTTGGCCACCTTGTTCTACGTTCTACATTACTTTGCTTAGTATTCCTAGCATTGCGTAAGTAGGCGAGAAGTTTGTCAGGGTTATCGTATTGTGCAGCTTCAGCTCCTAATCTAACCGAACGATCGTCGATACCATGTAGTATACACTCAACTGCGCGTTTACCCGTTATATCACATCTATTAATCAAGGCCAATTTATCATAATAGTATTCTTCTAGCGAGTCAGAAAATCGCGCGCGCTTAGCTAACATATCACTGAGCATTTGACCGAAATTCTCGTCAGATGGAAAAGCAGACGTTAATTTTTCCTGCCATTCGCTCCAGGTAAAAAGAACAGACGGTAGACCTTCGTACCATCGTTGGGCCACACCCTTTAGCTTTGGTAGAGCGAAATGTATTAATTGTTTCTCTGTCCAACTGTAAATAGTGGCGCATTCGTTTACCTTATGCAGCCACATTGACATAGTCTGTTCCTTTTTACATGGATCGAATTCTGGAATTGCGTTACTATTTATAGAACCAAATCTCTCCGAGGCATTACTACTGAAAGACTTTAAAACGGTAATAAGATCATTCATGCTGGCTTGACTCACCACCCTTCCGTTGTCTCTCGTAATCACAGCGTTGGACGTGGTCACCACTGCGTTGTCGACTGCTACGCCCATCGCGTGTAGTCCTCGGGCTACGTGAACGGCGTCGACCGGCACGAGGACCACGGTGATCACATAGTAGACTGCGACTGCGTGACCGTCGTCGGCTGCTACGGATGCGGCTACGTGGCCGCAAGTCAGCTCGCCGATCCGCCGACCGACGACTGCTACGTTCCGGCGTCCGAAGTGTACGCCTTGGGGGCCGCGGCTCCGCTTCACCCGGTGAGCAGCGGCTGCGCCGACCGTTGGACCACCGTCGACTGGCTCGGCTCCGCGTACGTCGCTCCTGTGCGTTGCTCGCGCGCCGAAGTCGACTGCGTGAACGCCCTTGCACGATGGCCGATCCCGTAGGCAGCACGGGGCTCAGCGAACCACTGTCGCGATCGGTCAGCATTGGTGCCTGAAACACGTTGAATATTCACGAGAGACTTTTGGTTGTATATAATGCTAAGTTATTTTTGTTAAGCAAACAAATTTAAACACACTACGAATTTGAGCTTCCTAATAAAACAATTAAATTCAAAACCCTATATATTATGTTATTTGGATATAAAGTTAAATCAAACGTTTATATTTATTAATTTGTACTAAAATTTCTTATTATTTATATTTTAAAACACAAACTATCTATCTCAAACATTCGTTAAAACCTGTTGCGTCTAGTTCGAAGTATGAACAACTAGGCCTATATTACACTCAAAGTCGTTTGTTATATTGAACACCTCGTATTTTAATGTAAAGATATATATTTTCCTATCGTCTTTATTATTAAAATGATAATTAAATTTACTAGTAGGTATAGCATTCAACAACAGAACGATTTAGTGCACTGTTAAGCTGCCGTTGTTTGAATTACCCGTTTATAAAACTCAAATTAACGAGAAAAATAAAAAACAATAAAAGAAGAGAAAAAAAATGTAATCAGTCCACTTTGGACGATCAATCCCACTTCTGAAATGATAGCATCCCCCTTAGGCAGCCTACAACAAATGACGTCTTTCTAGAATATTACTTCATGAGAGCTATTATATACAAACAGATTTATACTCACTCAGGGTACACAGGCCGGTTTAATCCAGATAATTAGGATACACTCGTGATATCGATGCAGGCAATACTCCACAATAACAACTCAGTTATATTTCCACACTTTTATTAGCAAATTATAATTATGTAAGTACTACTTCAATTACAAGAACCAACTAGCCAAAATTACCACAGATACACCACAGATATATTATTCCCGCCATGGCTTGCTACCCTCTCCACGCCTTACATCATATTGGAGATGGAGCAAGCCACTTCCGGTTTTATGACAACTTTTAATGTTAAATTACGCTTTTAATTACAATATATCGTAAATAAAATAAATAAACGATATCTAAGTTATTATTAGCAGTCGTGATATTGAACAATGGCGTTATTTGAAAAGAAAAGCTAAACAGATCTACACTTGACTTAGCCGCCATTGTTGTCAATGTCACGACTTACTATCAAAAATCAATTGAGTGATCTTTATCATTAGAACAATAATAATAAATAGCTAACAAGTGCTACATTCAGCAATTTTATTATTCACGTCCATTCACGTAACTTAGTTAATTGGAACGGAATTCAAAATGGAAAAAAATTGAATGCCTGAATATTTCGTTTCACGATTTCACGAAATAATAAGTCAGAAAAAAAAACTTTTATTTGATTTACTTAATATGGATGCTACTCTCAGTTTCAATAACAAACTAAAAATCCTGATTTAATTATAAGTACCTTCTTCAAATTTAGTTCAATTAAATAATTAATATTGAGACGACGACTAAAGGAAACCCTAATTAGTTTTTTTACCTTTTAAAACTTCAAAGTTTTAATTTCATTTTCAAAAATTTATTGATGGTTGTTACGCATGATAACTTATATTTTGTTGTAGTGCCATGAGAAACTGTGTTTCAATAAATAAGTACAAAATAATACTTTATTACTGAGTAACATCGGTACCTCCCTACTCTCTGTATTATGTATGTAAGTGAGACCTAAGTTTATTCAGTTAAACAAGACAAAAACTTTTAACCAACTTCATTAGACTGTTGTATTTACTTTAGGACCATAAGATTGTTTAGAATTACATAAAATTAAACAAAACTGTGTTGTAATAACATTTATTGCAATGATCAATGTAAAACATTATTATATGACACTTGACTATATTTTGTTTATTCTGTGGGATACAATATTTTAAAGACTACAAAATTCTAATGTGAGAAAATATTCTAAGAAAGTGTATGAAATGAATACAATGTCAATTTTCAAAGAATTACAATTTAATGTTATTTGTACTTATTTTTTTATTTTTGTTTTTATTCTTACGTCTATAAAATATGTTCACATTCATAATCAATATCAATAATTTAAACTATCTACAATTTAGTTAATTGATTTTTCTCCATCGATATTTATAAACTAAAAAAATGTCTAATATACGAAGTCTATGTTACAGTGTACTGTTATATTATTAGTCGAAAGGACAGCATTTTTAATAATTATATTTTATCTTCAGTAGTATTTTTCTGATTCCACCAATGGTGACCATTTCAAACCTGCAACAATAAAAAAATAAGATTAAAAATTGCAAGGATAATAAAGCGTAGGTACTTTGTCGTGAAGACATATATGGCCTGCGCATAGAAATGTACCTGTGGACATTTTGTCGGCCAAAAATGGATAACACTACAAAATATATACATAATCAATAGGCTAAAATTGAACGAAATTAGCAACCGATATCAAAGACAAAATTGAAAGATCTTTATATTCTTGACTTTACTGAGAAACAAATTCAAAGGGCATCTCTGAACTGTGTAAGAATTGTAATTTGTAAAGGGAGAGACGAATTTAATTACATTGATATTTGTATGGACAATAGAAACATAGAAATAATGTCACAGATAAGAAAGTGTAGAATATAGAATAGAATAGAAAGTACAACTTTAATTAAACTTTAAACAAAGAACAAGGGCACATCACTTAAACAAGGCCTTCTAGATTTTCTCTGATTTTTTACATCATCAGCTAAATGTGAAAATGATTAATCATCATAGACTGTTTCTAAACCCCGAAGGATACGATCTCGATATTATAAAGACAGTTCAGAGAGTTCTTTCGCCTCTACCACTAGACTTAATTTACGCTAACCATATTGGAGCTAAGATTGTTTGACTCGGCTGGCCTATTGTTATTTATTCTATTATTATTTATTGAGCTGAGCGAGCCGAAGGCGAGCGAAGCTCTCCATACCAGACTCTCCTCATTTGGTTGTTCGTCTTCTCCTCCCAAACTACTCCACCAATTAGAACCAAACTTGGCACATCTTAAGAGACAGTTTGTGGCAAGGTTTTAAAACAATAAAAATGAAAATAAAATGTGCCAAAATGTGCCAAAATGTGCCAAAACCAATAAAGCTGATTTTTGGCGCCAAAACTTTCAACATTCGCTCAGCTCAACTTTGCATCGCGTTACGCCATGCACCCCTAGTTCTACTCCATCCTTACATATTATAAAACAAAGTCCTCCCGCGCGTCTGTCTGTCTGTCTGTCTGTTCGCGATAAACTCAAAAACTACCCAACGGATTTTCTTGCGGTTTTTACCAACGGATAGCCTGGTTCATGAGGAAGGTTTATGTATAAAATTTGTCAGGATTTTGTGTAAATTGGCTGAAATATAAAGATTATTGTTGGGAGTGTCGGAAAAAATCGACCCGCTTGGGAGTTGTCGACGAAAACGCTGTCTAAACCCTTTGAGATATAACAATACAAAAATTATAGGACATTCCTCTTATTTAGGTCTCCAAAAAAGTCCGCGATGGCATATATTTATCGTTTACGGATAACTTACTATAAAATAAAAAGCGATTTCCGAGTAATAATGCGGAAATAGCGCCATCTAGCGTAGAATAGAAAGAACTTGAATTCATTTTGGCAAGCGCGTCAATTTTTAAAAGCTTTTATTTAACTTGACCTGTATGTATGTATGTAAGGGCGGAATCTTGGAACGAAAATTTGAACCACTTCCCGAAGACCGATTGAGCTGAAATTTTGCTTAAAACTGTAGATCAGATGACAATACAATATTATGATAACAAAATTACGATACAGCCGTTTGTGTTCCGTTTTTCGTACAAAACAGTTCCGACCAAAAACCTATAGGGTACTTCCGGTTGTCCTAGAATCATGAAATTTGGCAAGAAGCAAGATGATGTAGTACAAGTACAGGAATAAATCTGAAAATCGTGAATTTGTAGTTACTTCTTCTTCTTTAAACAACCAGTATAATTTGACCCTACCCTTGGTACATTTTACATTGGTACATGGCTCTTTTTATACCGGTATGAATTAAAATGTATTTTATCTATTACTAGCTTTTTCTCGCGGCTTTGCTCGCGGTAATTTTATGACATAGATCTCGTTTGACAACAAAACAACCCATAGCGCGACTTGTGGCGCCATCTGTTGGCCGATAGCATCCCATACAGCGCCCTTTATAGTAGAAAAAATATTTTCCCTTTGGATTGACATACTTTCACGGGTAAAAAGGTAGCCTATGTTGGGCTCTGTACCCCTGACATATACAAATTTTCATAATGATCAACTGATTAGTCAAGCCGTGAAGGAATAACAAACAAACTCACTTTCTCATTTATAATATTAGTATATGACTAGTATGAGGAGCTCGATGGCGTCGCTGTGTGTCACACTCTAATAAGAACACACAAGTTAAGCGACGGCGACCCTAGCCAGCGTTTGGATGGGTTTCGTTATCTCGAGCTTCTTCGTGCTTCGGAGGGCACGTTAAGCCGTCGGTCCCGGCTGTTGTCGATAGATGACAGTCGTTAAGCCAAGTCGGTGGCCTTAGGGCGGTTTGAAAACACCGACCTCTGCCAATCCGCATTGGAGCAGCGTGGCAGAGTACGCTCTAATCACCTTCGATTGAAGGGAGACCTGAGACCAGCAGTGGGATGATTATGGGTTGATATGATGATGATGATGATGACTAGTATGATTATGGGAAGGAACCCTCACGCGCGAGTTCTACTTGCCCTTGGTCGGTATTTTATTTTTGATGGGTACATAAACCCGTTTAGTTTGTCGCAGGGTGACTGTAGTAAAAATCTGGAAATTATATAGGCATTCAAATTGCTGGTGCTCGACAATAGATGGCACTGCGAAACCTGTCCAGTGATAACTAAAAAGTAAAAAATAAATTAAAAGTAAAAAAATATATTTAAAAACAAGCTTTTATTTAATTGCGCTAAAAAGAATAAAATAAACTTTTCTTTTAAAATTTTAACTATTAACTTATAACGTCATTACACAATTTATATGACATAAAAGCTTGTCGCGAGATTTACCTGTTTAGGAAAACATAATTATCGAACTAACATTTATTCGTACTACGAGTAAATGTTAGTATCTATTTAAATTATATGGTGTAAAGATTATAATAATGTACATGAAATGCTTAAGGTAACTAACGTAGTTAACTGGTTAAGGATTAATACTGTAAAATAAAAAAAAGATTTCCGAGATTGTTACTTTTGAATAGCGCCATCTAGCGTAGAATAGAAAGAACTTAAATTTGGCAAGCGCGTAAATTTTTTGCTATAACTTCTAAAGTTATATGGTGTAAAGATTATAATAATGTATATGAAATGCTTAAGGTAACTAAGGATTAAATACTGTATACGTATTATGTATGGCGCTCAACCTGGAATTTTGTATAGAGGTTCTTTTGACAAGAATAAAGATGGGGTTTTATAGAATTCCCACGGGAAAGAGAGTAATAGGACTATAAGTGTATTATCGCAGGCGCACAACCTAAAAAGCTGGAATTTTGTATAGAGATTCCCTATAAGATGTTGATAAACAGAAAGACGGCAATTTATAGAATTCCCACGGGAAAGGGAGTAATAGGACTGTAAGAGTATTATCGCAGGCGCACAACAATGTTGACAAATATAAAGACGGCAATTTATAGAATTCCTACAGGAAAGGGAGTAAATAGGACTGTAAGAGTATTATCGCAGGCGCTCAACCTAGAAAGCTGGAATTTGTTTATGGGTTCCCTTTATGATGTTAACAATGATAAAGACGGCAATTTATAGAATTCCCACGGGAAACGTAATAGGACTGTAAGTGTATTAACGCAGGCGCTCAACCTAGAAAGTTGGAATTTTGTATAGAGGTTCCCTTTATGATGCTGACAAATATAAAGACGGCAATTTATAGAATTCCCACGGGAAAGGCAGTATCCACGCGGGCGAAGCCGCGGGTACAGCTAGTCAGGAATAAAAATAGAATAATTGGAAGTAGAAAGAGAGGGATTGATTTTTTAAGAGCTAATTCAAAACTGTTCTGGGCTATCTCATCGTACTTTCCCATGTATGTGTGCATGTAGTGGAATTAGTGGAATTAGTGGAAATACCAACCTCGTTTGCCGATATCGTTCAGGAAATTTCTATTAGCAACAGCCCGATGAAGCTGCATCTTCCTCTCCTTCTCCTGGCTTAACTTCTGCCGCAGCACGGACATCGGCAGGTCGATGGATAAGGATGGCATCCGTCGCTTCGCTCGACCGCCAACCTTTGTCGCCATAGACTCATTAGTAGACTCAAAGACTTATCATAACACTTGAGATATTTTTAAAAAAGTATTAAAAAAATCATTAGTCATTAGAACATTTCAGATATTTTTACTTAGATATAGTAAAAAAATAGAGCGTCCTATATTGTTCAGATTTTAGGATCGAAACAATAAAATTTTATAAGCGAAGAAATTACTATAAATGGTAGAAAGTGGAAAAAAATTACTATAAAAAAATAAAGTTCATTAGCTTTTTAGATATAAAATTCCCTGTAACAAAGCTTGTTAATATTTCTTTATGAAATGAATTAAAAATAATGAAGATAATCATTACAGAATTTTATTTCATTTTCATTTGCCAATTTAAAAAAAAAACATAAAGGAACAGTTAACCATTACCAAGTTAAACATACTTACTTATATTATTTGAACAATAATATTGTCAACAGTAAACAGGGGTTGAAATATAAAGTTACACAGAATAATAAATATAATCATTTTTAATTTTTCAATAGTATTTTATTATTTTTTATGATACATAGAAATGGCGAGTGCGTTCACATTTTATTTCCATCAAATTCATTTCTAAACAAGTGTAACAAGAACTGCATTTATTTATTGTCAATTCTCCGGTCGAGCCTGATTTATGAGATCTATAAAACAAGAAAATATCATTGTTATAGAAGCAACAACTAACAATGACATCTAAGGGGCTTCATGCATCCATATTCATAGCGATACTACGGTACATTTTCTACTATTCTTGAGGAATATCACATTTAACAACTATTAGCCAAACCTACTGAATCAATACTACTGTTGTACACTCATGCGTATCTGAGAAGCTACGATGTGTATTAACATCGCCTTTTACTACGTATCTACGTTAAGTATGTTTAAAATAATGGGGTTGCTATTCACATAGTCCGGGCGGCTGACTATCGCGACTCGATATAACAAATAGTCTCTACCAAATCGAAGAAAATTTAAAAATATTGATTATATCAAGTAATTTGTTATAATGAGGTTTATTTATTATAAAGGAATTTAGGATGGTCAAAAATAAAAAAGATCGCGACGATTAAGAAATGCCTTTTCGTATTTGAAAAGCTAGAAATCAATTAGAAAATTCGCTTTCGATTAAGAACCAATTCGATTAAGTAGAGAGTCTTTTTTTCCATTTAAAATATTCGATTTTGTTGCCAAAGCGTGTCGAACCGTACCGTCCCGAATAATTGTATAGCACCTCTAATATTTAACTTACTATGTACGTACAGTGTTAAGTTATAGTTAATTGAAGTTGTTCTTACCTCGTTTGCCCACTCGATTGAGGATGTCCCTGTTGTTTTGTGCTAGTCTCTCGATGAAGTTGTTGTAGGCCCCTCGTTGAAGCACGTCCACCGCTGGATTCACAGAGAACCCTCGTCGATGACGCATCGCCAACTCACTACTTGCCACCTTCATATAAGCCTCTTGTATAAATTTCACGAATAAAAACTTTTTGATTTGAAGATTTTATAAACTTGAAAGTTACCTACATTAGAAACTAGGTTTTAAAAGATTAATCATTGAAAGTTAATGTAAACAATGGGGCGTCGATTTCAGATAGACACCGGTTTCTGTATAATATTTTGTACAAAAAAAATTGTTACTACGCCTTTTGATGCAAGTCTTTGTTGCTTCATAAACAGCTTATATTTTTAAAGCCTCTTGAAATCTCCGCCAACACGTTACATGTTTATAGTAAAATAATTTCGAATCTATCAAGTTTGCTCATACGATTTTTCCGTACGAATGTACGAAGAATTTATTAACATTATGATTTAGCACTTAGCAGTGTGCTTTAGGCATAATCAAATGTACTAGCTTTCCAATACAGACAATCCTGTCTATTATACTAAAAGCTCGCGACAAGATAAAACTTCAAGTATTATGTTATGCGGGACTACACACGATCTTTAAAGACATTCTCGAAATCCTTTTCAAAACTGCACGTTTTAGAATATGCAGTTCTCAAAACTCCAACATTATCCATCCCTGCAAAACCCGTCTTGTTATGAAAGTCAGTTGAAATCTTTAATAGGTATTTAATATATTTTTTTGTATTTACAACATATTACTTCTTGTGACGCAATCGTTGCAATTTTTCACCGTCTTTTTTAATCTTCTTTAAAAATTATTTATTTATGTAAAAAACCAATTACATACTATGAAAAACTACCCAAATTACGAAAAAAAAACTATGATTTTTTGCAATGAACATTTATCCTGGCATGATCAGGATAATAATTGTTCATTGCAAAAAATAATAGTTTTTTTTTTCACATTATCGAGAGGAACCCAGTATCTCTGTGTAAACCCGTCTCCGGTTGACATTGTAATTTGTTTAACTAATTACAGAGTTCTATCCTTCGCAAAAAGGACCGAGAAAATCTTAAATGAGTAAATAACAGAAGTTTGAAAAGACCACTCGGCCGGCCAGTTGTTTTGTGGTAAAACAACAGAATTCAATTTATTTTATGTAACGGAATAATTTCATTGTAATTATGAATTGGGAAATCTAATTTGCACCAAGCTGATAAACGAATGCGTCGACATTCAAATGTTTCCAGTATTAATTAGATCTGTCAGTAATCTCCCCGATGTAATTAATTGTGGCATACAGCGTCATTTTACAAGGGACACGCTCTTCTTTATAATAACATCCTAATATATTTATCAGCACAATACTCATTTAACTATAAAAACTATAATAATTTAGTATTTTTTTAAATTTTATTTCAGCTGGGAGCCATAGCTCTGATGAACAAAAATAAAAATGTGAACTCTGAAATATTCATTAACTCTTTTGATGCCATACAAACTAAATATATGAAACTAATACATTTTAATATAAAAACTGTACATACATATTATAATGTGTCGTTTATAATGACTTACATTTTTACAACAAATACAACATCACAAATCTCTACTAATAAAATGCAAGTACATGAAATGACGAATACATTTATGTAATGCTAAATAAAAACTCTACTTTTCTTTAAATGTATAAAAGTTGTGGAATACCTGTGAATCACGTGGCATCTCGGCGAGCAAGTAGAGCCAGGGTGAGCCGGTGTACCGCCCGCCCATCGCTGCGTAGCCGGCACCCTCCTGACGAATGTCAACAACACATGAAGAAGTGAACAAAAAAGTAGAGACACTATAAATGGCTCTACTAAAATATCTTTGTAGAAATATAAAAGAAATACTTATATTTAATGAAACCTTTTTCTATCATTTACCCTTAATTATGTCTATTGACTTAGGTTCTAAAGAAAACTCGGGAAATTTAATAAGGTATTATATAATTGTTGTAAAAAAATATTATACTTGTTTATCACTGTTAAAAGGTCACGGAAGCAAAAGGATCACACTACTTAGAACATGACGATATTTCTAGATGTATATAGTACAGTCAACAAAGGAATTGACTGACCCTTGAAAACTTGAAAATTTGTAATTACATAGTACAATATGAATACTATTGATAAATAAATTTTCAAGTAAATCCCTTCACGCAATATTTAGAAATTTTTAATCATATTTACAGGGGGGACAGGGTCAGTCAATTCCTTTGTTGACTGTACATAGCATAGCCATTTCATAAGTGCTTCGACTCCAAATTAGATTAAAGCCGTACATAAAGGAAAAAAACTAAAACAGTACATTTGTACTCGTTGTGGCAAAAATGAAACACGAATAATATCATGAACAATGAGGCAGATACCTAGTTGTAGTGGTCTTATGAACAATGAATATGTAAACAAACGGATGTTTTCTTTGGTCCCCTACGTATTCGGCAATTTTCCACGAGAACTACGTATATATTTTATCAAAAATATTTCAACTAGCTCGTTTGCCTGCGGCCGCCCGCGGTTCACGGCTCCCGTCAAATGCCAAAGTTGGGTTCCATAAAATTTGTGTGCGCGGAAATCGCACAAACAACTATATCTCTAAACCTACCTGACTTTATTTATTTGCTTGAATACTTATATGTATTTGTTCTGTACATTTTATAAAAAATTGTGACTGTACTGATACGCCTTTAACCGGATTGCTCGTACAAACTTTGACTGCACAGAATTCAATTTAAATCAAAGCAAACCTAATCTTATGCCTTTATAATATTAGCATGAAAAATGTTCGCCAACCATATATCAATCAAATATTTTTTTATACAATTTAGTACTTTTACATAAGGAAAATCGCAGGAAGCTACTGGAAGCAGACCGTTTCCAACCAGTTGTTCTAGAAAAGTTCGGGAAGGCTGTAGCTGTGGACTTTTTGTGACGATTACGATATTGACGTATTTTTACATTATGTATTAAGTAAGACATTTCATTTTGAAATTACAAACAATCTTAAAACACTTGTTACATAGTTTAATATACTCACATCATCGGGGGCTGGAGGGTCGATCTGTACCAGGTCGAGTGGTGAAAGGTTGGCGAGGGAGTCCGCAGGTGCTGCCGCTGCGCCGGCACCGGCAACCAGTACCGCACACCATACTGCCCACCACATCTGAAATAAACAGTTTGGTGAGTTGCACAAACACATTTTGAATATACGTCAACAGGTATTTTTGTTATACGATAGCTACCTAGGTATTACGTGTGCACTGTATGCGTGTTTCGATAGATTGACATTCGCGATGCGCATGATTTTGCAATCTTTAGCACATAAAGCGAAACGGGGTCAGAATAAAAATGAGAGCCAGCCCTATTGTAAGCATTTCTTGGTAACGTCGAAGTTTATATTATAATTTTTATGCTGTAAACAACACGGATGCACCAGGCTATTGTTTTATCATAATATAATGATAAGCAATCGAGTTTCCATGAAAGATTTCTTCGAAACAAAATGAATGAATTTTAAAGAACAGTAAGTTTTGATCAAGTTTTGCCTAGAACTTCGATCTGAAAATGTGAAACAACGTAAAACAATATTTTTAACCATTAAGATTTTGACAACGTAAAATTTTCGTAAACTGAATTTTCGTAAATGGATTTATCTTAAATCTTGCATTAATTACAGCTTTATTGTGGTCCTCCGCTTTATGAGAAACAGGATAATTCTATGCATAAAAGTGAGGGTTTACATATGATTGATCGTCATTGTGGCAGCCGAGGTGGGTGAGATTTTAAAATTCAAAACTGAGCCCTAGAGCATTGAGGTGCGATCGATTTGAGCCTTTGACTCTGATTATTATGGATGTGCCTCCCAGCGTGTGCATTTTTGTAAGGTGATCTCATAAATATTCAGCTGATTTATTTATTCCGCTCATGCTTGCCGACATTCCTACCGAGTATCCACGTAGCCGCAAAGTTTGCTTTTACCTTCGCTTCATACAATACCTGATATCTATACTAATAAAATAGTTTGTTTTATTTTTATCTCAAACTTTGTCTTTCAATTGGATTTAAAAAAAATTGTAAAGTAATGTACGACTTTAGGAACAAGTTTAGGAAATTTTGAAAATAGTTCGCAGTAATAGCCGTTAAACTATATGGCTGATCTTTGTTAATTATATTGATAAAATTTATATGTAATTCATATTTAACACAAAAACGTAGAACTTTTAGTATACCTAAAACAATGACTCTACGGAGGGATACGTACTCGATGCCCTACTACAGGAAACAAATAACATACCTGTTTCATTGTTTTTCCATTACAGAAATTCATGTCACATTTTGTATTTCAAATGTGCACATACCTACCTCGATGATACCTACCCTACATACATAAGTATTTATCTTTTTGTAAATTAATTTAAACGTTTCCTATTTATATTTTAAATTTTAATGCATTTTAGTACTTATTCTCGCTTGAATCGTAAGGCCTGTCGGCTTTACGATGCACGTCGGATATTCGTCCGCGGTGGGATTACGCCTCATCTTACCGCCCGTCCACCCATCTGGCTGACCTTTACAAAAAACATCCTATCCTGTTGGGACAGAGTTACACCTCATAACTATAAATAAAACAAAAACTATTTACTTCACTGCGAATATATAAAGTTAAATAGAAGATGCTGATAGAAGAATGGTTTTATGTAACACTTTTTCAGAATTCCCTTTGTAGCAAATGTACATAACGATAATGATGCATCTTTGTAATATTAAGTATATGACCCTTCGTAGCACAATATCAAACCAATCAGTAGTTTCTAGTGATAACATAATAAATTTTAGTAAGATCATTGTAAAAATGTTAATTCAAAATAAATTAAAAAAATGTTGTTTCTGTCGTGGTAAAATTTTCATAGGATAATCGGATAAATACAACATTGTACGATATTTGCGACATGCAACCCGTGAACTTGTCACATCTGTTTGTTGTAGTAGCAAGAACTCAAAAAGTCAAATATATTCACTTAATATTTTAATGTGTGCTAAGAGATCATTGCCCTCAACTACTTTTTACGGCAAAAAAACAATTGTCAAAAAATATCGTATTTATGTATGTACAAAACTGTTTTCGTCGCGATCCCTAAAGGTGTTTGCAAAGGATTCGACTCGTAACTCAAATAAACCCATGTTTATGGAAGTCCACCTGTCCCGTGTGCCCGTCCGTATGATAAACACGAAAACATCCAGTGAATTTCACTTGTTAACTAAGTAATCAACGCTAATTGCCAGCTTTGTATTACCTAAACAACAACTAATAGGATATCAACACAACTTACACTTTACTGCCGGTGTCTGAAGCACATCTTTAAAATTAATGACATATTAAAGTAAAATAAACTTCTACAGTGTAATTGTATCTCGTTTTTAGAATAATCATGGCCAAGAAAAACCCAAGGAAAAGAACTATCACATATCATGGTAGCATAGGTGAAACAGAATCTATTGTTTTGTTTGATGGTCTATTTACTATTTAATAAATACATAGAACATGATATTACCCAGATATTGGGTCTACAGGGAAGTCGTCAAACATATGATGCTGAGATATTTTGCCAAGGTAATCAACAAATTGTATACTTACTTATGTAAAATTAATTACCAATTGTTACGTTCTCTCTCTAATTGCTACGTTCATTTTAGGCTTCATAACCGATATTCCGTGAGGTTAGTATGAAGTAAACTTATTATTAAACATGGTGTTCTATGTACTTATAGAAGAACTAGGCACATTTGTACAAATAATTTCAGATTGTGGATATTCGTAACACCAGAAGTACTTATTACACGCGCGTGAAAAAATTTTTCATTCCCTTCTTGGACACACCATTTTGTTCTCCTTGCGTTAGATTATTTCATTCTAAAACTGACCTACATTCCCAATTTTGAAAACTCATCAAAATAATTCCAAATACTCTGGCGTTCAATCAACATGAAACAATCGATTTCGGATAAACAAAACTAATACTAAATATCCGAGTTTGGAATATTTCCATCGAAAATGAAACAAAGCACCTACGTGGATTTACCAGTGACGCGGTCCATCGAAAAGTTGATGAAATACTGCTGAAATAAAGTTAAATACAGCAGTTGAAAAAATAATATAAATTTATTGTTACAAATCCGTGTTTTCTTATTTACTTTTATATCAAGTTGATTATAAATATGTCCATTGATGGTCTTTTTCACTATTTTGTTACATGAACATAATTTGTATTTTAACACTCATTGGATGTCAAAAAATCATAATCGAGAAACGCTTAAGTTATTGCTTTTATAATGAAAACATGTGAGTTAATTCATATGAATCGTTTGATCACCGAGTCTGTGCTTTGGCAAACATTGTAGGAGTATGTTCTAAAATTATTCGATTGAGATAACTCCTAATTAAAATGAGCAGTGGTTCATGAAGAGTAATTGATTAATCTTAAAAAATCTAACAAACGAAAAGCTTTACCTGTCCGTTTACCTGTGACAAAGGGTGACGTAGATAATTTGTGAAAGCCTCATCAGTCAAGATAAACATTGTTCCTAACACTTTTAACTACTTAAAACACCTTCTATCTACAAACTTCAGCGTTTTCTTAGTCGTAAATAGATGATTTACGGCAATAGCGAGTTAGTATCCATCCTCTTTTCTTGGATTCAAAGGTTGGATTCTTACATGTGTCTCTGTCTTTATACACTACTAGCTGTACCCGCGGCTTCGCCCGCGTGGATACCCCCTTTCCCGTGGGAATTCTATGAATTGCCGTCTTTATCCTTGTCAACATCATAAAGGGAACCTCCATATAAAATTCCACCTTTCTAGGTTGAGCGCCTGCGATAATATACTTAGTCCTATTACTCCCTTTCCCGTGGGAATTCTATAAATTGCCGTCTTTATCCTTGTCAACATCATAAAGAGAACTTCTATACAAAATTCCAGCTTCCTAGGTTGAGCGCCTGCGATGATACACTTACAGTTTTATTACTCCCTTTCCCGTGGGAATTCTATAAATTACCGTCTTTATCCTTGTCAACATCATAAAGGGAACCTCTATATACAAAAATCCAGCTTTCTAGGTTGAGCGCCTGCGATAATACACTTACAGTACTATTACTCCCTTTCCCGTGGGAATTCTATAAATTGCCGTCTTTATCCTTGTCAACATCATACAGGGAACCTCTATACAAAATTCCAGCTTTCTAGGTTGAGCGCCTGCGATAATACTCTTACAGTCCTATCCTATTACTCCCATTCCCGTGGGAATATAGTCCTATTAGTCCTAGAATTCTATAAAACCCCATCTTTATCCTTGTCAAAAGAACCTCTATACAAAATTCCAGCTTTCTAGGATGAGTGCCATACATATTTTTTGGGTAACTTGAACCGTTTATGCAGCGCACGCAACGGATGCCCTAATAATTTTCCCCTTTTTTGCAACATTTTTCACTGATGCTTCGCTCCTATTGGTCGCAGCGTTATGTTATATAGCCTAACCTAAAGCGTTCCTCGATAAATGGACTATCCAACACAAAAATATTTTTTCAATTCGAACTAGTAGTTCCTGAGATTAACGCGTTCAAACAAACAAACAAACAAACATATTCTTCAGCTTTATATATTAGTATAGATTTTTAAACAGCGCCACCTAGCGTAATAGATTTAAAGTGCTTTAATTTTCGCGCGATATTGCTTCGTGCTTTAATTTGATGAAAACGTAACCATAGCGCGATGTAACATGTGAATAGCGCCATCTAGCGTAGAATAGCAAGAACTTGAATTAATTTCGGCAAGCGCGTAAATTTTTTGCTATAACTTCTAAAGTATATATTTAAATTAAATGGTGTAAAGATTATAATAATGTACATGTAATGCTTAAGGTAACTAACGTAGTTAACTGGATAAGGATTAAATACTGTATACGTCAAAATCGGTTTCCAATTTCCGCATTAATACTCGGAAATCGCTTTTTATTTTATAGTAAGTTATCCGTAAACGATAAATATATGCTTTCGCGGACTTTTTTGGAGACCTAAATAAGAGGAATATCCTATAATTTTTGTTTTGTTATATCTCAAAGGGTTTATCCAGCGTTTTCGTCGACAGCTCCCAAGCGGGTTGATTTTTTCCGACACTCCCAACAATAATCTTTGTATTTCAGCCAATTTACACAAAATCCTGACAAATTTTATACATAAGCCTTCCTCATGAACCAGGCTATCCGTTGGTGAAAACCGTAAGAAAATCTGTTGGGTAGTTTTTGAGTTTATTGCCAACAGACAGACAGACAGACGCGCAGGAGGACTTTGTTTTATATTATGTAAGTATAGATACGTGCCACACAGGAAAAGAACGAGTAATGAAATTAGTGGGTCAATCATTAATCATCTCTAAACAGTTTGTTCTCATTTGATTTGACAAAAATCCTACCCACAAAAAAACTGTTTTTACATCATCTCTATTCAATTGTAATATATTTTTATAATGACAAATAACATCCTGAATGACTCATGACCGTTACTTACAAATCTTTTTTGCTCATAATATGTTTGTCCCTATAAATCTATACTGTTTTGTTATGACTAAACAGTAGAAAACAGCCCCCTTACTCTTCACGATAATTCCGCTCGATCGCCATTGGATTGTTACTTTTAGGTACTCTTTACAGCTAGACTAGCGCTAACTAAATACTAAACTAAATTAAATCGGATTGTATGCTAACCAAATAGTCAGTAAAGTATAAATTTTTAAGGATACGAATTAGGATTTGCTGTTAATTTTGCATTTGAAATTATTCAGGATTGAAATTAAAATCGCGATTGCTATGCAGAGTAACCTAGCTGGAGCGTCTGCTAATAGTGAGTATTGCTGAATACAAACAGCAATCTTCCGTCTAGTATTCAGTTCAAATGCCGAGTACAATACCTGTAATACGTACCCTGATGATACAACCGGGCACCACATTCATATTCACGCAGATATTCCTTTCTGTAATACGTACTTTTTATGTCAGAACATAAGCAAGCTAATATCTAATTATCTATCTATACTAATATTATAAAGAGGAAAGTTGTTTGTTTGCATTGAATAGGCTCCGAAACTACTGGACCGATTTCAAAAATTCTTTCACCACTAGAAAGCTACATTATCAGGGAGTGACATAGACTATAGCTTTTCCCGAAATTCAAAGTGGTTCACACGGGAACGGGTCCGGAATTTTACGCGGACGAAGTCGCGGGCAAAAAAGCTAGTGTCTAATAAATCTGATTAAATTGGTTGTGCGTTCTGAGACAGTTGTAGTATTTCCCACTTCTTTCGTAGCAGTCGTCAAGTTAATTCAGTGACCGTTAGGTGACCAGAAAACACTGACCAAAGCTACCCGTGATTGACACTAACTTCGGAAAGCACACGAAAAAGAAAGAAAAAATATCCTGTGGTCACGTACCAAGCAAATCAAAACCAAACACCCATCCGCAAAAACTTTTGCATTTATTAGAAATTCAATGCGAAAAACCATCTTCTTAGTATATAACATGAACCTGACCTAGATTTACTATTTAAATATCCATTACGAAATATCTGTAACACTATATAAATCAGTGGTCTATACAAGAACAATGAGCTTATTGTCCTAAATAAATTGTATGAACATCTACAAAAGCACGCACAGTTAAATCTTGCACGGTTTTAGATCGATCATCCCCTTTTCATCGAGAACAACACCCCTGTCTGATAAACAATACATTTATGATATTTTGTATACTTAGGAGTCTATATTACATGTTTTTCATATTGATTGATGTATTATGAGTATTAAAAATTCTATACCCTTCAAATAATATTCGAGTATGTACACCTTTTATTTGTCATGTTAATTTTTCCTATGAAAATGTAAAACAAATATTTAACCTATATACCTAAAAATAGAATGAGAAGATAACATGTACTTTATAGCAATAATGTAACTAAAGAAAAATAATGTTTATCTTCGCATACTACCCAAATATGCGCTCAAACCGCTGCACTGGACTGATTTGGCTGTTGGTCATAGTATATGGTCCTAAGTAACCGTAAGTATTAATAAATCTGTGTCTCATGTATAGTATAGCGAACTAACTTCTTGCGGGTTTACTCGCTACGATATTTAAAAAATATGTGAAACTTTACAGAACCAAATAACAAGTTATATTAATTGCTCAATGTACAGAATCGTTATTACTTATTCCATATTATAAGTTTTTTTTCTCTAATGGAAAATAGAAACAGTGTTATTTAGTTATTTTTAATTTTATAACAAATTCTGATGTTACACGATAAATCACTAATGCAATAACGCGATTTGCGCTGAAATAATAATCATTCCAGTAATTTTCACCAAAGCTCCTTTGTAAAAGCTAAGAAATGAGAAATTGGCAAAATACAGCACATATGAGTTCTTCAAGTAATAATATCTTGTCTCGAATTCGAGTTGGATAAATTGAAGGTTTAAGGGCCATATGTCATGTTTATGCCTTTAATTTGAGCGTATATATATTTACATAATATTTCCCAAGAAGATATCATTATGCGTACACATGGTCTTGATAAACGAATGTTTAAACTTTAAAAAGAATTTCATTTTTTATATTTATTTCCTATCTAAACATTACTTACTATCTCATGGGAGTGATTATATTTTTTTGGAATAAAAAATATCCTTATCAATTCAGGTTATAGAATGTTATGTGTGCCTGAATTTCCACTTGATAAAACAAACTATCACAATTATACAGTCTATACCACTAAAGCGATAGTAAATACGCCATTTCAAAACCTTTAATTGCTTACAGCCTCAATAAAGCACAGAGGTCTATAGAGCATGATCGTGTGAACTCGGAAGAGCCGTGAGCGACGCCGACGGTGGACTTCCGGAGTTCAAATGGCGCTGTTAATATTTACCGTTTCACTGCGATACCGTGTCGTAGCAGATGGCAGATTCATCACACTTGTTGCATGAATTCTCTCACTCATGTCCCCTCGACTATTTACAGAGAGCACTCTCGTGTAACTCTCGTAAACCTTGCTCGGTTATCTAACTAGTGATGTGAGACAATTAATAATTAAATCTCTCTCTTGTAAAATCTCAGTTGCTGAACATTATATTCATGACTTTTTGTTCACGTTGTTAAACGACTCAGTAATAATTTAAATTAATTCATAAAAAGATTAATTACAACTTTTTATCTGACGCCAAAATAAAAGGTTATATTAAAAAAAAAAACACTATCGGCAAAGTCAAATGACATGTAAAAAAAATTAAAAGAACAAAAATTATGAATACGATTGACGACAAAAGCTTTTTGGTGACAAGCGGAAATATTCTGAGTGGGAAATACGCCGAACGATGTAACACCTCTTCAGTTTTCAACTCAAATAGCGACGCAACTCAATTTGGTGCCAATTTCATTTCTAATTTTACTACTGAATGTACTATTTGAAAATTTCTAAAATTCTTTCAAAATCCAAAAGAGTGAAGCAACACTTTTCGATATAATTCCAGTTTTCTGATATCGAAATTAAGTTCAATAGATAATCACAAAATCTTAATACATTTTTTATCATCTTTTTACAAAAAAAAACGTTTCAGCTAGATACAACTCATAGTTATTAAAAAAATTAAGTATCTACAAGCAAGTAAGCATTACTTAATCTGTGGTAGGTACAAGCTTAAATTAATTCCTATGAGTACTATAATTTTGTTCTGAACAAATTTGCTATGAATTCCAATGAAGCCCGTACCTTTTATCCCAGAAATGGTACGAAAATGGGCTCATTGTGATCGGTGATCGTTCGCTAAACAAAAGTCACAATTATAAGAATATATAGACGGTAAATGTCGATAAGGGAAGATGAGCGCTGCATGTGCCAAGTAAAATTGGGCGTGTTAGATATAATATACATATATTGACTTTGAGATAAAACAAAGATCAACCAATTGCGTGTCGGGTCACGCACTATGTAGAGTTTCGTTCTGTATTACCTTTGCTCTATGACTATGACATTTTTACGTTTTCATTCAATATTAATATAGAGTTTGTTTTGTTTCTTTGATTGAAGGCGGTAGTTTCAGTAACTACTGGTTTCAATTGAAAAATACTTTTAGTGTTAGATAGTCCATTTATCGAGGAAGGCTAAGCCTACATTACACTTCGCAGATGAAAATGTGCGGGTCGGATTACTTACCATATTGAAAGGAGTAATTTGGATGGACTGGGCGTGAAGAATCTGCAACAAAAAGAATTTTGATTATTTTATTAAAAGTTACATAGTAAATCATAAAAAAACATAATTTAATACGATTATAAATATAATTTTTTACACTATTTACCGTGATGGGCTTAGATATAAGGGTTCTTAATGTAAATTAATGAATCAAATGTATTTATATCCATTTGATGTTAATTTGGAATTTCTAGGTTAATCGAATAATTTCAAGACGTCCACCATTTTCTCGCTTTGAACTAGATGAATAATTAAAATATTTATTTAAATTTTTTAATATCTATATTTATTTCACACTAGCTGTTACCCGCGACTCCGCCCGCGTGGTCAAGGAAAAAATGTCAATAATTTTCCACATGGGAATCTCTTTATTCCGTGGAGAAAAAGTAGCCTTATGTCACTCTATCCCCAATAAAAAAATCATATCAATCCGTTCATTACTTTCGACGTGAAGAGAGGACAAACAAACAAATAAACACACAAACAAACACACTTTCACATCTATAATATAATAAATCTATAATATAATAAAAGTGTAAAAAAAGTTTGTCTGTACATTGAATATATTTCCAAAAAAATTGTTTAGGGCGATGAAGAATAAGCAATAGAACAAGAATTTCGTAAAATTTTGTCCGTCTGTTTGTATGTTTGTATGTATGTTTGTACACGCTAATCTCAGAAACGGCTAAACCGATTTGGATGCGGTTTTCACTAATATGTGGCGATTTGCTCAACTTAACATTTAGTGTATGTTTCTTTTCAAAATTCCCACGGGAATCCGAGATATACGCAAACGAAGTTGCGAGGGTATATCACCGCACAGTCCAAACCGCTGGGTCTAGAGATTCCAAATTTGGCATGTAGCCTACTTACGACGTCTAGGGATATACAAAGAAAGGATTTTTCAAAATTCCCACGGGAAAGCGAGATATACGCAAACGAAGTTGCAAGAGGACGCACAGACCAAACCGTTGGGTCTAGAGATGCCAAATTTGGCATGTAGGGTCCTTATATGGTCCGGACCGACCGGACCGGACCGGACCGGACCGGAACGGATCAGACCTGATCGGTCCGGAAGGAACCGCACCGTACCGAGTCCGTGCTGGACCGGACCGAACCGGACCGGACCGTTTTTTTTTTGTCCGTCTGTTTGTATGTTTGTATGTTTATATGTTTGTAGGTATGTTTGCACACGCTAATCTCAGAAACGGCTAAACCGATTTGGATGCGGTTTTCACTAATATGTGGCGATTTGCTCAACTTAACATTTAGTGTATGTTTCTTTTCAAAATTCCCACGGGAATCCGAGATATACGCAAACGAAGTTGCAAGGGGATATCAACACACAGCCCAAACCGCTGGGTCTAGAGATTCCAAATTTGGCATGTAGATTCCTTACGATGTCTAGGGATGTACTAAGAAAGGATTTTTCAAAATTCCCACGGGAAAGCGAGATATACGCAAACGAAGTTGCGAGAGGACGCACAGCCCAAACCGTTGGGTCTAGCTAGAGATTCCAAATTTGGACTGTAGGTTCCTTACGACGGCGACGTCTAGGGGTGTACAAAAAAAGGATTTTTCGAAATTCCCACGGGAATCCGAGATATACGCAAACGAGGTTGCGAGGCTATATCAAATTTGGTATGTAGGTTCCTTACGACGTCTAGGGATGTACTAAGAAAGGATTTTTCAAAATCCCACGGGAAAGCGAGATATGCGCAAACGTAGTTGCGAGAGGACGCACAGCCCAAACCGCTGGGTCTAGAGATGCCAAATTTGTCATGTAGGGTCCATATAAGGACCGGACCGGACCGGAACGGATCAGACCTGATCGGTCCGGAAGGAACCGCACCGTACCGGGCCGTGCCGGACCGGACCGGTTTTTTTTTCTGTAGAAAAATATGCTAATTGGCATGTAGGTTCCATATCAGTCCCGGACTGACCGGACCAACCGGACCGGATGGAACCGTACCGTACCGGGCCGTGCAGGACCGGAATTTGTTTCTGAAGAAAAATATGCTAATTGTTACTAGGCCACGCGGGCGAAGCCGCGGGCAGAAGCTAGTTTATAATATTAGTATGGATATGGATTATAATTTCTTATCTATTATATGTAGAATGATTGTGATAAGAAAAAAATGCTCCCAAGGTTTATATTGTTTGGAAAACCTATCAAAGAATATAACTAACGATAACGACTTTTTATAAGTAGGTATGTCGTACCGAAACGTTCGTCGGACAGGATAAGGTAATGCAATATTGTTCGTATCGTACGCCCGTCACTGCCGGTGCAAAGGAAATGACGAACATGACCCAATTTGAACACAAGCACAGAAATGCTATCTGGAACGGATCGCTGTAAACCCATAAACGCCAATTAACGACAATCAGTTACCGTGAAATATTGAATTAATCAATTTTACTATATTTATTACCAAACAAATCTTATAGCATGATATTTTAGTCTTACATCAAAAACTCCCATGAATCCTTTTGTTATTAGAAAAGAGAATATTAATGCTATTGATAAATAAACAAATCCTTATCCTTACTAATATTATAAATGAGAAAATGAGTTTGTTTGTTATTCCTTCACGGCTTGACTAAGCAGCCGATCATTATGAAAATTTGCATACATATTGTTAGTTAAGCTACTTTTTATCCCGTGAAAGTATGTCGTTCCAATGGGAAAATATTTTTTCTACTATGGAGGGCGCTGTATCGGCCAACAGATGGCGCCACAAGTCGCGCTATGGGTTGTTTTGTTGTCAAACGAGATCTATGTCATATAATTAACGCGAGCGAAGCCGCGGGGAAAAGCTAGTAAGTAATATGCTTTAATTATAATAAAATTTATTACTTATGTTATTTATGTTCTTTGTTGTACACAGTCTTACATTAAATTTAACTTGCCTAATGACTTCTTTATTATTCACATCAAAATATACCGCTGAAACTCAAAGCAAAAGTCAGTTGCACGGGCAGAGAAAGTGCGGACCATTGGCTGACCTCGCTTCTTAAGTACATTCTTGTGGAACGAAACTTTGAATCTTTAACTTTACGTACACGAATTGTTCTGTGATTTAAATTCTTTGTAAACTTCTTTCTTTAAGATACCTGCCATAAACAAAAGAAAACTGTGCAATTTGTTTTTTTTTAAAGAGCACGTAAATAGGTCAATTATCAATTTCCTTATTAACTTTTGTTTTAAAAATACAAAGAGATTAATGTATATATAATTTTTACTTTTAATTTAGTTTCTATATTCATTCAAACAAAAATGATCAAAAAACAATCATATTTGAAAAAGTATAGCCTTAAATATAATTAGTAAGTAGAGTAGACTCCATATATGGAACAATGAGCCTTTATATGAGCGTTTCCCAATTGAGTTCGCCGGACAGCCCAAGTGCCCAACACAGCACTATGAACACTCCAAAGTTAATTACCTGTCCACCGTACTACTTATGTCGTCAGACCAATGACGATTACTAAAATTTTTATTATAATTCCATTAATACAATTATAATATACTAGTGAAACCCGCGCAACTTCTTTTGCGTGGCAGATTTTTGATCAAATCCTACGTGAATCGCGTACTTTTCGGGATAAAAAGTACCCTATGTGATAATCCAAGGTATCAGCTACCTACATACATAATACCACAAATATCATAAATATTGGCCCAGCTATTTGAGCGTAAAGAAGTAACAAACATACACATAACTTTCGCCTTTATAATATTAGATGATTGTTAAGAGAAGATTTACTATGATAAAGACAATATGAGAAACAATTTCTTAAAAGTAATAATTTATGCTATTTCAATTTTATAATTAACTAGCTTTTTTCCCCGCGACTTCATCCACGTGAAGTTCCGGACCCGTTCCCGTGGGAATCACATTGAATTTCGGGAAAAGCAATAGCCTATGTCACTCCATGATAATGTAGCTTTCTACTGGTGAAAGAATTTTTGAAATCGGTCTAGTAGTTTCGGAGCCTATTCAATGCAAACAAATAATCAAACAAACAAATATTTCCTCTTTATAATATTATACAGACTAGCGAAACCCGCGCAACTTTATTCCGCTATCCCGTGGGAGTTATCATTTTTTATCGGATGCCTACATCATACAAAGAATACTCCATCCAAGTTTCAGGTCTCGGCGATTAGCAGTTTAGGCGTTATGTTAATCTGTCAGTCAGTCATTCATGACAAATCATTTATATGTACAGATAAAAGAAAGAAAATAAATATAAAATTAAAGCTTACCATGTAACATAAAGTGATTTAATCAGTTAAAAAGTAAGTATTTTAAAAGGTTTACAATATGTACATTATACTTGGAAACAACAACAAGTTAAATTGTAATATGTAAATGTCTCCAAAGCAGTTTCTGAAGTGTGATCTAACTCACGAGCGGCGGGTAAACTTTTATAAAACGGAAAAACGACTTTTTATATCTAAGTTAACCAAATACATTTTTATTGGCTTTCAAAAATGCTTTATCTACAATAACAATCTAGTAACGTAGTAACTAATCGAATCAATTTGGTTTTCGGAAAATAATATAGTTCTGTGACATCTTTTTCTTTTGTAATTGGGTAAAACTTTAAGTGTAGTACAAACATACGTAATATTCAAATGAAATTCGACTTTAGACAGAATTTGTGTGAATAAACAAAAATCACTGACGACTTATTAAAATAAAAATAAAATAAATATATAGGGACAATTCATACAGATTGAGCTAGCCCCAAAGTAAGTTCGAAACTTGTGTGGGATACTAACTCAACGATATTATATTTTATAACAAATACATTTATAGATAAACATCCAAGACCCGAGGCCAATCAAAAAAAGTTCGTTTTTCATCATGACCCGACCGGGGATCGAACCCGGGACCTCCTGGGTGGCGGTCTGACATGGTAACCATTACGCCACGGAGGTCGTCTAATACTTATTCACCTGGATGGACAACAATATGATAACTTCCATGCAATATAATGAAGAAATAGAAGCCATGGGAATCATCTACATTCTAAGTTAATTTAATGCGCTTTTAAGTTAATTAGCATTCATGAAATGTTTTCCTGGATAAAGGACGAGAAAACATAGTGCCAAAAGTTGGTAGCTAAGATTACCTGAGATACTAAAGGATAAAGGAAAAGGACCCTTCATAACTTAGATAATCAGTTCCGTAGAAATAATTTAATTTTCCCATAACACAATTGTGAATATTGTAATATTGAAGACAATACATTGTTCAAGGTACGTGCCTCGAATCAAGTTCATTTGTGTTACCGGTACGTGCTATACTAACAAAACGGACATCAGAGCCGATAATTTCTCCCTTTGTACCCTCAATTAGTCAACAATATTGTTAAGATAATTATATCCGTCATGGATCATCGATTTGGACTATAATCTATTCTAATATTATATAGAGGAAAGATTTGATTATTTGTTTGTTTGAATTGAATAGGCTTCGAAACTACTGGACCGATTTCAAAAATTCTTTCACCAGTAGATAGCTACATTATCAGGGAGTGACATAGCTTTTCCCGAAATTCAATGTGGTTCCCACGGGAACGGATACGGAACTTCACGCGGACGAAGTCGCTGGCAAAAAAGCTAGTAATAAATATAAATAGAAGATCGTGGATGATATTATAGAAGTGTAATAAAATTAGATGAGTAATAGTTATACATTTATTATGAGAACGGTTCCGGTGTCTCAGGAGGATGTGCATTGAAAAATACGACTGTTTTTCAAAAAAGTTAAAGGTTTCAGGATAAAAGAATGTCTGTTTTCGAATTTGTACTTTCTCTCTTTACACTCGTTTTCATTATCTATACTCGATTGAATTCTATTTGAGATTGGATGCTATCTTTTAATAAGCTTTTTTACAAATATTATGTACATGAATAATTTCTATATATATCAGAGAGTACACAACACACACCAGAAATACACATATCATACTAACTTACTACAAAAACATTTGATATTAATTCATCTATGTTTTACGAACAAGTCAATCTATTTATACTAATATGATAATACTGTTTGTTTGGTTGACCGCGCTAATCTTTAAAACTATAGGATCGAATTGAAAAAAAAAATCTGTTATATTAGCCCATTTATCAAGGAAAGCTTCACACGACCAATAGGAGTGAAACATCCATGGAACTGGGAACGCAAACAAATTGCTAACCAGTTAGTAATAAGTACAGGTGAGTACATAAGAGGTGATTTACAAGCCTCTGTTCCAAGAGGTTCTACTGTGCTTGTATTCAAGTAAAAGGCGGAAAAAGTTTCCGCCGATTGATAGATATATATATCGAAAGTTATGACGACATTCATCATCCATTCTCGAATATCGGTTATCATATTAAAGCATAGGTGGGTAGGTAGTTACCTAGATATTTAATGAAAATGGCACGCAACTGGATCTTGACGTAATTGAAGTACATTTTTGAAGTATTTTCTTAGGTCGCAGAAGGTAAGGCGAACACTTAATTATGGCATTATAAAATAACCACAGTAGGAAACCCTTTCGGTATATTTTAAAACGTCACGATATTTCAGTTGTTACCAGTAATAAAATAGTATAAAAATAGATGAAATAAAAAATATTTCATCTCTCACCTTCCTTGGGGACATCATTGATCATAAAAATGTTGGTTCTTTGTCTCCATTCGCACTTGGTAGGTTGACAAAATTTAATCATGTTTATGTACATAAAACATCAAATAATATATTACGTCGTGTTATGAATTTGTGATATGATTCAGTATCGCTTGCAGTTTCCTACGTCACGTCATACTATTCTTTGCTCAAGGTTTCGCCCGACCTTGATTCTGCTCAGATTCTAAAGTGGGTGATAGACGTACCAACTTAAAGTACGCAGTTTATAAGATCGCGAATTTTACTCAGCTCGACGTCGGGGACACACGTGAAGCTTGCTCACTGTATTGCGATGTCGTCGACAGAAGAAGCCACGACAGACGAAACAAAACGGCGGCTCGCGGCTCGCAGTGCTGCCAAACGTACGAGCCGAGACGAGCTACGAAAAAGATTTCAAACTGGTTGGATCGCCGACGATTTGCGCGGCCGTTATAAAGTACTTACGGTGACACACAGGCCAAAAAGGTCGTCGACCCATAAGTACGCGTACTTGCTCGTACGTCTATCACCAATCCATGGCACGAAGGCACGATGTTAAAAACTACTTTTCTCAAGAATTATTATCAAATGCAAAAAGTATTTTTCGACTCCATTGTAGCACCTTAAAACAATAAATTTTCATCCATCGTTTTGTTTGGTAAAAGTTAAGCCCCACCACTGTACGATCTACTTATGTGTAAAAATTGGTAACCAACTTCCTCCATAGCGGTGTTTTCAACTTAGGTACCATAAAAAAACAACGTATCCCTATTAGTTTATACGTCGGCCAAAGCTCAGTGAGCTATTTGCTCCATGGGCGGTGGTGATCACTTAACATCAGGAGACAACCTTCATAAACAAACTTCTTTATACGAGCACATAAGGGTTTTCCTAATATCCGTGGACATATTTTAGAATCTGAGAGTGTTGTTTATGCCTAAACCTAAGTAGTGTAAGCAAATACTATACATAGAAGACCAATACCCACAGCTCTTGACGTTTCTCATACAATGACTTGGCAACCTCCGTTCACCTCATGCCGCTAGGGACGCTATAACATTTTGCATACAAAACGCACAAAAGTTTTGAAATCGTTCACCTCATGCCGCCCTCATGCCGTAGGGGCGCTAGTGTCGCGTCTTGCCCGAATTTTTCCGAAGCTGTGCGTATTAGTCTTCTATAGTATTTGGTATAAGTATTTGTATGTCTGCCTACTCACTGTCAACATGTGTTTTCCTTTCGTGCGATCCCGACGTTCAAACGGAGCGTAAAACGCTTTGCAGGACGAGTGCCCTACATACGACTGATCGCCGATGTTGTTTGTTCGATTTCAATTGACTTCATTTTTAGATTCTACTGTGTTATAACTTTAGATGGACTTTAGTCACTGTTTTAGACATAGAGACTACATAGAGAAATATAATAATTAATTTGATTATTATCGCTGATCGCAGAAACAAAAAAGGTATTTGATTTATTATTAAACTAGCTGTACCCGCCCGCTTCGCCCGCGTAGATACTGCCTTTCCCGTGAGAATTCTATAAATTGCCGTCTTTATCTTTGTCAACATCATAAAGGGAACCTATATACAAAATTCCAGCTTTCTAGGTTGAGCGCCTGGGATAATACACTTACAGTCCTATTACTCCCTTTCCCGTGGGAATTCTATAAATTGCCGTCTTTATCCTTGTCAACATCATAAAGGGAACCTCTATACAAACTATAAATTTATGAAATGACATAAAAATATTTTTCGTCGGCAAATGTCGTGTCCTCGGTACTCGGTTAGAATCCACGTGAGGGACCAACTCCAGTATTCGTACCCTCATTAGGATTACTGATGATTAAAGTACTACATAATAGCACCAGGTGGGCTGTGTCTTTTATTGCCAAGCTAAAATACCCTTGCATTTGATTTAAACTCTATATTTCACCATTTTGGTGAACCTTACGATATGAAAAAAATACTTGTCCCTTTATTATTAAAAAAATAAAACAAGTAGTCATATTTTGACTCTGTTATTCATAAGGAGAATTAAATGTAGCGCGAAAGTGGTAAAATAAGTTTTTGCTAAACCTAGACTATCTTTGTATATTTATAAGACTGTTAAGGCCGATTTCCCAGAGACCTGTTAGATAGCGTATCTTTCAGATAACTTACAAAAAAGCTGTCAAATATATCTTACAGTTTAATAGGAGAACCACAGAGTTTGTTAAGTAAATATTTAGTTAACCTACATACCATGCTCACAGGCAAATGAAACTTGCTATATACATCTCGTTTTACCTTTTTTTTTATCATATCATGCAACTAACATTTTCCGTTTTACTCATATACAAAAGCAACAAGCGTTCTGTTGCGTACGTCTCACAAAACATCCGTTGTGTTGTTACATTACTATGCAGTTGTATACACTTACTCGTAGCACAAAGCTCACATTTTTATACACTTACTCGTAGCACAAAGCTCACATTTTTGCACTAAAATTCTATTTTTGTTAAAGTTAAAGTCCAATGCAATCTTTTCATATTATAAAATGAAGTAGTTTAGCTGTCTGTCTGTCCCTATGTATGCATCTTTAAAATTAGACAACGGATTATATGTGTTTTTTTTTGTAAAGAGTTATTCAAGAGGAAAGTTCATATAAATATATAGGGACAATTCATACAGATTGAGCTAGCCCCAAAGTAAGTTCGAAACTTGTGTTATGGAATACTAACTCAACGATATTATATTTTATAACAAATACATATATAGATAAACATCCAAGACCCGAGGCCAATCAGAAAAAGTTCGTTTTTCATCATGACCCGACCGGGGTTCGAACCCGGGACCTCCTGGGTGGCGTGGTAACCATTACGCCACGGAGGTCGTCGGATCGGTCATATGTACTACATAAGTAAGCATTTTCCGAAATTTCAACGGGAAAGCGGGATACACGAAAATGAAGTTGCGCTGGTTTCGCTAGTTTTATAATAAGTTATGTACCGTCTGTGTATGTATGTGTCTTTGAAATTTGTCTCAAAAGTACAATACAATTGAAATAATCTAGAATGTTGATGTTAATATTTAACAAAATGTAAAACCGCAGAATCAAAAATATTTGTGGTTTTGGAAGTGCATTAATAATCTTGGATGAAATATAGATTTTTGTTTTTAATAAATTATTTATGAAAATCTCTTATATAAATAAACAAAAGTAACTTTAAGTGTAGGTAAATGTTCCCATTAAAACAGATATGAATTTAGCAGATTGCACGGGCGTTCGCTAGTTATTTGATAAACATGAAAAAAAAAACTAAAAATGAGAAGAAAATAATTTGTTTTCGGAGTAAAATTTTGACGTTAAAGCCCATGTGATATTAGAGCCGGGCTTAACTTGAACTGTGTCCTCTGTACGTTGGTTTCATCGTGATTATTTCCAGAATAATCTGACCAAGTTAGGGTCGTTCCCCTCAGAAGCAATTTTCACTCTACTGTTTTCTTTATGAGTTAGAATAATTATATTTCTTTATTAAACTTGGTTATGCTATTCTTTGGATCATGTTGTAAAACATGTCAAGACGTAAAAAATAAATTCTATTTTCTGTCCCTGTTTTTATGTTTATTTACTTTTGTAATAATTTTGCCGCGTGTAGTATCAGCAGCACTCGATGAGAGAGAGTAGTAGTGAATGCCAAGCCAACTAACAAAAACAATTTTTTTATTACAATCATTAATTACTTCGTTTTTGGAAAATTTTAAAACTACAAAAAATTATGTACTTAATGTTATTAAAGTCTTACAAATTATATTTAATACTTACTGTTTTTCCGTAAAAAAAAAGTCGAAAACGTGCATCATACCTAACCTTTTACACTTTAGCATTTTATAATGTTCATAGAATTTAGTCTCTTCGAGAAAGTAATTTTTGACTTACCTCACTAATTGGTAGACTATGGATATTTATTCGATATTCCGAAACGATTGATTGTCCTTTAAACTCAACAATAAGAACATCAAAGACTTTCAGAATTTAGCAAAGAGTGTTATTATTGGAAACAAAGTACTTACTAATAAACAATTTACCCAATACCTTTATAACAAGCGTAAGACAAATTAATTACTGAAGTTAGAAACTATGGTTTATAATGAATTTACAACAAAATTAAATTAGTAAATAAGTACTTATTTACACTTGGTAATTGTACAATGAATTCTTTGCCGACAAATGACGATTCGAAAGAAATTCTTATACCTGTGTCAATTTACATATTACATGATGTAATCATTCTGTATTTGATTCGGATTTTAATCTCAATATTGACATGATATAAATATAGGTATTGTTTTAGAAGTTTTACAATAGTTGTGTTTCAAATTAACTAACATTCACGTACAGTTGCGGTCAGATATGCTATGAGGAATGTAATATCATATCAGTCATGTCATCGTCATACTGTACCTTGATAAGGGTCACACATACAACAATTTTAATTACGCTCCAAGAAGGGTCTACACTCCTCGCATGAGTCTAATTCGCCAATTTTCATCTCAATTAAATTCAATATTCTCTTGTTCAAATTTTAATAACTGTATAAGTGTTTCGAGTATTTAAAAAATATTTATTAACTGCAATTTTAATATATGAAGCATTCGATCGTAATTAGAATTTAATTGAGAATTTTGTTAATTAATATTGAAAAGGTTTTTTTTATGCCGCGACAGTTAGAATTTTACATTTCTACATTAATTAAATATAACAAAACTTTGTGATATGATGTGAAATATATTAACTTTTTTAATGTATTGTTTACAAGTTTTTTTCACAACTTTGACTGCACATGTGTTATTGTTAAGCAGGATGATGATGGAGTTCAAAAATCAACTCCGCAAACAAACAATGCCACGACCTCCTGTTTATCTGTATGAAAAGATTTTTTCGCGTTCGCGTTGAAAAATCCGAAATCAACGTAAGAAAAGAATGTGCCTTCTGTCCATAGATATAAAGGCAGGCGTCATATCTTAAAAAGAGGTGAAATAGCTGGCACAAGCGAGGAAAATGGAGACTGCTACACGGACAAGATCAGCTGCTCAGAGGTTTTTAAATAAGATAACATATCTTCGCATAATATATAATACAAATACCATTGCTAAGTATATAAGTAATAATTACACCTTCAATTAAACTTACGCGTAATCATTTTAGTTTAGTAACTAAATACCATAGCCCACAGTGACACCAAAACCATTAATCCCTAGATGTGGAGAATAGGACTCTTACAATTTTGATGAAAGGAGTTTAAATTCGAATAATCCTGAGAAACAAGAGAAGGAAATGAAAGTAATCAAATATCACTAAACTAGATCATAAGTTTTTGCACATTGTATTTTAATTAAAAAACAAGTAAGTAGATAAGTAGTAACACAGATCGAAACATATATAAAATTTTATCTAAAATGACCAAGTGAAACAAAACTTAGCAAGAGATACTGAAAGGTTTGACTGGTTTCAACAAAGACCGCCTTGTTGCCAATAGTAATCATAATAATTTTAAAATGTATAATATCTGTATGTGTATTTCACATATAGCGAAAATGAATTAATACAAGTAATTCATTCACAGTACAGTCGAAGTCCTAGATGAAGTCGGGGGCAGTTTCTCCTGTCTATATAAAGTCATACAAACGTCTAAAGTCAATTCTAAACCCGATTGGATTCAAAGTTTGAAATTACACAATTGCTCCGTTTCTCACGCACTACAGTATGCAATAGGACGCGGTCAATCTATCACAATTAAGCTTATGAATAGTACTTATAGGTCATAAAAAGTGCAAGCTTGTTAGTCTTTAAAAATAAATAGAGAATAATTTACAAGAACGTAATTAGTGGTTTTACGTACAACCTCTTGGGTTGTTGTCCAGTCGTCACAAAGTAAATTCGTCAGTAGTACACACTCCATACATTAAAAATAAATTCGTCACTTTTCATAGGTGTCATTACTCCGTGTCATTTTTTTTTTGTGACGAATCTACACTAAGAAGAGGCGCGAATTTTTCTTATGATTCCGCGTTATATTACTTTGGCCAACTTTGACCCGCTGTTATGAATAATGTCCGGACAAAGTGATTAATTTATCACATTGTCTAGACAATTTGGTTATTATATATAATGACCAGTAATTATGTATAATAGCAATTTAATAACAATGACTCTAACAGATACATAAATACTACATAAACCTTATACTTACATATATCTTTTTACCCATGTAACAGTTTTCATCTAAGTAGGTAATTAAAAGTCGTCATCATCATCTCAGGCACACGAAGTTAACACCTGTAGGCCAGGCCTCCCTCAAATGTTTCTAGTATGACTGATTGGAAGCGGTACATTATATGAATAATGTATCATTGTACTAATTCCGTCAATCAAATTCCAATTGTCATATTTATTTTGCTTTGTTTTCCAATTAATTACAATTTTGTACGATGTATAAGTATATTTCAGGATTGATAAACATTTATTACTATAACACTAATTAACAATCATATATTATAGATATTATATATCATGAAGTTCTGAATTATATAACTCATAATATTATTGATTAGTCGGCATGCCTGTAATAACAACCCGAGCGATAATATCAGAAATTGGCGATATTGACGGGTCCGTAACAGATACTTTGGGGAGTGATGTTAATTGACAAGTAAAGGGATCACTTCCTCACCTTTGACTTCATTTTGTCTGTGGTGTAGCTATACTTGTATGTTTTCATTAATTTTTTTTAAGAAGTCAAGAATATAATTACAATCCTTACAAATAAATTAACCGTAGTGACGTTTATAAGTTTAATGTCCATTGCAGTCAATTTGCTAGAATCCGAAATTTTCGAGCTTAAGAGTGTAATGGTACCTATGTACTCAAGACCATTGCATTTTACTGAACATACATACATTTGTTGAGTACCTATCGTTACACATTATGCTGAGAGTATTCGAATATAAGCTGGTTTAAAAAAAAAATTAATCTTGCTTTTCTACATACCTATCTAAAAACTACGAAAAAGATTTTCTTTTAAAGGTGCGAAGTGAGAAACGGTCGGTACTGTTACCTCTAGTCTAGAAGTAAACATATAAATATATAATAGCATCATTAAACAAACGCAAAAGTAACTTACAAACACCAAATGACTGTAACTTTTCCTAATAAAACGACTTTCAACACGATTATAATATCAATGAATTTCCAAAGAAATATAATTTATTTTGGTGGTTAATGAACAAAAAAGGTTCTAAACGATATTGCAATTAATAGTCGATTAATCATTCCGGGGCAATTTATTCAATAACTGACGATTTCAACCTGCTTTTAATGAATTGTTTTAAAGGTGAGAAGCTTAACTTATAACTTAGTAAAAGACTTATTGCAACAAGGTATACGTACGTATCAGGATCTCTAAAATTTGTCAGTGAAATTTTATTTGAAACTGATAGAAATAATTCCAAACCTTAAAAGACAAATATAATCTAAATATGAATCCCTACCAAACCCTTAAAACTTATAATATGAACGACCAATGTGAGTTTGAACTTAACATAAAAATAATAAAATACAATACTAACTAAGTGTTTCTAATAAGAAAATTACTTGGTTTGTTAATTGTTCAAGATAAAGTTTATTTCGCTGTGAAAATTTGAATTAAGTACTGAAATTATCTCGAGAGAGCATCTAAGACTTTGGACCGCAAGAACTATAATTAACAAACAGGTCGTTTGTCTAATTATTAGTTTCTTGGTTAGTGTTTCGAACTACACTAGCTGCGGTTGGCGGTAAACTACATTGTTGTCAAAAGTCAAACATGTTTGGGCCAAATTAAAATATTATTTGCTAGCTTTTACGAAACACCTCGAGTCATTTGAAAGCCTAACTTTTCGTGATGTCGCAGAACACCTCTATATCTATCTATCCACAAAATTTATATTATACTAGCGCTCCGCCTCAGCTAAGCACGGGCATTTGTAAAGATCCCTATTTATTTTGAAAATAAAATATAACCTATGTTACTCTTGGATATTGTAGCATCCAACGGTGAAAGAATTTTTGAAATCAGTATAGTTTTTGAGTTTATTCGTTACAAACATACAAATACACACACATGTAACATACAAATCTATCCTCTTTATAATATTACGGTAGATGTAGATTAATAAATTTTCATTATTGCGAAAAGTTGTCATTCTGAGAGCGTTTATTTATAATCTTATAGTATATAAACAAAAATGATAGGTATCACTCGCAAACATATGGGAAAATTACTTTTACCGATATATTACCTTTATAATAAGTCTCTTTAATCTTCCGATTTATTTGCATAGGATGGATACATGTTATTCCTCAAATACAAATATTATTTCTATTTTAAGAATTATGTTTCAGTTTTATATTACAAACATATAAAACTTTCTTGTTTAGCAGATGCGAAACTGTTTAAGTAGACTGCAAGACCGATTTAAATGTTGTATCTTAGTTAGTTTGTGATCGAGGGAACGATAATAATATATTATAGTATTTACTACTGAATGTAATTACGCGATAAAATCAGGGGCTAAAATATCATATAGGCATAACGAAACCTTTAAAAACAACTCACGCTTAGGTTATTACTTTTTCAGGAATAACAGACAAAAAATTATATAAGTACTTAAGTACAATTGCCTGCTGCTAGAAAACGTGACGAGAAACGCTTGTAGGTTCACTGGCCCACCAGATTAGACTGACGTAACAGTCATCCTAACAATTGTTTTTGTTTAATTTCATGGGCATTTGTTACATTTTGTTTTAGGAAATTGTTGTTTACACAATTTAAATAGTATAGAACGTGCCGTGAATGTTCATGGCTTGCTTTGTATATTATTTTTGTAAATATTAAGAAATTTTAATTTGTACCGTAAATGTACTGTATTAAAATTAAAACAAAACTCGTAAAACACCAAAATGCGACGATTTAACGGCGTACTTTCGCTGATATTTTCATACATTTCCACGATGTTCGAATACCTGACCTTAAAAGGTAAACATCATTCCACATAAGTGTGCTTCTTAACATTTGGCTCATTGTGTTATTCATTAGAGCCCAGAGGTTGAACAGAATTGATTAATTTCTGATGATTGTGCAGAAGAAAAGATTAATGAATACCCCGTTTTCTGATGAAGCAGTACTCTACACCCGTTCGATTCCACTTTCGATATCTTGAAGAGCAATAACGACTTATTGCAATGTGTAGTGTCCTCCAATTTTTCGATAAAGTCGCTATACAAACACTATTCAATAAAATAGTAGTACGTCATTTGCGTTAAATCGCCATTCAATAATACTGCTAAAAGAACTTTGTAAATGTCCAATAACCCCATTCACGTTTAATTCAACATCTGCAAATATACACCAAGTTATTCCCGAGACAAAGAAATAACCCATCTTGTACTTTAGCTTTTTGCATTATACACAAAGGTTATAAAAGACAAAACTACACGTCCCCCGACCATTTCAAGTTTATAGATACCTACACAGACACTTTGATATTTGTATGTTAATTTTATTGTAACTCCTACGAAAAGATGGGTAAAAGTGTGGATTATCGACAAGGGACAGAGTAATGAAACAGTATTCAAGCCACAAACCACTCGTTAGTATAATTTTATGTTCTCGTCGAGATTCAACGATCTGAGTGACCATTGCAGAAAATAGTGACGCGAAATCACAACTTGTTGCATGACACGAGGGCGCACCGCTTTCCGACCGTTCACGTCGCGTCGAAGCCTCGCTTTTGGTACGGTCAACAAACTCTTTTTTTAACGATTACTCTTGAAAATAATTCCGATCGTACCGAATTGGATATTACTAAACTAAATTATTTTTAATTTTTAAATTACGAAAATTTCTTGAGTACGAGTTATACAGAAAATAATTATTAAAATTGTGATTTATTAAAAATTCAGTTGAATTATTTATTTGTTGATTTATTTAAAAGTCGGACCATAGAAACAATGTATCAATGTACATGGAACAATGTATTTCTAAATGATAGATAGATTTACTAAATTCATATTACGACCTCCGTGGCGTAATGGTTACCACGCCAGACCGCCACCCAGGAGGTCCCGGGTTCGAATCCCGGTCGGGACATGATGAAAAACACCTTTTTCTGATTGGCCTCGGGTCTTGGATGTTTATCTATATATGTATTTGTTATAAAATATAATATCGTTGAACTAGTGTCCCATAACACAAGTTTCGAACCTACTTTGGGGCTAGCTCAATCTGTGTGATTTGTCCCTATTGTATAAAAAAATAAAAAATATATATTGAACCCAAGCATGCAACTAATTATATTTGCTGTGTGTACCATACCAATATTATTATCTTCATGGAAGACTAATATTCGTATTGGAATTTAATTAATTTACCTAAATATCGTCTGTCAAATTAAACAGGAAGCCAAATCTCACCTATAAATGTAATTCAGTAGGTGCTTACCTAAATATTCAGAAATTTAGTCTAAATCAAAACTATGTGACATGCCATGAAGAAATAAGAAATAATTTTATATAAGTAAGTAACATGCTGTCACACTTTCTTTTTAACTCGGAAATGAAATCAAGAGAAAACTAATCTTATAGCTTTCTTTTTTTTCTCTCGTAAATAAAATACAATTAGATCAAATAAAAAGATTGAACTACAGTCTAATCCTAACACAATCCCGTCACGACTTCGCTGACTTACACAAAAAATTACCGTTGTTATCTTCCATACAATTTAGCATTATGAACATGAATTTCGTCAGTTTAAATAGTTCCTTACGATGAGTATTATATGTTTTTCTTTGTTGTTTTTAAACTTCATAACTCAACAGTTATAAAAAAATTTTTTTAGATAACGTACCATAAATTCAACATATGAATAATTATGTCGTTTGTATGTAACGTTATTAGTGACGAGAGAATGATACTCATGTGTGGAGGATTTTGGAGGTATTAAACCCTGTCGCTGTTTTAACGTGACCTTTTTTTAAATGTACATTTTATTAAGGCTTCATCTCCGCCAACTTTAATGATATAATCGTTTTTGCCATTAATTCTATAATTTATCTACCTTACTTACCTAAATTAACTATGAATGTAAAGTATATCCATATTACGAAACAGTCGACAAGTATTATATTTGCGATTCACTCATAGAGACATCTGAACGTAAACTTTAATTATCCTATAGATACTTGTTTTACAATATCGGTTTTGTCTTACTGCAAGTGCATTGGTCAAACATAATTTATTCCCGAAAAACGAAATGTATTTCAACTAAATTCGTATAGCCGTGAGTATGAGTTTGTGTAAAAAACATCTATTTAATCTCAAACTATCACATTTTATATAGGTACTTACCTAACTTAATTAAAATTAGGGGCTCACAGTTAATAAAAAAAATAAAATCGATTGTCGTTATTCACTGAGTAATAAGAGGGTAATATGAGTTTCGAACTTCGTTTTACATCTGCGCGAGCAAGTCGTGTTGGCGACAAGTATAGTATTTAAGTCACTAACTCGGATGTTCAGTCAAAAGATTGTAGTAACTGGTCATTGTTATGCGCTTCGTCATATTCTTTGATTCGGGGTCGTGAGCTAGTCTTCTTAAAGCCCGCGATAAAGACGGGAAACGTATTATTCCCGATCTCTTTTGTTTTTTCTACACGAGCAATTTGAGTCTCCCACTTTCAGTATCTGAAATCCCAATAAAATAGTCTGAATTGTCTTTGTATCTGACATTTATGATTTTTCTCAGAACTAGACTGTTATCAAAAGTTACATAAGTCTGCTATTTATTAACAGAGGGAAATTTTGTGAAGTTGTAGTAACTAGTTTAAATACACTATAGTTGTAGTTATTCTCTTTTTTGTCTCTCTCTCATTTTTCAAGAATTACATGAAGTGCGAAAGTGACAGAACGTTATATACCTACTTACTTCTTATATTATGGGTTATTTAAACGACAGATGAGCTATTAGTTCCCCTTAAAAAAGTTAGTTCGCGGTCAAATATTTCTATCTGGTAAAGATAATTCACGATAATCATTTTTATCACTCTTCTACTCGATTATAATATAAATAATTGTTCAATTCGGACGAAACCGTGTCCGGTGGCTAGTATTTCCTTTTCGTTATTTAGGCTGCATTGTGTTTCGTAAACGGAAAACGATTAGGTTCTTTTATGTCAAACAATTTCTTAAATAACCGAAGAACCACTTTAAATCAGTATACCGGTCATAACAATAACCATTCTTTGGTTTTAAGTACCCATTATATCGTTATAAGAAAAGATATAAAATATTACCTCCCTTGATACCCTAAAACTCCATTATTTCCGAGGTAAGCTATGTTGTCTCGTATTCGAGGATTTTTAAATGTTTTCAATTGTAAGCTGCCATTTTGTCCAAAAAAAATTATAATAGGTTTATACTTACCAAAAATACTTATGTTAGTTATAAAATAAGGCTCTTTTTATCAATAATGTCATCAACTTATTATTTTATTTATAAGCATAAGTGTTAAAGTACTTATTTGAATTGATTATTATTACATAAATGCCATGTCGTAGTTATTTATATTTCATTCTGAACAAAAAGTCAATGTTCGGTGTGTTTTTACCTTAACTAAAAGTGATTTAAGCATAATTTATACAACTCTAAGCATTTAAACATTCTAATGTAATTTGATATAATAAGACAAAAAAATATTATTGTAGACACTCAAACAGAGTTCCAAAAATAGAAATGTTGACTCAAATGATAGCCTATTACAAGTGGAACACCTATTACGGGGAGTATTCCAAATGACATCATAAATGATCCATTCTACGACGTAGGGCACATTTATCAAACGATTCAACGAGCTGATCCCTTAAGTCTCCGAGGATCGTCTGGGCGCTTACTGACTGATGTTTTAGCTTTTAAGTAAGAATTTAAATGGATGTCATTTGGAAAAATTAATGGGAAGGTAACGCCCCCGTTCGGCACCTTCTACAAATAGCTGTCATATGATTACGAGCGAACATTCGCGTGTCGTGCCTATAATATTTTATTATCTATTACACATTATATCGATAAGGTACTGTTAACGTCTTGTTGCTCAGAGACTTTTATTTTGTGTCGTCTGAAACATTTACAGTTTGTATTATTAAAAATGTCCCAACTCTATTATTTTGCGTAGCATATCGTAAATTCGGCTAATGGGGTATTATGTTTGTAATTGTATGTACAACTAGCTTTTCCCCGCGGCTTCGCTCGCGTTTAATTTTATGACATAGATCTCGTTTGGCAACAAAACAACACATAGCACGACTTGTGGCGGCATCTGTTGGCCGATAGCCCAACCCATACAGCGCCCTCTATAGTAGAAAAAATATTTTCCCATTGGAATGACATACTTTCACGGGATAAAAGGTATGATATAAAAGCCTATGTTGGGCTCTGTACCCCTGACAATATATGTACAAATTTTCATAATGATCAGCTGATTAGTCAAGCCGTGAAGGAATGACAAACAAACTCACTTTCTCATTTATAATATTAGAATGATTAGTATGAAGTATGATAGGCTACTTTCTCAATTTTCTAACAAAATCTCTTGGAACGTACTTTGAGAATTACAGTCTATTTTTTTTTTCTATATTTCTTAGCTTAACATAAAGTAATTTACTCTTTAACATCTTCAAATATGTTTTATTACGGTGATTATTATTTTAAATAATAATATTATCAAAAAATACAATTTATTAATACAGTCAAGTCCATGAATAAAATAAGAATTATTTTATTCATTCATGACTCGTTTTGATAAAATTATATTGGTTCTTTAGAACGAAGGTTTGATCAATCGACAAGGGTAAAAAGTTTTCTAATAATCCTTTTTTTAAACTAACATAGTAACCACATATTAACAGTCTTTATTCATTGAAACATGTACGAAATACTCAAGGCTTTGAAAACAAAATTATATTCTCTATCAAACTTACAAAAATAAAGTACATTTTTTCCTCACAAGAAACGTAAGGCCGAATCTTTCTCCACAGTCTGATTCAATTATCTAAATCACATCGTACAATGTGAGATTTTCCAAGATCCAGACATATGTCACAGTATAAATTATAGTACCACATCTTCAAACAAACAAAAAACTGCAGCGATTCATTTTGCATTAATTTAATCACACTTTCTATTTAAGCGTTATAATTATTTCACAATTCAGATTGACCAGGCTCAAAACAACAACTGTTAAAGCAATATGCTGCTATCTCGCTCGAATTATATTTTGTATGAGCAAGATAGCGCTTGATATTAATAATTTTAACTGTTTTTGTTACGAGAATAGGCACACTAACTCTACCACTATATATAATAATAATAATAATCTTTATTTCATTTCTCCACAAAGTTTTCTTACTTCACTATTACATTTTGTTTATATCCAAAAACTTCATACAAATTATAAAAATTATGACGGTGTGACTACGACACGTTTACTCGCTGCCTTTAGCGTCTACCGGCTCTGCTTATAGCGTCAGTTAAGTATTTATTATTTGGGTATTTATTTGGGTATCGATATAATATGCTTGTTGAATGCAAAATGAAGTATTTATACATATAAAAATGCCTTACTGCATCTATACTGCGTCTCTGTGGAAACTATGCCGTTTGTATCCACATCGCTTTGCATCACAGTCGGTCCAATTTGTCCGCACATAACGTTGATAACTTCACTACAAGTTTCTTAGACGATATCATGTCAAAGCAATTGAGCGAATGAAACACATAACTTTGTTAGTTTTCAATCTTCTTTCTCTATTGATATCGAACTTTTGTAACTGAACTAAACAATTTTTTTCAACGATCTATCAATATTATTTATCAACAATTTAATGGAAGTCTTGACTGTCGGAAAATGAAAAGAAAAAGAATTCAGGTTTGACATCTAAAAACATTTTTTAAATTCTAATATCGATACTTCCAGGATATAATCTTTCTCATTTGGTAAATGTGCCTAAAAAATAATAATGTAATGCTACAACCTATTTTAATTGGTTTCATAAATTGTATTACAATTGATAAATATTATAACGTCGTAGCAGTTTCGTAGACCCTCTACGTCTATTTTTTACATCTTTGATGTCTTTCTTTAGTTACTAGCTTTTTTCCCCGCAACATCGTCCGCGTTAAGTTCCGGACCCGTTCCCGTGGGAACCACATTGAATTTCGGGAAAAGCTATAGCCTATGTCACTCCCTGATAATGTAGCTTTCTACTTGTGAAAGAATTTTTGAAATCGGTCCAGTAGTTTCGGAGCCTATTCATTTCAAACAAACAAACAATCAAATCTTTCCTCTTTTTAATATTAGTATAGATATAAATCTATACTAAAATAATAAGATTTGATGTGTGCTCCGCTGAATACCATGACGGTGCCCCAAGTGGCAGAATGGTGGCATATTCAAATATCGTTTCGACGGACTCTTCGTATTACTTTTTTCAGTAACTAATCAAGCAATAAATATTTTATTAAGAATTACTTTTATTCTAGTATAATAATTCCATAGTCTAATAAACTACAGACAAAGTTATTATATTAACTTCAATCCATTGTGATAAAACTTGACAATCTTGCAAGTACTATTCAAACACTGAAAGAAATCTAGAAGAGTTAAGAAAGCACTTTCTTGAAAACTGGGCCGCCCTGTCACGAATGGAAATTGAAATAGCAGTCGCATTTTTAAATAATTGGGTTTAATTAGATTGCCTTGGATATGAGCCGGTTTCTGAATTCTGAAGCAATCTATTGAAATACGAATAAAACAAGGAAAAGGAAGCAAGTTTTAAAATTGTATCTTATGTCTACAAAATAAATATCTATATTTCTATCTATATCCATTAGTGTGTTTGTTTGAACGCGCTTATCTAAGAAACCGCAAACCATCAATATGTATCTATCTGTTTTCCTTAGAAAGCCAAATTCTTAATTAAGTAAAATTATTTCACAATACGCTACGGATATAGAAGCAGGCGAAGACACAAATTACAGCTAGTATACATGAAAGAAAAAGTTTTTATGAATATTTTAACCACAAATTTTAAAGTTAACATTTATTTGCCATCGCCACCGGGCAGGCGAAAGAAGGTTTATTTACGATAAATATAACATAAAATAACATAATATAAACTTCTAAGAGGATTAACTACATAAACATCTGGAAGATTCAGCCGTAGAACCTCTACGAAACCGCTACGAAACACTTTTGAGTACCATTATTTATTTTACTTACATAATATTTAAGTCATAAAGTAGCATTGTCGTTAATTCTTTATTTACTTCACAAATATAAAAAGTCATTAATTCAAGTCAATCTTTTTTAAATGTAAGGTATCTTTCGTAGGCGGTCTACGAAAAAAGTCGTAGATAAAGACGCTTAAGAAATATTATAATAATACGATAAATACTTTGATACAAATCTTCTGTAAATATGCGACAAGGCTTTTCTCGCTATCTTTCCCGGTTTATCTGGATTCCCCGCGACTTATGCAACAGGATCATGAATATAATAAGGCGACAAAGAAGTTGATATGTTTGTAACCCTCTCAAAGGAATAGGAAGTCTAAAAGAGCGTAAAATTTGTGGTAATGAAAAATTTTCTTTCATGTACGTAGTGGTAGCTAGCTATAGAGATTGTGTATTTAAAAACTGCACTTGTAAACATACCCTTTGATAAAAGGCCTTTCAAAGAAAACTATCAAAAGATCGGACACAAAACAGGGTCCGTCAAAAAGCATGCTTATCTTATATCATATTATCATGCTTATCTCCATCCAACTTTACCAAAGTTGAATGAGCCGTCATGCACAATGACGACACGCGGCGATAATATTATTACCTCCAAAGGGATTTATTTAAGCATATAATGGTATCTATGTTTTATGACCTGACCTAGTTTCCTCCCGCATGGACGCAAAGACCAAATTCAACAAGTGTGAAGCCACTGTTCTGAGCATCGTAGACTGACACAAAAGAGCGTGCTGGTTATTTGCACTCCGTAAAACAAGGCTAAAAGTGTACAACAAATACACATTTTATAATTCAATAAAATTATATTACTTTAAATCAAGGTATTCAATAAACAATATAGGTAATTGATTCAAGATTACCTTGGAATAGGTACAATTCAAAAATAGTAAAAAATATTGATTTATTTGCCTGTTGTCAAGGGAGTAATGGCTCGTTACTAAGTCAATAACTATGTCTCAAAAGAAAAAGGAAATATATCAAAACAATTGGTTCCTGGAACCATTATTTTAAGAGCTCAAAGCCAATAAAGAAACAATCAAACGTTGTAAGGAATCCTATAGATTTGTGAGCATAAGGAAAATAAATATGAAAAAATAGCCGTTGTGTTTTAATTTCTATGTTAAGTACATTTCAAAATATATGTCTGACCAGACAGAAAACCTGTCTTGTGCAGAGCCACCCACCTTTTCTGACAGCGTCCATTATTGTTTAAGAATAAAGTATTCAAGGCGTCTTTACGTAAACCTATTTTACTGAATTGTTTTGTAAATTCTTGTTGTGATATTTAACCTTCTGAAGTCGGTAGCCTTTACCGCATTTGTGATAAATACTTATTGAATTTTCCACAACTGTACAAAGGAGAGTTGGTTTGTTCATAATATAAATTATTGGAAAAAATGTTTTGAAATTCAAAAGGAATTAGGGAAAATTGACTTTAAAATATTACATTTTCATCAATAGATGTTTATTGCGTTTCTCAGAAATTATCGAAAATTACGTTTTCCGGTTATTGTTCTCAATCTATTTAAGATTAGTAGATTTTCTTACAGTTTTCTATTGAAAAACTGTGTCTTATGTTATAAAATACAAATACACATATATATATAATTTGATAGAAGATTGTGAAAGACAAGTGGATACCATCGCCGACACAATAAACCCAATATCGTATTAGTGGACGTTTACGACAAACTAGACGAATAACACAGTTGACATATTCTATTCTCTTATAAGCCCCACATAAAGATCGGGAATATCTATAACCTCGAAAACAAAAGGGATAACTTTATTACTTATATGAAATATAAGAACAACTGCACATTTTCATGAAGTAGCCTATCTTGGATCCTTTTTCTGTTCAATTTTAAACAATTCACACCGCATCATTACGCACCGCACCTAATACTTTATGTAAACAAAGTATACCACGAATAATGAACACTTTTTGCCCTTTGTGTATCCATTCTGGACTGGAAGTAGGATCCGCACCAAATGATCTACTTGACTAGAATTTTACTGGAATTTAAGAATATAATAAGTATCGACGGCTCATCTGCCCACCCGCCAAGACGAGCCAATCGGAGCGCAAGGGCACTACCTACCTTTTCTCAAAACGTTTCGTCGTTTTTTTGAACTCCCATAATTTTGGTTTGGATGATGCTAAATAGTTAAAAATTTCAAGATATAATAACACCAGTACAATTATTGAACATTCAAAATTTGAATGTCGTAGCTATTATACTTTAGATTTTATTAATGTCTAAAAACCCCTCATTTCGTCACTGATTCACTCACTGACTCACTGATCATCAAAATTCTTAAGGTACTTCCATTTTGCTACATTCACATAGGCGTAAGGTGAAAATTTTATAAACTATTCATCATCATACTTTTCTGTTATACATTAGTTCTTGTAGTATGTAACGAAACGGCAAAGACACATATTTTGATTAAGGTGTAGAGTTTGTGAAGTTAGACCTTGTAGAGGTAGGGCGTGTAGAGTTTGAAGCTTGGCTCTACATGAGATCTGACTTTTTGACAGTGCGAGATATGGTCTCGTCTTGGCAACATTTTACATGAAAATGTTTTTGGTGGGATCCATTTGTCTACATATATTTGGTAAAACTGTTGTATTTTGCTTGAGGTTTATACATTATGTGCAAGAGGTGTTTAGTTTAATGATCCTATCGATTTTATTTTTTAGTTTATTTTATTAGTTATGAGTTAAATACAGTATAAATAATATCGTAATTTAAAAAAACAGAAGACCCGTATATCGCTGGATAAATAGCAGTTGACAGAACATCCAATCTCCTCATATTTTCTCAGGCACAACATTGGCATGTCGAACGTTTACGTTATGACCAGTTGGAAGCTACCTGTATACAACTTCCTATCACTATCTTTAGCCTCTTTAGGTCGTCCGATTGCCATGTAACCAATTAGCAATCTCAATTATATAAAATAACTTTAGAGTTTACATAGTTTGACTATCAATAAACTGGATCTAGTGCCTGCGGGGCGCTAGAATAAATCAATACAATTGATTTATTGTGTAAGGCAAACAGTGATAAATCAAAGGCGGGCGCGGCTGCCACACTTCAGTAGCCGTGACGTTTTAAATAAAACCAATTGATGTGGTTGAAAGAAGTTGGTTGTAAGGGATCTGGAAAATACAATCTTTTAAAAACAAAATAAAAGGTATTGCCTGCCTGCCCTTTCTAATAGTTTTCCCCATTAGTACTTTTGCGGTCTATTTCTTGGATATGGACACATGACACTTCACAAGTTACACTAACTGCGTTGAATACATAGTATATTTATTTATATATATTTATTAGTGAACGTTTCCGACAATTTCCGTGTTGTCTAAAAAATTTCAGCTAATTTTCGGTAACCGTAAGTAGGTAAGTACTTAATTGTTACACAATTTATATAAAAATAATGTTGTATTAGTTTAAGTTACAGTGTAAATGTTTTGCATAAAATGTTCCGATTAAATAGGTATTGTTTAAAAATAAGAAAATCCTTTTATTAACACTGTATGAACCTATCTACAATTTAAATTCTTATCTGATTCTTGTGTTATCCCAATAAAACGATATTTCATTATGATAAAATCAGAGTCATTTAAATTACGTAGGTTATTAAGGTTTTCGCAGAATTAGAACAAAACTTTGCAATTCACACAATTTATAGATTTATTATTGACTAGAGGACCGGGCGGTAATAATAAATCTTCGCACGAGTTTTACTAAAGATCCCTAATTTTAAAATATATATAATAATATACCTAGCCTATGTTACCCGGGGGTAACGTACGTACCTTCCCGATGGTGAAAGAATTTTTGAACGGTCCAGTTGTTTTTGAATTTATTCATTACAAACATACACACGCACACACACACACACACACACACGCACACACACCCACACACGCACACACACACGCAAACACACACACATACACACACATACACATCTTTCCTCTTTATAATAGTAGTGTAGATATCGCGAGTCGCGACTACTAATATATATTTTTATCGAATTGCGTCAAATGAAGTTGGGAAGTTAATCGAGAAAGAGAGTGTGGACGGACTCTTCGTACTACTTCGGCTACACTTTTTCTTTCTCTTTGAACTTCGTGCCTAACATGACTTTACTTCGGTCAACTTTCCAACAGTGTAGAGCTAGTATAATGACTATAGTATGCTAAGTAAATGGTATGGATTGGATTTAAAATTGATTACATTGTTTGAAAAGCGCGAAGCTCGTTTTTGCTGAGTAAATCAGACATATAGCCCTCGAGACCACGAGCTCCAGTTCTGTCACAGGTTTTTGTCACACCTCACACATTCCGTTTGGAATCGAAGCCAAACAAAAAATCCAATCCCTCTGGGCTTTCCTTTACTTTCCCGTTTACTTTCACCGTCTATTATCTCACAAAAACGCTGACAATCACTACGTCATTTAAGTTTACGAAGTTCTTCATAGCTAAAGGCGTGATGGTACTTCAATGTGTCTATCGGGAGTCGTCAGAAGATGCAGAGGAAGTATTTACTGCTTATGTAATAAAAAAAACATTGCAAACAATAACTTACTACCCAAGCATTATGCGCAATCATTTATACTAATAATATAGAGTAAAGTTTGTGGAGGATGAGAGGGGAAATCAATGGATCTAATGAAACGATTTTGAACATTATTTTATCAAAAGAAAGCCACATTATTTGTAGATATTAACCCGAAAAAGCCCACTTAAAAAGATAAATAACTAATATACATATTTTTTTGTAAACTATACAACACATACTAAGGTATTTATTATCCAAGTGTGTAGTAAGAAAGATAGTAATCTATCTGAATTAGATCGAAAGCACCCTTTGCCGACTTTGTAAGTCATTTATCACGAAGCATGTTAACGTAGCACTCTTTCTTTGCACCGTCAGTGGTAAAACGTACGTTTTCTGGTACATTTATGATACCTATCTATACGTAATATCATAAATACAGGTGGAAAGTTCTTTGCACAAAAATCTTCGGAACTAATGGTTCGTATTGAAAAAATATTTTACGTGTTGAATAGCCCATTTATGGAGGAAATTTAAGCTATAATTAGGCTATATAATATAAAAACTTCCGCGAATCAGCAAAATTTAATGATTAGTTTTGTTCTTATTTTACAATAGAATATGCTACAAATATAATCACGATGACTTTAATTTTAATTATGTAATTCGGTTCACAAATAAATATAGAGGTAATATGTTTTGGATTTCTGACTTATAAATCACATTTTACACTCAACTAAAAACACATTTGCCACTTTACAATGTGTAGTAATAAAATAGAGATCAAATAACAACATCTTCCTGTTTTGACTCAAGTAAGATGATATAGGTACGATGCTTCGACCGGATTTTCGTGATTTCAGTGACAGAGTAAAACCCTAACTATTATTTAATCTGCGGTAATAGCAACAGTCCGTAACGTCGTTTAGGTAATTTTATAAGACCCCTCGGGCCGTGACTCTTCGCTGACTATCGTACGTAACAGTCGACGAGTGTAACCTAATCCCCATAGGCAACGAAATGCTTTACTGAGTAATAACGTTTGTTATGACATTTTGTGATAAAAAAACTGTTTAATTATATAGCTTCTGGTTAGAGAATGAGATTAGGATACAAGGTATGCCAAAATAAATTAAATAGAATTCTTAAGGCGTGTACGCACGACCGAACACGAACATGGTGAACATCGAACACGAACACTTTGTTCGCACGTGCGTACCACTAACGAACATCAAACAATTTGTTCGTCAAAAATGTTCATGTCCATCCAATTTGGTTGTTCTGTGTGGACGATGTTCTCAGCACGACCGAGCAAGAACATTGTTAACACGAACATCGAACAAGGCTTGGTAGCCTCTTTTGTTCGACACCATGTTCTTGTTCGGTCGTGAGTGGTTGCGCGCGAACACAAGTAGAACTATGTTTGTAGGTGTACATGTTCCCTTTGCTAATTTACGTCCACACGTGCGAACCACATGTTCCGTGTTCGTGTTCGATGTTCACCATGTTCGTGTTCGGTCGTGCGTACACGCCTCAAATATAATTTTTTATACTCTTAAAAACATACCAAGCGTGTATTTTTAAGGATAAATAAGCTTAGACGAAGTGCATAGAAGCAATCGATTGTAAGGAGAAATTTATGATGCAAATGCGAGTATATCGGGACACAGCAGCTGCGCTTATGCACTGCTCTTTTTATGACCCGGGTTTAATCAGGAAGTGTAATTATCCGACGGTGGTAACATTTAAACGAAAAATCTTTATTACTAGCCACCGGTCCCAGCTTCGGGTTGCACAAAATAACCCACATTGTTTTACTTGTCTTTTAACAACATGCAATTGGAGGATAATAATAATTAAGTATTTTATCAGGTAACTAATAATAAGTACTAAGTGAAGTCCTATTTGCCAAATAAAAGTCAAAAACTGTGGGGTTTAATAGTTATAATATGTCAGTCTTTTAAATAGATTTTTTACCAAACCGTACTACATTTTTATATGAGAGTTTCAAGAACATAAATATGTTTTAGAAGAAAAAAGGAAATCGAAAACTACTTGAAAATTAAAAACCTTCGCAGCAATTTTAAACAAACTTTTATATGTTGAGTGAAATGCGATGGTTTTTGCCCAAAGAGGGATCCATTCCTATCTGTAATTGATTTACTCGAAGTACTGTTTGTAATATCGGAATCAATTTTATATCTCTAACATTCCATAACACTGTATTTTAATGTAGTTTTCATTTCCGCAACCAAATATTATTTGTTAAAGTAAATAATACAGGCGTGTGAGCGCATCTTGAAACTAGAATTAGAATAAACAACAATATTGTGGAATTAATTGTTACACAATGCTCACAGGATCACAGTTTTAAATATTAAAGAAAATATCCTTACTAATATTATAAACTAGCGAAACCCGCGCAACTTCGTTTGCGTGTATCCCGCTTTCCCGTGGGAATTTTGGAATGTATGATACTTTAAAACCTTCCCCTTGAATCACTCTATCAATTAAAAAAAACCGCATCAAAATCCGTCGCGTAGTTTTAAAGATTTAAAAGCATACAAAGGAACATAAGGACATAGGGACAGAAAAAGCGACTTTGTTTTATACTATGTAGTGATGAGAAAGTGAGTTTGTTTGTTATTCCTTCACGGCTTGACTAAGCAGCCGATCATTATGAAAATTTGCATACATATTGTTAGGGGTGCAGAGCCCAACATAGGCTACTTTTTATCCCGTGAAAGTATGTCGTTCCATTGGGAAAATAATTTTTCTACTATAGAGGGCGCTTTATCGGCCAACTGATGGCGCCACAAGTCGCGCTATGGTAGGGGTTGTTTTGTTGTCAAACGAGATCTATCTATACAGTCATAAAATTAACGCGAGCGAAGCCGCGGGGAAAATCTAGTTCTTAATAAATGATAATCGTTATCATCATCTCAGCCACAAGAAAACTGCTATAAGTAAATGATGACCAATGATAAAACTTCACGAAAAATCATCAATTCACATTTAATCTTTTTTTCATTGAAAAACAAAATGAACGTTTTTATACTGTTCAACTCAAAAAAGAGTAAGGCACCTTTTTGAGCTCATATAACTCTCTAAAGTGGGCAAAGTTTGATCACTTCAAAAGTTAATTATGTTTCCAGTTTTGCCTAAAGCATCCTTGCGGTGCCGATGGAAATATTAAACTTTAATGCTAACAGCGGCTTACTAAATCGGGAAACTTATGAGTGGCAATATGTTTGTGCATTTTAAATGATTCACTTTAAAATGAGTTTAATAAGAAAGTGAAATTGAGTCAGGTCTCAAAATATTGCAATCCTTCAGTAAAAAATATTGTGTACCTACTTATATTTTTATTATTAACCAATAAATAAACCCAGCTCCTTTCTCGAACTTATATCTCAAAGAAAATCTTTAAAAAAAGTTAAATTAATTCTGTATTCATATCACAGAGAAATCTGAGCGTTGGTTTTAAAAGTAACAGCAAAAGTATGAAAGTGGCGAAACTCACGATGAGCTCGACATTGCGATAATCTCGTGACAAAAAGTTTCCTCAACCATCGAGATGAATGCAAAGAATGTACACTGAATCCCAACGACGTACGATTAACGAACAAGTTTAACATTCGCCTGATGCCGCCGCTTAGCAATATATAAGCTTAGACTTGTACCTAGTTGTAAGACATTGTTGGCACGTTTGCGGCTTGTCTCGAAAGTAAAATTAACTCAGATGTAAGAAACTGCCCAAAGTTGAGTCTATGGCGACATAAGCAATAAATGCACAGTCAACAAAGGAAGGACGTATGCAGGTAAAATAATTTAAGTTTTCTAAATTTGATTCAAGTGTGCGTAGAGCATTCAAGTTCGCTAAAAACTGCATGATAGGATTTACTCGAATTTTTTTGGTGGTTACATTATTTTCACAAAAATCTTTGTTCCGAGTTCTCTGTGTGGACTCCTATAAGTAAATACCTATGTATTTTCTATGACTTTTCAAAATGGAACTTATTACGATGACACGTAATTGTACATACAACCGTCCATTGTTTAATTCAACATTATGGACAATGTGTACACCGACTGAACATAAAAGGTCAGTGAAAATTTTTGAGCCTTTGCATACGGCGTTTTTTTTATACGCCGACGTGCGGCGGCGATTTGATAATGATACCGGTCGTTCTCTGTGCGATATCAGCGCGTATAGTACGCGCTTCATTCGCGCTTTTGTATCGATACAAACGCACTTCAAACTGCTCAGGCTGGAAAGGCTGCAAAAGGGCGCTATTGAGGGGTGCGCATACTACGCCCACCGGCGCCGAGCTACGGCAACATATGCAAGCACACAGCGAATTTTATAGTGTTGGACGCGCGTTACCTATGCACAAAAAAACGTTCGTTAAAAGGCACTTAGGTATTTGAAATATTAGGGAACTATATAATTAATATCTTTCCGGTAAATGTTTACATACTATTAAGATAACCTTGACCATGTAGACTGTATACAGTAATCAAATCATTTATGTTAAATAAACAGAACAAAAGACGGGGAAATCATGACTCGCATTATGTACACAATGATACGAATAATGACAAAAACTGAATTTTCCTAATTTAGATAATGTGCGTAATGTCTTACTCAATCCAAACATAATGACGAATATAATTACATACATACATACAAATCGTAATACCTACAAGTAGAATTTACTGGATAAAAATCTCCAAAACTAGACTTTTACTTTTATTATATTAGCATTTTTAAAATTAGCCTTCTTTCTTGTTTTACTCATAAATGGTAAAGTAATATCATTTTTACTTTGCAGCCATTAAAAGTATAGCAGCGCCTAGAAGCCCCTTTACCCATGCACTTTGAATCTAGGAAATCTATCTGTAAAATAAAGACTCATTCTAAATATTGGTAAAAGAATCAAGAATAGATTAATACTTTCAGAGATTACCTATAAGATCAGAACAAACTTGCTCGCACATTACCGTTTTACAATGGAAGATAAAACCGTTGGTACACGCATAAAAGTAAATGAAAACTGAGAAATATATGTTTTCTAAATGCTAGTAAAATGCACCATGAGTACTAGGTAAGTATTGTCGTTTATGACAAAAATTACTAGATCACAAAGAGTAGCTAAGCGTGTAAATAGCCGTTATGCACTAATTATTCAAAGCACTCCTGAAGTCCATTGTTCACGTCGATCCCACACACGGTCGTTTGTTTCGCATTCATGTCTCCAAACTTTCACAAGCACAGTGCTCGTTATTATGTTTAAAAGCACAAAATTCAAGCTTTAAATCCGTCCAAGAATGTAGGAAACGGAATCAAGGATATTTCCCGGATTTTAATCCCCTTTTCTTCTTCGAATGATTTCATAAATAATATTTTATCACTATAATTATTCTACTCAAGTAATTGAGATAGCACCTTCCATAAGTTATTTATAAAATTAAATTATACTTCTCACTTTCCGAAATACTTAATATTATATTACAGAGTGCTTAGTGCGAGTTTTTTTGATCACATTCGAACGGGTTAACGTTTAAAAGCCGACTGAATAAAAAAAAAGATTCATATTGTCAATTTACCAGATGCGTGTTACATATTATTATCCAAATTAGCCGGGTTACTCACATCAAAATGTGAAAGACACATAATTTTGATATGTCACACGCGTCTTATAAATTCGCAACATAAGAATTCTTCTCTATTTAGTCGGTTTATTAACGTTGACATGATCGAATGTGACGAAAAAACTCGTAACTCTGTTTTAATTTATTATGCTGTTTATTACACGTCAAACTAAAATAATACTTTTAAATATAATCCTAATTACTGTTTATAAAAAAATTATATTAATTATTTTATTTTATTAGTACTTAGGTAAGTATATAAAGACGGATATGATAGATACAAGCGACTATTACAAATAAAATAGATGGATATAAATCCCAGAGAACAATTTATACTTGTATTTATCTAGTTTTGACCTGAGGCCAGACTGATTCAACGTCGCGACATATCTAATGGTTACATGAAAATATATAATACTAAAATGTAACAAATTAATTGAGTAATGAGTAGCATGTTTGACAATTTTTATGTACTTATTGTAGATATTTTCTTTTTACCGAAGTCAAAATCTCTATAACGCTGTGCTCTTAACACAGAACGACGAGCCGAGACGAGTGTGTCGCACTCTAAACGACATGCATGTTAAGCAACCCAGTGTTTGTAAAAATAAGTAGTTATAAGGTAGGTAGTTAAATTGTTTATAGAATAAACATTTCAACATATTAATTACTAGCTTTTTGCCCGCGACTTCGTCCGCGTGAAGTTCCGGATCCGTTGCCGTGGGAACCACATTGAATTTCGGGATAAGCTATAGCCTATGTCACTCCCTGATAATGTAGCTTTCTACTGGTGAAAGAATTTTTGAAATCGGTCTAGTAGTTTCGGAGCCTATTCAATTCAAACAAACAAACAAACCTTTTCCTCTTTACAATATTAGTATAGAGTATAGATTTATAATGTTAGAAAATATAATAATAAAACAATTTTGGTAATTATATAATATATTATAGAAAGTATGTAAATATAGTGGAAATTATATTAAAATAGAAAAGGTATTATAATGTAACAATAAGGTGGCTCACAGATTGTAGTTGCAATACCCTATTTAGATACCCTAGATTTAAACTGTACATGTACAATGAATGAAAATAAATAAATGGATGGCTTTCGTTATCTCGAGGATCTCCGTGCGATAGATGACAGTCGGTGGCCCTTACGCAACTTGAAAATACTGGCCTCCAGCAGCGTGGCATAGTACGCTCTAATCCCCTGCTGAAGGGAGACTTGTATTCCTGCAGTGGGATGATTGTGTTGATTTGATACAGATATCCAAAACAAAACCAATCCAAAACATATGTAAATATATATATAGGGACAATTCATACAGATTGAGCTAGCCCCAAAGTAAGTTCGAAACTTGTGTTATGGGATACTAACTCAACGAAATTATATTTTATAACAAATACATATATAGATAAACATCCAAGACCCGAGGTCAATCAGAAAAAGTTCGTTTTTCATCATGACCCGACCGGGGATCGAACCCGGGACCTCCTGGCGGTCTGGCGTGGTAACCATTACGCCACGGAGGTCGTCCAAATATACAAAAATTAAAAAATTAATGCAGTAATTTTATAATTTTTTCGACGAGAAAACTATAAGAACCAAAGATTGATTATAACCTACTATGAGAACTAAAATAATATTTATAAATTTTTTTTTTTTAGTCTAGATCCTATATTCAATTAAATAAATATAAAAATCACTTAAAATCGAGTAGCTTACCGGCTTACGAATTCTACTAATTGCGTTCAAATACCGCAAAATGATAAATTCAACTGCGCGTATGAATTGTAATGTCTATAATAATAGGTACTGTAATAATTCTCTTTAGCATGATAGTTAGGTACCTATCTAACCTTTTAATTTCTACATTAGTGCTCTAAATAGAACAGAAGAGTTGAGGTGGTTGCGGTCTTGCAAGTGCTGATGCCAGTACATTTAATTCAAGCATGCGTTCGCGTTCGTTAAAACTAAAAGGTTTGTGTTAAGTCAAACATAATTTTATACTGGAATATAATCATTTTAGGAGCTCAATGGCGTCGCTGTGTGTCGCACTCTAATATGAACATGCAAGTTAAGCGACAGCGACCCTAGCCAGCGTTTGGATGGGTTTTCGTTATCTCGAGCTTCTCCGTGCTTCGGAGGGCACGTTAAGCCGTCGGTCCCGGCTGTTGTCGATGAATGACAGTCGTTAAGCCAAGTCGGTGGCCTTAGGGCGGTTTGAAAACACCGGCCTCTGCCAATCCGCATTGGAGCAGCGTGGCAGAGTACACTCTAATCACCTTCGATTGAAGGGAGACCTGTATCCCAGCAGTGGGATGATTATGGGTTGATATGATGATGATGATAATCATTTTAAGACATCCATATTAGAAAAGCGAAAAGTCTACAACTGACTCGATTATATAAATGTGACAGGACAGAGAAAATGAATCTTTTCGATAATTCTAGAACGATTGCAAATGAGCGCATTACCTCTATATCTAACAAAAAATTTCGCAATAATCCTATTTTCAGGATCATTTAGAACATATGCCAAAACATGTTGACTCCACCCCACCTAACGTAGCACCTAAGTGAGCAGTAGTAGAATCCAGAAGTGAGACCTATCAACACCGCGAATAGATAATGCAGTGCAGCAATTTCTTTATTTATTACATACAGCAATAGAAAATTAAATGTTATTTTTAAAATAAGCTTCTATTACCTATCTTTTTGTTGGTCATTCCTGTTACGTTAACCAGCTGAATAAAAAATATTTCAATGTCTTTAAAAATTTATTAAGAAAATATTTAGTGTATACTATCGGCAATTTCTCCGTTTCCAGCTGTTGAGGCGAGAAAACATAAATTAAATTAAACTTTCATTACCCACTGGGAAACTGATTTCGTTTTTATTTCTTTTAATTTACCTTTTCTACTCACTTGCCGTATACCTATAATAAATTGTACATTTTAAATCTTCGCGTTTCAAACTCTTATTTATATGTGCCTAGCACATATAAATAATGGGTTTGAAACACGAAAGTTGGTTCGACTATTATTTACTATATCGAGCACGATATTTTTTATTATAGCGTCGATTTCCCATTTATTTCTTATATATATTTCATTCCAATCTCGTGAACAGGAGGGCTACTACGAAACGTAAATCCGATACTTCGGCCAAAGTATCGGAACAATTTTAACCATGAAATACAAGATATTTCTTCTTTTTTTTTATACCACAAAGGTGGCAAACAAGCATACGGCCCGTCTGTTGGTAAGCATCACCGTAGCCTACAGACTCTGGAGACCTGACTCAACGTAGGAATACAACATGGCCGAGACCAATGCTATTTGGCTACGTCTTCTGTAAGGTGGTCCATCCCCAGACGGGCTGCTCCGATTTGAGCGGATTATCCGCTGTGCGCTACCTCTCTTACATTCATTCATTTCATGGTTATTTTAGTATTTCGTTAAATTATATCCATGAAATACCTTGTACTTTATTGTTATTTTATTAGTTCGTTGAATAATAACCATGGAATACCTTGTATTTCACGGTTAAAATTCTTCCGTTACTTCGGCCGTAGTATCGGATTTACTTTTCGTAGTAGCTCTCCAGGTTCGATTCAATGCAAGGTGATTGAAAATTAAGATAAATTAATATTACCAGGAAAACGTGTCAAGTAAAACGCTAAATAGTTGATTCTATACTTTGATTGTTTTTAGTGGTTCTGTTAAATGCAGTCCTAAGATACCTATTTGCATATCGTAGAGTTACTTATATAATTTAATAGCAAATGGTAGGATAGCTTAAATAAATCGTTTAAGGGAAGCTTACTTCGGAGTATTTTAATTTGAAGGAAAATTTTTATAACAATGATAACAAGGAAAGTTACAAATGGACGCTAATGGGTATTCGTTTGTTGTGTAATACATTCTGTAAGACATATTTTACTTTGTGACGTTCAAACAAAAACAAACTTTATATTAGATTATTTATCCGACGGATAAAAACTTTCAAATTAATGTTTAGACATAGTACCTACATTGAAAACTTTAAGAAGTACAAATTGTAATATGTACGTGTAATTCAATCAATTTGTTCTCTAAAGGGCCACTAGTGCGAAAGTTTTGGGGTAGTTCTGATTTCTTTCATTCTACATGTAATTTAGGGTGCTGAATCCGAATCTGAGGTTTGCGAACCAAATTTCGTGACGCAACATTGAAAAAACCCACTTTTAAATTGTTTACTGAAAGGCTTTCAGTGAATTTCACCTAATTTTTTAGTTGATTTCAATAACGATCGAGTCACACGGAAAACTCGGAAGAATATTTACCGGGACCCATCATCGCCACCGAAGAACCTCAGTCAGCACCTTCTAAAAGGCAACAGCTCATATATTTTTTGCATAATTATAATTTGTAATATTATTAATATTGTAATATGATCATAAGTAATGATATTTTAAGTTTTATTTTGTTAGAGTCCTACCTTTTTTGATACTGAATTTTAATAAATTTAACTTTTTTCTTTTTTATTACTTGTGCAGTAAAAACTAAGAAAATTTTATCAAATAACAGTACTCTAAAAAAAAGTTTTAGAATGTAAAAAGTGGGTTTTGCAGAGACCGCTGAAAATTGCCAATTTTCAACTCGCATTTGAGGCCAAACGGTTAGCCTGAAAAAAAGTATTGTATGGTACCTATAGTGTATAGTGGTATTTGTAGAGAATTTCAAGTACCTACTTTAATTTCTGTGAACAAACCATTTACTAAAATTTTATAGTTTTCGAGTTTAAGGCAAAAAACCGGAAAAAAAATGATTTTTTCAATGTTGCATCACGATTGTCCGCAACCCTCAGATCCGGATTCAGCACCCCAAAATACATATAGAATAAAAAAAAATCTGAACTACCCCAAAACTTAATAAGTAAAAACACAATTTGACTGGAGTAGTGGTAATTTCTTTTCGGAAAGCTATATTTATATCATATGTTATTCAATCAAATTTTCATGAGCTATAATTTAATTTTTGTATTATTAGAGATTAAATTTATGTATGAAATATTTATGGTAAGTAATGATTAATTGTAATGTGTAAATTACTAATTCATTAATTAAATTACTAATTTAATTCTCACTATTAATTAGTTTTTTTATTTTATTTAAAGCAACTCCTTTTTAATAGAGTCGTGAAACCTCATCGTCAACGCTTACGACCGTCGCTGTTGTAACAAAAAAAAAAGGCTATTTATTAAATTACATGATTTTTTATTAAAACTGCGTACTTGTCCCATAAATAAAACAATGATTACGGCTTGCGGAAGCGTAATCCAATTTAACGCAAATTACACATTGATTATAATAGATGTGTTGTTTGACATTTTATATCAGGTAAAAGCAGTTACTATGTGACTGTAGTGACAAAGTAGAATTTAAGTAGGCACTCACCTTCAAATTCGTAGTTAGTTTGCGCTGCAAAAACTTCAAAACTAGAAAAACTAAAAGTTATTGGAGAGTGTTCAGAATGATGTAGCACTTGAAAACTCAGTCACAGTCACTGAAGCGACGTTGAAAAGTTCGTGGTGACGGTATGTGGTGTTGGATAATATATTATGAGATGGATCAGTTGTTATCCGTCGCTAAGTTCTCTGGTGGAACGTTTGGGCGCGCCAAAGTTGTGCGGCAGTGGTTTAGGATCGCTTGCTTATATCTCGGTGACGGCGAGAGCTCCGCGCATGCGCCACAACCATTCATGTTACTGTCTCAATGACCGCCTCCGCAACCGTCATCATTTTCATCGTTTTTTTTTCTCATATACGTATGTAATCACTGCTCCAGTATAATTTTTCCCATTGTGAACTACGTCAGAGCATGTGGGCAATGAAAGCCTTCCATGATGATCTATAAGTACATAAACATGATGCGTAATTTATGGTGACGTAACATTTGTGTTCACATAATATGGAATCTTTTTTACTTAATTGCATTTTAAAGTCAATATGTAAATCCCTGCATTTAATAATAAAAAAAATCATTAGTATAGCAAGTAGCTAATAAATAAATTACTGAAATGTTAAAGTAGGTAACTGTCTGTCGGTTTATTTTTCTCTTTCTGTTTGTTATGTTTTCACATAAACACCGAACAGCTTAACTGATTTAGATAAAATTTAAAATAGACATAGTTTGAGACGAGAAAGTATATAATAGGTTTCAAATTTTTAAAGAAAACTCGTGTAATACCGTGGAAAATGCTAAATAAAAGTTATAATTTTGAAAATGGTGGAAAAGAAAGCAAAGGGAACTTGGAAAGTCTTGTCGTTATAATATATGTATAATACGTTACTTTGAACTGCGTTTACGGAACTTTAGAACTATCATGTGTTGACAAATTATAACTAAATACTATGTAACATAAGCACCGCACATTGTTTTATCATGTAAAGCACGCTCCACAACTTTTTAAAAGCGATTCAACTTCAATGTAAGTACGTAGTAAATCCAACTTACACTCTCTTCACCCATACTGGTGTCGATAACAGGCTATTCAAGTATCATGCAATTGCGATTAAAATGATTTACAATACAACTTTGCAATATTATGTACTTTCACATAATATATGTGCAGCTCATAATGTTACCATTACAGAGTTCAAGGGTAGCCATTTTGCATATCAATACCTATCTATTGGTATTCCGTTCCACTTGGTACAAAAGCTCTAAACAGACATTTAATATAAAATATAAATCGATATTAAGTTACCATGAATCGATCATAAGTCACTTTTGATAAAGCATTCACATTTAATTATTAAAATGATTAATGTTTATAATAGTAATTCTTATATAAAATAATCATTTAATTATCTCCTAGTAAAAAAATATTTGCGCCTGAAACATAAAAATATTATCCTATTCTATTATATCCTACTAATATTACAAAATTAAATACGAGCGTAGCTGATACAAGAACAGCTTTGTATAGTATGATGATTTTTGTATGATGTCCTATGGCTCACATATTAGTGTGAAACCACCACGGCACCGGTCGTGATGGAAATGGTCATTCGATACCCACACTGAAAAACCTTTATAGTTTAAGTGTGAGAATAATTATTAACCTCGGTGCTCCATTAGACCTGAAGTTCGATCAATTGTTATTTAGGGAATATTAAATTAAATACAGAAAGCATTTTATTTAAAAAAAAAATGTGAAAGGTATTGTTATGTGGCAAAAAAGGCCGTAACTGGTTTTTTTTCGCCATTTCTTTTACCAGTGGTCATTTTGCTTTTCTTTCCGATATGGTAGAGTTTATAGAGTAGATTAATTACACAAATAATTTACTAATGTAATGTTATCTTTGACGAGAGAAATTGCCTGTGAAGAGGACTCTTTGAATAATCGTTTTTAATATTGAAGTTTTTGAATTAGAACTTTATTTAGTAAATGGAGCAGTAAATATGTATAACAATGTCACATTTCAAACCGAGAGCGCGCAACGCCCTAGGCAACGGCTAATAAATCATAATGCGACCGATACATATCTTAATTGATGAAACTTGGTATTCTGCCCTAGAGAACAGAACACAGTGAGACAATTACTATGGTAATGAGTACCCTGTTAGACAAAGAAATGCTTCTCGTGTATTTATGCAAGTCCTTGTGAGTCGGTAATTAAGAATAAGCAAGTGAAGTACACTGTAAAACCTTACTTCGAGTTTATACCCTGCTTGCGCAAATGAAAACGTTCGTAAACATAAAGAGATGTACGCGTGCTTATTTACTTTATTATGCTGCTAGGAATATTAACTACAGGTACTACTAATGTACAGGTATATGTACAAAACGTGTGTGTGTAAGACTGTAACTGAAGTAACATCACACGTTTATGGTACAACAAAAGTTTTTAAAAGTAGGAATATCATTCAAATTGGCTGTGACTTGTACAGTCAGGAGCACGTTGAGATTTACACTTATAGTATTTTGGCTCTAATGACATAGAACTTAAAAATGGTACAAAGTCGGATATATAAAGGTCGACCTGCTCTTGACTGTACAACACTGGTGAGCCGCAAGCGATGAGTCATCTCCTATCCTATCTTCTATATTATCGTATCTTATCTTAGAAGATACATTTACAAGAATTATTTGTCTTCGAAATGAACGCAAGCTGAAGCTAAACTTAAACCTCCAATACCGGTCTATTTATAAACAAGTTATATTTACCAACTTAAGTTTTTTCTTTCATCCGTCATCTGCTGTGCTTATGACACATTCATTTTTATCAGTTTTCTCTATTTGGCTATAATCATTTATTTCTGTTTCTCTTAACCCTGATTGTATAAACTCTTTATATTAGCGACAGCATAGAACTAATAAATAATGACTGAACTATGTCAATTAAAACTTATATTTATGTTACTATCATATTAATTAAGTCACCTTTATAGACGAAGAAAACTTTGAATAAGTTCGGCGGAACCTATAATTACGTCGATTTGCCCCCAAACTGGTGCTATTCAATGGAAAGGTACAGTCGCATGCATCACTATACTTATATATAAGTATACAGAAACGTTTTGCAAATATATGTTTACTTTAAAATTAAATTTTAAAAGAAAGATTTCACCTCCCCCCTGGTGGGATTCGGTTATGTATACTTTTGAAATACAAATATAAGTATCAGAGTAATGTGTTGAAATAATATAATCGTCAAACTGCGTCAAACTGTGTACCTACTTATACATAAAAACTACTTCAGTAGTGTGTATAGTATACATAAATATGACTTCAGTAGTGTGTATATTCAATGACAATGTCTCTTTTACATTGCAATGACGAAATGTATACCATACCTAATTTTGAGTTTGAAGATTATATCATTTTCATACATTACTCAGATACTTATTTTTGAATTATCAAAAGTATACATAATACATATATTTGCAAAACAGTTTATTTATTTATATTTATTAGGTTTACCATAATTGTTACAATATTACATGTTCTTACGTGTAATTTTACAAGTAGTTTTTAGCCAAATGTACAATTAATTGAAGGTAAACACCACATGCACAAAATATAGTTTCCATAACAGTGACATCAAACATAAAATATAACAAAAGTTTGATATAAATTAAACAGCTAACTAGCAAAGTGACAACAAACAAATGAAGACTTACACCACCATACAGTCTACAACTCAAGAATGGTTTCTTGCAAGTGCTTACAAAATTTATTGAGACTGACGGCGACAATGTCTGTGGACTTTCCATGATTATTAAGTAGCTTACTAACTCTGGGGACAAAAGAATTTGAACCCAATAATGTAGTGCGTAAAGGTGGAACTAATGGTTGGATTTGAGTTCTAGGTAGGCCCCGCGGTACCCTGAATCGAAATTTGCTTAAAAGTTCCAGACAATCTATTTTATTGTTAAATAGTTTGTGCAAGAAGGTCAGGTCTAGTATCATCCGTCGCTTATTAAGGGAAGTATAATTGAAGCATTGAAGTCTATCTCTATATGAATAGGGTTTCTTACATGTGTTGGTTGAATATGCTAAGTGCCAGAGGTACCTTTTCTGAATCCGCTCTAACCTCAGGGAGTGACATGCAAAGTGTGGTCTCCATACTACACTGCAGTACTCTAGGGTACTTAGGACAAATGCGTTATATAAAATTCTTTTTGTTTGCAACCTTTTAAATCCCTTGCCAGTTATAATTATAAATCCAAGCATTCGAGAAGCCTTTTTTATGATACTATCTAAATGGTCACGAAAAGTTAATTTTTTGTCAATAATCACACCTAGATCCTTCACACTATCTGTTTGCCGTATTTTCTTATCGTTAATGTAATAATTCGAATCAATTGTATTGTGCTTTCTAGTAAACTTAATATAAAAACATTTATCTACATTTAATTGCATTCTGTTAAGATCACACCAACGGTTCACACTATTAAGGTCGTCTTGCAATAATAAAGAATCGTGTTTTGTAGTTATGATACGAAGCAACTTCAGGTCATCGGCATATAAGTAAGCAGTAGAATGTGAAATACAGTCAACAATGTCATTTATAAAAATATGAAATAAAATCGGACCCAAATTAGAACCTTGTGGAACTCCTGAACTAATGGCATATTCGTCAGATCGAAAACCATTTACTACGACAAAAAAAAATCGGTTATTTAAGTATGACTCGAACCAGTTTAGCATAGTACCATCAATACCAAATACTGCCAATTTTCTGATTAACAATTGGTGAGAAACCCTATCAAAAGCTTTACTTAGATCAGTGTAAATAACATCAATTTCTTGCCGAGCATCTATGGCCTCAGACAGATCTTCAACAAAAGAAACTAAGTTAGTAGCCGTTGACCGAGATTTCAAAAAGCCATGTTGATGGTCCGTAATAAGCGGTTTAACATGTACAGTGATGAGTGGGCAAATGAGAACTTCGAAAACTTTGGCTACAGTTGAAAGGACAGATATAGGCCTGTAATTTGTTACTAAGTCATTTTCTCCCGACTTAAATACAGGGACCACCTTGGCCACTTTCCAAATTTCTGGGAATTTCCCAGTAGTTAGAGATGTATTGTACATGAAACAGAGAGGGGAAGCTAGATTAGACGCGCAACTTCTAAAAAATATGGGTGGAATGCCATCCGGTCCAGAGCCTTTGTCTAAATTCAAATTCTTTAAGACACGAACCACATCCTGTATTTGAACACTTATGTTACAAAATGACAAGCCACAACGATAGCCTTCTGGACATGGTAAGTTGTTCTGCGATGTATCTTTTGTATAGACTTCAGCAAAGCGTTTTGCAAAAAGAGTACAGATGCTCGGACCATCACATGCAGTGTCAATACCATCAGTCATAGTTGTAGGATATGAACTACTTCCACCTCGCTTACTCTTAACGAAAGACCAAAAGGCCTTTGTGTTACTAGATATTCTGTTTTCAATGTTATTGATATAAGAGTTATAACAGGCAGTGGTAAGTGTCCGACATCTTTTAGATAAAATACATAATTCAATTTTGTCCAGGGGGTTACTATATTTTTTAAACCTTCTTCTAATTTTATTTTTTTCTTTAATTCTATTAATCAAACACCTGCTAAACCATGGTGGAAAATTTACAGACTTAGATACTTTTTTTTGGGGAACATATTTCGCTATAAAGTCTCTAACCAAGTTATAGAATTGTTACAGTTTCTGTATACTCAATATACTCATCAGTGCACGTGACTGTACTACCTTTTAACTATATGTAATTATGTGCACACAAAGTCTTGCCATAACTATAGCAAATTCTTTAACTAAATAATTCCTTGGCTTCCTACCTCAGATATTTGCAAGCTCTGCATTTATGGGCGGGTGAACTGCATGCTTATAATATTACATAATATTATATAAGTACTTTACGAAAATATGTGTCACTCTGAGTATAAGCCGCTACGAGCCCGAGTCGCCAGTAATTAAATTTCTATATAATACAACAAGTATTTTTAATTAAATATTTTAAAAGCATGCTTGCGCTCCCAAAACTTTGTTAGAAGCCGTTTATAAAACGTAAATTCGTAAATATTTTGTAGAAGTTGTTAGTATAGAGCCGAAGTTTGCCAGTGTCTCTAGATACCAAGTCGTCCAAGCCACATTTTTTGCATTAACGTTATCCTCTTGGGTCTAAGTAACTATTTCTAGCATAATTTATATTCACAGCTAATATTTTATTCCAGAACAGTTACATGCAGCTACTGACTGAATAGCTATTGTAAGTGTACTTGTTTCGATCAGTAGAAAATGATACGAATACTTATTATTCTTATAGTTTCTCAAAAAGATATAAATTGTACAAAAAATTAATTTAAAGAGACGGTCTATGGTACTTATTTAAATTTTATTGTCTACAACAAGGGTACAAAAGGCGGACGCAATGCTAATAGCTACCAGTCAACCTTTGGGAAAGCATTAGTCGATATAGTATCTTTTTTTAAAGTATGGTACCCAATCTCAATTCAACTCTACCACTATAGGTAAACCTGTATACGTACTTAAATAGTAAAGTTGCAGTTTACAATTTTTCTCTTTGACTTTTAAAACTTTGTTTCCGCAACATAAATTATACATCACGATGTTAATTAATCCACGTTATACGTACAAACGTGGTGGAAACGTACGTACGTACTTTTGACGGTCGAACATATCATCAAAAAGTTTAACAATTTTTATTTTAGGTTGCATTAATTCTACCACACAATTTTTAAAGTTGTCCCACATTTTAAAACAGTTTTAAAAATAACAATAAAGCAGACAGACAGCTTAGAAAGAGACTAAAGGCCCGGAGGATTTGCTCTAATAACAATTTTACGAACTTTTTTAGCCGTGCGTCGCGGAGAGCACGTTAAGCTGTGTCGATCCTGGTTGTTTTCGATGAGTGACAGTCAGACCTCTGATAATCCGCATTGGAGCAGCGTGGCAGAGTACGCTTTTATCATCGATCGAAGGGAGACCCGTATCGCTGCAGTGGGCTGATTATGGGTTGATATGGCATTTTTTAAAGATTATAATTACTTTAAGATTAAAACATAGCCGATAACATCAATTTGTATATCGATAGAGCGGAGTAACTTCGTTCTAAACTCAACATAAGTTTAGAACAAAGTTACTCCGCTGTATCGATAGAGCAATTGATTGGGTACCTATGTTTACTAATGTTTTTTTGGTTTCGATCGATCATCAGTTGGCAATGACCCCCCTCAAGGTTTTCTGAAACCGGCAAACGTATTACGGCAACAAACAACAAATTGCATAACAACTAGACATTGAGTTTATTGTAAAAATAATTATTCATCAACATAATTGAATATTTACTTATTTAAAAAACTTCTTTTAAAGATCTCCAACTAGATTTATTTAAGTTCCCACTTCTGTGATTTGACCTATTCATAAACAGATTATCGCTCATGTAGATTCACCCTAAATGACAATGGAACTATTGATTACAGATTTATGATATACCAACGGCATTCTCCTGGCATTTAACTTCTAAATGACGTCTAATCCAAGTCTAATCATTTTACCATATAACCTAAAATTTGGCATAATATAAAATTTATTTTAAAATTAAAGGGTAAAAATAACATAATTATATTTATCCACAGATAGAAATCACATCAGTATTCTTCAGAAATGCATGCATCAAACAGATATGAATATAATGTATGTATCTCTATCCAATAAATCTTTTGTGTACCAAGATCACCAGGGAATAAATAAGGTACTAATTAAAAAATAATAACATAGTAATAAATTCAAAATCTTAAACGACAGAAATGTTTTATAATATAATTCCGCATCCATTCATATATTTTTTTATACTAAAGTGTTTAGAAATGCACAACATATATTAAAAAATATAGCAACAAAAAGACTTCAACGACATATGCAACTATTGTGGAAAGAACTTAAAATTACTTGAGTGAGTACTTAAATTTCTTCTTACAGTATCTAAATAATAATTATTGTAAACTCTTCTTACAGTACCTATCTAAATAATAATTATTGTAAGCTTATATAAGTTGAACAAGTTGTCAGCTCGAAACTGTATAAAGTAACTAGTGAAACGCAACTTCGTTTGCGTGTATTTATTTATGCACAGTAACGCCATTTATATCAGACTCGATCAAATCCTACGGGAATCGCGTACTTTTCGGGATAAAAAGTACCCTATGTGTTAATCCAAGGTGTAAGCTACCTACATACCAAATATCATAAATATTGATCCAGCCATTTGAGAGTGAAGAGGTAACAAACACGCACTTAACTTTAGCCTTTATAATATTAGTAGGAACGTATGCGTAAATACAATACCAGCTTCTGGTACTGTAAAATGTTTATTAAGAAGATAGGATAACATACCACAAAACTTTTTTCCAAGGGTCTTTCCTTTTTTCTCGATATCATGAAATATCGATACAAAACTAATGTTTACACACATTTTAATAATATGTTCACTTAAAACTCCACGTATTTGCATGTTAATTTGTAATTAAGTAATTATTGTAACGATTGGAATAAGAAATGATAATTAAACCGCAATAAGCAAGTGAGTGTTGGGCCACGCACAATGTAGGGTTCCGTATTTGCTACGCTTTCCTTGCTTACAGATGTGTCCAATGCTATATTCTATAACATTTATATGTTATCATCGAATAAATTTTACTTCAGTTCGTCGGCTATTACTCGGTAACTAGTAGAGCCTACTTAACCGTTATAGTATTTCTTGTAGGTTCACTATATGTTCTACTACCATGTTTTTTTTTCCAATTTCTAAACACGAGACTTTCTAAGATATCGTGAGGGAGGGGAGACGGGAAAGTGAGCAGTTTTAATTATAATTTTAGGTACAATCAGTTGGTTTTTAAAATCATCAAAAGATGGCGCTAGCATTATTTTTTGGTATTGTTGAGGCTAAATATTTAGTCTGTGGCAAGAAAGAACTGACCGAATGTCAATTTGATTAATTTCTGTTTCTGTCATTTGTCATTTCTGAAGCATTGATTGAAGTTTTCTTGTATTGTATGAACATTGTAGCAAAAAGCTCACTCCACCCACACACTCTTTTATTACCAAAAGTGCCATGCTGCTCCATCTATCGAGTGTTTAGGAAAGCTATAAAATACCTAAAAGAAAACTGCTCATTGGCACGTTAATTCTACATAATTCACAAACGAAAAATGGTCTTCAATTATTGCAATGACATACAAAAGTGATACTTAACATACTTATACCGCTAAGTCCGCTAACCTTACATATAAGGAGAGAAAACTAGTGGTTCTACCTAAAATGCTAAATATTTGCCGCCTCAATTCCTTTACGAGGCAAACAAGGCAGCAATTAATATTTTTATTGAGCTCCGACATCCAGCTCATCAATATTAAACTACCGTCGATCTTTATGTCAATGATTATCAGATCGCAATTAATTATCATGGAATTTTCCTTTTTATTTGTAGTTCATTGTTACCATGACTGTTGTCAATACTTGAATCCATTGAAGCTTGAAACTCAAATTAAGTATACAGTCTTCGTGTTACCTTCATAAAAAGACGGGAAAAGAGGAAAAAAAATCTTTTAAAAAAATATGACAGTCTTATTACAAAAAACATTATAGCCTAGTCTTTTCAAGTAGTGTACAAAATGTACATATATCTATCTAATTATAATTATTATGAGATAATCATTGTTGCGCTGCAAGACAATAAAAACAATCGTAAGGATTTCTGTTGGGAAAACTTTTGAGTTGACATTTCCCTAAACAATGGGCCATCGAATAACCGAAAATAACTTTAATAGATGTGATATATCTTCATAATCTCTACACTTAATCGCCGAATCATTTTTCACGAAAACTTGTAAATCGGTTATGAACGCGGGCGCCGGTGATGCTTCTGAATTAGGTAACGTTGTCTTTGCATTAGGCCCTTTTGCTGGATTATGTTAATCCTGCCATTTATCTTACCTTGAAGTTCAGCAAAGAAGATTTAAATTTTTCTTTAGACTACATCGTTTACTTAAATAATCGTTAAGCCCACTTTTCCAAGTTAATGGAAATATTAAAGTAGCATAAATACCAGGGGAAGACCAGGGGGCTATTTAATAAGCCCGACAGGTGACAATCCGTCGTACTTGTCGCATTCAATTATATTCTTATTTTAAAAGGACACTTTATCGCGACCTAATTATGAACGTTACGAATACCTAGCGTCATAAGTAATTATACTTAATTAGATAATCTGAAAGCATACAATATAATATCCCTACTGTGATAAAGTCATTATGACGTGCACATCAAGAGCGTTACAAATTACCATTTTAATTGTGAACGCCAGCGTTTCGGGTGTGTAGCGCCACCGCGTCGCGGCACCGATGACCAGCCCCCTGGAAAATCACCGCTATAGTGACATCCAATCGCGCGAGTGACAAGCCCTTAATCGGTTATTATAATTTTCGACGGTCTACTAACGAATGCGTTAAATTGACTGCTTTGATCATAGTGTATGATTTTTTGATGTGAATTTTATAGATAGAAAAGTAATTACTTAAAAACTAGCCTTTTTAAATTAATACATTTTGCCTGGAGCAGCCAATCCGTTGTTTATAGACTTGATGCAGCACGTGCACTAGGCTGCCAAAATCATACGACAACGTCATTAAGACAACAACGAGCTGCTGCCGGCGCCGCCGCCGCCGCCGGCCCAACCATGCTGCTACAGGTCTATAATAGTCTAAATATAGGCAAAATATACCTAAGCTGCTCATTTTAATGCATAAACCATTTTCTTTGTTTTTTTTTTTCTTTCAGATTATAATTCAGTCATCAATTTGAAGTACCAATGTTATTTCTAGAAAAAACGCCAATATGCCACCAAGAAACCCGCGTGCGAGAAAGAATTCCGCCATCATAATAAATTTTAGTAAAAGCGCTTTCGAAAAAGAATTCAATCAATGTAATGGCATTCTCATATACACAATGTTGGTTTTCCTTCTTGTGTTTGTAATATACATTGGTACCAAGGATTGGAAAGGTTTCACGGCCCCTGAAGAAGTGGACGTGGGTTCCGTACGAGTACAACGGACTCGTCATGTAGATTACCGAAGGAATGCTCGTTCAAGACATAAAACTTGTAAATAGTATGTATTTACTTACTGAACTATTTAAATTTGTCATTGTTTTTTAACGTTGTTATGGTTCATCTAACCATTCATTCGATTCTTATTAAATTATTTTTAAATATAATAAATTTCACCACCCCGCGCAAAATTTCTTCAATAACTTTTCACATCCTACTTATTTTGGACGGGGAGCAGAAATTTTTCTTAAAAATTTTTTGTTAAAATACTAATTATTAATTTAATTAATGTAGGTTAGATGTAGACGTTTGGGGTATGCCTATGTCCAGCAGTGGACTTCTTGTGGCTGAGAATGATGATGATATTGTGTAATATGCCATCAAATTAAGTAGGTACAGCTTGCTTGCTGTTAGGATGATAAACTGTGGATTCCGACCTCCGTGGCCTAATGGTTACCATGCCTGCCCGCCACACAGGAGGTCCCGGATTCGAATCCCGGTCGGGGGCATGATGAAAAACGAAGTTTTTCTGATTGGCCTCGGCTCTTGTATGTTTATCTAACTAATTGTTATAAAATATAATTATCCCATAACACAAATTTCGAACTTACTTTGGGGCTAACTCAATCAGTGTGATTTGTCTATATTTATATTTATTTATTTACTATCATAAGGTTTTCTAATAAAATTACATTGAAGATTTTGAAGGTCTGCTGGAGTCTCTCAAAAGGCTTCTCATCTGGACTCTGTTTTTAATTTTTTTTAACAGAAAAATGAATAGAAAATCATTGTAAAGTGATTGATTGGAGCGAGTGAAAAAATACAGTATATTTTATTTTTAAACTAGCGGACCTTCGCGCCAGTTTTACGAAGGATCCCCAATGTTTTGAAAATATAATAAGCCTATGTTACCCGGGGGTAATGTACTTACTTACGTTCCCAACGGTGAAAGAATTTTTGAAATCGGTTCAATAGTTTTTGAGTTTATTCGTTACAAATATACACACACACACACAAATACATATCTTTCCTCTTTATAATATTAGACAGCAGCTTGTACGAGATTAGGATGGCTCTTAAACAGCTTAAAAACAACAAGGTGCCGGGCGAGGACGGAATCACAGCAGAGCTTCTGACAGCGGGTGGTACACCGGTGCTTAAGGTCCTGCAGGAGCTCTTTAACTCCGTGTTGTTTGAGGACAAAACACCTGAGGCGTGGAACAGAAGCGTGGTGGTTCTGTTCTTTAAAATAATAAAAAGGGCGATAAAACCCTCTTAAAGAACTATAGACCTATCTCGCTTCTGAGCCACGTCTACAAGCTGTTCTCAAGGGTCATCACTAATCGTCTCGCTCGCAAGTGCGATGACTTCCAGCCTCCCGTGCAAGCCGGATTCCGAAAAGGCTACAGTACCATAGACCACATCCATACGCTGCAGCAGATATTCATTGCACAGAGGCGTGAGATAGGGAGACGTCATCACGTCATATCTCCGAAACTGTTCACGACCGCTCTGGAAGATGCCTTCAAGCTTCTGGAATGAAAAGGATTTGGCATCAACGTCAACGGCGAGTATATCACTCACCTTCGATTTGCCGACGACATCGTGGTGACTTTAGTCCTCCAGCGACTCCACCATGACCACGTTTGAAGACCTCAATCGAGTTTCCCAACAGGTGGGTCTAAAAATGAACATGGACAAGACGAAAATCATGTCGAATGTCCATGTCGCGCCCGCCCCAGTCTCAGTTGGGAGCTCGATCCTCGAAGTTGTTGACGAGTATGTATACCTTGGACAAACCATCCAATTATAGGTAGGTCCAACTTCGAGAAAAAGGTCAATCGACGAATCCGACTCGGCTGGGCAGCTTTCGGGAAATTACGGCATATTTTCTCGTCCAAAATTCCTCAGTGCTTAAAACGCAAAACCTTCGAGCAATGTCTGTTACCAGTGATGACATATGGATCCGAGACGTGGGCGCTCACTATGGGCCTCATAAGAAGGCTCGCGGTCACTCAGCGAACCATGGAGATGGCTATGCTCGGGGTTTCTCTACGAGATCGAATCAGAAATGAGGAGATCCGTAGCAGAACCATAATAACCGACATAGCCAAAGGAATCAGCAAGCTGAAGTGGCAGTGGGCAGGGCACATAGCGCGTAGAGCCGACGGCCGGTGGGGCAAGAGGGTTGTGGAATGGCGACCACGTATCGGAAAGCGAAACGTAGGACGCCCACCCACAAGGTGGTCACACGACCTAAAGAAAGTCGCAGGAAGCCGCTGGATGCAGGCCGCTGCCAGCAGGTCGTATTGGAGGCGTTTGGGGGAGGCCTATGTACAGTAGTGGAATTCTTGTGGCTGAGATGATGATGATGATGATAATAATAATATTAGTACTTATAGATAGAGAAATAAAAAACGTACTTATAAGTAAGTTTCTTTACTCAGTTTACTTCTAGCTCTTTTAATTTATCTATAATAAGTTTCAAGTCTGCGAAACACGCAGTTTTGCTCCTATCTGTGCGATGGATGCTAGTTGAAGCTATCCCATAAACGACGCCACCTTGAATCAACAAATCACCAACACGAACTGGACATCGCGACAAGTTTTTGACACAAATCATAGTCCTTCTATTAAGTCCCTTGGCATAAAGAATTGATATAGGGTAGTCGGAGTTCGCTGGAGTAGCCGGCTGCCTCGCAAGTGTTTTGTCTCCTCTCAATGGTCGGCTAAAGATGTAAACTTGGGATTGCAAATCGATTTTTTTTGTACCAATCGGAATAACATCGCCACAGTCGCCAAAATTTTCAAAAGTTGTCAAAACAACTAAATTCTTAAATATTGCACCATCGTGATGAATCTTTTCTATGACGTCGACAGAGAAGCCTTTCTTGCAACGTGGACTGCAAACATTAAAAATAAATTGATAAATAATTTTAAAAAAAGAATAATTTACTTACTTGCTTTTCTCACCCATGAGAAAAGATTGTAAAACCAGCGTTTATCTGTGCCCTATCCTAGCAGTAAGTATATAACTTACTGCTAGGATAGGATCTCGATGCTACGCAGTTTCCACAATGCCGGAAATAGGTACATCAAATTAAATAAATTTCAATAGTGTAGCATATAATCTATTTTCTTCAGTCAAGTGCATGTAAAGCTTACATTTGCGAAATTATTATATATATTAACTTATATGTTACAGGTAAGCGTAAAGCTTGACGTGCATTAGGCTGTATTTCTTACTCGGTTATGCTTCCTAAACGCAGACGAACTGGGCCAGACCTGACGCATATTCCATTAGCTAGTACAGACGTTTTACTAAGAACGGCTCCCAGGCATAGTAGTTCTCTAGTGGAAATCAAATGTATTCTCGCCACAAACTTATTGTCTCCCATTTTAACCAAATGGCAATGAACTTCTTCGATTACCACTTTATTGTCATAATATCTTACAAAATGGAAAATAATACAAAATAGAGTTGCTAAAAATATTGACGATAATAGAGCAATTATGCCGATTTTGCTCCGATGAGTGCGTCTATCCCATGGCGTGTTTATAAAATTGAACTTAAAATTATGTTCCTCAGTGTTTAGTTCGTCTTCAAATGTCCTATTGTTATCATTTATATCATCCATGGCTAAATATATTAACTTTTAATGCATTTTTGAATAGGTTACTTTTATTTAAATAAATCTATAAAGTAAAATGTTTAGTTGGTCATGCCAAATGTGTAAAGTGAAAAATTTTAAGCGCAAATACACTGGCAAGGGAATCGGCTCAGGAGCCTCGGAAGCTTCTTTACGCTTCTACCTATACACAGGGTGACAGGTAATATTAGTCCTATTCCTTAAAACTGGTTAAACTAGAGGTCATTTGCAACAAATTAGTCGCCATCGTCGTGTTTAAAAGTAGTATGAAGTTTTTTATAAAATAAAAAATCTTCAATCTGCAAACACAAATTTCGATTTTCTTTAACATGGAATGCAAGGGGAGACTTCTCGACTTCTCCTGTATTGCTATCTTTTAAGGAAAAATTTTTTGAACAGTAGGGTATCTTTGATCTAGGAAAACTGCTACCTGCTTACGTGTTATGACAATTTTTTTTCTATTGGTGCAAAATTAATCAATATTTTTACCTTTTTAGAAAGGTCATGAAATTCCGCACTTAACTACATAATTTGTACGCCAAGTGTCGTACATTTTTTTCGTGTAATCCATGTCGATGGTAGAAGGTGCGAAAAAAGTATTTTAAGTTTTGTCACTTATGGTGATCCGCTTCGGTCCGCGCGGGAAATTCAATTTTTTGGGGGTTTTTCACAAATTGCATCTCAATCATTGATAGAATTTTCGTGAAAATTTATTTTACGACAACAAATATAAAATATCTACTGAATATTATCATATAAATTATAAATATTGGCTCTTCTCATCATGAATGTGCATAATGCACGTTTATAGGGAAAAAGATGCATAGTGGACATTCATAATAGGAAGAGCTAATATTTATAATTTATTTGTTATTTAGTCAGTAGATATATTGTATTTGTTGTCGTCAAATCAATTTTTACGAAAATTCTATCAATGATTGAGATGCAATTTGTAAAAAACCCCAAAAAATTTTAATTTCTTGCGCTGACCGAAACGGATCACCTTAAGGCATTATTTCGGGGATATTAAACATTTAAAACCCGCATTCGAATTAAAAATAGTTGCTAGTTCATCAGCTTCCAAAAATGTGTCACTTGAGTGCGGAGAAACAAATTCTATTTCAGTTAATTTCCTTGGCATTTTTAAGGAATAGGACTTAAAACCTGTTACCCTGTATATACCGAGCCCATCCCGCTACCGATACGCTGCCGTTGCCAGGGTGTTTTACGCATTAATGTCGTTGAGAAAGTCCTAGTCCAGTCGATGCTGGACGAAAATTGTCTTGCTACAATCTCGCGAAATTAAGCGGAAACAAGATTGTAGACGGGCTCTTCGTCCTATTTCCTCTTCACTTTTCCTTTGTCTCATAACTGCGTGCTTAACTTCACTTCACTTCGATCAACTTCCCGAGATCTCTACAGAGCATTAAATGTCCAACAAAATGTGATGTCTACGATGTCCACTCAGATTAATATCTGAAAATCTGAAGATGTCTATTGGACATATTTTGTTTATGGCATGATGTGAGACTGAGACCTGTTGCCATACTATCAAAAGACGAGGGATTTGACATTGACAAGCATTGCATTTTGCATTGACATATTGACTTGACAGGACAGGACGTCGGCAAAAATGCCGAAGATAACAAACAAACAAATTGCATTTTATAGAATTTTCTGAAATAAATCTTTATTTAAAGATAAAGTTTATAAGTTCTAAGATTTAATGTAAAACCAAAATGCCTACAGTTCTATTATTAGATGTGTCTTTATCCATGTCGCGTCCAGTACCGACTTCGGACGCAACTGAAAGTCACACACGATTATCGGTGGCTTCATCATCAATAAACACATTTTTAGACTATCTAAGTATTCATGCTAAATTGGAATACGTATCTTTAGTAACTTTCTCATCATCTTATGAAGGTAAGCCTTAGATAATGTGACTTCTCCCTGCCCCTATGGCGACGCTCTGACCTCTATGGAAGCTATTATTATCAAAGACCGTACGTACGTATTACTACAGTTTTCAGTCAGCGTCCAGCGACATAAGCAGAGTCAGTCAATTTTTGTAAATAAGTAATGCTCAATGGCACACAGCAATCTTTTATAGTGTCACTACTGAGTGACACTATAAAAGATTGCTGTGTGCCATTGAGCATTACTTATTTACAAAAATTAACCTTTTTAATGTTTGTTACAGTGACAGTTCCATTTACACGTGATTTTGATAGCATAAGAAGCAAATTGCCACATTTGGAAGAGGGTGACAAGACATGCATTGAAACTGCTCTTCTCGGAGTAAACCAATTAATTCTCAATGAGTGGGGTTATCAAACACCAGTACAAATAATTCTTGTAAGTTTATATTGATAATAGTACATAATATTAACAACTTCCTCCTCCCAGGAAAGATAGAAAATGAACAGACATTTTCATATAAAAATTTGTAAAAGACAAAAACTCAGTATTGAAGAAATAGATTGCTAAGCTAGTTATATTGTAGAATGCCTACCTCAACACTTTTGAAATGATACTATAACATGATTGCAAAACTTAAAATAGTTCATAGTAATATTTAGAAAATTATTCTAAAAGAAAAACTGTAAGACATATAATAATAATAAAGCCTTTATTTCAGACAGTACATTTACAATATTTTAGTTTTTAACTTTTAAAACCGTCTGTATGCCACTTATTGGCATAGGCCTCCTCCAACCTTTCCATTCCTCTCTATCCCTTGCACTCGTCCATGTGCCTCCTGCTACGGCATTGACATTGTCAACCCACTGTCTAAAGGGTCTACCCCGTTTCCTCTTCATGCCATTAGTGAACCAATTCATTATCACTTTTGACCATTTTTTGCTTCCACTGACTGTGTGGCCTGCCCACTTTAGCTTTTTTATTGTTCTTGAGACATTATTTGTTCTTGTTTGTTTCCTAATGTTGTCAATTCTGATTCTGTCAGACAGTCTTATCCCTAGCATACTTCTTTCCATGGAGTTCTGGCATGTTTCGAGTTTCTTATAGTGGGTTTTTATAAGTGCCCATGTTTTACATCCTTGTTAGTACAGGAAGTATGCAAGTATCAAATAGTTTCCGTTTAATAGTTATCCTGGTTTCTCTGTTTTTCATAACTACCTTTAGATCCCAATATCGTTTCCAAGCATTTCCAAAACGTCTATCGATTTCTTTTGTGGTAAGATCTAAAGGAGAAAATTATTTGACCTAGGTATACATATTCATCAACATATTCGATTAAGTTGTTATTGACATTGATAGGTTCTTGTATACCATTTGTCATAACTTTAGTTTTTTGTGTGTTCATGACTAATCCACTTTTTGACTTTATTTATCTAGGTCATTTAACATCATCTGCAGGCCTTCACTCGTTGATGAGATGATCATCAGATCATCCGCAAATCTTAAATGTGATATGTTTTCCCCATTTAGGGACAGTCCACATTTATGTAAGATATAAAATGATATAATATATTTTTATTGCAATTTCTAGATAACAGATGGCAACAGTGGTGTTGGTGCCATCGGTAGGAACCGCATCATTCAAGCGCTGCCTTTGCCTCCATCATATCCCGCCAGAATTCATGTATTACCTGTTGTGTCTACTCATGACACCTGCTTACAACATGGTAATTAGTTTTTCATTACTTTAGGCCTGAATTATACAGAAACTGCGTTTGGTGAAGACGTGGCGCAGGCACGATGTCGCTCCAAAACGTTTTCATAAAAAATGTATGAAAGCAGCGCGATGAAAATTATACTGAAGCGACGCGGCGCAAGCACGACACAGGCATGCCGTATGTCGTTGCCTGCGTCCCGCGCCTTCACCGTATACCGCTTCTGAATGTTTTACGCCTTAGGTAGTGTCCGGCTGTCAGTTAGCAGGTTATCTGCGAATTTACGTCTCATGGATGGATGCATTGACCCCGCTCAAAAGAATTAGAGAATAATAGAGTAATATTTTTTTGTAATTTTGTTTGGTTATGTTATGGAAATAAACTTTAACTTCTATATTGTATCAGTCTAGTTTTAACTGAAACTTACTTAGTCACTCACCTCCAAAATGACAGTTACAAAATACCTTAAACCTTGGTTGATCTTTGTTTATTATTAATAAGAATAATTTTCAAATCATCTTTTTTGTTTACTTTTGTAAATTTATATTGTAAAACGAATATGAGATTTCAAGATGACAAAGCATTCAACATGCAATTATAAATTTTATTACATTGTTATTTATCTATCTCCAGCAATGCCGTTGTACCAGAAAATAGTGGATTTGGCTGTCAACACCACCAGCGGTTCAAACCTCAGCATAGTTCGTGGTGCCATTTACTGTCCTGAACAACTGTCAATACCTGGAGTAAGTACAACAAAACCTTATAATGCATTTTAAACTTAATTCCACATTTTCTTTCTTTCTTAACACATTCAGTACCCACTCACCTGGCCAGACAACGTGAATTTATCTGCTGGTGCCATTGAAATTGATAATTAGACAATGAGACTTGAAGTTATGAATCCAAAATGTTTTTGGGCTACTTGCCATTAGTTTGCCATCATACTTTGGCTGGCACATTACACCACAACCCAATCCAAGAGTCACGGTGTGTCATGTATGTCAGTGAAAGGAAAATAAGCATTAATATACTTTGGTTCAATCTGCAATACTTGTATAGTGGAAAATAATTTAATTTTTAATACTAGTAATAAATTATTATGTATTTATGATAAACTTTAAAAACATGAAGTCATAAGCATAACTGTCACAATAGATTTTTAATAATGTGTGCTATAATTATTTTTGCTCTTAGGTAATATCGGCGATGACGAAGTTGTGTGAGCAGAACTATCAAGAGTTTTGGTGCTCATTGAAATGTGGACAACTGGAGGCGCGCGTGCAGCTGTTCCCTGCGCCACAGGCCGCTAACCACGAGGGCCTACCGACGTGCTTTACTATAGCTCACCAATTACATGTTATTGGGTTCCTGAATCAACAAGATTTAGGTAAAACTATTGTAATGGTATGTAAACAAAATATAGTACGCGCCAACAACGCGACTCACAGTTTATAAAACAATTGAAAATCGATTTCGTTATGCACTAAGTAATAAGTGTCATTTTGAACTTTGTTAAACGTCAACGCGAGTCAGCCTTGGTGGCGACTAGTATAGTTTTGTAAAGGCAGCAAAATTAAAATGGAATGGGCGGATCATGTTTGCCGCATCCGGACCGATGGGCACACAACTACATGGATTCCACCTGGACAAAGGCTAAGGGGCTGACCAAGAAACAGATGTACAGATAAACTCACAGAATTGGAAACTGGAGAGAATAGATAACAGAAAAAGATAGTTGGAGAAAGAGGGAAAACGCCTTCGCCGAGCAGTGGGACATAGGCTAGTAAAAAAAATGCAGCCAGTTCAAGCTTTAAAGTATAAACTCTTGGACTTCTGTTCAATATCATTATTTGAGAACATCAGAACAGTTAATAAAATATCTTTTATTGCCACCAGGTACACCAATAGCGATCAGCAAACATCTTGTAATTCCGCAAGCACAAGTAGGCGGCAATTCTGCAAACAGAGAAAGCTTTGATTTAAAAACAACAAGTAAGGTGTGTATTGTATAGATCTTGCAATGCTTATGCTTACTCATATTAGCTTATATGTGAACATCAACATGGTTGCAACTAATGCTCAAACTAAACAAATGTTTTGTCAGAAACGAACACAATCGCCTTGTTCATTATGATATAATATATTGTAATCAGTGGCGGCTGGTGGGTCATGGCACTGGTGGTGCACTTTATCAGCTCACTGAGTACTCCAATTCGAAATTGCAATAAAACAACATTTTGTCTTTACAAAGCCCAAAACAAAATAATGTATTGACACGCTCACATCCACACAGCCATTTCTTTCTGTTATACATTTCACTTTTAAAACTTCGCATAAATGATTTATTTTTCGATTTACACTCTTGTTTCAAGTTAAGAAATGGCCTCGGTCCAGCTGATTTTAAATCGATCTTTTGTTGAAAAGTTTTATTGTTGCTTTTAATAAAGTCAATGTTAAAGTTAATGCTCATTTTAACAGCTATTTAGTCACACAACTGTCCCACACACAAAACGATAAGTTAGTTTATTATAATTTATAATTCTATCACAAATCACAATGTAAACAATAACAAAAAAAAACGCGGTCCGCTCTCGGTTTTTCGTTCGCCGGCTCTCGGTAAACTCCGGCTCGTGCGTGCGGCGCACGCGAGCTGTCTAATTTTGCCATACATTTTCTATTGCACTATCTCTGTCTCACGCGCCAGGCGTTTTAGCATGTATTTCATAGACGTTGTATGAGTATTCGCCGTGCGCGTGGCCTAGCGCACGGCGAATTGTCTTTACAAGCGAAAATAAGACTTAATACTTTAGCCAAGAGTTGCAATTGTTTTGTAACAATTTCGTTAATATTGAATAGATAGTCAATCGGATTATTAAGCATTTTTTTCTGAACCTATTAAAATCTGGTAGTTCAGTGCACGAGCGCACTTAAGGTACAGCCGCCCCTGATTGTAATTCGTTTATATTTATCAACAGGATAGCACAGACAGCGCCAGTACCGAAGAGGATATGTCTGATCCAAGCAAAATACCAAATTTTTGCGTCTTACTACATGGTGCTCTAAAGGTAGTTTATTATTAATTATTAGTCGTCGTGATATGCATTTCTATTCGAAATATTTAAAGATATAAGTGAACATAGATATTAAAATATACGAAATCAACAGTTCATAATTGAAATGTCATGCATAATAATTAACTTTATATATTCATTTATTTATTTGCAGTAACACGGTAGGACAGGTATTACATAATAGTAGTGATCAAGCGTGTCACGCCAGTATCTGGCATGCAAAAGTAGATAGGTACGCTATACAATAACAATAGTAATCATAAATAAATTAAAAAATTAGCAATACATTAAAAACGATTCATACATATTTCATTTTCTTCAATTCTTCAATGTCATAGATACAATTATCAGATAATAATTTATATAATGATTTTAAAAATAAACTTGTAGGCAATTCTTTCATGGAATCCGGTAGTAAATTAAACAATTTAATGGACATGTTGTAACTGTTTCTGGCAAAGCAGGTGGTACTATGTGAAGGCACTGGTATTCTATTAGGTTGTCTTGTATTAAAAGTAACTACATCTTTTTTCTTTGTGTATAGGTGTATATTTTTTTTAACAAATTTGCACACTTCAAAGATATACATCGCTGGCAGTGTTAAAAGATTGAGTTTTCTAAACAAAGGTCTACATGATTCTTGTGCCTGGGCCTGCTCCACACATGGCTCGGATACATCTTTTTTGAATAATAAAGGCACGGTTTATGTCTACTGAGTTCCCCCACATTACCAGTCCGTACCTCAGGCTGGAGCATACAAATCCATGGTAGGCCAAAAGTGCTGTTTTTTGATCTACGATTTTTGTGAGACGTAGCAGTGCAAATACAAATCTATTGATTTTTTTGCAAACCGAGTCCACATGATTCTTCCAGGTCAGCTGCGAGTCCAGGACTATACCCAGAAATTTAACCGTATTACATTCGGGAATAAGCTCATTACGATAGGAGATTGAGATTTTATTTGGTTTACCATTCTTATTAAAAAATTGAATTATTTTTGTTTTATTAATGTTTATGCACATATTATTATGTTCCATCCAGGTAATAACCTTTTCAATTGTATTATAGATTTCTTTTTCATAATCAGTGTTGTTTTTCTTGTGTATAATTATTGATATGTCATCAGCGTATAGTGTACAGGGATAGTTAGTTATGTCAGGTAAGTCATTTATATAAATTAAAAATAATAATGGTCCTAAAATACTGCCTTGAGGCACTCCGAAATTATTTTGTTTTAATTGAGAATTGTATGTCGTATTTTCAAAAGAATTATTAAATTTTTTTATCGCCACACATTGAGTTCGTCCGCTTAAGTAGCTTTCGATCCAGTTATATGCCTGACCACGGATTCCGTTTAGTTCCAGCTTACTTAGGAGGGTTTTATGACAAACAAAGTCGAATGCTTTAGTCATGTCAAACAGTACTGCAGTAACAGGCACTTTATCATCCATATTACGCGATATTTCTTTAATTAAAGCAAAACAGGCCTGAGTAGTACACTTATTCCTCTGAAACCCATATTGCTGTGGTTTAATTAGGTTGTATTTCGTTAAGAATAGGATTAATCGTTTATGCATTACTTTTTCAAGTATTTTTGACAGGATCGAGTTCAGCGTGATTGGTCGGTAATTGTTTACATCATCTTTTTTCCCCTTTTTGAGTATTGGTTTAACTACTGAGATTTTAAGTTCCCTCGGAAATTTCCCAGAAGTGAATGAAACGTTAATCAAATGTGCTATAACTTTGGATAATTCATTTGAGCAAATTTTTATTATTTTAGTAGATAATTCGTCATACCCTGTAGAATTTGTGTTTTTTAGAGACTTTATTACAGATTTTACTTCATTAGCATCCGTAGGAGATAAAAATATACTATTTATGTTTTTTATATTGTTTTTACATTTGTATTTGTAAATATTTTTTGGGTTTGTCTCCTTATTTGTGCAGTTTATAAAATGTTCATTAAAATGAGTTGCGATATCAGTCGGATCATCAATTTTTTTCGTCTGAGTAGATAAATAATCTATATTTTGTAAAACTTCATTTCGTTTGTCATTGATCAAATTCCACGTTGCTTTACATTTGTTATGTGCATTAGTTATGTATTTCGTATTTGTTTTTTTCCGCGACTCGTATATACATTTTTTTAATATTTTAGCGTATACTTTGTATTTCTGTTTATTGACCTGTGATTTATTTTTGTAATATAGTAAGCATAGCTTTCTTTTAGTTCGGCAAGATTGTTTTATTCCTTTTGTGATCCAATTTTGAGTTTTTTTTGTTTTATTTATTATTTTAAACCTCCGTAATGGAAAACATAGATTATTTAATAATATTAGGTTTTCGAAAAAGGTAGTAAATGCTATTTCCAAGTTATCGCATGCTAGTACGTCTGACCAAGAAAGATTAGATATATGTTTTTTGAATTTTACTATATTCTCCTGACTGTAGTCTCTTTTTATTTCTAACCAGTGGCTTTTCTGTATTTGTTGATTTGTAACCGGTACAGATAATAGTTGGGCGGTATTATGGTCTGATAGGCAGAGAGGCAAAGTCACTCCGACTGCTTTTTCACAGTTACTGGCGAAGTGATCAATGCAGGTTTTTTGTCGTGTTGCTGTGTCGATATGTAAGTAAAAATTGTAACTAGTTAGAGAACTTATCAGTTCTCGTGAAGACGTAGTACTAGTTAGTGTGTCTATATTCCAATCACCAGTTAAAATTATTTTCTTTTTAGTTTTGTTTTTTAATACATCGAGTAAAGTATTTAGTTTCTCAATAAAAATAGAAGGGTTAGAATTAGGTATCCTATATATACATATGATATAGATACCATGCTGAACAATCTCCAATCCACAGCATTCAAAGCTCAACTCGGTGGCTAGATCACGCACAAATGTTAATTCCCTTGTTTCAATGAATTTTTTATGCATAATACATACCCCACCCCGATTTATATTTTTCCGACAGAATGAAGTCCCCAAATTATACTTATCTAGTTTTAGATTTTCCTCATCATTTTCTGATATAAATGTTTCTGTTAGGCATAATATATCAATAGACTTATTATTATTAGACAAATCAGATAAAGCTACCTCCAACAAATCCAACTTACTTAAAAAACCACCCACATTTTGATGCATTATGTGTAAATTGTTCTTATTTATAAAAAATCCCCTCTATTATGTAGCATTGGAAAATATTCTTGGTTATTTTCGCAATTGTATGGACTGGAAAAACGAGTGTCAAAATCCTTATCATGTGCCCTAGACCCATTCTTAAAATATGTGTTATTACTCAATTGATCATCCAAGCCACGTGTGTGTGTCACGTGAAGTATCTCTCTGAATATCGCGAAACTCAAATTAGATGTGAAGTATTTTGACCCATACCAGTTCCTCCCATAATCCATCGCAACAAAGGCTGCATGACTAAAGCCATTACTAATTAACTTAAGATCATAATTTATATTTTTGTTATTTACAAGACTATTACATGGTAATCCGCAAATTATAATGTTCGTATTAGCAACTGAATTCAGCCACTGGAGTAAATTTCTTTTAATTTGGAATGGGTTCCTATCACGCATACCTCCCACTAACACCAAAAAATCGTTTTTTGTAAGTGTGGATATTTCTTCTCTACAAGTGTTTATTATTTCTTTTAGTGGAGCCTCACTCTTCCAGAAGCTGAACAATTCATATTTATGGTCAGTTAGTTTTTGCAACGCTTGCAGTAGGCCCCTGCCTTGTTGATCCGCAATAAGATATAATTTTTTTTTTTTCCGATATGATTACTCTGATTTTTTATCTCTAAGTCGTTGTAGTTTTGGTGTTCAGTTTTGGAGTTAATATTTTTTTGTTTTATGTCTGTCGTCTGGCCAGTAAATGAATTTATGTTCGGTGTCTTATTATTATTCGGTGTTATATCTATTGATCTGTTATGTCTGTTCTTCTTTTTCTTTCGTTTTGACGATATCTGTTTCGAATTTGCGCTGCCTGAACAAATGTTCAGAAGATCATTTATTCTACGGCTTTGGCTTGATATTGTTTTTTCCATATTCTTTTTTTCAAGTATCAGATTATCCATTTCATTTTCAGCTATTTGCAATTTAAGTTTTAAATCAGCGATTTCTTTTTTCATTTCTTCAAAATCCTTGTTATGAAATGTCGACAGGTCAGGTAGGCTGTTATACAGAACATTAGACGTTGCTGGAGATGAAAGATTTAGTGCTGAATTTTCACCGGAAGAGGTAGAGTTTTCCAAGGCTTTCACTGGTCTTTTTACTCGTTGAGTAATGTGCTCAAAATAATCAGATCTGTCACTCTTGTTAGGAAGACTCCTTTCCTCATTATTATGTTCTTGTAGTGCCTCATTTTGACTTGTGCTTTGATTTATAGATGACGTAGGTGGAATTGCACAAGTATCTGGATTTATCTGAGGTTCAAGGGATGGCGTGTTCAAGCCAGTAATAACCTCAGCCCCTCCCAAGGCTTTGTTGTGTTGAGCTTTGGGTGTAGAAGACTGAACAGCAGACCTTAGTGCATTGATTTTGGAATGTTCTGTAGGTGTTTCTTGTCCTTGAATTTTGGCCTTCTCATTTTTTTTGCATTTGAGACATTTCCAATTGGTTTTATTTTCTTTTTTCATTAAATTAAAAAACTTCATTGATATACTAAGACAATCTATATCAAATACATCTTTACACAATATGCAGAGCAGATGATCCTTCTTTTGTATTTTCTTTTTGCATTTAGCGCAATTCATATTTTTAGATGCCATATTTCATATTATTATACAGTTTTGTTTTGTTTATGTTTTATTATTTTTTATACTTTTTTTTTTTCGTATAAATCAATTATTATTCTAGTTCAAATTATAGTTGTCAGTGGACTTATTTAGGTAGCAATTATTATTTTGTTAAAAATAAATCCACATAAATTTTTTCGGTTACGTATGATAAATAGAGATTGGAACCCAAGTCACTGACATGGATGGCTAATATCTTAACCATTCGTCCAGCAACCTCAATAATTTTGGTGTTGAAAATTACGATCTAGTCCGGGTATCTGCGAATAGCTATTTATTGTGTAGGTCTTATTAGTCCCAGAGTGTTTCCATAGATGGCGCTGGCATTTCAACTGCTTTATGAGTGCTTTGTATTTTTGTATGTGCTTTTTTTTTTTTTTTTTGTGAATAAAAGCAGATGCCTAGTGCTTTCCTATATTAAATGTACTATTTGAAATGATAACGATTTCATTTATTGATCTTTCAATTTATTCTCATAATTTAGATAGAATATTGTCAATTTACTCACGTTATAATTGTATTTTCATAATCCAATATATTCTATTTCCGTGTTCTTCCAAATCAGTTGATTAATTTTGTTCTTTTTTTTTTGTCAATCAATTCTGCACACACTTTTCACAGTATTTTTCTTATTCACGAGCACTTTTCAATTCTTAAATATGTAGTTTTAACTTGAACAAATTCTTGGGTTAGAGAACCCGCTATTTCAGTACAATTATTATAATAAGATAGTTTATTCAGAGGGATACGTTCATAGACATATCTTATCAAGATCATGTGTGTACAAAATATAACTTAAAGTATTTTACTTTGAGTAGGTGGAGAGCATGTCGGCCATAGTCCAACTGGGCTCGGACTGGTGGGGCACGTTGACGGCGTGGTGCGAGGCGACCCGCGCGCGCCGCTCGTGCCTGCTGCTCAGCGTGCTGCGGCCCGGCGCCGCCGCCGCGCCCTGGCTGGGCCCGCTCGACCAGATGGGGCCGGCCGACGACGCTGCTACTGGTAACTATATTCTACACTTTGACTTGTATAAAGAGATTCAAAAATCTCTTAATGCTAGCTCTACGCTCTCGGGAAGTTGTGCATTTGAGTAATTATGAAATACTATCGGTCCCTGCGGCTTTTCGCTCGCGTGGAATCGACGGATTTAGCGCGATTCAGAATCTGCACAGTGACATCTAGTGAAGTTTTGAGGAACTTAATTTTTATTACGTCGGGCGAGCCACTTTGTCCACATAAATGAAGATTACTTTTTTCTGATAGAATCATTTATTTTGCAAGTAGATTTACAAGAAATACTCATATCAGGTATCAGATTTAAATGAAATAAACCCTATATTTGCTCCAAGATAGACCCCATAACACCATGGCTGGTGGCGATATACAGGTCATGCATAGCACACAGATATGTACCACGGGCGTGGCGTGAAGTAAAAGTAATCTTCATTCCTAAACCCGGTAAATCAGACTACACACAACCGAAATCCTACAGACCTATAAGCCTAACATCATTTCTACTGAAGACACTAGAGAGACTATGTGACCGTTACATTCGAGACGGACCTCTCCGACAAAACCCTCTACACAAACAACAACACGCCTACTCCACAGGTAAATCAACAGAATCTGCACTTCACAGCGTAGTGTCAAAAATCGAATGCGCAGTAGACCACAAGTCATCCTCATTGGCTGCCTTCATCGACATTGAAGGCGCTTTCGACAAAACTCTATTTCATAGTATTAACACTGCCCTCAAGAAACACGGCGTAAACTCGACCCTACGCTGTTGGATCACCAACATGCTTAAGTTGAGAGCCGTACAGGTCACTGTGAATGACACCACAAGAGCCATTGTGGCGAAGGGCTGCCCCCAAGGAGGCGTTCTCTCGCCACTTTTATGGAACCTGGTGGTAGATAGCCTAATAAAACGTCTAAATGACAAGGGCTATTTCACCGTAGGGTACGCGGACGACATAACAATAATAATAAACGGCAACCATGAAAACACACTATGCAACCTCATGCGCCAAGCCTTGAAAATAGTAGAGGACTGGTGCAAGGAATACCAATTAGCAGTAAATCCCACGAAAACAGAACTGATTCTCTTCACAAAGAAAAGGAAGGTGGCACCGTTACAACTACCACACTTCTTTGACACAACCCTAAGCCTTTCAACGGAAACCAAGTATCTGGGCATTTTCTTGGATAAGCAGCTGAATTGGGCAAAACACACTGACTACATCACCACAAAAGCCAGTATATCCATGTGGCAATGCAAACAGCTACTAGGCAGAAACTGGGGTATCAGTCCAAAGATTACCCACTGGCTATACACCGCAATTATTAGACCAATCATCACCTACGGCTCTCTAGTATGGTGGCCCAGGACCGACTTGAGCACCGCCCAAAAAGACCTAGAAAAACTGCAACGTTTGGCCTGCGTAGCAATCACGAGCAGCATGAGAACAGCACCTACTGCTTCTCTACAGGCGATGCTGGGACTGCCACCCCTGCACTTAATCGTGCGAGAGGAAGCAACACTAGCAGCCTTTAGACTTAGCATAGCGGGCACTCTAGGCAAAGATTTCCGAATCAAACACATACGAATAAAAGAGGATGCCATCAAACAGCAACCAATGATGTCATCACCCACTGACAAAATTCCAAAGACACACCGATTCTCAAAACACTACAAAGTACAACTAACCGAAGAACCGAACGACTATTCAGGCCCAAAAGAGCTCAGAATCTACACTGACGGATCAAAGACTGACTCTGGGACTGGAGTCGGAGTCTACTCAGATGAACTGAACATAAAAATATCAAAACCCCTTGGAATGTTCAACACTGTCTATCAAGCGGAATGTGTAGGCATTATCCAAGCAGCATATGCTCTTGAAGCCAGGAAAGTCACGGGAACTCATATCCGCATACTCTCCGATAGCGCTTCAGTACTCCAATCTCTGAACAAAAACTGTTTTGACTCAGGATTAATACTAGAATGTCACAATGCACTCGAGCGCGTTGCGGTGACGAATCGCAATGTGCTAACACTTCAATGGATAAAAGGACATAGTGGCTCACTAGGTAACGATGCAGCTGACGAACTGGCCAGGAGGGGATCTGACACGACAGTTTTCGGACCCGAGCCCATCATGCCAGTCCCATTCAATCAGCTACGCAGATGGTTACAAAACATCACATACACACAAGCTGAGAGATGGTGGACTACGGCACCAGGCTGCAGGCAATCCAAGGAGGCAATGCCATCCCTGGACAACAAGCTGCCCAAGCGCCTATTGCGCCTGGACAGGAAAAGCCTGCGCCTGGTAACAGGAACCATCACAGGACACTGCTCACTGAACAAACACTTTCACACAATAGGTATCACGGACAGTCCTCTGTGCAGAGCATGCATGGAGACTGAAGAAACGGTGGCGCACGTGCTCCTTGAGTGCACAGGCGTCGCCCAAATTCGGAAAGAGACACTTGGGTCACCAATGTCTCTTGCGGACACACTGAGCAGTTTGGGAGGACTAATTCGCTTCTGGAGGGAGGTGGGCTGGATGGAATAACAGCCCCACGGCATCACGTACAATGGTCCAGAACAGGACTAAGTGCGGAAACCACACCCGGTTTATGATGATGATGATGATGACCCTATCTTCCTGTGTAATCAGCAAATAAAATCCGTTCAGTAACTACGAAGATGTGCGCGTACAAACAGACAGACAAAAAAAATGTTGCTTTTATTACTTTTTTTTATTATTGTTCTCTATCCATTTTTGCCAAATATATTCAACTAGCTTTTCCCCGCGGCTTCGCTCGCGTTCATTTTATGGCATAGATCTCCTTTGACAACAAAATAACCCATAGCCAACTGTTGGCCGATACAGCGCCCTCTATAGTAGAAAAAGAAAATCCTATTGGAACGACATACTTTTACAGGATAAAAAGTAGCCTATGTTGGGCTCTGTACCCCTAACAATATGTATGCAAATTTTCATAATTATCAGGTGCTTAGTCAAGCCGTGAAGGAATAACAAACAAACAAAGTCACTTTCTCATTTATAATATTAGTAAGGATAAGGATAAGGAAGTAAGGATGTACAGACATACCGGGTTTACTGTTTTATTATATGTATAGATTTCGGTTTGCGTCTAAATAAACTGAAATATTTGTCGAGCAGCCGAAGCCTTCCCGGTGCGGTCTTGGCGCTCGTACAGCAGCGGCGGCTCGGGCTGCGCGTGGACGCGGCCGCACGCGCTGCTCGCGGACGTGCAGAAAGTGTTGCGACACGCGAGGAAGCTGCCAGATAAGACGCAACACCTTTATAAGGTACTAGCTGACCCGTGCCCACTTCGTTGGGCATAATGTTAATAATCCTTTTTTAATACAGGCGTTCATAAGAAACGCTTTTTTCTTCGATTTACTTTGCAAAACCGACCACGTAAAAGCCTTTTTATTTTTCGGTTTTTTACATAACCTATGACACTCAGCAATGTGGCTTTCTATTGGTGAAAGAATTTTTAAAATCGGTGCAGTAGATCCCGAGATTACCCCTTACAATTTAACAAATATACAAACACACAAACTTTACTTCTTTATAATATTAGTATGAGATGATCATGAAGCTGATAAAAATTCGAACTTGAAGACTATGGATCTTTTATATTTAGTGTCGGTTTTACTTTGTCAGATTAACCGTTTTCAATCAGGACTGTTGAGGATCTGATAAAGTATTTGAAATATTATATGGAAATCTTACATACTAGTGTATTAGTAGGTAGTAGTTAGTGTATTAGCAACAAGGCGGCACACAATAACAGTAATTATCAATGTTATATGATTGTAGCGGGAGCGATGGCGATGTGCTCGACCGCCACAAAGGGAAGATCTTCCGGCCAGGCTGGGTGTTATGCCTGGGGAACCGCGGCTCCGACAATGTATGTGTCGGAGGTTGTATATATATCTCCATATCGTAGAAACTTCGATAGCGCGATTCAGGATTTCTAAGTGTCGTCGTATATGACGTCATGTGTTCGCATTGTGAACTTTTTCTTCACTCTGTAGTTCTTCTGTATGGCGATAGGTTTCGCCACAGTACTCCCCTCCAGGATCGAAGGTCCGATGAGATGATGATCAGCAGTCTGTGCTTCTCGTTAGCTTTGCCCAGTGAGTCGGGCTTGAGTGTGCGTGCTCCATGTGTCCCAGTGAGTCGGGCGTGAGCGTGCGTGCTTGATGTATCCCAGTGAATCGGGATGAGTGATGGCCCGCTAAACTTTCGAGGTGCCTCAAGAACTGGGAAGGCTTCCTATCACCAAGCTCTTCGCGCGTTAATAATTGCATAACTCGTTTTTCCTGAGATGCGGAAAGTCGCTTAATTAGCTCGCTTTTCAATTTTAAATATTTCTCCTTCTCTGGCGGCCTTGTAATAATATCCTTCACCTCAATAGCATATTGATCACGTCGGGGTCACCACTGTAGCGGGAGCGATGGCGATGTGCTCGACCGCCACAAAGGGAAGATCTTCCGGCCAGGCTGGGTGTTATGCCTGGGGAACCGCGGCTCCGACAATGTATGTGTCGGAGGTTGTATATATATCTCCATATCGTAGAAACTTCGATAGCGCGATTCAGGATTTCTAAGTGTCGTCGTATATGACGTCATGTGTTCGCATTGTGAACTTTTTCTTCACTCTGTAGTTCTTCTGTATGGCGATAGGTTTCGCCACATGATAATGGCCTTATTGAAATAGCATGAAATTAACTAAATGTGTGCTTAGTATATTTTTTTACGCGTAGGTACTATTTTTAACTTTAGGAAAGAAGGCGCACTCACTATACGCGTCAAGAGAGAAAAGACCTGGCGAGTACGTGATTTGACTTGCGCAGTAGACGACTTATTTAGATCCGATTGGCTGAAAAAAGATAATATTGAACAAATAGGTAAGGTACTGTACGATTGTGTTGTAACAGGAACTAAATCGTCTGCGGCGTGCGGCGATCTCGCTCGGCTTCTCGGAGCTGCTGACGTGCGTGGGCGCGGCGCTGGAGCGCGAGTGCGCGACGCTGCCCGCCGGCGCGCCGCCCGAGTGCGCGCTGCAGCTGGCGCACGCCGCCGCCGCGCTGCGGGACCCGCGCACCGCGCTCGACATCAAACAGGTCAGCTATGAATGTTGTAACTTGTAAGGCACATGCACGTTGTTTTAGTGTGCGTGACACCGATTTTACGACCGTTTCCGAGGTTACGCATTCTGAAACAATGTGCATGTGAACGTTATGTGGAATATCTCTATCACATGTATAAATCAAACAAGCTCTGCATACCAATTATTATATTAGCCCTATTTATTATAATACATTATATTTCAATTCCAGGTGCTACAGCCTTTGCCCGCCAACTTCACCGTCACGTCCATGTCGCATTGAAAATAGAGAGTATTTATCATGATAATAAAATATATATTTTTTTAAATACCAAATTATTTTATTGTAAACATAACTTTCCACATTTTCTAAAGCGCTCATTAATATTTGTGGCCTAGCGTATTTTTCGTATGGTTAGGTAGGTTAGCACCACCTCATTTTCTTGAAATATTTACTAAAAATTACTTTCCGAAGCATTGGGTTAGAAAATAACATCCTGGGCCTGTCCGCACTGCGATGTTTTTTCGCAGAGCAGACAGATAATCATACTGATTTGAAATTTGATATTACACAAAACATTCGCAGGGAAATCATTCACACCGCAAGCGCGGAAAATTTCGCAGTGTGGACACAGGCTAGGCCTATGGCTATGTCAAAACGGCAACGATGCAGTAAATTTTTTTTTGATCGAAAATACGACAAATATTAATTTGAAGACTGGTAGCACTGAATCAATGTCACTGTCACACACAGTGCCTGCTGTTGTGCTGTCAAAATTGACATAGATCTGGATCTGACATGTTAACTGATGGCGAACGAACGAACTTGAAGCGAAACTGTGATGGCACAATAATCTGTTTACGATGCGAGAAAATGACTATAACTAACATAAAGAGTTACATTATATGACTCAAAAATGTTACTAAAAGCCTTGACTATCGTATGTTTGTCCAGCCTGCCGTACTTTTTTAATTTAGGCGGCGACTTTGTTTTCGATGATTCTGAAGCGATAGTCAAAAATAAAGATGTTACAATGGATTCCTGGACTAATTGTTTCAATAATGACTTCTGGGGTACCAATATAAAGAGCAACCTTAGTCACAAATCTTACCGACCTCTCACAACGCTCTCTTTTAGGTAAGTACTTACTATTTTATGTATTACTGTAACAACTGCAAAATGCTGTTGTACCCGTTCCCGGAATGATATACGGCATAAAAACTGTCGTATGTGTGAATTCATGTTATAAACTCCTTATGTACCAAATTTCAAGCAAATCTGTCCCGCCGTTGAAGTGTGAAGGAGTATGAAACGTCCTCACTTACTAACCTTCGCGTTTATAATTTTATTTTATTATTGATTATGCATTTTGTTTTAATCATTCACATTAACTTCAATACAGGTTCTTGGAAATTAAATTATAATTTTTTTTTCAGGTTAAATTATTACAGTAGCGGTAAACTGCTGTCAGTTTATCATTTTAAAATCACAAATCTTTTATGTCACACTTTATGTTCTTTGCTAGTATGGCTAGCAGTACAAAATATACAAGTGACTTTACGAATTGCACAAAGAAGTAAAAAACATTTATATGATACAGCCTTTTTAACGTCCATATTATTTTCTGTACACCCTGTGCATGTTGAGGCTGTCTCCGGTATAGTAGGAAGAGCAGATATACTGGCAGCGGTCACATTTTTTTTATCTTTCATTGCGTACAACAAAGCTATGTCCACACGAAGATATTCAACATATTTTTATTTAATTTGTTCTATAATACTGGCTGGTGTTTCTATGCTGTTCAAAGAAAATGGAATCACGGTATTGGTTAGTATACTGATTTTATTGTTATATTTAATTATATTCAATCAAAATGTGTAATATTGGTATCTTTGTTAAATTCTACAGCGTAACTATCACTGTATGTGATGTTGCTTATGGATCTCCCCATGGAAACATAATTGATGAGGATTTGTAGATTTAAAGAAATATTTGTAAAGTTTTGTAATATGATTTGAAATAGCAATTGGCCTATTTGAATAAACATATTTGACTTTTATGGAATTTACATTATTGAACTTTTTGAATAATAATTTCATTCTTTTTCAGGGATTTTGTTTATGCTACGAATTAATCACAAAAATCAGATTTAATAGTTTTAAGAGTAAAACAAAATTAAAAAGTAAAGAAAAATATTTATCAACTACACGAGTAATTATCACAGTATTGTCTACAGTGCTAATTTTGTATGGAAGATGGCATATTATGGGAGGGACAACACCAGAGTTCAAAGCAACAGATAACCCTACTGCATTTTCAAGTAGTGTCTTTATAAAGGTATTTATAAAAGTATTTTTAAATAATAATAATAATAATTAATAACTAACACTTCAAGCACTACCAATGTGCTGTTACAAGGGAATAGGGAGAATAGGAAAGGAGTTGGGCATTTTCTTACATACCAAAATGCATTGCTGCTGCACATCAATATTCTGTGAGATGGTGGTACTTCCCCTATCAAGCAAGCGCATTTCGTAACAAGCATTTTAATATAGTAAAACTGGATGCTTAAACATGCAAATTTCCATCTGTTTCATATTTGACTATAAGGGTTTAATCATACCCACTACTCAAACTTGTCAACTCAAATATCTACAAACCTTCAGCTTCACACAGCAGTGTGGAGAGCAGGATGGATAGCGTAGGAAATCAAGAGCTGTATACTATATCATGAATTTATTCTCTTTCAGATAGCAACATACAGCTACATATACTTCCTTAATATGCTCTTACTTATTTGGCCACAATGGCTATGTTACGACTGGTCGATGGGATGTGTACCACTAATTAAACATGTCATGGACTACAGATTAATCTTCGCAATATCAATTTATTTATATGCTCTATTAGTTATAAGAGTCATTTTAATTAAGGAAAATATGGAGTCATCTAAAAGGTAAATTAATTTATTATATAATATTTAAGTGGCATTTAAAAGCTAAAAATTTATTAGATTATGGGAAAAAACGTGACGTTTCCCCATCTCTGAATGCCAGCCAACGCTAATACTCGCGCGGGTGCACGGAACGGGCGACCGTAGCGTTCGTTTGTTCGTCACCCGCCGCACGGGCCCGTACTAAATGGTCATACATTTTTACGAAACAAACACGCAGGCGGGGCGCCCGCGCGGGTTTTAGCGTTGGCTCTGATATTCATATTTTTTTACATTTCATAATAAAAAGTAATTATTATAAATATTATGATTTATGTCATCATTTATTGATGGACTGTGTCAAGAACGAAGGTCATAGAATAGAACTTCTGTCGCTATTGAAGGTTAACAAACTAGATTTGGGAGTGTTTCAATCTATCTTATCTAAACCCCTGTCGCCTGAAGGTTAATTTATAAGTTCGTATACAATAGTTTTTAAGTTTAATATTTAAATAAGTAAATGCTGTGTGAAGGACATGATGGGGTTGATAAAGAATTTTAAAAAAAGATAAGAGTCTGATGCACATCGAGCTTTACACTTGCAGTACAATTTTGGCTGGAATGACAGAACTTAAGAATGGTACAAAGTCCAATATGTAAAGGTCAACCTGCTCTTGACTGTACATAGAAATTTATATCATCTACTATACATTATATTAACTGTAAAATTATACTTCCATTCTAGGATGCTGATATTGGCAATGGCGCTAATGACATTGCCGTTCCTTCCGGCCGCTAATATATTTTACCCAGTGGGGTTTGTGATAGCTGAGAGGGTTCTATACATCCCTTCAGCGGGTTACTGTTTATTTGTAGCCATTGGTCTTGATAAAATATTAAAAAAGCACAGCAAATATAAGGTAGGTATTGTTAAATTATAAAAAGTTCTTGGTATAAATCTGTCATCTGAGCTTGTGGCAGTAAAAGAAAAGACGGTTTGAGAGAGCATAATTTCCCATTTAGGATAAAACAGTTACATGCGATTATGTGTATTGAAAATTATACATGTAATTATGGCCAACTGTAAATACCAATATTGTTTTACTAATTTTCTATAAAAAGTGATCATAATTACACCCTCTTATTTTGAAATTCAATGTTTTGGACACTTATCATCTTATAACCTTAGGTATGAATAACATTAAAAGTACTTATTTGTTTCAGACTGCAGCGATATTATTTTATTTATTAATATTTTTTTATACTCTTAAAAGTTTAAGGAGATCTATTGATTGGGGGAATGAACACGAATTGTTCGTCAGCGCCGCGACGGTCTGCCCATTAAATGCTAAAGTTCATTACAATATTGCTAAGGCATTGGACGCAAAGAACCAAACAGATTTGGCTGTTGCGTCTTATAAACAATCAATAAGGTATGGACATTAATCATACTAATGTTATAAATGAGAAAGTGAGTTTGTTTGTTTGTTAATTTTGTTATTCCTTCACGGCTTGACTAAGCAGCCGATCTTTATGAAAATTTGTATACATATTGTCAGGGGTACAGAGCCCAACATAGGCTTCTTTTTATCCCGTGAAAGTATGTCATTCCTATGGGAAAATATTTTTTCTACCGTAGGTAGCGATACAATTGCGATGTCGGTCAACAATCTTGCATTCTTTAAAATGCCTAATCATTATTATCGTAATTCATAATTCCCTAATATGACATGTATACAGGGTGACTTTTCAAGGGGTTGCAATTTTTTTTAAATAAGCTCTATAGAACAATATAAAAATATGACTTTATCGTAATTATATTTATTGGTAGTGTTTTTTTTGAAAAACATTAACTTGAAAACAGGAGCGGTCTTTCCAATAAAGCCGAAACGCCGAGCTTGCCCTACTAAAATAAGCAATATAATATAATAAAAAAAGTTTTGCTTTTTACGCCAATCGATTAAGGTCCTGATTCTTAGTCCCTCATCAAAAAATGGCAACCCCTTGAAAAGTCACACTGTATAATAAGATTTTTGTTTATTGTCATTAATATGTATGTTTCATTGTTTCATACAGCTTATATCCAGGATATTACCAAGCAATGAATAATTTGGGGAATATACTTAAAAATCATGGACAATTGCTCGAAGCAGAATACTACTTAAGAGCAGCTTTAAAACAAAAGTAAGTAAATCTTAATATGCTATAGTTTGTCGTTTACTCAACTTTATACTTTGCTGCATTGAATTAAGAAAATAAGTGTATTTTGGCGACCGTAAAGACCGATTACGTGCGTCCGGCCTCCATGAGACCGGTGGTGGAATGAACACGCAGCCATAATTAGTATGGATTTAAAATTCAAGACCATTATTATTTGATTCGGAAGACACGCTAAACCGTCCCAATCTCAACTGAGACCAATCAGTGATTTGAAAACTTATCAATCGAATGACGGTCTGAAATTGCTTTCGGTGTTACAACGGTCCATAGGCTACGGTGACCGCTTATCATCAGGCGGGCCGTATGCTTGTTTGCCTTAGTGTGGTATAAAAAAGGGACTGACATCCTAGTGATGTGAAAATACTAATTAGATGTTAATTTTTTTTATAGGAGAGAATTTCCAGCGGCTTGGATGAATTTGGGCATCGTTCTCGCTGGCACAGACCGCTTTGAGGAGTCTGAAATGGCATATAATATTGCGCTGGAGTATCGACGCGATTATCCTGACTGCTTTTATAATATGGGAAATTTGGTTAGAAATAATACCTTTTTTTACATAGATCACGTTTGGAACAAAACAACCCATAGCGCGACTTGTGGCGCCATCTGTTGGCCGATAGCCTATCCCATACAGCGCCCTCTATAGTAGAAAAAAATATTTTCCCATCGGAATTACATTCTCTCACGGGAGGCTTTGTACTCCTGACAATATATATACAAATTTTCATAATCAGTAGACTGATTAGTCAAGCCGTGAAGGAATAACAAACAAACAAACTCACTTTCTCAATTATAATATTAGTATGATACTAGTCGATGGCCGTGGTTTTACCCGGGCGCTTGCGTTTTTCCCGTTTCCAGGCTGATATTCGATATAAAAACTATTCTGTGTTAATCCAGGTTACCAACTACCCATGTACCAACTTTCAAGCAGATCTGTTCAGCCGTTTTTGCGTGAAGCAGTAACAAACATCCATCCTCACAAACTTTCTCCTTTATAATATTAGTCTTCTCTTCCTGATCGTTCCCTCACTGCTGAGGATCGTGACTCTACACGACCTTGTCGACTAGTTGCCGCCATCGGTTGCGCTCGGACGCCTGGTGTAGTGCGGCGCTGACAGTCATATTTAGCTGACTGGATATCTGGTCTGACCATCGAATGGGACTCCGGCCACGAGGTCTTTTGCCCTCAATCTTCCCTGTCACCATCAGCCTCTCCATGTTATCCACATCCCTTCGCGCGACGTGGCCGAAGTATCGTACAATACGTTGCAGACAAGTGGAAGACAGGCGTTGTGCATCCCCCAATTTGAGTTCTTTTAGTACAGAGACGTTTGTACGGTGGGCTGTCCACGGTATTCTCAATAGCCGACGCCAGCACCACATCTCAAAAGCATCCACTCTTTGCCTGTCAGCGGCTTTGAGAGTCCATGTCTCTGCACCATATAGCGCGATGGAGAAAACCAGTGATCGTACCAGGTGTATTTTGGTTCTGTTAGTGATGTTTCTGTTTCTCCATACTTTGCTCAATGGGGTCATTGCTGTCTTGGCCATGGCGATTCGTCGACGTATCTCGGTTTCGCAGCTGCCTCGGTTTGTGATCACGGAGCCAAGGTATTGAAACTGGTCAACGGTGTCATACTCTCCTAGTAGGTCAGTGCGCTGGATTGATGAGAATCGATCGATCACCATAAGTTTGGTCTTGCCTTTGTTGATGGCAAGGCCCAACCTCAGGCTGACGGCCTCCAGACGATCCAGTATTTCCGCCATTTCTATTTCGGATGATGCCAACAAGGTAGTGTCGTCAGCGTAACGCAGGTTGGAGATTTTGATTCCCCCTACCTTCACGCCACCCCTTCAATCCTCAAGCGTATGTCGCATGATGTATTCGCCGTAAATGTTAAAAAGGATTGGCGAGATCACACAGCCCTGTCGAACGCCTTTACAGAATTTAAAACGGCTTGATGTTACGTCTCCCACTGTGACAGTGCCGTATCCAGACTCGTGTAAATTGCGAATAATTAATACCAGATGTGATGGAACCCCGGTCTCCGTAGGCACTTCCCATAGCTTTTCCCATTTCACACAATCGAAAGCCTTCTGGTAGTCAACGAAGCACATAAACGTCGGCACATTAAACTCATAGCATTTTTCTACCAGAAGTCGCAGGTTCAATATGTGCTCCCTGGTTCCCCGTCCCTTGACAAAACCCGCTTGCTCCTGTGGTATCTGCCAGTCCAGAAAAGCCCGCAGCCTCGAATTCAGAACATATATTCAGAACACATATTATAATATTAGTAAGGATGGCCTATTTGATCATATTTGGTATTCTTCTGACAGAACTTTATACTTTCCAAAAAAATCTTGAATTGATTGGTGTAAAATCAAAACACATATCATTACATCATTATAATACATTTAATTTTTCAGTATCTAGAAACAAACCAGACACAAAAAGCCATGGGACACTGGCTGAAAGCAGTAACTTCAAACCCTAAACATGTTTTAGCTTGGACTAATCTACTTGCCTTCTTGGATAATTCGGGTACCTTTAAACTTTTGATCGTTTGAACCTATTTTATAAATTGTTACCGCTATAGAAACTAAAGTAGTAACTGAACTCCTGTATTTCATTACTTATAGTTCACGCCAAAGTTTGGGCTCAGAGTTTATAAAACAATTGAAAATCGATTGTTGTTATGCATTGAGTAATAAGTATTAGTTTCGAACTTTGTTTTACGTCTGCGCGAGCCAGCCGTGTTGGCGACTTAAATAATATTGACTATTTCACAGGTTTTTTAAATCATACCTGCTATTTAAATGTTCACAGTTTTTTAACGTCTAAATTAATTAAATTTGCGTTTTTCAGATGATTTACTGAAAGCATTGGAACTCGTCCCAATTGCGCTTACGCAGTTGCCTAAATCACCGGCAATCAACTTCGCGGTCGCCAATATATACGGAAAAATGGAACGTTACGAAGAAGCGGAGAGACATTTCCAAAAAGCAATCAGGCTGTTTGGTAGCAACACTCAACCTTTACACTACTCCAATCTAGGTTTGTATCTAACATCAGAACCACGTTATTGGAGGTTACTGAAATCCGCCATTTGATTGAATGTCTAAGCCCGTTCGGCATTCAATTGAATGACTAAAGGACAACTCGTCAAGTCGTTGAATGTGAGGGCGTGTCTCCTGCTACATGTTTTGAACAAAACTTTGTCCATGAACACTGTCGGTTCAAAACATTTTCCGTCCATTGCAACTTTCATTCAAATGTTCAGTAAACAATATTTTCTGTACAAAATATCGGTGTTACCAACTCGGATTTGGAAAAGTCGTTGACCCGATGAGAAAATTACGTAGAATTCATAAATAATCCCGCAGACGGGGGCGTACACTGTCTATAAGTGAAGTAACGTGGTGAGTTATGTCATTTTGCAAATTTGTACAAATTCAAATTAAAAGAAAATACGTAGATTCTGGACTGAAGTTCATAGATTTGCAGAAAAGACCTACAATCAGGGACTGACTCCGACCCTTTTTAGGGTTTTTATTGGGGTTTTTGAAAGGGTCGTTAAGTTGATTAGAAACCAATAAGACTGGGTAACCCAACCGCTTGTGTAAGCATCATCTCAGCCACAAGAAGTCCACTGCTGGACATAGGCCTCCCCCAAACGCTTCCAATGCGACCTGCTGGCAGCGGCCTGCATCCAGCGGCTTCCTGCGACTGTCTTTAGGTCGTCTGACCACCTTGTAGGTCGTCCTACGCTGCGCTTGAAATGAAATGAAATGATTTATTATTGCATCAAATATGGTACATCAGGGATGGCAATGGTTCACAGAATCTTGTCTCACATATTCAGTCCCAGCGGACATGCAACAGACTCTTAAAGTCATAATGAATAAATTATACATTGAATTGAATTTGAAAAAAATAATAATAATACATTGAATTGAAGAAATTATCAAACTTAAGTGTATAACATTAATTAAATAATATTTAATCGTAATCTACCTACATGTATTTTTAAATTGTAAATATTCTTGGACAGTATAAAACTTTCCGGTACGTGGTCGCCATTCCAGAACCCTCTTGCCCCATCGGCCGTCGGTTCTGCGTGCTATGTGCCCTGCCCACTGCCACTTGCTAATCCGTTTGGCTATGTCGGTTATTTTGGTTCTGCTACGGATCTCCTCATTTCTGATTCGATCTCGAAGAGAAACCTCGAGCATAGCTCTCGCCATGGCTCGCTGAGTGACCGCGAGCCTTCTTATGAGCCCCCATAGTGAGCGACCACGTCTCGGATCCATATGTCATCACTGGTAACACACGTTGCTCGAAGGTTTTTCGTTTTAGGCACTGAGGAATTATGGACGAGAAGACATGCCGTAATTTCCCGAAAGCTGACCTCTTTCAATTTAAATTGTATTTTTATAACACCTCTTTATATACCTACATTTATGCAATAAAGATATTGATTGATTGATTGACTCCTTGATGCTTTTAGCATTGAACTAGCGAATATCGCGTCGCAAGGACTTTGATATGCGTCTATTGAGCTGCCGGTACACTTCAGCGTCTTCGGAGGTACGCAGCGCCATAGATCGGCGTTGGTTCATTAAGTCGAGGGTGAGTCGAGAGCCGCTGTGGTCTCTTTTTGCGGTTAGGCCTGTAGTGTTTTATGCCTACTTCACAGGCAGCTTTTACCAACCCATCATTTATATCGTCCACTGAGGCGCAGATCTGTAGACCATCGAAGCGATTGGACAGATCGAGTTGAAACTGCTTAACATCCTGGATATGAGCACGTGTGGGTCGAAGAGTAGACTTCATCAGACGAGACCTCTCAAGTTTGAGATTTAAATTCAATTTGTGCCACTGACCATTCGGTGATCGCTTCCGGATTTAATCCTATTGACCACGGAGACATCACTGAATATTTGTCTCTTTGTTGTCAAGATGAAGTCTATCTCGTTCCTGGTGGAACCATCGGGGCTCATCCAGGTCCATTTCCTGTGGGGCGGCTTTTTGAAGAAAGAGTTCATCGTGAAGAGTCCCTCTTTCTTCAAAAAGTCCGCCAGCCGCTGTCCCCTTTGGTTCCGCCGCCCATACCCGAACCGCCCCAGTCTCAACTCCCCATCGCTTCGTTGGCCGAGTTTCGCGTTGAAGTCCCCCATAACAACATTAAAGTAGGTATTCGAGGAGTGTATAGCCCGACTAATGTCTTCGTACATCTCCTCTACCTCTTCATCGCAGTGTGCCGAGGTCGACGCATACACCTGGATGACCTTCAAGGAATATCTTTTAGATATTCTGAGTATCAGGTATATTACCCTGTTCGACACACTTTCGATGGTAACGATGTTGTTTATGAGGGACTTGTGGACGAGGAACCCGACACCACCTTAGGACTGTTGGTCGCCCTCCCGGTAATAGAGCAGGTTACCAGACTTGAGGGTTATCGTGTCCTCTCCCGGTAAGCATATATCTGGGTAAGCATATTAAACGGAAACCCTTTCAAAGGGTTCCCCAATAAATAACCCAAATATTAGACAAGCATTACAAAAAGTTTTATGAATTGGGAAACCCATTCCGAAGGGAATTAACCTACGGATAACCCCTTCATAAGCGCTTACCGAAAAATCCTGTTCACGCGAACTTAGTGTTTATGCTATTAAAAATAAGGTCCATGGTATTATAAAGCGCGCCTGCGCTCGCTTTACTTAGGCCGAGAAGATCTCGGAATGTCATGTAAAAATGTGTCTTATTATCATGACGTAAGTCGTAAATGGCATGTAGCGAGCAGCGTGTAGTCCATGTAGAAGATATTAAGAGGAGTTGTTACAATAGCCCGTTTGTATGAACGACCTTGTCGCTGACGGGAGGGTGTACGAGAGGGCGTCTAAACACCCCACCGCTCCTATGTCTCACCCCGCACGACAGGCGACATCTAGCGGCTAATAGCAAAAACAGATAATTCAACGATTTTTGGCTGTGATTTTAGTTCAGACATTCGCGGGGGAGGATGAAGGGGGATGTGTGACGAAAACCATTTTAAAAAGGGGAAACCCAAATCAGGAAAGGGTTTCGCCTTCGAGCTTGGCAAGCGGTTATTTCTTTGGATTTTGCTTAAATTTCCCAATCAAAGGGGTTACCCACAATACTAGGTAAGCTATTCAGTAAGGTTTCCCAATATTTAAGCTTACCTTTTACAAAGGTTTCCCTTTTTTAAGGTTTTGAAATTAAACGGTTTAATCAGTCCCTGCCTAAAATACGTAGATCTACGTCAAAAGTCGTATAGTTGGCAACACTCTGTGTAGAATAAAACATTATATGAATGAAATGAACGGTTCGGGATCCCCTCACACGGGGGATGTTTTCCACGGACTCCGGCAAACATTTTGATGAACAAAACATTGTTATATCATTCTTTTCATTCATTCAAAACATGTGTTCAAAACAATGCTTTGTTCAAACCATGCAGCAGGAAGGAGACGCGCCTTAACGTTCAACGTCTTGACTGAACGTCACTTTAGCGAAGTCGTTGAATGGAATATAGCCGACTTGAATAACCTATAAAATACAAAAAATTCGTAAGATGACCCTAACCTAACCAATGTCTGTCTGAACACCTACTAACCGAACTAAATTTTAATCACCTGACTGATTTACGTCCGCCCTGTTGAATGGGCTATGTTACAATTAGCTAACTAGTTGGCAGTATTGCCAACTCATGTAAGCGAAAACGGGCGGTCAGCCCTTTAAAAAAGCGCTAAATAGTAAATGAGAAAAGCGCTAAATCCATCGCCAAATTCAAACTACCAATTTCACTGTAAATAACATAAAAAAGACTTTACTGACTAACAATGTAAGTAATCTGAATATTGGTAACATGAAACCTCAGACCAAATAAGAAGTCAAGACGGAGCGCTGCGAACAATGATGTGAAGCAGGCAAAACTACGACTCGCCCTGTACATATACGCCCCTAACGCACACATTTATAACCAAACTACGACTCGCCGATTAGTTTGAGCTAGTTCGTCATTGACGTATGACATCCAAACAATTTAATTAATTAATAATCAAAAATGCCGAATTGTGTGGTGAAAGGCTGCAAAAACAATTCCTCAAAGATTAAAAAGCAAGATGGAATCACATTTCATACGTAAGTAAACATAAAAATACATGTTTTTAACAAATCAATTTTAATAATTATTATGACAGCTTGGAATAAAAAAACTCCACAAGTGTTGCCGCTAATAAGCGTCACAATAGTCCCAGTTTATTGGGGTAGTTATTAATGTGACGCGAAACGTAACGTCACTTTCTTTTACTTATTTCTATTTTTACTGTTAGTTTTCATAAAATTATTGTAAGTGTAAATAGGCGTTATTTTTTTTTTTTTGTTTTTCCATGTTTTATCATCACTTCAAAAATATTTATTTTTAAGTTTTATTTTATTCCCATATCTCGTCTGAATACTCAAAACATCTCATAAAAGTGAGGTATCCAATTTTAAAAAAAACTTTTTTACCTATAAAAAATAAAAAAAATAAAAAAATTAGGGTAATAATTTTTTACTGCACGGCAACACTCCCTAAATGCACACATGTTTACAAAACCGGCTTCACATCATTGTTCGCAGCGCTCCGTCTTGACTTCTTATTTGGTCTGAGCATGAAACATACAGTTTACCCTTAAGGCGCCATAGGTGCAGCGACCCAAACGCGAAGTCGACCCCGCCGCCCCGGGCCGCGCCTCGCGTCACGTTGCGACAACCGAGCGTCTTTTCTTATCATTGCGCACATAGTGTAAAAATATGCAGTACCGAAACTTTAAGTTTTCTAATTTGTAATAAAATAATAATTGCCTACAATTATTTTTAAATAAATATGAATGAATATAAAATGAAGATTATGAACAACTGTTATTAGGAACCAAATATGAAAAATGAAATAGACATGGTTTTCAGATGGTTTTGGTATGGTTTCGGGATGATTTTCAGATAATTTTCAGATTATTTTTGGATGGTTTTCAGATGGTTTTTGGATGGTTTTGTGATGGTTTTCTGATGTCTTTGGGATGGTATTTCAATAGTTTTCGGATGGTTTTTCAATGGTTTTGTGATGGTCTCAAGATGGTTTTGGGATTATTTTCGAATGTTTTTGGTATGAAACTATCTGAAAATTGTAACTATTGCGATTGTTTACTTATGATTTTAGTTATGGTTACTTATTTAGGTCTAACAGGAAATAATGAATGAAAAATCATTATTTCCTGTTGGACCCACTGCTACGCACAACTAATTTTGGCACAACTAAAAGTATTCCTATTGGCACAACTATGGCACAACCAGATAAATGTCATTAAATAGTTCCCTTTGGTACCACCATTCATTAAGGAAGTACATTCGTGTGCAACACTGTATAAGAGGCATGTTATGGGGTGACTCAGGAATGGTTTTGGGGTGAGTTCGGAATGGTTTTGGAGTGAGTTCGGAATGGTTTTGGGGTGAGTTTGGAATGCTTCTGGGGTGAGTTTGGAAAAGTTTTGGGGTGAGTTTGGGATAGTTTTGGAGTGAGTTCGGAATGCTTTCGCACCAAATGGCACTGATATAGTCGTCACATAGTGCAATCTTCCCACCTTTATCCTTACATATTATAAAACAAAGTCCTCCCGTGCGTCTGTCTGTCTGTCTGTTCGCGATAAACTCAAAAACTACCCAACGGATTTTCTTGCGGTTTTTACCAACGGATAGCCTGGTTCATGAGGAAGGTTTATGTATAAAATTTGTCAATATTTTGTGTAAATTGGCTGAAATATAAAGAGTGTCGGAAAAAATCGACCCGCTTGGGAGTTGTCGACGAAAACGCTGTCTAAACCATTTGAGATATAACAATACAAAAATTATAGGACATTCCTCTTATTTAGGTCTCCAAAAAAGTCAGCGATAGCATATATTTATCGTTTACGGATAACTTACTATAAAATAAAAATCGATTTCGAGTAATAATGCGGAAATTGGAAACCGATTTTGACGTATACAGTATTAATCCTTATCCTGTTAACTACGTTAGTTACCTTAAGCATTTCATGTACATTATTATAATCTTTACACCATATAATTTAAATAGATACTTTAGAAGTTATAGGAAAAAATTTACGCGCTTGCCGAAATTAATTCAAGTTCTTTCTATTCTATGCTAGATGGCGCTATTCAAAAGATACATCGCGCCGCGATGGTTACGTTTTCATCAAATAGGCTATTTGACTGATTTTGAAAAACTGTTTTAAATTATTCGTTGGTATTTGATTAATACACCACATGTATATTTCTGCGATGCAGTATTTTCCGTAAAATATCGGTTTAAAATTTCAATTACAATATTCGCGCTAAAAACGTTTTTTCTGTAATGGCGGACGCCGTGACGTCACAGGCAAGTAAACTTGTACCAAAGTGTACATTCAGCGTGTTTAGAATATTTTTTCTGTTATTTTACTGGAAAAATGGTTTATAAATGGTGTAATAGTGCCACAATGTACAAATACTTCTATAAAAACTTCACAAAAACTGTTTGTTTCTGTGTTAGCTCGAAGAGACCCAAACAGCATTTTATCTCATACAAATGTTTTTATGTGTGAAGATCACTTTGATGTAAGTATGCCAGTTATATTTGATTCGAATAGTAATAGATAAAATGATAAAATCACACAAAATGTCGTAACAATGAACAATGTTGACTTGCGTGTGACGTCACGCGAGGCATAGCCAATCACAGAGCGTTCTTGTGGCTGAAGAAATTTAAAAAATAATTTGGATTTATTTTGTTTATTTTGAAAAATCTATAAATATTTTTGGATATAACAGAGATAAATATGTTTTTTTATGTTATTACCTAATAGGATTACCACATTTCGTAGCATATTTTTAATAGTGTCAAATAGCCTATTATACCTAAATATCACGCGAAAATTAAAGCACTTTAAATCTATTACGCTAGGTGTCGCTGTTTAAAAATCAAAACTAATATATAAAGCTGAAGAATTTGTTTGTTTGTTTATTTGAACACGCTAATCTCAGGAACTACTGGTTCGAATTGAAAAATTATTTTTGTGTTGGATAGTCCATTTATCGAGGAAGGCTTTAGACTATATAACATTACGCTGCGACCAATAGAAGCGAAGCATCAGTGAGAAATATTGCAAAAACGAGGAAAATTATTAGGGCTTCCGTTGCGTGCGCTGCATAAACGGTTCAAGTTACCCAAAAAATATGTATGGCGCTCAACCTAGAAAGCTGGAATTTTGTATAGAGGTTCTTTTGAAAAGAATAAAGATGGGGTTTTATAGAATTCCCACGGGAAAGGGAGTAATAGGACTATAAGTGTATTATCGCAGGCGCACAACCTAAAAAGCTGGAATTTTATATAGAGATTCCCTAAAAGATGTTGATAAAGAGAAAGACGGCAATTTATAGAATTCCCACGGGAAAGGGAGTAATAGGACTGTAAGAGTATTATCGCAGGCGCTCAACCTAGAAAGCTGGAATTTTGTTTATGGGTTCCCTTTGTGATGCTGACAAGAATAAAGAAAGCAATTTATAGAATTCCCACGGGAAAGGCAGTATCTACGCGGGCGAAGCCGCGGGTACAGCTAGTTATAAATAATTTCAAAGACATGATGAGCTTAGTAAAATAACAACTTCTTGTCTGTCAAATAATAAATCCGTTTGACATACACAATATCCGCAGTCGTCATTATACTCATCTCTTATTACTCATCATCACTGGACGACTGTCCTGGTTCGGTGAAGATACCTTAGATAAAATCTTTAATTTTTATTTGATTTAATTGTAATTTATTTATTTATTAGTTGTAATTGAAATTTTACTTTATTATTTTAAATATTAATCTTATGAATAATTGTGATGTAATTAATCTATGGAACCTGTTTTCTGATAATAAATGAATAATAATAATAATAAAATTACAAGTATACAGTGATATCAAAGAATATTTTAGTATACGTACAATTTGAAAACGTTGCAAACGTAAGTCGTCTTTGTATATCGTTTAATTCGCCACTTCCCTAAAATGTTATTTCGCCTAAAATATACATTATGTAGTTCAAACCCTTAAAGAAACCATCGGATAATAGAAAACTACCCCAAAACTGTAAATACTATCCAAAAACAATTGTAAAGCTATACCTATAAATCGAACCTATAAACCAAAAACATTCGAAAATAATCCTAAAAGAATATCTAATTCATTCTAAAAACATTAGAAAATAATGTTAAAAGAATTCCTAATTCATCCTAAAACATTCGAAAATAATCCTAAAAGATTTTCTCATTCATACCATAAACCATCCCGAAACAATCCCAAAAACATCTTGATACCATCCGAAAACCATTAGAAAAACATCAGAAAACCATCTGAAAGCCATTCAAAAACCATCCCAAAACCATCCAAAAATCATCTGAAGACCATCCCAAAACCATCCAAAAACAATCTGAAAACTATCTAAAAATCATTCGAAAACCATCCAAAAACATCTGAAAACTATCCGAAAACCATCCAAAAACCATCCAAAAACCATCTGAAAACCATTCGAAAACCATCCAAAAATCATCTGAAGACCATCCCAAAACCATCCAAAAACAATCTGAAAACTATCTAAAAATCATTCGAAAACCATCCAAAAACATCTGAAAACTATCCGAAAACCATCCAAAAACCATCTGAAAACCATTCGAAAACCATCCAAAAACCATCTGAAAACCATCCAAAAACCATCTGAAAACCATCCGAAAACCATTACGAAACAGCAAAAAAAGTAGTTGTGCCAACAGGAATACTTATTTTGTGCATAATAGTTGGTCCAATAAGAAATGGTTCCACACTGTTTTTCCTTTTTTTATTGCATTTGTTACCCATTTTCACCAACAATTATTCTACGTAATCGAATTGCGAGCGCGGCGGTGATGGCGGAAAATTTGACACACGTCCGACGTCGATAAGGTCTCCGACCGGACTGAGTAACGCGAACTCACGCTTTGATTTCGTATTTTCGTGTATAAAATATGATATAAAAATGCCATGTAATCTTTCTAAAGTTATTTTGCATGAATTGACTAGTTCAATTAATAACTAAAAGGATAATTAAGTTTCAAATCTTAAAACGTGTCAGAAGTAAGTTTAAAATAAGTTATTTGTTTTTAAAAAGTGGAATTTTAAATAATTTTTTTTATCGAGTGAAGTAATTCTAATTGTGTATTGAAGATATGATTTAACTAGACAAGGTACTCAAGAATACCTATTATTTTTTTGATTCGTTATTTTGAAGAACTTCATTTAAAAAAATTGTTTTTTCTAGACCTCTTCATAGGTATTTTACGAACCGGTAGCGTCTTAAGGTGCTCCTTCACCGCGAGCATTCGCGTGTAATGTAACATTTTAGATTCGACTTTGAGCATTACATTACAATACTACCTCCCTGACTGACGAGCGTTCGCCGCCCCTCACTGCTGTAATGCTCGAGCGTTACATTACACGCGAATGCTCCCGGTGAAGGAGCACCTTTAGTTTACCATTTAATATTGGCGCGAAATACGCGAGTCCATCAGCTGGTTTTTTTTTTAATTTGGCAAAGGATAATTATCAGAAATTCAGTGTTGTTAATGCAAAAAAATACTATAGTGAAATAATTCGTTTCGTTTTACGCATTATTCTAAAAAGCGCTAGATTTAGCGCTAGGAGCTAAAGAGCGCTGTGTACAATAAAAAACGGGCAAGTACGTGTCGGGCCACGCACATTGTAGGGTTCCGTATCGGCTACGCAGTTCTTGCTTGCAATTAAGTACAATGCCATATTCTATGACATTTGTACGTTTTCGTCAAAACAATTTTATAAGTTCGTCGATTATTACTCGGTAACTAGTAGTGCTTCATCATCAGCCTACATTTGTCCACTGCTGGACATAGGCCTCCCCATGTCGATGACTCTGGTTCTCTGTCGGATCACTTCGTTCCGAATTCGATCCTTCAGAGAAATTCCGAGCATAGCCCTTTCCATAGCTCGCTGAGCGACTTTAAATTTGTGGACCAGACCAACCGTGAGTGTCCACGTCTCGGCACCGTATGTCATAACAGGTAGGACGCACTGATTGAAGACTTTCGTCTTTAGACTTTGTGGAATTGGCGATGTGAAGACCCGACGAAGTTTCCCATACGCTGCCCAGCCCAGCTGTATTCTTCTATTTGCTTCCTTCTCGAAGTTGTTTTTACCCAACTGCAGAGTTTGCCCAAGGTAAACATACTCCTTAACAACCTCGAGAATACTGCCCTGTACTGCAATTGGTTCTGGATATGCAAATAAAAAATAAAAAAAAATAAAAAATAAAATATAAAAAAACATGTTCGTTGAACATAACCTTGGTTTTGTCCAAGTTCATCCGGAGACCAATGCGTTGCGAAGAATCAGCTAGGCCACTCAGCATATGTTGCAAATCTTGCAGCGTTTCTGCTACGATGACGATATCGTCTGCAAATCGCAAGTGTGAGAGGTACTCGCCGTTTATGTTAATACCACGTCCGTTCCAGTCCAGCACCTTGAACATGTCCTCCAATGCATTTGTGAACAATTTGGGGGATATAACATCCCCTTGTCTCACACCACGATGCATGGGGATAGGCTCAGACCGCTGGTTCTGGATTTGGACGGTCATAGTAGCGGCGTTATACAGGCCTCTCAGCACTTGGATATATCGCCAATCGACTTGGCATCGCTGCAAAGATTCCAAAACAGACCAGGTCTCAATGGAGTCAAAGGCCTTCTCATAGTCCACAAACGCTATGCACAGGGGTCGATTATACTCTTCGGTCTTCTGTATAATCTGCCGCACTGTGTGGATGTGGTCTATGGTGCCGTACCCCGATCGAAACCCGGCCTGTTCCGGTGGTTGAAACTCATCGAGTCTTCGCGCAAGGCGATTCGTGATGACTCTTGAAAACAACTTGTAGATGTGGCTGAGGAGCGAAATGGGTCCATAGTTTTTCAAGAGGGTTTTATCACCCTTCTTGAAAAACAATACGACAATACTCCTACTCCACGCCTCTGGAGTTCTCCCATCGAAAAGGACAGTATTAAAGATTCTTTGGAGCTCCTTCATTACAGGTGTGCCACCAGATTTCAGAAGCTCAGTCGTAATACCATCCTCTCCAGGGGCTTTTCCATTTTTAAGCTGTTTAAGAGCCAACTCGATTTCGCCTAGGCTGACCTCTGGCAAGTCTTCAGTAAAGTGGCGCGTAAGTGTGGCTCTAGAATTCTCATTTCCGGGATCAGGTTGAGATGAATGCGATGCGTAAAGCTGGCTGTAGAAGTTTTCAATCTCCGAAAGTACCTCCGGCTTAGAAGAAACGACTACTCCATCCGTGGTAGTCAACTTCGTCAGATGGCTTCTCCCAAGCGATTGGACAAACACTTTGGACCCCCGATTTTGCTCGATAGCTCGCTCTATAGATCGAGTGTTGGAGCATCGGAGGTCTCGTCGTACCAGTTTGCCAATTCTCTTGTTTAGAGCATGTCTGTCTGACGAAGTGGCTGGTGGGTCTTCCCGTCGTACCTTCATAAGCTCGAGTGTTTCTTGCGAAAATTTCGACTTCCTGCCCTTACGCTGCAATTCGCAAAAACTCATACCTTCCTCCCTGAGGATTCCGACCACCCTTTCGAGGGCCTGGTCAACGCTGTTTGTGGTTTCCGCGACAGTAAATCGGTTTTCCAGATTTGACTGGAACGTTTCAGATCCCACTACAGTTTGGAGCAGGTTTCAAGCTTAAAATTGATATTCAGAGAGCCTCGCACAGTGATCGCTTCCGGTGTTAAACCTGTTGATCACTGAGACGTCTCTGAATATGCGCTTTTTGTCCGTAATGATGAAGTCGATCTCGTTTTTGGTCATAGCGTCGGGGCTTTGCCATGTCCACTTCCTTTGAGGCTGTTTCTTGAAGAACGAATTCATCAAGAAGAGCCCCTCCTTTTCGAGGAAATTGACTAGCATTTGCCCCCTATGATTCCTGCTTCCATACCCATGGGACCCTACTACCGATTCACTGTAATTTTGTACTCCCACTTTTGCGTTAAAATCCCCCATGACAACATTGTAGTGGGCCTTGGTGGTGAAGTGTAAGGCCTTCGATATGTCGCCAAGCATATCTTCCATTTCATCGTCCGAGTGTGTCGAGGTCGGTGCGTAAACCTGCACAACCTTGAGGCTATACCTCTCGGTTAGCTTAATTACCAGGTACGCGACCCTGCTCGACACACTCGAAATCTCCACAATGTTGTCACACAGGGTTCTATTAACCAGGAACCCTACGCCACCCTGGGATAGCTGGTCTCCCTCTCGGAAGTACATAAGGTTGCCTGAATCAAGGGCTACGGTGTCCTCCCCCTCTCTTCGGACTTCGCATAACCCAAGAATATGCCACCTTATTTTTCCGAGCTCGATTTCGAGTTGCGCCAGGTGCTCGTCTAGCCGTAACGTGCGTCCGTTATACGTCGCCAAGGTCAGTTGTTTTTGGCGGCCTTTCGTAACCCGGGGATTCTTCGCACCCCCTGCCCTGCCGTCACCGTGACCGCCGCCGTGATCAGGAATAGCAGGGCGACCGGGAACTGGGGGCCGTGGTACGTTTCGGCTTGCCATATTGAGGGGGGTTGCTCTAATTGCCACGCTGAGCAGGCGGGTTGGCAATCGCAGTGCATGCTATACCAGTGTCGCTGCTGCCCGACACCAGTTTGACCCATATGTGCTAGGTGGCGATATGCACGGGTCGAAGATCTCTTAGTCGCCTTTTACGACACCCTTGAGAAGAGTTGGGGGAATGCTATTCTTCGGCCCGCACTCCACGACAACTAGTAGTGCTTACTTAACCGTTATAGTTTTCCTTGTAGGTTCACTATAGGTATGGACTACTACCACGATTTTTTTCAAATTTCTAAACACAAGACTTTCGGAGATAGAGTGGGGGGGGGGGGGCACCGTTGCAAAACGAAAATTGACACGTTAAATGTAAATAATTCGCGAACGGATCATTGTGTCGGAAAATGATCTTCCCACACCCTCGATGTTTTTAAGAGACCTATCTAACGATACCCCACAACATGGGGTCGGTGCGAAAAAATATTTCACCCTCACTTTACCCCCCCTTCTTCACCCCAAAAAAAATATTTTTCTAAATTTTATTCTACTACTTTGTTAGCATTGTTAATATTAGTATACATACCAAATTACAGCGTTTGTTCAATCAACATTTGGCCTATCCATTCAATTGAATCCTCATTCGATCAAATGGCGGATTCAACCAGTTGCCTGCGACATTACATTTCATTGAAAAAGACTGTAAAGTGTAATAAAATCTTATATCTTTCATTTCAGGAGTGTTATACCATCGTTGGAAAAAATATGATTTAGCAGAAAAAATGTATAAAAATGCACTTTTAATAGATCCATCGTTTAGAAGTGCTCAAAAAAATTTAAGAAAACTGCAAAGATTTTTGTAAAAAATAAATAACTGATGATTTATTTATACAAAGCAAATTTATTATATAAAATAAACCAGTATTATAATAAATCGTACAATAATAATTTACACCCAAACTAAGCACCCAAATGAAGTTGTTTTATTTTTAAATAAATATAATGCCTTTAATATGTATTGCGTTATATCACCCTTAATTATTAAAGGGGCATATTACACTATCATTTATCTTTTGGATCATAGATCTATGAGTCATGGCGGAAACACACTACCGTGTCGGGGCGTGTCGTGTCGCGCCAGAAGCTTAAATTGTTTTTGCAGCGTGATAATGAGTTACTAGGTAGTAGATTTCTGATAAATATACTTAAATACATTTTTTTGTAAATAAATACCATTATACATTATAGAAAACACCCAGACAAAGGCAAACACTGCGAGCTTCTGTTCAGAAATGAAAGAAATAAACGTCTGGCGTTTATTTCGTTCATTTCTGAACAGAATCGCGCCCCGACACGACACGTAAGTGTGCACCACAGAGTACTTTTTTATATACTGAAAGTGTGCACCTTGTGCACACCCACCGTCACGACAGAGCGCGACACGACAGGCCCCGACACGGTAGTGTGTTTCCGCCATCAATGATATTGGCTAATGTACTAAAGACACAAATGATTCATTTTCTCCTTGATCATAGATTTTTGACATTTGCTGACAGATTGTATCCAATACAGTCATAGAAACAGGTGTTGCCAGTTATTATTATTATTATTTTTACTAAGTATCTAAAAACAAATATAAAAAAAGAGTTTTTAATTTCTTGTTCTATAATATGTTTCAAATAATGTAATGTAGTTATTTTTCTAATTATATATATACTTGCATATTCTTGCTGAAATAACAAAAAACAAGCCATACCTACTAAAAATGACGATGTCTTTTGGCAAATCGAATTCTCTGAGATCTGGTAACCCTGAAGTCAATACCAAAGCAATAGTAAGTAGCGCACACCACCGACGCGTTCTCCATTGCAACCACATAAGACGTAAAAACGTTTTGCATGCCAGAGTCTGGTTAAATGTGTGAAACTTATGACATTTTCAAATATCTGTATCCACCACATTTTTAGCAGAATAAAGTTATTTGTATTTGTATTTGTATGATCATTTAATTGATCAGAGATAAATGATAGTGTAATATGGGCATATTACACTATCATTTATCTCTGATGGACTCTGGGGCCAAAGTCCGTTCATTTTAGAGAGGCAACGCACGAGCAACTTTGTCTTCCGGCAATTTATTTGTCCATGTCGCCGTCTCCTTGCCGCAATTTGAAAGGACGTGCGCGCGCACGAGAGCGACAGCAACACAACTTTTTCTCAGTGTTGCCAACATTTTGCGCTTTTTGTACGTTTCAAATAAACAATTGTTAACCCTTGCTTTCGCTTATTTTATTTGTATTTATGTTTTAGACGTTTCTAGCCCTTATTTTGGCAAAATTTGCTCTAATAAAAATTTTTAGCTCTTAGTAGCTCGTCCGACTGCCCTTTTTCAAAAACCAAGGTGGCAACACTGTTTTTTCTATAAAATTTTACGTTATAAGTTGGCAACCCTGAAAATTTATTTTTCACTTCTCATGCTCAGAAAGTGCTTATTTGCGCAGGATATAGGCTGCACAAAATCGAATTTTGTGCACAAGGGCAGAAAGTAAACTCATAAATGTATCTATATTAAGGCAAAGGAAATGACCCATACAGCCAAACACAATGAAAAGTTCAGAGATAGAATTTGTTATTTTATAATATTTACTTTAATTTATTTGCCTTATGTGTTTTTAAGTCATAAAAGATATTAGAATTTAAATTAAAGTACGGTAGGTTATTTAATTAATTTAAGAAAATTATTTTATTCCAAAATTAATTTAATAAAAGGCTGTATAGGTCTGTAGCCCAAGCCTAATTTCAATGTCGTAAGATTTTAAAAAAAGCGGCTGGAAACTGGAAAGGGGATTAAGGGGTCTTGTTTTTCGTGCGTTTATTTATTTATTTCCTCGCAATCGAAGTGAAAAGCAGAGTTTATAACTCGTCCACAAAACCATTTCTATCCTCGAAATTACTACCAGCCAAACTGCTAAAAGTCTCGGATAGAAATGATTCGTTTTGTGCACTTGTTGTAAAATCTACTATTGTCGCCGTGCGCCTTAGCTTTAGAGCATTAAACCAGACCAGACAGTCTGGTTTAATGCTCTAAGCCGTGCGCATCGCATTTATTTACTCATGTGGTGCGGGCTCCCGCGGACAAAAAAGTCTCCCGGGTGTTGCGTCGCTACGTGCGCGCACTTTCATACTAACGCATAGACTTGATGTAAGAGACAAAATAGTTGTAAAGACAAAGTTGCTCGTGCGTTCTCTCACAAACTGAGCCAAAGCGTCAACAAACTTCGCCCAACATAGCGTCCACAATAAAATTAGTGTTGTAAACCTTTGAATGAACTAATCATTTATTGATAACTACACTTAGGCCGGATTCGACCAAACTTGAGTAACTCTTTACTCGAGTGTAACTACTGCTTAATCTAAGAGTAAGCAGATTTTGCATTCTATCAACTACTAACTAAAGAACTATACGCGAGAAATATTTACACGGGCAATTTTGGCGGAGTAGGTAAAGGTTTAATCTGAGAATAATACAGAGGTGTTACTTGTGAAAATAAGCTGTCAACATTTGAAATTTCACTGTATTTTCCTACAAAATTGAATTGTTGCGTCATTCCAAGGCAACTTAGAAGAAACAAATACAAGATTTTTTGTCGGTTTTTACATTCATTCATCATTCTATTTACTCCGCAGAATAAAGCCTCTACCACACAGGTGCCATATTTCCGGCCGGAAAGATCGCATTCGATATTGCGATATCTGTTTTCAGTACATTTTGTATAGGATGGCCTTGGAGTAAACACACTGCTGTGGTAACAACGCAGCAAGGGAAGTAGATCCCAATATCGCATGCGGTCTATAGAGTATTAAAAAATGCCAAAAGGGAAAAAGAAAAATTATGACCAAAATAAGTTGAATTTGGCGCTCACTGAATTACGGGAAACTTTAATAATTTGGAATTTTGAGGTTTTTAATGATCTCCAATTATCAAGATTGATTAGAGTTTAATGTTGAATAATTTGCTAACTGTAGAGAAGTTTATGAATATTTTCAGACTTAGAAGAGCTATTTCTGTACTATTAATAGTCTTTTATTACTTGTTTAACTATTATAACAAATACTGTTACTGATTGTCCATTAAATAAAAAATTTGTCCAATAACTATGTTTCTTGTTCATATTTTCTAAAACATTGATATTTTGCAATTATTTGCAACAGATAACATTTTTAACTCATTCATAAGATAGCTCATCTTATATAGTTTCAAAATATCTCGATAGTACTTATGATACTATACTAGGCGACGAAAAGAAAATTTTTTCCAAGTTTACTTGCTTATTTGTCCAATGACTGACGTTTTGTTTACCATGGGGTAATGGCTTCTTAATATTTATATAGGGTAAACCATGGGGTTTATCTCTGTCTATATATGAAGGGGAAGGCCGGTGAAAGCTAAAAGTAGGTGGCGCCTGCATAGCTTGAACCTGTAAAAATTTTTTTGCCGCCGATGTTCGAAAAGTTGACGTTTTTTTCTCTTTAGATGGTAGTAAACCAAAAATAAATAATGTATTCTACGTGGAGGGTGACTGACGTTAACAAAGAATTATAGAAACGTGGAGCATCTTTGCGAGAAAGAACAATGGAATTGATTGAAAGGGATAACCTCAAAACTACTACATTTTAATATATTTTTGCCTTTTTCTTATATAATTAAATTTTGCAAATATATATTTTTAATTACTTTTTATTTAGAGAATATATATATGCTATAAATTTCAAGTTAAAATATGAGTTTAAATTTTTTCGTAAAACATCGTCTTTTGGAAATTTGTGCACTAAAATTACTTTTCAAAAGGGTACCTTTACCTGGTCATTGGCATTGCAAAATTATTTTTGATTATTTTTAAATAAATTCAAACATAAAATTCTCAATACAAATTTTAGTACCATCGGTTCAAGCTACGCTAGCGCCACTTTTGACAGTTGCCAACCCCATTAATGGTCAATGCCGCTATGCCTACCAGCCCCCTTCCTTACTCTTGAAGATAATTCCGCACGATCGCCATTGGATTGTTAATTTTAGGAACTCTTTAAGCTAAATTAGCGCTAACTAAATACTAAACCAAATGAAATCGGATTGTATGCTAACCAAATAGGTAGTAAAGTATAAAATTTCAATGGTACGAATTAGGATTTGCTGTAAATTTTGCATTTGAAATTATACAGAATTTAAATTAAAATCGCGATTGCCATGCAGAGTAACCTAGCAGACCAGAGAGAAAAATAAGATGCCTACGCACGAGACGAGATCTTGGCTAAATTTCTTTTCTTTCTATTACTTGGCAAAAAAAAACGAGCACAGTCAATAGTCAATGGTAAATAATAATTGTACTGTGCAGTATGGAATAAAAGACGGCAAACATTATCAATACTTATATATCGGCCTCTAAAGTGTTGACCGCAAAAATTAAGGAAGGAATAACAACGTACATTTACTTGCAATAAAGAACACGTCTTCGTTTGTTTACAATGGACTACACTCAAGAATTCAGTGCCCTTCAGGGTATAATAGTGTCTGCAGCCAATGTTCATCCATTTTCTAGATTATCAGAAAAAGGCGGTATGTTTACATAAATTTCGCTATAATTCTTTGATTTAAGCCTATTGATGCCAGTCTCTGATCAGATCAAGAGTGCTGTGTCGAGAGCAAAGCTCTTGGTGTTAAAGAATGATATAATTTATTCAGTTTTTCCAACTTTCCCTCAATTCCCCCATAAGGTGACTATGAACATTCACCTGTTACCTGTTAAGACTCATGACACCAGAGTCTTATGACTCAGAGAATCACCTAGGGGCAGAAATACTTTACCAACTTAACAAGAATATTATTTTAATACGCTTCTATATTGTCACCTGTAGCTTGTTAGTATCTAATTTCAAATTGTTGGTCTTTTCAGGTAATGAAGAAAAATTTGATTATGTTATTAAATCCCTGCACAAATTTTTTGAAGATAAAAATTACATTAGAAAAAGTGGTATAAATATGAGCTCTCTGAAGGAATTACGGAAATTATCTTTGTTTTTAATTTTAAGTGCAGATTTAGAAGCGCTAAAAGAAATGATGGACATAGAAGAATTGGAACAGGTAATATGGACATTACCAACTATATCAAAGTGCCTCCTCTGTGAAATATTCTGGAATTTACACTTTGATAGATTTGTTTATGAAGCTATTGCATTTTGCAATCCACAATTAGGAATGGAATTGGCGACAGCTTTTATTGACAACCTAAAATATTACACACCCCAAGAAAGTTTGAAGAAAATAAAAATTCTATCTGCAGTATGTTATAGAACTGTGTGTCGATTAAATCTTTTCAATTTTGATGACAGTAAATTATCAAAGTTACTTACAGTTAATTTGAATAACTTCCAAAAATGCTTAAAATACTTCTCAGATCCTCCTAAAGCGGAGCGGCTAAACTATCTCAGTAAAGACGATCTTTATAAATATAATGGTGATACTCTATATAAAATGTTACTGTTGATCGAAGATTGCTTGGATCAGTTTACACAGACACAAGACATATATCCCAGTGATGTTGGTGACTTATACACCTTGACACATTTCAGAGACTCTACACGTAATAATTTTAGCTATAAGCCATGTGATGGCAATAACTTACTCATAAATGACCATCTCAATACCTGTCATGTGGCTCTATTAGATAAATGCCAAAACCTAGTAATGGGTGTCAGTGTTGATATATTTTGTGCTTGGAGTGAATTTATGGAGAACAATAAAAGTATGCAACATAAAATTGGAGAACTATGTCATAACGTTCGTATGAAACTAATCAGTATTTCGAGCATATCAGAGCATCCTGTTGTTAGTATGATTGAGCAGATAGCTTGCAAACCTATAGACTTAACAGCCATAATCAACAGTACTGAGAATAGTGCAATAATTGAGAACATAAACACAGGTGACAAAGTAGCATGGCTGCATGCTTTGGTACAAAAGGAAAATCTCTGTTTAGATGAAGATCTAGTCAACTGTATATCAACAAATTTGGATATACTTAATCAGGAGGATTCAAGCAACTTTTTAAATCCTAAAAGATCTTTTACGTTCACCCGATTCTAGAGGTGACCTGGAATTATTAGCTGTTAGAGTATTTCAACATTGTGACAGTGAATTACAAAATGAACTGTTACATGAATATTTTTCAAATAAATGTTTTATTGAAATGAATAAAACTGAATTTGTAAATATGTCCAACGAAACATTCAATAAACTCATACTATCAAATATGGAAACAGAAAATATTCTACCATTATTCTTACAAAAACCGAAAGATGTTTATGCAACAATATTCCGTTTAGCCTCACAGAATGTTCAACAAAAGGATTTAATGATCAAAGTTATGAAATCATTACAAGGTTTTTCTGATCACTACTATAGTTGTGATACTGAACCCTCTATAATTGTTATGATGCGAAAATCATTTGAGGAGTTATTTGAAGAATCACAAATAAGCAACATGGTACATTTTATTACCGGCTTAAAGGAAATAAATTGTGTAACAGATAAAAAGCTACTTATGTTAATTGTTATGCCGAATTTACATAAAGCTCTCCTTGACAAAGATGTAACTAATTTGTACATTCAAACTAAGCTATTAAAAACTGCATATAAATTGGAGGAGTTGTTAGAGTACCGAGCACCACTTCTCGCAATGTTAGCTCAGGTGCTGGATGCAGCACGCTGGAAAATTAACACTTTTGAGTCTCGTGCGCCAGCAACATTACTACTTGCATTAGAATTGCAAACATCTTTATTTGATACCTATTTGAATGACATTCCAGGTTAGTTTTAAAATTATTTATAAAACATTTTGGCTTTACAGATTTTTGCCCTGAAATTTTGACTGCTTGAATATTTTTTAAGTACATAATCATCTTATTATATTTATTACTATTCATTAAGGCCTCTTTTCACTTTGCTTAGTGCGATTGCGAGTGCGTAGTGCATGTGCAGGTGCTGAGTAGAAACCACGTGTGGACAGCGACTGTTTAATGTTTATTGCGATTGCGAGTGAACAGAAGCGTGTTCTATTTTTTTGCGAGTGGACTGCGATTGGCCTCGTCCCGCGTCCCGCGCGCCCTCCGCTACCCCTCACTCGCAGCGTGCCCATGTCCATCGGTCCATCCCGCCAGGTCGAGCGCGAAGCAAACACTGCCGTACCATCCTTTACTGGAACCATTTCGCCGCATTTTCAGGCCCCTATTTGAGAACCTCTGGATAAGACCAGAACGCAGAAATTTTCGTCACCCAGTAAGCTATAATCACATACTTAAAATCCAAAATTTCAAGTCGTTAGGTCATTTAGTTCCGTAGTTAAGCGAAAGCAAAGTTTCGCATTTATGACACTCGCTCACTCATGATCATCAGAATAGAACTAGTACTTCCCATAAACTCGGAGAGCTGAAATTTGGTACAGAGTTAGGGTTTAATGGCCACATAAAGAGAAAACTATAAAACCTAGGATAATCGAAGATCTGGAGTACCTGGTGACCCTGATTAGAAAACACAAGAGCCCAACCAAACTATTAGAGATCGACATACCGTACCGCCTTTACAAAAAATATACAACTTGGTGGGCCGCTTCATTTGATGTCAACAATCGAAGGTCTGAAGTATCTGATGAAGAACCCTCAGCTGGTCTCAGCTGTATTAGAGATATGGTAATGCCCCCTTCTACTATTAGTACATAAAAAAAAACTACTAAAAAGAAAAAAACTGTGTCAAATAAGAAAATCTAATAAAATAAATCAATATGGGCACGTTTCTACAAAAAGAAGTGAAATCCCACCAAAAATATTCTGTAAAAAACTAAGTCTCGATGGAGCTGCTTGTTTATCTCTAAAAAGTAATGAAATCTAGACAAAGTCGTGCCAAGTCTAAGGTTCCTTACTGCCATTTCTTTATTATTATAGTTAATGTTGTGTGACTTGGCCGTTGCAGGGTACACAAGAGTACAAAACCAGGTGCTCCATGACACCATAGCACCAATCTGTCGCCAGAACCGCTACCCATTGACGATGGAAAATTGCCACTTGGAAAACGTTGATTCAATAACCAGTCTCAATAATACTTATGTATAGGCGAGCTTGAAACAAACAGTATAAAAAGATATTTCCAGTACAGACTTCCCTTGTGTACCCTTCAACGGCCAAGTCACACAACATTAACTTATAATAAAATTATAATAATAAAGAAATCGCAGTATACCATAGACTTGGCACGACTTTGTCTCGATTTCATTACTTTTCAGAGAAAAACAAGCAGCTCCATCGAGACTTAGTTTTTTAAAGAATGTTTTTGGTGGGATAGAGTACTTACTGAAATAAACAACTTTACCAAACATTTTTCAAGTTTTTTTGACAGATGTGATTTGTAACATATTAAACACAAGTATCAGATTGTACGTCCACGTCCATATTTGTTGATCTGTGGCTAGCAACTGAATTTACTAAGCTGAGCCAATAAACAGAATTGGACACCACTCGCACTACGCACCTGCACTAAGCAAAGTGAAAACAGGCCATAAGTCACAGATTTTCTATTAGAACATATCCACAGATTATATTATGTATTTATTTTCAAAATTAGTTTATTAATAATTTTATGTTACAGAAAATGAAAGTAACTGGCTGAAAGGCAAAATAAAAAACATAAATCCATTGAACATGTACTACTACAGGAGGCTATGGAATCCACAAGGAAATAATTTTGCAGAAATTATAAGTGGAAGAGAAATAAACAATACTATGGACAGTGAACAACTAGCTACATGGCTTTCACAGGTAATTAAATCGTTTCGATTGATTGACCTTACTTGTATAATGTTTTATGATTGCTTTTAATAGTTGTTATCGAGACAGAGCCTGATATCGAGAGGACGTGGGTTCGAATCCCACCTGGGGCGGGGGAGGTGAAATTTGGCGATTGCAGCACTCGCTATTATAAGAGACTAGCCGATGCCCGCAGTTTTACTCGTGAAATCCCGTTATTCCCGTTACCGAACTGATATCCAGGTTATAAACCTGTGTACCAAATATCAAGCCAATCAAACTAACGAAGATCCATACATGCTCACCATCTTTTGCATTTATAATATTAGTATGGATTACGTATTTTTATGATTTTATTTTTCTAGATAATAAGTTCAAGCATACAAGAAGAATGGTGTGAATTGTGGGACAGCCTATCAGTGTTTAGCAGTGGTATTGTTTTGGAAATGTTCCATGATGCGATGTCTCTACTCACTATAGGGGAAGGAGCGAATCATACGCCAGAAACATGGGCATGTCTACTTTACTGCAATAGAAATTTCGTCTACGTAATACGGGTAAAGATGATTTATATATTATTATTTTTTTAAATCAAATATATTGAGCTAGCCCCAAAGTAATTTCGAAACTTCTGTTATGGGATACTAACGCAACGATACTATATTTTATAACAAATTCATAGATAAACTCCAAGACCCGAGGCCAATTAGAAAAAGTTCGTTTTTCATCATGACCCAACCGGGGTTCGAGCCCGGAACCTCCTGGGTGGCGTTCTGGCGTGGTAACCATTACGCCACGGAGATTATAATTATTTGTTATATTAATTGATTTCTGCGATATAGATAACTTGGTATAGCTGCAATATGTTTTGAACATACAAATTTTCATACTTAGAATTTTTATTTTCTAGCTCTTGAGCTTAAATAGTTTCTTTTTTCAAGCAACTCAACTCGTCGGTCATTCCGTCCCTACGACAAATTACAAAAGTATTGGCAGTGTGCTATAAGCCTAATAAAAAGCAAAGAAATAGATCAGCTTTATTCCATCTTATTTTTATTTCAGTACAAATATTTGAAAGAACCGTTAGATGATGAGCAAGTGTCTTCCGTTCTCGACATAGTCACAATCACAGCTAATCTTACGGAAGAGGAGAATATTGATGACCTCATTACTATTTTGCTGCCCTTATTTTCTTATATAAGCGAGAAGAAAGGTGATCTAGAAATGAATATACCAAATTACTTACATAATAAGATACGCCACAAAAAATTTGCAGATACAATAAAAAATGTATTTACCAGTGGCGCCACCAGTGAATAATATATTAGTGATCCATAAAATGGAAAAATAATATAAGAACAAAATGATGTATTTTACGATTATAAGTGATAATGCATATTATTTCTTGTTTCATTGTATATTTTAGTAAATTATGTAGTGAAAGGGTCGCGCCCTATATATAAAAGTACTCTGTGGGTCGCGCTCGCGACCGAAGTCAACGGTATGATAAACAGGAAAGTAAAATTTGTCCTACAAAAAAATATATCTTTCTGACGGTAGCCCGGCAGTGACGATTCCGTTGCCGTTGAAGTCGATGGGGACCTTAATCCATTCACTGCCGTCCTAAAAAGTACTATTACTAGTATACCGCCATATATTTATTGATCCGCCCATACTGCCCTACTAAACACAAAAGCGGTATCTCAGTGAAAGCTAGTTTAGAGATAATTGACATTATGTAAAATTCGTTTTGTCGTTAATTTATGGATTGTTATTTTTGGTTATTAAATGTAATTTATATATAAAATTAGGTATGTTTTCTATCACAATTGTTAAAATATGTAAAATATACATGGAAATGCCTTAACCATGAGATACTGCTACACCGCTTAGTAATTACAAACTTAATATTTGAGTTGCCGCCTTTTGTTTAGCTTTTCACCTAACATGCTTTAGGTATACAAAAGGATATGAATTTTCAGTCTAATAAAATACATATTATTATAAAGAAAAAAACAAATCAAAGTGCACTTATGAAGTCTTTTATTATTTATATTTATAATTTAAAAAAAATATATTCAAAAAAAAAAACGTGTTCTATGAATTGTAATCAATCAAAAGTGGGGAGTTCTCTCCAAAAGGACATTCTATTTTGAGGTATAATATTTTCGAAAGATTTCAAAATATTATCCTTTTTGATTGTGGAAATACCGTCTGGTGCGGTATGTCCATGTCGATATGGTCTCTATTGAATCCTCCTAACGGAGGATCTCCCAGATATCAGCCTATACGAAATAAAGAATGCTCTAAAAATGATGTCAAATGAGAAAGCACCTGGAGAAGACAATATACCAGTCAAACTCATCAAGTGTGGTGGCATGTCTGTCCTACAAGAGCTACAAAATTTATACAATGAGGTACTGGTTAAAGGAGTTACACCAAAGACGTGGAAGAATGCTATAGTTAGGCTCATATTCAAGAAAGGAGATAAAGCTAAACTAGCCAACTATAGACCGATATCAATTCTGCTCCATACATATAAACTTTTCACCAAGGTATTGACCAACAGACTTGCCAACAAACTAGATACCTCACAACTTCAACTGGATTTCGTAAGGGTTTCTCTACTATCGACCATATATTTTCTGTAAGGCAAGTCATAGAAAAAAGCGGAGAATACTGTCAAGACTTGTACCTAGCCTACGTAGATTACGAAAAGGCGTTCGATACCGTCGAACACTGGGCAGTATTCAAGGCCAAGTCTTCACAGGCCAGGGCAACCGCCAGGGATGACTTCTATGCCAAACTTGAAATTGCGTCAAACGACAAAGAAATCTTTAAATTGGCAAAACGCAAACACCAAAGCAGTAGGGATACTGCTACAAACAAATTCATTAAAAACGCACAAGGAAAATTGCTAACATCTAACGAAGAAATTAGAGACCGCTGGAAAGAATACTACACAGAACTACTAAATGAAGTATTCCCTAGTGAGGCACTACATGATATCCCTGCTACAGAAGGCCCTATCCCATGTATAAAGCCTGAAGAGATAACTCTGGCAATCAAACGAATGGCAAATAACAAAGCCTCTGGCCCTGATGATATCCCTGCTGAATTCTGGAAGCGAATAGGAGGCACCGGTGTCCTGTTCCTGACGAAACTTTTCAACAAGTTCCTGGCCGATGGAATTCCCGACGAATGGCGAAAGAGCTTTCTCATCCCATTCTATAAAAATAAAGGTGATATAAGGCTCTGCGGCAATTACAGAGCGATAAAGCTAATCTCACATTCCTTCAAAATATGGGAGAGAGTTATCAACAAAAGGCTACTTGAAATAACTAACGTCACTGAAAACCAATGTGGATTCGTCGCCGGTAGATCCACAACTGATGCCATACATTCGGTCAGAACATTGATGGAAAAGTACAGAGACAACAAAACAGACTTGTACATGTTATTCATCGACTTAGAAAAAGCTTTCGACCGGGTACCACGAGAATTAATTTGGCACGCCCTGAGGGCGCAGAATGTCCCCGAGCATTACATAACGATTGTTAAAGATATGTACCACCAAGTATCAACCAAAGTGCAAAGTCCGGCCGGAACAAGCGATGAATTTGATGTAAAGGTGGGCGTGCACCAGGGTTCTGCACTCAGCCCTCTGTTATTTAATATTGTAATGAACCATCGCACCTCAAGTCTGCAACGAGAGCCGCCATGGGATATCCTATATGCATATGACGTTGTCATCATTAGTGAAGATTTGAACAACCTACAGCAGATTTTAGAAAAATGGAGGGAAGCCCTGGAAACATCGGGTCTGCGAATAAGCAGAGAGAAAACCGAGTACATGCATTGCAACTTCAGTGGCGTCAATAGCACACACACCATCTGTCTGCAGAACACCCAGCTAAAAAAAGTGGACCATTTCAAGTACTTGCTGGGGTCAGTTATCTGTAAAGATGGGTCAATAGACACTGATATCACCCATCGCATAAATACCGGGTGGATGAAGTGGAGAGAACTATCCGGTGTACTGTGCGACGATCGGATGCCCGTGCGCATAAAGGGACGAGTATACCGAGCAGCCGTCCGACCAGCCATGACATATGGAGCTGAATGCTGGCCACTTAAAAAGCAGCAAGAAAATCAATTGCACTGCGCTGAGATGAAGATGCTTAGGTGGGCGGGCGGTGTAACCAGGTTGGACCATGTCAGAAATACACACATAAGAGGCACCTTCAAGGTGAGACCCATCCCAGACAAACTACAGGAGTGCCGTCTGCGGTGGTACGGACACGTTATGAGGCGACCATCCGACCACATGACCAGGAAAGTGCTAAATATGGAAACCAAACCCCGAGGACGAGGAAGAGAATCACATGGATATCCGTAGTAAATAAGAACCTCAAAGAAATCCAAGTCAGCAAAGAGACGACCCAGGACCGAGCTGCCTGGAGACGCATGATACGGAGGGCCGACCCCAAATAAATTGGGAAAAGGACCAGGCAAAGAAGAAGACCGCTTTTGCGCTTAGTAGGGCAGCATAGGTGTCCTCGGCGTATTAGTAAAAATGTTTCATACGCCCTTGGGCATGTGTAAGTAAGGCATCCATCGCTTTTCATTTATAGCAGACCAGCAAATGTGTCGGCAATGCGTATTGTTGATGTTGCGACTTGCGTGCGAATATTTACTATTTATTTCTTTTACTCTTTGATATTGTTCCCTGCCTCTTGTCCTCTTTACAGTTGACATTATGGATTGTTTATTCTCTTGCCATTATTATCTGTTGTGTCAGTTTAAGATCAATCACATGAGGTGTTTATGCACATTTTGTAATATTTTATTTTCATGATGTTTACATTCTGTAGTTGTGATGATACTGAAGTGAAATCAAATTTACCTGATGATACATTTCCAAATACAAATCAAATATGGGGTATGATTGGGACTATACTAGCGACTGCTGCTTGTTGGATTCTATACATAAAAGTAAAAAACTTTAATTTTACGTAAAAATATGTACTAGATCTGCACTTTTCGAGTCTTCCGTCATCTACAGCTTCAAGAGCGCACGTCATCAGCGCGTTCAAAGTATGCTGTGTGGACTTTTATTTTAACTCGCGATCACTGAGTAATAACTAATAATAGACAAAGCATTTTAGCGACCTGAGAATTTCAGTTCTTTTGACTATAATTAGGGATTTTATCTAATCTAATAAGTATCTACTCACAACCTGCCTTTGGCTGTGAGGTCAAATCGTTTTGATCAATTCCTTATAATTACAGATGATAAAGAAGAAACGACAGCCAGAATACAGTAGATTACGAATTACAAGTGCTACGCGTAAAGTTCGTTAGGTTCTTTGTTGTGAGTAAACAAAAACTAAAAGTTATTAATACATTTTATTGAAAATAATATAAAGATATAATAGCAATTATCTAATATGGCATTATAAAAATATAATTTCTTTAATTTCCCATAAACCCTCTTTTTATTTAATAACGCAAATAAGAGATATAATGATTTGATAAAAATAATAAAGTTATCTAATAAGTATTATTTAGGAAGTCCACAGTATCTTGAGAAGGATATCTCTTACAGTCTTGTAGTAAATATTTGTGTTCGTCATCAACACGGCCTCGTTTCAAAAGATAAACAAGAACGTACTGGTAAGGGAACACGGGCACGTTGTGACGGGCAAAGAAACGCAACTTCACCCTCTCTATAATTTTCATATCGACGAAGCAATAATCAGCCGTGCAGCAACTACCAGGAGTTCTAAAACAAATAAGTCATTAGTAAAATATCCTTAGAGATCAGACATCGTGTCGAGTGACGCGTTCACTCGATTGGTCCTGTCCGAACTGCGAAATTACCGGGCAATTTTTTTTTTTTGCAATAATCTGTAACACATCTTATGGAAGTATCCGCGGAAATAATATTCTCACCGTAATCGCGGTAAATTTCGCAGAGCGGACAGGTCCTAAAGCCAGCCACCAGGACAATTAATTTAAAGATTGCCATTGGCATTTGATTGATATAAGAAAGAGTGCGGGAAACAGGACGGCAGACATATTCCAATAAGGGTGCGTTTCGACTGACGCGGAATTAAACGGAGCGGACTGCGAATTAGCTAATCAAAATTCCGGAGTGGAAATCTATTACCAACTTCAACGTTTCGCCCGCGTTATTCAGAGCATTGATTGGTCAATTCACACCGCCGCCGCAGAGAAACACTCCAAATACGATAACCATGATGCCCATCCAGACTCCACGAGTCACTACAGCTGCAGCGCCACAAACTTATCTACACCGATGGCGGGGGCGCTAGGATCGAAGCTATTGAAGGTAATTGTCAAGGTATTCAAGGCGTCATTAGTTCTAGTTTTGGCCACTGGCACAGATAAGTTTGTGGCACAAGGCGCCTCGCGAGAGTTCCTGATTCAAATTGAATCCCACATGCACAAAATAGGTATTTTTATGTAGATGAGATATGTAAATATAATTACCTTGGATCATATGTGACTGGCTTCGCTTTGAGAGTCTTAAATATCATATGATAATATTGCCTGTACTTTTTCTTCATGATAAGAACAATCTGCTTGCCCTCAAAGGGAAACTTTGCACTGAGTGCATGCAGCTCTAAGTGCCAGAACACAGCTGCTTTAGCAACTTCCACACTTGTGCTGTCTATCTCCAATATTTTTGGATGTTTCATCCATTCGTAGATGTTTTCCTGTAACGTTACCCACAATTGTAAGATAAAAATATATTCTATTACCCTGTTGTTCATGTTCCTATTTCTACATTTTTCATAGCATTTTCGTTAGTTTTCCAACAACAAGTACGACAGGAAATTTGGTTTTACTAACGATTTATTAATAGTAAACACTTACCCTCATAAATTTCTTGCATCGGAAGCTGTCGTAAACATAACTGACGTGAAGCACCCATTTACCAGTAGCTAGAGCGCACACCATCATCCCCGTAAACGTGTCGTCTGGCAACATCGATATAAAATGTGTTGCCAGCATCTCCATCTTAGTGTTTTCAGCGACCACACCTCCCAATTCGTTGATCATAGCGACAATTCGGTCTCGATCCTGTAAAATAAGATTCGTAATTGATCAACAAAATTTTGTAAGTCCAGCCTACCTTCGGTGTTGAAATGCATGTAGTTCGATCCCAGAATATGACAGACATAATATATGATCTGTTCGTTTTGAATGATGCTATATTTGCATAAAATATTGACAGTTAATTCAACAAAGTTACTAGCTTGAAAAAGATAAATCAATGGTCAGTTATGGCTTACTTAATGAAGTTATAATTTATAAATCGATTACTTACATTAATAAATTCTGAAAGCATGAACACTTTCTTATCGCATGCGCAAATCAAGGTTTGCTTCATTCTCCAGGACTCCTCTGAAGTTCCACTTGGAGAGCCGTAGTCACTGTCTACAAATAAGAAAAAGTTTCGACTGCAATAATTCTCTAATTTAAATTTTATGGTTTACACTTGATATCCAGGATATAAACTACCCTATGGATCTCAATTTCACAATCTCCATGCAAAATTTCATTTAAATCTGTTCAGCAGTTTAACTGTGTATAGGTAACAGATAAAACTAGTATTAGTGGATACAAATATTCAAAGAACATTTGACTATGAATGTTCTAAGGCGTGCACATGCACATTTGTGTGCGTGAGCGATTTACGAGCGTTTCCTAGGTTACTTACACACATTCATAGCCAAAGCTCTTCGTGAAATACAAATATATATTAGTATGGATTACCCGTGATAGGCTCTTGCAGAGACAGTTTGATCTTACTGGACACCTGCAACTTGCCATCTTTGATTGGACTATAATTACTGGTCTTCTTCTTCAGTTTGTAATTCTCTATATATTTACGAAAAGGCAGGTAGTTTGATGTCTTCGCTTTGCTACTTTCAATAAAATTACGAAAACTCACTTTTTTCGGCGTACTCTGTCTGCTAAAAGATCTGGAGTAAAAAGAAATTTGATATCAGTCTCCTTATTAAAATATAGTAGGCTTTTTAGTTTTGCCACAAAAGGCTAACCTACATTGATACTAAAATGGCAAACAAGCATAATAGTTCCTTCTAAAGGTAAGTTCTATATAATTATACAGTACATACAGTTTGATAACTCTTAGAATGGGATAGGCCTACCAAGTGAAATTTATTATATGTATTCATATAATGGAAGATTGACATCCCTTGAGGTCATAGTATTAGTGTCACCAATCTTCAAATAATCCAAAAAATTATCAGTTTCACCAAGGATTCACCTGACAGTCCAATCCCATTGTAAAACAAACAAACTGTACAGAAGTTTAAACAAAATTAAAGCATGATTTATAATGAAGTAGTGAATGTTAGTAGAAAATGTTAATATACTTTGAAGCAGTTTTGAAGATCCCCAGGCATGCCTACATCGACTTGTAACTCACTCATTCCCCAATTTAGAAAAAAATGATTTAATTGGGCTGGATGTCGGCGTTTGTTTCTCTTCAGGTTTTTTGCAATCAATTTCTTGATAAATATCCTCAATAGACCAACCTATTTGACGGCGCGCAGATTTCGGCTTCGCTTCCGAGTATATCGCAGGAAAGTTATCAACACAATCAATGCCAACATCTAAAGGTTTCCTTGTTTTAAAATGATATGATTTTAGATGCTCTAAATAAGCCAATTTTTCAGTAAAAATTTCATGACACACTGGGCACACAAAGTGACGCATTTTCACATTAGTTGTGCATTTATTTAGGTGTATTACATAATCATCATATTGGTCATATTTATCGTCACATAAGACACATGCTACAAAAACAGACTCCTCGCCCATGGTCAGTGCTGGCTTAGCGGAACCCAACTCAGAAGCAATAAGTGTCTCACTGCTGCTCGAGCGCTGCAGTGCATTATTTTCAATTGTGCATTTAACATGACATATATGTGCGCGTAAATTACCATAAGACTCATTGCAGTAAACACACTTGATAGAACCCACATCACTGTCTGTTTCGTCACTTATTTCATGTCCGTTATCCAAATTTTTCTCAGTGTTCGCATCTTTGACACTATTTTGGTCATTATCTCCTTCAATGGAACCATAAATTGCATGCATGTGGAATTCTTTATTAAATAAGTCATTGTAATCAGATTTTATTGGTTGATTGATCGCAGATTCTTTACATGGAAAAAATATTAATTATAGGTCAGTCACCTTAGGTTAAATTCTAGGAAATTGGGTAGGCATATTTTATTTTTTTAATAATTATAAATAAACAAATAAATTTAAACTTACCTGGTGATTTCCGTATTAAATCATCTATTCTTTCACATTGGAGTTTGAAAAGATATGCAGTGCTTAGATTTTCAATGCAAGAAGTGCATACACGGTCAGAGAACCCATCGCCTTCATATATCTGTAAATAATATACATACTATGTATGTAAGTTACAATTCACTTTGCCTGTAGTAAACAGTTTGCAGTAATAGTTGTAAAGAAGTTAGGTTCATTTTACCCACCTATAGGTTGTCCTAGAAATTGGGTGGATAGGTTACTTATTTCTGATTTTATGAATGGACTGATGCAAGTTTTCGGATACCTAATTCAGATTGTATATCGCGATCCGAAATAGGTAGCTTCCGACGAAGGGTGATTTAATAACAAAACAATGTGAAATAGTTCACACTTACCTGTACACTAGAAAAAGACATGACCATTTCAGACAGTTTTATAGAATCATCTTGTTCATAAATAGAACAAAAATCACCAAGCTTCAAACACAGTCTGCATTTATGGAAAGAACCATCCATTTTGGCTTCTATAAAGTTGTGTAAAGATAGGTATTAATCAACACGATTTATGTTGGCTCAAGTTGTTACAAATTGAGTAAAGTAGGTAGTCGTAGGGTCTTCTGATTTCTACATGTTACAGGGGTTTGGATGGTTTATCAAATAGAATATAAACAAACTTTTCGGAGTATTTTACATCACAGTCATTCAGTCTGATAAAAACGTGTTTTTTTATCTGCGATACCAATGTACAAATTAATACATATACCACGATTTTTAAATTTAGGTTGGGCTAAGCTAACGGTAGAAAATTGACAAATGACAATGTCTGACTGACAGTTCAAGTCAAGCTGTCACAATCAATGATTTAAAAAAAAAGAGGATTGAGCATACCAATAACAAAAAAGGATACTAAACCTAGCCGGGTTTCCATCCTTGCACGACAAGCGTCCACAAGCACAAGCGTGTAAAGAGGGTGTTTGGCTTGGCTTGCGTGAGCTTGTGGACGCTTGTATCCGATCCGATCTAGTGTCGGTTATTGGACACAAATCAAAGGGCGCTTGCGGCAAGCGCTTTCACACGTTAGCGCGTACTTAGTAGCCTAGCCATAACGTAGTGATTATATACTCTTTGGCCTAGCCGCTGTGATCTCGCGACGAACGCACGTGTAGTTCTGTCTTCAAAATGAGTGGCTGGTCGAACGAAGAGAGTTTATCGTTTTTGGAATATTACCAGACCGAAACTCTATCTGGAACTCCAAAGACGTTAATCGCCTTTACATAGTATAAAATGAGGTTAAAAACTCAAAGCTCATCGTAGGTGGCGTTACTGTTGAGTGTTCCAAAAACCCGCCATATTGGTTCATTGTTTAAGTTTGATGTGAGAGTAGGTAATTGTTAAAAATCATAGAAATGTATGCGACCTGGAGTGTAATTACGATTGAAGAAGGAACTGCGGAAACGGGAAGCCAAGACCATTGGCAAAAAAGCCTTATTAATCGAAAGGTAAATAATTAACAGGCATTATTGTGATTTGTAGGTTATGCTGTGTTGTGTTCTTTTTATTTATTTCAATTTCTTTTTGTAGACTGGAGGCGTACGATGGAAATAACCTCATCGAAGTTGAAGACGAACTTGAGGATATTCCTGAAATTTCTACCATGGATAAGTTCAGAGATATTAATTCCAGCAATAATCTTCCACCATTCTATAAACTACACATTCAAGAGTTTGCAGACAGGTAACAAACCATACATTCATGATTTCCTTATTGTTCCTTGTTAAATAATGTTTCAGATAGATTTAATGACATGCATGTTGTTTCAGATTTCAAGCAACACTGAACGGGAAATACACTACTGTATGAAAGTAGAAGCTTATTTGCCTTTGAGGAAAGTTATATTTATTTCCATGCGCAATGCAAAGCCCAAATGAAGAAGCTTCTTTATATCGTTCTGTTAAAAATGGATAATAGTGGCATGATAGTGGAGTCACTGAATGTGCAGCTGAAAAAGGAGTAGAAGCACAATTGATGACATTTAAAAAACCGAATAAAGTATTCTATAATTCCCCGATGCAATCCCGTTTTACCAGGAAAATATAATGGACAATTTTGAAGGATATGTCAAAATCGTAGCAGTTTCTCCTGTACTACTAATAGTAAAATGGCTTATCTCCAAGTAATCAAACCTGCCAATCCATATGCTATTGAAATGGACCATGATTACTTGGAAATATTTTCTTATACCTATGAGTATTACCTTTGTAAAGTTTTTGTTAAACCTATTTTTAAACCGGATACCACGCAATAATGCGTAAAAAAACAGCCTCTTTACTGCAGCGTGTCCGCAACAGCAACAACAGCATCCTGAACGCAATTGCGTCTAGTTATGACTGTGCCATACTTAGACACTGGGTGGGGATTGTGTTAGGCACGGTCCGGTAAATAAAAATAATCATAAAAACCAAATTTAGGCTAAGTACCTACTAATAATACGAATATAGATAATAAGAAAAATTGTTACTAATATACTAAAATTATATGAGCTAATTTTTGCTTGAAATAAATAATTTTATGTTTTATTTTTATTAAACCACAAACTTTTAACAAATATCTGTATAAAAATTATGATTTTTGATTATGACAGTGTAATAAAACAAAATGAATACCTAGTATAAATAGTTTTATTTTCTTATACCTATGAGTATTACATAATACACTCTAAAATTGCAGCATTTATGACACACAAAATATGTTTTTGAAGCCAGAGGTGTACTATGAATTTCTGTAATCAACATCACATTTATTTTGAGTTTGGACCCTGCTAGACCCAGGAGGATCAGTAAAAGTTTCATTAGCATCACATTCATTTTGAGTTTGGATCCCGTTAGGTCCTGGAATTGGATCACCACGAGACGTTTCAATACACCGTTTCATGCAACTTCTTTTTAGCAATCGATCTGAGCGTTCTTGTGCTAGTGGGTTAGCAGATTTGATTTAATATAGAAGGCACAGCACTTTTCTTTAATGTTCGGTATAAATTTTCATTGTCTGTTAATTATTTTTAATATTATAATCTTTAAGTCTAAAATGGGCAGCACATAACCTCGACCATTTACTGGATTTCCAATTTTTCCTTCGAAGAGCCTTTTCCCACAGTTTTATTCGTTTTGTTTCTTTGGAAAATAAATGAATTCCCACATTTTTACAATCGATAGCTGCACAATGAGTCATATTTCGGAATTATTTAGAAAACAAATATGATGTTTACAAAAATAGAATGGAAAATGACATCTAGCTGTCAAATGTTTGGAACACTCGACAAAGCGACATCTGAAGTGAGCAAAAGGCAGTTTTTAACCTCATTAAGTCGCCTTCCTGTCTGTTTGACCCTATTCCTATGTACGCTTAAATCTTTAAAACTACGCAACGGATTTTGATGCGTTTTTTTTTAAATATATAAAGTGATTCAAGAGGAAGGTTATTACCTATTATTATACACAGGCGGGTGTTCAAGTCGCAAATTGGACTCATTACACCCTATTCCCGTGTGGATACGGTTGTTACTGTGGCCCCGGTGACCCCCAGAGAACCTTAAACTCCTGCAGAACTCCGCTATGCGACCAGTATATCGGTTTCGAAAGTCTCCCACCTGAGCCTGCTGTAGTGTATGCACTCAGCCAGGAAGTGCTGGCTGGTCTCTAGTTCACCACATTCAGGACAAGCGGGGTCTATGCTGTTGTCTATGTCGTATATGTCGGTTTAGTTTGCAGTGACCCGTGATAATGCCCATGAGCCCATGACTATGCCCAGTCTTTCCCGGCTTATGGTGGAAACACACTACCGTGTCGGGGCCTGTCGTGTCGCGCTCTGTCGTGACGGTGGGTGTGCACACTTACGTGTCGTGTCGAGGCGCGATTCTGTTCAGAAATGAACGAAATAAACGCCAGACGTTTATTTCTTTCATTTCTGAACAGAAGCTCGCAGTGTTTGCCTTTGTCTGGGTGTTTTCTATAATGTATAATGGTATTTATTTACAAAAAAAAGTATTCAAGTATATTTATCAGGAATCTAGTGCCCTTTAATCCCGTGAAAGTATGTCGTTCCAATGGGAAAATAATTTTTCTACTATAGAGGGCGCTGTATCAGCCAACAGATGGCGCCACAAGTCGCGCTATGGGTTGTTTTGGTGTCAAACGAGATCTATGTCATAAAACTAAAGCGAGCGAAGCCGCGGGCAAAAGCTAGTTCTTAAATAGTTTTGAAATCCCCTGGTTCCAGAACATTGAGTATCCGCATATTTGAGCGCTTTCCTCTTAATTTCAAGTATTGCTTGACCCAGATCCTTCTCCTTCTCTTTTTTTCCTCTATAATATTTATGGATGTAGTAAGTGCCAAAGTCACCGCTAAAGCAACTTTTTGATGTTTCGATAAAGTCGGCGCCATAGCGACAGACGTGCACAGTTATTCACGTTCAAACTGAGAGAAAATCACACAGGGCGCGGTTTCCAGCGTAGTGTAATAAGCAGCACCCTAATTAGTAGGCAGGACACCCGAGAGACAGGGCCCGAGAAATCGTGTAGTGTAATGGCGGAAACACACTACCGTGTCGGGGCCTGTCGTGTCGCGCTCTGTCGTGACGGTGGGTGTGCACACTTACGTGTCGTGTCGGGGCGCGCTTCTGTTCAGAAATGAACGAAATAAACGCCAGACGTTTATTTCTTTCATTTCTGAACAGAAGCTCGCAGTGTTTGCCTTTGTCTGGGTGTTTTCTATAATGTATAATGGTATTTATTTACAAAAAAAATGTATTTAAGTATATTTATCAGGAATCTACTACCTAGTAACTCATTATCACGCTGCAAAAACAAATTTAAAAAAAAAAGTCCACTTTTCGCGACACGAACCACGCGCGGGTATAGAAACACATTTGCAGGGCGTGTCGTGTCGCGTCATAACCCCCACCACCGCCGTGGCGCAATCGGCGGCCAGCAGTCCGCGTCACGACAGAGCGAGTCACGACACGACACGCCCTACAAATGTGCTCCTAACCATATAAAATGTATGAACGCGATATGCTTCTGGCGCGACACGACACGCCCCGACACGGTAGTGTGTTTCCGCCTTAATAAGCGCTTTATAGTTGCCTCCGAAGAAAATTTTGACGCAACGCTCCGCTCCGTTCCGTTCCGCGCCGCAAGTACGGCATAGACAACTGCAGCAGCGCGGCGTTTTTGCTTGTCAGTTTTTATTTTCCGACGAACGATTGTTTTATTTTGGTTGAAAAATGGACGAAGAAAAGTTAATTACTTTTGTAAGTGGATATTCTGAATTGTATGATTATCCAAATTACATGAACCAAACAAGGAAAAACAATAAATGGAATGAGATCGACATCGTGTTGAGTGTCTGGTAGTAAACACATTGAAAATAAAGTTTTTATTTAGGTAGGCATTATATATGTATCCAATTTGTATTTTATTTACATTAAACATTCTAGTAAATAACTATCAAATGTCCCGTCAGACGTCATGTAAAGTTGCGTTGCCGCTGCTTTCTTTTTAAATTTAGTTCACCAGCCAGCCGCCTAATGTCACTGTTGCCTATAAAAAATTGACCGTAATACTCTCTCCGTGTTGAGATGAAATGAATGACACATGTCAGTCATGTTTGTAATGACAACAAAGTCAACAACTGAACAAACAAACAAACAACACAAGCACAAGTCTACAAGACTAAAGCCAGAAACACACTACCGTGTCGGGGCGTGTCGTGTCGCGCCAGAAGCATATCGCGTTCTTACATTTTATATGGTTATGAGCACATTTGTAGGGCGTGTCGTGACTCGCTCGTGTTTCTATACCCGCGCGCGGCTCGTGGTACTAGATTCCTGATAAATATACTTAAATACTTTTTTTTGTAAAAAAAAAAATACCATTTTACATTATATAAAACACCCAGACAAAGGCAAACACTGCGAGCTTCTGTTCAGAAATGAAAGAAATAAACGTCTGGCGTTTATTTCGTTCATTTCTGAACAGAAACGCGCCCCGATACGACACGTGTGTGCACACCCACCGTCACGACAGAGCGCGACACGACACGCCCCGACACGGTAGTGTGTTTCCGCCATCACAACTCTCACAAGTTAGTAGTAGTAGGCTAGGAATAGGTTTACATACTCTTTGGCTAGGAGTAGTAAGTAGTGTTCTGTGCTGTGCACTTCACACACAACTCACAAGACTAGCTAGACTATAAATTTACCAATAATGTTGTTATAGCCATTAAATACTTAATTAAACAAAAAAAATCGTTAATGGTGTCCGTTGCTAATTTGAATCTAGTAAACATGGTTTTTAAAATTTATTGTTGAACCCTAAAAAAGCTAAATAGAATAAATTGATTGCTTCGGCAATTCATGAATTTTTGAGGGTTTTCTGAAATGACACCCCTTAGAGAAACCCACTAGGCGGCAGCACTGAGACGTCAGGTCCAGAAACCTGTCAAAAGTGTCATAGCGCCTACCTATATCAAATACTATAGACGAGTATACGCACAGCTCGTGACGTTTCTCATACAATGACTTGGCCACCTCCGTTCACCTCATGCCGCTAGGGGCGCTATAACATTTTGCATACAAAAGTTTTGAAATCGTTCACCTCATGCCGCCCTCATGCCGTAGGGGCGCTAGTGTCGCGTCTTGCCCGAATTCTTCTGAAGCTGTGCGTATTATGGCGGAAACACACTACCGTGTCGGGGCCTGTCGTGTCGCGCCAGAAGCATATCGCGTTCATACATTTTATATGGTTAGGAGCACATTTGTAGGGCGTGTCGTGTCGTGACTCGCTCTGTCGTGGCGGGGACTGCTGGCCGCCGATTGCGCCACGGGGCGGTGGTGGGGGTTATGACGCGACACGACACGCCCTGCAAATGTGTTTTATACCCGCGCGCGGCTCGTGGCGCGAACAAGTGGACGCTTTTTTTTTAAATTTATTTTTGCAGCGTGATAATGAGTTACTAGGTACTAGATTCTTGATAAATATACTTAAATACATTTTTTTGTAAATAAATACCATTATACATTATAGAAAACCTCCAGACAAAGGCAAACACTGCGAGCTTCTGTTCAGAAATGAAAGAAATAAACGTCTGGCGTTTATTTCGTTCATTTCTGAACAGAATCGCGCCCCGACACGACACGTAATGGCGGAAACACACTACCGTGTCGGGGCCTGTCGTGTCGCGCTCTGTCGTGACGGTGGGTGTGCACACTTATGGCGGAAACACACTACCGTGTCGGGGCCTGTCGTGTCGCGCCAGAAGCATATCGCGTTCATACATTTTATATGGTTAGGAGCACATTTGTAGGGCGTGTCGTGTCGTGACTCGCTCTGTCGTGGCGCGGACTGCTGGCCGCCGATTGCGCCACGGCGGTGGTGGGGGTTATGACGCGACACGACACGCCCTGCAAATGTGTTTCTATACCCGCGCGCGGCTCGTGGCGCAAACAAGTGGACGCTTTTTTTTTTAATTTTTTTTTGCAGCGTGATAATGAGTTACTAGGTACTAGATTCCTGATAAATACACTTAAATACTTTTTTTTGTAAATAAATACCATTATACATTATAGAAAACACCCAGACAAAGGCAAACAATGCGAGCTTCTGTTCAGAAATGAAAGAAATAAACGTCTGGCGTTTATTTCGTTCATTTCTGAACAGAAGTGCGCCCCGACACGACACGTAAGTGTGCACACCCACCGTCACGACAGAGCGCGACACGACAGGCCCCGACACGGTAGTGTGTTTCCGCCATTACGTGTCGTGTCGGGGCGCGCTTCTGTTCAGAAATGAACGAAATAAACGCCAGACATTTATTTCTTTCATTTCTGAACAGAAGCTCGCATTGTTTGCCTTTGTCTGGGTGTTTTCTATAATGTATAATGGTATTTATTTACAAAAAAAAGTATTTAAGTATATTTATCAGGAATCTAGTACCTAATAACTCATTATCACGGTGCAAAAATAAATTTAAAAAAAAAGCGTCCACTTGTTCGCGCCAGGAGCCGCGCGCGGGTATAGAAACACATTTGCAGGGCGTGTCGTGTCGCGTCATAACCCCCACCACCGCCGTGGCGCAATCGGCGGCCAGCAGTCCGCGCCACGACAGAGCGAGTCACGACACGACACGCCCTACAAATGTGCTCCTAACCATATAAAATGTATGAACGCGATATGCTTCTGGCGCGACACGACAGGCCCCGACACGGTAGTGTGTTTCCGCCATAAGTGTGCACACCCACCATCACGACAGAGCGCGACACGACAGGCCCCGACACGGTAGTGTGTTTCCGCCATTACTCGTCTATAGTATTGCCTATAACACTTAGAGAAAGGATGAATAGAGTTGTCATTTGGCGTATACCCGTAAGGGAGAGAAACAAAGTACATTGATTACGCAGTGTTACCAGAAAAGAGAATATTACCCCATGATTTACCCCATGTTTTTTTTATATTTTTATATACGATAAACTAATACGACTATTGATGATTTGCGATGTATTTTTTCATATTATAATCATCAATATATTGGGATCGATTTATACTTGTATAAATAAATCGAAGTCGCTGTCCGCGCCTGTTTGTCTGTATCTCCGCCAAGTCCTATTGTCTCCTATTAGTATGGGAAGGTTGGTGTGACTACAGATCTCTCTCAGCTTGTATTAAATAGATATTATTTTTAATTTAGGTTGTCACTTTTTTACCTCAATTGTGGGTAATATTGCATGGGTAAATTCAAGTAAATTGCTGGTATCCCCAATACGCGTGGTACCCGACTAAATTCAGGAGACACAGGAAAGTGGCCGCCTGGCTTCATTTTACTTACCTACTTAATTTAGGTGCATAATACTACAAAATACGATTATTTTCTTGACCATTTACGTTTTATTTCTTTATTTCTGTACATTGAAGCCGTCATTTGAGTCTTAATAAATATAATCTGTATTCATTTTTATCAATTATGGCCGAAATAAAGTCTAAATAGTGTACTTACGAATGAAAGGTTATGTTGTCGATTTTACGTTCACTGCGGCTATTGCAGCCTAAAACACTACAATGCACTATAGTCTATGAACGCAAAAACACATCGACTCAACCACAGAACACAGTTTTCGCCTTGTTTTCACCCTGAAAGTTCAGATTTTGAGAAATAAAGAAAACTGCTATCGTTTGCTGGGCACAGTTAGCGACTGTGCCCAGCAAAAAAATAGTAAACGTTGATAAGGACAAAAATGTTTCTCTAGCTCTTTTTGGCCTTAGGAATATTGTATTTACTCATCTCGCTCACTCCTACCGTGTCGCCTCTATTCATCCTTTCTCTAAGCTATAACAACATTGACATTTGGCTTTTGACGCTTTTGACAGCGCGGATTATTGGGATACTATCAATGAGGATAGTAATAATGGTAGGAATAGAGTGGCAACTCCGGGGTGAAATCTGCATCTATGGAAGGTGCTGCCACTGCAGAGATTGGTGGGTGAACTAAAATTTCAACTATAGCTATATATAGGGTGTTCTGAAATTATATGTTGCATAATGAAGTGGGACATAGTATCCGTTTCATAGATTTTATTTATCCAGCAATTATCAATTTTTAAGCTCATACAATTTTCCATACACACAAAAATAATATTTATGTTCTGCCTTTGTAACAAACCCGGGGTGCCGCGTGGGGGCACCGCGTTCATTCATTATAACAGCTGTTACTACGCGAGCTATACGCCCCGTCCTTGTCTGTGTCGGCGTCGAGGGCGGCCGGCGGGCGGCGGCGGCGGCGTTCCCGCGCCTGATACCCCGCACCGCCGCCCGCGCCCGCGCACCCGCGATGGCGTATATCAAACACGGTCACTGACCTCTGCCAATCCGTAGTGAAAAGGCGTGGCAGAGTAAGCTGTTATTCTATTGAAGGAAGACCCATATCCATGCAGTGGGATGATGGTTGATTTGATAGATGATTTTACAACTGCGTACGTACGTAGCCTGTATTTGATGCCGTCACCACGATCGGGTCGCGTTATTCTTTGATCAGACTCGACAAAGAAATGCATAGATTTTTATTTTATTCATTCAGACATACCAATAAACAGTGTACGCATCACAATTACGTACATTAAATTAATGATACAGTATTATTCTCACGTGTACACCAATTACAGGTATTACAAATTTCACTATTACATTATCAAAACAATCTCTTATTATGAGTTGCACGAACACATTTTAAAGTAATAATGGCACCTTAAAACAGGGCTCCCAACGTCTTAACGCTTTTTGTCGGCGGAAATCCGCCCGTTTTTAGCCTGTTTTAATGCCAGATTTAGTACCTGCAGCCATGTTTTCTACCACTTAAAGTTAAATTTACAAGCGAAGCGAACTTTTGTCTGTATTCAAAAGCCACGCGAGCCTAATAATGCTAAACAGTACAACGGTACTCGCGCGGTTTTTGAATTACGGCTAAGACGCGGCGTGCTCCGGTCATAATGTGAATGCCGCTTAAAAGTTATGTTCTTTAGAGGCAGAACACGAATATTATTTTTGTGTGTATGGAAAATTGTATGAGCTTAAAAATTGATAATTGCTGGATAAATAAAATCTATGAAACGGATACTATGTCCCACTTCATTATGCAACATATAATTTCAGAACACCCTATATAGTATGTATACCCTTCCCTATAATTTCTGAATATATTTCTTTGTTAGCGCCCCAAAGAAGTCACCCATCCGAAGGAATACATCAAATTATGAGTATGTCGCAGTGTCGCATACGGTCGCTAAGCAAAACGAGGGTGCGCCATCTAGCGGCGTGTTGAGAAAACGTTGCTTTGGCGCGCTCGGGCGGAGCCGTGGCGGTTGGCGGGTCGACTGGACAGAGTTGGTTGTCGAGCGCCATAAAGAGTAGTACTCGTAGTCACGGAACTTTCGCGTTTTACCTAGTGTCTATTTTGTATTGAGTTATATTAAGAAACTGTACCTAATAAAACTTGTGTTGTAACAGCGATTTGAAAAAGAGACCTAGACTGAGGTTTTTCTTGCGGCATTTCTTTTCCATCAGTGGTCATTCCGAAGTGCTAGTAAATTCAATAAACATTCTTTAAGTAAAACTAAAACTGTTGTTTCTCTCATATCACGACTACCCTCGTTACGCCCTTGTGATGTTGAATTGCACATCGAATTACCGCTAGGCTATCCGATGTTGGAAGGTCGTGATGCTGTCCACTTATCTATGATGCATTTGAATTTGTATTTTGTTTTACTGTCTTGTCATGTGCGGTGTCATTCGATTTTATATTTTTTCTCTATTACAAATAAAACATATTGTTTTCTATATTTTTCATTTCATTTAATTGCTATTGCCGCTAGTCCACCCTATCAGTGGTAGCAGAGCGTGGTTGATGAATATCTAGTGGCAAAAATGGAAGAAGCATATTTAAAATAGTAAGTAAAAAATGAGAAAATAAAATTTGTAAAAATGAGCTCGAGTATCAGAAGCATAGAACCGTTGACAAAATCAAATTACGATACCTGGTGCTTACAAGCACAGGCGATTCTCATAAGGTATGATTTGTGGGAATACGCAAGTGGTGAAAAAACGTTAGCGGTAACTGCGACTGCCGAAGAAAAGAGTGCGTTCCTAAAGGAAGACTTAAAGGCAAGGTCAGAGCTATTTTTACTTATATCTCCACCAGAACTTAAACAAATTAAAGGGTGTAATACATCCAAGGAGGTATGGGACAAACTAAAGTCTGTACATCAAAGTTCAGGGCCGGCAAGAAAGGCTACGCTATTAAAGCAACTAGTATTGAAGAAAATGACTCCACAAGAAGATGTGAGAGACCATCTCAGTAATTTTATGGATGTAGTGGGTAAATTAGAAGACATGGATGTCAAAATTCATCCAGAGTTATTAAGCATAATGATGTTGTACAGTTTACCTACAAATTTTGATAGCTTCCGAACGGCAATTGAGTCGAGAGATGTTTTGCCAAGTCCTGACAATTTAAAAATAAAAATCGTAGAAGAATACGAAGCAAGAAGGCAAACCGAAGCGAGTGAACCTCAGACTTCAGAAGCATTCTACACAAAGACAAAGAAAAAGGTACAATTTTGCAAGGATTGCAATAAGAAAGGGCATTCCACAGAAGCTTGTTGGTCAAAGAAGAGACCCAATAACCCCAATAAAACTAAAGGTCAAGAAAAGACATACAACATCTGTTTAACAACAGGAACGTCGAAATGTAAAGGCAATTTATGGTGTCTTGACAGTGGCTGTACGTCACATATGACGGGTGATAAAAGTATACTCCATAACTTAATCCCCGCGACTGACACTCTAAAGCTAGCTTCAGAAAAGCATACGACCGAAGTTAAAGGGAAAGGAAAAGCCGAACTTTATACAAAGGATCGACGCTATAAAATTAGTCTTTCTGACACATTATATGTACCTGATTTGTCGAATAATCTAATTTCTGCAAGCAAAATTACGGATCATGGCTATAAGGTTCTATTTGAAAAGGAACAAGCCAGTGTTACAAAAGACGGGAAAACTGTATTAAAAGCTAACAGAAGAAATGGATTATACTATCTTGAATTTGATGAACCGGAAGAGACAGCAAATTTCACGCCTAGTGATGAAAGCGAAATTATAAAATGGCACAAGAAATTAGGTCATGTCAATGAAAGAGACCTAAAAGAAATGGTTAAAAATAAAATGATGCGAGGACTCGACTTTAAAGAAAAAACTTTAGGTACCTGTGAGACTTGTATCAAAGGAAAATTTTCTATTCTACCATTCCAAAGCCATGGACAAATAATCTCTACCGAAGTGCTCCAGATAATACACAGTGACGTATGTGGCCCATTTGAGAATGAATCAATGGTCGGATCAAAGTATTTCGTAACATTTATTGACGATTATACAAGATACTGCTGTGTATATTTCTTAAAAGAAAAGAGCGAAGTAATCGATAAATTCAAGGAATACAAAAACTATGTTGAACTGTTTCATAAGAAAAAAATTCAAAATCTACAATCAGATAATGGAGGCGAATACAGGTCTAAAGCGTTTGACAAATTCCTCAAAGATAACGGTATAAGCCGAAGACTATCTGCACCTTATACCCCACAGCAAAATGGCATGAGTGAAAGAAAAAATCGGTCGCTGATGGATAAAGCCAGATGTCTGATGCTAGATGCTAATATCCCTGCAAAATTTTGGGACGAACACCATCAGGAAATCACCTACACGTATTCGGTAATAGAGCGTTTGTGATGAACAAAAACCGAAGAGGAAAATTCACAGCCAAAGCCACAGAAGGAGTATTCTTGGGATATGCGGAGTATACAAAAGGTTTTAGAATCTATATACCTGAAAGGAATGATGTTGTTATCAGCAGAGATGTAAAAGTAATCGAAAAGATGCATTATGGCGGTACTCCTGCTGAGAAACGCGAAGATCTCACTCCAGAACCTGAAACAGAACAAATTGAAATTGAAATTCCAGAAAAAAGAAACAAAATTAATGAGAACTTACCTTTTCAGGAACCTAACCCCCTTTATTCCAGCTCTAGTCAAGATCCTGTTGATGAACCACCTTCCTCAAGTGGAAGACCACAAAGAGACGTGAGACCACCAGCATGGACCAAAGATTATGAGTTAAGTCGCTGCGTGACCATGTTTTCGTCAGAAAATAATGACGACTATGACTGCTCTTTACTCACATACAAAGAAGCTGTGACTGGCACAGACAGACGAAATTGGGAGAAGGCGATACAATCTGAAATGGAGTCATTACAGAAAAATATCACCTGGGTATTAGTTGACAAGTCAGAAGCCAAAGGACACAAAATACTGTCGAACAAATGGGTATTTCGGATTAAAGATGACGGTACGTACAAGGCTAGATTAGTCGTACGTGGATGCGAGCAGAAAGGAAACCTGGATTTCGAAGACATTTATAGCCCAGTAGTAAGTCAATCTGAATTAAAAACTTTATTAGCAATTGCCGCATCTAAATCTTACTATTTCATGACATTTGACATCAAGACAGCTTTCTTATACGAAGAGTTAACAGATGAAGTTTATATGAAATTACCTGTTGGCTATGAGACTGACTGCAATACTACTGAAGTAGTTTGCCGATTAAAAAAATCGTTGTACGGATTAAGACAAGCTCCATTTACATGGAACAAAACTTTTACCCAAGCGATGTTTGATTTGGGATTCAAGACAATCAAAACAGATCCATGCGTTTTCATAAACGAAGATAAGTCAATAATAATCGGACTATTCGTTGATGACGGACTTGTCATAGGAAAAGACAAGAAAAAGATCGAAGTTATTTTGAAGAAACTTGAAACCAAATTTGAAATGAAAAGGAATGAAAATCCTAGTACTTATCTGGGTATGGAAATAAAAAACTCAAAAGAAGGAATAATTCTTACTCAGAGATCATACATAAATGACGTACTGGAAAAATACAACATGAAAAATGCCAAACCTTGTGACACACCCGCAAGTAGCGATTCAAAGTCGATACAGGAAACTGCCCAGGAGAAGGAATATCCCTATAGGGAAGCAGTGGGAAGTTTACTGTACTTGTCTACTAGAACCAGACCAGATATCGCACAAGCGGTCAATCTAGTTAGCAGGAAGGTCGAGAACCCCACTAGAGAAGACGTCACAAAAGTCAAGAAAATATTCAAATATTTAGTGGGAACCAAAGAGAAAGGTATTTTGTTCAAACGAAACCAACCGATAGAGAACATCGATGCTTACAGCGACTCGGATTATGCTGGAGACCCATTGACGCGAAGAAGCACTTCTGGCTCCGTGCTAATGATAGCCGATGGACCAATATCATGGGCATCCAAGAGGCAGCCTATAGTAGCGCTATCGTCGACTGAAGCCGAGTACATAGCCGCAGCAGACTGTTGCAAAGAGGCATTGTATCTTAAATCTCTATTACAAGAAATAACCGGTTTGGACATAAAAATAAATTTGCATATTGATAATCAAAGTTCGATTTAACTTGTGAAGTCTGGATCCTTCAACAAAAGGTCGAAGCACATAGACGTGCGGTACCATTTTATACATGAACACTTCGTGCATGGATTAATAAATATTAGCTACTGTCCCACAGAAACTCAGTTAGCTGACGTAATGACAAAAGCATTGTCAAAAGTAAAGTTTGAAAGACACTGTGCAAGATTAATGCATACTGTATAGAAACGTGTCTCGGCAACATGAGTGAACATCAGGAGAAGGTGTTGGAAGGTCGTGATGCTGTCCACTTATCTATGATGCATTTGAATTTGTATTTTGTTTTACTGTCTTGTCATGTGCGGTGTCATTCGATTTTATATTTTTTCTCTATTACAAATAAAACATATTGTTTTCTATATTTTTCATTTCATTTAATTGCTATTGCCGCTAGTCCACCCTATCATCCGACAAGTATTTAACTTGTATTTTATTTACATTTTATGTAAATGAATAACTAAAATAAATAAATAACTAATAAAATAAATAACGTCAATGCTATTGTATGGTCCGTCAGACGATAAGTGAAGTAGGTACAAAATTACAAAATGGCCGCCGCTTTTTTTAATTTTAGTTCTTCCACCAACCAATCCCCCAAATGTCGCTGTTGCCTATGAAAATTGACGGTTATACTAAGTGTGCTCCCCCTGGATACTATCCTCTTTGGTAAATAGCAGAGAGAAAAATACTTAGAGAAAGGATAAAGAAAAATAAGACATGTAAATAGGTACTGAAAAACACTTAGAGAAATCTAAGGAAAAACACAAGTCAAAAGTTAATAAACCAGAGAGAAAAATAAGACATTTCATGGAGCTTTGTTCACGTGGAATTCGTGTCAGAAATATGTGATTTTGTGCGTACATTACAGGATACGTAATCCATAGTTGTGGATTTATTAAACTCGTTGTTTTCTTGTCCTATTTTATTTTATTTTACTAACCGTGATTATAATCCAGTGAAACCAGATTCGTGAAAGTTAACAAGGCGAATGAGTATCTTATTATTTGTTTATTTTTAATATAGACTAGATGTATAAATTCATAATTTTAAACTCGGGCGACTGACCTGCTTAACCCGTGATAACTTTAATCTAAACAGTCGTTTGTATCAAAACAATGCAGCCTCATCTTCTAACTGATATCAATATTTACAAAGGCTCTTTTCCCAATTTTGGACGACCAAAAATAATAGGGTACATTGGTCTAGATAATCTAAAATTTGCAAAAAATATTCACAATAAAAATGTTGATTACGACCTGAATTTGCATTTGGACAAAGCTGTACATCGGCCACAGGTGTTGGATGTGAAACTCAATGATTTATTGAATTTTCTTAAAGAAAATCAACCCCGTCTTGGTTATCCTATAGAGAAGAATTTGAAAAATGCCAAATTCTTTTGCTATCGTGGCCTTATGACATGTGTTGCTTGCACTCCATATGAAAATAGAGAACCTTGGAAAATAGTTGTGATTTTACATAAAGGAAACATTTACCTTTGTGCTCGAGAGACTGAAGAGAGCTTACATAGAAAGCAAAACATGAGTGATCAAGAGAAACGCTTTACGTCATGGGGCTATAAGTTTGAACAATTTGTATTATCAGGTACCGTAATTTGAATATGAAAAAGAGTATGAATTCTCTGTTGTTTCCTTCTAATGATATTAATGCAGCAAAGATTATTTAATTTTGTGATGGATGAGTATGTACTCAGAATTCTGTTTTACTGATGAGTAATTTATAAAAAATTATAAAATAGAACAACAACACATATTATTGACAATGTGTTTATCGCCTAGCTGATTGTAACTGATGTGTATACGCCTTGTATATTAATATTGTGCAAATAAAATACGAAGTGATGAAATAAAATTTAATGGTACTTTCCTTGAAGCGGCGGACAAATGGAGTGTGTCTGGGTTGCTAGCCCTACATTTCTTCTTCTATTTCAATATAATGTTACCAGCAAATATAATTCTTAGCTCACAATATACTACAGTAACAAGGTATTGTAAAATATTATATTTTCTTCATTTTAAAACATTTAACAATGCAATAATTTTCAGATACACCCAGGTCTGATCCCGATCCAAATAGACCTGTAGATGAGAACGAAGAATTTTCTCTTGTATTTACAACAAACTTAAAGGATCACACAATAGTGTACGGAGCAGAAATGGATGGCATCCATTGCAATAAAGGTGAACCTGGCCCTCCAGAATGTGCAGACGATGTAGAAGCAGTTATTCATTATTTATCCACAAAAGAATTTATTGAACTCAAGACAAGTAGGCATATACAATTCGCTAAACAAGAAACAAGTTTTTGGTAAAATTTTCTTTATTTTTTTTCATAGTTTAGAATGATTTGGTTTTTGGTGTATTAATTACAAAAACTATACTGCAATAAATAGTTTATTAATCTATAATAAATACCTACATAATAAAAGTGTAGAAAAAGTTTGTCTGTACTTTGAATATATTTTTAAATAAAAAATTGGGCGATAAAGAATTAGCAATCCCTCTGACTATATGTTTGTTTGTACATGCTAATCTCAGAAACAGCTGAACTGATTTAAATGCTATTTTTACTAATACGTTGCGGTTTGCTCCGCTTAACATTTCAAATTCCCACGAGGATGGGAAAAATGGGAAAACTATCCACGCAGAGGAAGTTGCGGTAAAAGTATAAATTAGTTTTCACTAGAATGTAGATCTAAAATGGACCAAGAACAAGCTCATTTCACTTTATCTTTCAAAGCAAATTGCAAAAAATAAACACAAGAAAAAACACTATTTACTACTGTTACATTATTTATTTTATGATACCTACTTCTTTACATTTATAAAATGAAGTCTTAGATCTTTAAAACTACGTAACGGAATTTAGTTCCTTTTTTTAAAAATAGGGACTGGAAAAATCCCACGGGAAAGCGGGATACACGCAAACGAAGTTGTGCGGGTTTCGCTAGTGTTTTTTTATTAAATCAGTTTATGTCATGATTTTTCTATTTCAGGCGTTTCAAAGCAAAAAAGTGGTGGTGTCAATCGTTCCTTGCAGGTATAGAAACAATAGTATGTGGCTTCAGAAATGATGATGGCATAGTGCAAGAATTGAAAAAGTTTCAACTAAGAGAATTACCAAAAATGTCTCAGGTATGACCATCTCTTAACTAACTAAGGGATGACGTAAACGACGTTATTACGACATGAGCTAGAAGCAAAACTATCGAGCTTCATGCGGATTGTATATAAAACTGACGGTCGAGTCGAAACTATTAGAAATAGATGGCAATCCACAAGTCAGTGATAGCCAAGTGGCCTCAAAACACTGACACCGGCTAACCCGCAGCTGTTATAAATAGCGGGAAGGAGGCGAACAGGCAGTCACATCACAACACTTAATGTGTGATTTTTGTTTCAGCGATTTTGGGATCCAAATGTTTGTTTTAATTTTTTGGAGACATTTTTCACATTTGTCAAGAGATGTTTAGCAAGAGAGATAACGCGCAAGTATGGCGATAAAGCTGTTAATAATTTACAAGCTTTGCCAATGATAACATTATTGTTAGAGTGGAGTCCTGGATTGCCAATACATGTTAGTGAAAATTATAATCATGATGATGACCCTATATTACCCCCGTGGTTCATAGATAGTTATGGTAAACATGGTGTGTAATGAAGACAGATAATATTATTAATAATTAAAATAAATGTTTTATGTAATAACGCATTTTATTAATACTCCTAAAAACATGCTATTCATAATGTCTGGGCGCTTTCTAAGTTTTTATAAGTATATATCTACAATAATAAATCCGTTGTCGCCGTTGTCGGGTACCCATACACAAGCAGGTTTAACGTAGCTTGGACCAGGTGACTGTGATTTGTGTATAATTTACTTTATAAATAATCACTAATCTTGTGATAACGACATCCGGTTATGAAACATCAGCTTTGTCCATCTTTGCTTTCGTCGACGATAGGAGATCGATAACATACGTAATGAATGTCACAAACATTTAAAAGGCTTCTTGTCCTAAAATATACCTATACTTTGTTTGTTTAAAAAAAAACAGGATTAATTAAAAAATAAAAGCAACTCGTACATAATTGTGATACCATTTATTATCACTGTAAGTATAGCAAATGGTGTAAATCAACATCCATAAAAGACTAATCAACAACATGGATATTTTCACTTAAAATATAAACATATACAATTTAAAACTAATTAATTTATTATACATTTATAAAAAAATGAAATAAAACAATTATTAACAAAACAAAATTCTCGTAATAAAAATAAACAGTGTCATGTATTAATACGTCTATTTTACAGTTAGTGTACGTTATGTATAAATTATTTATACATAACAATAAAATTATTTGTAACAATGTCCATCATACGACTGATACATGTATCCTTATGGCATTGTCCCCAAGGCTCACAGTGAGCGGAGCTGGAGCTGACTCGTAACGCCGCCGCGTAGTGAGCTGAGTGAGTCGTCTATCGCGAGCATAGTTCACTGCGACTTAGCCGACAAGTGAAATGCCCCAAATCGGTACAATAGGCGCTAAATAGGCACTCCATTCAAAATATAGGGAAGCGAACTAGAAGCTAACTGTCAGCAGCTCACTGAGAGCCTAATGGGGGCAAGGCCTTAATAACAATTCTACTAACTGACTATTAACTAACAACTCATAATAATTATTATAACTGTGCATTTTCAAATTATATTTAACATTTTGAAAACATTAAACATTAACTCGTGATTAAATTACGATGGTGAACAGTGACTTGACGATAGACTGCGACATTCCAAATAAAGCCCTTCGTCCGCGCGTCGACATGCGTTCGAAGTCGTTGGAAAGTTTCCGGCACACATTCAGTAACATTTGTATTGTACACATATCGGCGGGACACGCTCTCGACACAATGCATCGTATACCAGACTTGCGGGACTTGTACATATCGGCGGGACATGCTCTCGACACAATGCATCGTATACCAGTCTTGCGGGACTTGTAAATGCATTTACGAGTATTGGACCAAAATAAGTATCATATATGTGAAGAATCTCGTCCACGAACGAGTAAAGTTCAAGAGTAGACGTCTGGACGAAGGATTTTTGAAACTATTGTCAATTTGTAGAAGAGAATTATCATTAGTAAAATGTTTATGAATAAATAACATAAAATTATTTTTGTAATGATAATAATAATTATATTCTAGCTTACACGCACGAATTATAACAATGCTTATACTTTAAATGAATACATGGAAACAGAATTAGGCTTATGATGGATGTTACTTTGACTATGTTCATGGAATTAGCAAAAATAATGAGGAATGGAATAAACATTTAATATTTACAAGTCAATTTACTGTCTAAACATTACATCAAATGTGCCTTAATAAAATATACAACTTAAAGAGTAATTAGGTACTAGTCGGGCTTGATATTCTACCCAATTGGTATAACACTAATCACTGAGGTACGGTTGTGTCTACCTCGCAGAACGAAAGTGATCTTTGAATCAGCTAACCTGTGTGAAAATATCTACAAACTTTAAAACAGTCTTCGGTTTCACTTATCTAGAGTTAATATCCCTGTCGAATCAGCGTGTTATTTGTACTAGCATTGTAACAAATCGACTACTAATCATTACCATAGTCCATTATTCAGGCACAGTTTGAGGAAAGAAATGGAGACATCGACTGTTTGCGATAATCGTTAACTCGCTGGTTACAAAACGCGTAACGTATGGACACGTCTACTTTGGAACTTGGGAACTGGAGTGTCGGCGTAGATCTACACGTTTTGTAAACAGGATGCGATTAATTGATTGAGAATAACTATAAAACAAATACTACAACAAATAAAAGTTATACATTGTAACATATTTCATTAATTAGGCCGCAAATAACAGGCAACACAGTAGATTTCAAAATGGCTGTTCAAATATCAACAAGTCGATAAAGATAAAAATATATAATACGTGTTGCTTTGTTGATTATTTGAACAGCCCCTTGAAATCAGTCTGTTTCAATTCAATTTGGACCACAAATAATAGAGGCCGGCCAGTCTACAATAAAATATTAATAAGTACAAATACACAATATAAAAATATTGTACAATCAAATAAATTATAAAACGCGACGCGGTGTGTCGTTTGTCGAATGCTTCCCGGATTGTGGAAAATAATTTTATTTAGTTTTTATTAAAAGAATTAAATAAAGTTTAAATATAATAAAAGCTTGTAAAAAAAAGATAAGGTTCAGAAAGTGTATAAAACAATTAAGGTCAAATTAGAGTAATACTCTTTAAATCAAGAACCTTCGCTATTATGAACTCTGTTAAAAATGTTTATTACGTATAAACAAAACAAATAGATGCATAATTTCTATGTAACCATGATTTGAAGGTGTTTTTGGCCGGCCTCTAATTTCAACAATAAAAAATCGTGTTGCCGACTTCCCCTTATAAGTTCACTGCACGTCGACAAATTTAATATTCACTTCGCATTTCATGCGCTCTATTTAAATTTAGTATATCAGTAAAATTCCTATGTGATAATAAAATATATTAATCTTTGTGCTAACTTACAATAAATTCATTTTTCATAAACTATAATATACTATTTATATTTTCTTAAGAAAATCAATTCTAATTTACTAAGCGCGCTTGGCACGCTGCATTGGTCTGGATACACTACGTAGCTACATCCAATCGCTACTTTGTCGGAACTATAGCTCATAATTAGCTACGGCGTTGTCTAGTATTTATAAAAACAGATATCAAAATTCGCTGTTGTTATGATTATTACGATGAGCTTAGTAATGGTCATATCGTGCAATGTGTTCCGACGCTTACGCTTAAATCTAAGCAGAAAACTCAAAAAGATCAATTTATAGTAAGCGATCTAGTTAAGCTTATTGCCGCATCAATAAATTGATGATAACATCATTACTGCAACATGCGGGGATTATATTTGTGGATGAAAACAATATCAAAATGTTTCAAAATTTTGATATCATGTTACAATTTACATGATAGATGTAGGTATGCATACTTAAAAATATAGCGGGTTAATAGATATTATCATACCTAATATACATATAAACACATACGTACATATAAACGTTACAATTATCGTACCGATATTGTCAAACAATAATAATTCGCCGTGAATATCGGTGTCATTATGGCATACATCACTACCGAAAGCGCGCGCTTACTACGTGATGGAGAGTCTTAATACAATAATTAATCCAAAGTGTATTAACAGTTTTTAAGTAGCAGATGCAGTAAATCAAATTTGGTCTTTGTTTTTCGAGTCAAAATTAGATGTCGTTACACGTTACAGAGGAACGGCATAATACCCATGCAGACTTGGACAGGAATTTGTATTCCAGATGTCATAATTTCTTGTTGTACGCGAAAAAAAAAGGTTTATATTATTTGAATTTTACAGAAAGTTAACTTGACTATTATTTGCTACCATTAAAACTTTTAGGCCGAGTTATACTTTTACATAGGTATGCATATGAGTTATGCAAATATAAAATTCCGGTAGTAATAATTGTATTAAAAAACTACGACCCGTTTATCACTTCATTATTTTTACTGCAACAAGGATGTAGGTTTTATTATCCACAATTTTTATCCCGCTATCATAAAATCGAAATTAAGGCCTATGAACATAATTGGCTAATTGCCTTTTACATCTAGACAAGTATATCCGTAATGCGTAGTCAATTCAGTAATGGAGCCAATTTAATCAACACGTACCTTTGAGTAAAAGTGTAAAGTATGTATCTCACTTCTAGATTTCGTGACTTCTCCGTGTTACTTCATCGTAATTCAATCCTAATCAAATATGGTAGCAGATACTGCTTATTTCCTAATAACTTGTAGTCATATTTTTTAATTATCACAATATTACGGTGCATTTCTTATTGACTCTGATTTTGGGAGTGTGCGATCCATATTTTGAATAAGGTATGCACAAACTAGCATTGCCTTCACTGAAGGCATATACAAATAAACATTGTACTCTGTAAAGATGACCAATATTTCAGTATCTATACAAACAAACAATAACCTAACGTTAACTATATGTACAAGTGATGATACTTAGCATGGCGACTAGAGATCGACGTTGTCGAGGTCGGGCAGCAGCGGGTCCAGGATGTCCTCCTGCAGCATGTCGTAGGGCGGCGAGGCCAGCTCGCGCTCGCCGCCCACCACGAGCCCGTGCATCTGCGCGGAGCCGCACACCGAGTTGCCGTTGATGAGGAAGTCCCGGTTGCTGTAGCTGAACATGCTCCTGTCTCCCGCCAGCTGAGGGGTCGACGGCACGGACTTGGAGCTTATCCCGTTAGTCGTGTTCGGATAGTTGGTAGTCGTAAACAATTCCCTCGACCGACGTGGGTCGATCTGTAAATTGGGTGCGGTGCGTTTGTAAGGCAGGGGAGTGCTAGGCACGGATCGAGACGTGTAATATTTATTCTTATCTGTGTCGAGGTCCGACAAATCGAATTCCATACTATTTGCTCGTTTGAGAAAATCTTCTACGTTGTCTGCTGTCGCAGTTTCGTTGGCGAAGTTCTGATTGAACTGGCCGGCCCTACCCAGCAGCTCGCCGCTCGGTATGAGCGCGGTCAGCTCGTCTGACAGAATCTGTTGCTCCGGTAGTGGATCGCAGCCATTTCTCATACCGTCGTTGGAATTAAGAAGGCCAGCTGTAGCACCACTATTAAGTACGTCATTGCTGCTATCTATTGCATTGTAAATCTTATCCAATGTTTCCGGGTTGAGACCAGCTTTTGATATGTCACAAGTATCAGCCAGTGATCCGAAATCGCAGAACTCGTTGGGAACCGGTGTCGGTGGGACAGATCCAACTGGCGTATTATTGTAACTGAGAAGGCCTAGGTTATTCATACCGGGTTTGAGCGGCACGGACTGCGATCTAAACGAAGTATCTAATCCTGATCTGTACATGGGAGTTTCCGAAAAGAACTGGCTAACCTCGCTCGACAAAGGATCAGCCGACAAAGGCTGCGCCAGTTCTCCGTTCATATGATCTCTAAACGGCGCAGTCGGTAGAAAATTCAAATTATGACTACTGGTTCCATTGGGCACGCAGAACATCTGAGTTTTATACTGAGAAGACAGTATATTCGGCGAGGGAGGGGCCGACATCGGTTGAATCGACTGGCAGTATTTGTGCGGAATGCACATTTGTCTCACGTCTTGCGGTGTTTTTGTGATGAACTTCTGTTCGTTAGGCATTATGAATTGTTTACCACAGGGATCGAGCATGCCCAGCGACAGGGGGTTGCGACGCTTCCGGTGCTTAGGTATGGGGCGCGAGCAGAAGCGCGAGCGCGGCACCGGCGTGTTGCGCGGGCTCACGAACGGGCTCGCGGCCGTGCTGTGCGAGATCGGCGACGTCTGCAGCGAGCCGCCCATCAGCACGGGCTTCGCCTTCGAGGGGCTGAGCCCGCGCTGGCCGAAGCCGAGCGGCGACTTGGAGTTGAAGTGCCCCGGCGAGTGGCAGCCCTCCGAGATCGGCACGAAGTCGTACTGCTGCGTCCTCGTCGTTGGACTCTGAGGCTCGTTATGAGAGTGGCCGTTGTATATAGGAGGACCCACTTTACTTGTCACTGGATTTGGTGCGTTTTCATTTACGTATGGTACAGCACTGTCGTTACCTATGGGATTTGAAGTGTTGTGATTGTGAGTGCTGCCGTTAATGTGACTTGCTGGATTTGGTACAATCGGCCCGTTCATTGTATTTACATCATCACTGGCGATTAAAGGTTTAAAAGCTCCTTCAGAAGCCATTAATTTTGCTTGTTGATCTTGCGGAACTTCTTGGGAGTTTTGTGGTTCTTGATTAATTTGCACGTTTTGTGAAGTGGACCCACTTTGGTTTTTTAGATTTTTGGCTAATAATTCCCGCAGCTGCGAAATCTTTTCATTTTTTCCCTGACTATGCTCGTCGTGTGGGTCCTGGCGTGCTTCTAAAAAAGCCGGTGTATTTTCAGAAGCACCAGCATCACCCTCTGCGTCGGCGTCTCTCTGGTTGAAATAGCGCAACAGCTCCTCCTCGTGCTCCTGGCTGTTGCCCTCGTTCAGGTAGTCGTCCAAGTCGTGCTTGTCAATGTTGCAAATACTGATGACGCGCTCCCTGTTGAGTATCTCCGAGTGCTTCTCCTCGCAAATGATGCCCGTCTTGATGTTGATCCCGAGCGCGCAACAGGAGTCGGGCTCGGCCGCCGCCCGCTCCTTGCTGACCTTAGGGGTCGGAGCCTTCGACTGCGTGGGACTCGCCGCCTCCTGTTCCTCCCGGGCCAGCGCCGCGGCGGTGCTTGTGGACCGGCTCGTTAAGTTTTTTGGATCCTCTAAAAAAGCAACTTCGGGACGAACGGGCTCCGCGGCGGGCGCGGGCGGCTCGGCGGCGGCAAGGCGCGCCGCCGCCAGCTTGCCGCCCATTATCTCGGCGGCGCGCATCTTCTTGGGCAGGTACTCGGGCGGCGCGGGTGCGGGCGGGGCGGGGGCAGGGGCGGGTGCGGGCGGCGGGGCGGGGCGCGGCGCGCTGGCCTGCGTCTCGCTCTGGTACGCCTCCAGGATGAGCTTCTTGCCGGGCAGCGGCAGGCGCGCGGGCGCCGGCGGCGGCGGCGGCTCGGGCGGGCGGCGCCGCTGCCAGTCGGCGCGCTCCGTGGACAGGTCGAGCGAGGCGTCGCTGCTCAGGTTGATGGGCAGGCTGTGCGGCTCGGGCGGCACGGTGAGGTCGCGCGGCGCGTACGCGGGCTCGAAGGCGTACGGGTCGAGGCGGTACTCCTGCGCCGGCGCGTGCTGCGGCGGCGGGTGCGCGCGCGGCGGCGCGGCGTACGGGTACGGCGCGCGCGCCTCGTACACGGGCCCGTACGCCGCCGGCCCGTAGCCGTACGGCTCGCCCGCGCCCTCGCTCTCGTGCTTCACGCGCTCCTGCACTTGGCTCGCGTACGACGTCGACGGCGGCGACTCGCCGGTCGCCTCGACGCTCTTGTTCTTTTTTGGACGACCTGGAGTTCCTTGAGTCTGAAAATACATACCGATAAACTAGTTATATTTCAGTTCTTCGTTTTTTCCTTATATTCTACATAAGAAATATAATAGTACAGACCTGTATCTTTCGTTTTAGCTGTTTCAATAATTGTCGACTGTTAGCATCGTCTTGTGGTACTGAAAAAATTAAGTCTAATTATTGAAATATATTTTAGTTAAGTATAAGATTTATTCAAAAACAAATAACAGGTGATGATTGGTTATAACCGACAAACGGCAAGATAAATATTATTAAAATAATATCCATAAAAGTTTAAATAGCAAGGGTAAAAGTAGGCAGTATGGTAGTTTTAAAGCAAGTAACAAGTTTGTGCAGTCACCGTGCGACGCGAGCGGCGGGGGCGAGGCGCTGGAAGGGCCGGGCGCCGCGAGGGCACCCGCCGCCGACAGATGGCGCGACAACTCCAATATACTAATGAATTTCACACCTGCAAACACGACATGCATAAACATGATTATACCACAAAAATATTAAATAAAGTAGACAAATGCGAATTGAACTCAAACTTGACCGACTTGAACTAATGTAAGCTTCCATAAAAAGGTATAAAATATTGCTATAATCAAAAGGTAAATGGGATTGAGTGAAAAACTTAACTTTGCAGTTAGAAAACTATTGGCCCATTTTGGCAATACAAACAGTTTGATTTCTTTCAAATTTTACAAAAAAACAATTGCATATTGTTAAAGATTTCAATATTATTTTTTGTAAAAGAAAAAGAAAATTATAATATGTTGAGGACATTAATAGTAGATTTTACAACAAGTGCACAAAACGAATAATTTCTATCCGAGACTTTTAGCAGCCCGAGCCGAAGGCGAGGGCTGATAGTAATGTCGAGGATAAAAATGGTTTTGTGGACGAGTTATAAACTCTGCTTTTCACTTCGATTGCGAGGAAATAAATTAATAAACGCACGAAAAACAAGACCTGTTTCCCGCCGCTTTTTTTTTAAATGTTACGACATTGATATTAGGTTGGGCTGCAGACCTATACAGCCTACTATTAAATTAATTTTGTAATAAAATAATTTTCTTAAATTAATTAAATAACCTACCGTACCTTAATTTAAATTGTAATATCTTTTATGACTTAAAAAACACATAAGGCAAATAAATTAAAGTAAATATTATAAAATACTTTTTATTATGTTTGGCTGTATGGCTCATTTCCTTTGCCTTAATATAGATACATTTATGAGTAGATACGTTTTTGCTCTTGTGCACAAAATTCGATTTTGTGCAGCCTATATCCTGCGCAAATAAGCATTTTCGGAGCATGAGAAGTGAAAATAATCTTACCTAATTTGTGTTCAGCCCAATCACATACAATTCTTTCTGTTTCCCTGGATGTGATATTCAATTCCTGAAATTAATTAAAAGTATATAAGCATCAATAAATATAGAATAAGTCTTCTTTATCAAATTTTCAATGGTATTAGTTTATTTATTTATTCTTCATTGCGCAAAGAAAAGTACAATTGGCAGACTTAATGCCTAAAGGCATTCTCTACCAGTCAGTAGTTTATTTAGTTATCTTTACACTAGCTTTTCCCCGCGGCTTCGCTCGCGTTAATTTTATGACTGTATAGATCTCGTTTGACAACAAAACAACCCATAGCGCGACTTGTGGCGCTATCTGTTGGCCGATACAGCGCCCTCTATAGTAGAAAAAATATTTTCCTAACGAAACGACATACTTTCACGGGATAAAAAGTAGCCTATGTTATGAAATGAAATCGTTTATTTCAGAAATTAGACCTTCACAGGCACTTTTTCTTGTCATTTACAACTTGTTTGGGCTCTGTACTCCTAACAATATGTATGCAAATTTTCATAATGATCGGCTGCTTAGTCAAGCCTTGAAGGAATCCTTATCCTTACTAATATTATAAATGAAAAAGTGAGTTTGTTTGTTATTCCTTCACGGCTTGACTAAGCAGCCGATCATTATGAAAATTTGCATACATATTGTTAGGGGTACAGAGCCCAACATAGGCTACTTTTTATTCCGTGAAAGTATGTCGTTCCAATGGGAAAATATTTTTTCTACTATAGAGGGCGCTGTATCGGCCAACAGATGGCGCTACAAGTCGCGCTATGGGATGTTTTGTTGTCAAACGAGATCTATACAGTCATAAAATTAACGCGAGCGAAGCCGCGAGGAAAGCTAGTAACAAATAAACAAACTCACTTTCTCATTTATAATATTAGTAAGGAAGTAAGGATAGCATAAAATGAAGTTGCGCTTTCTGTCCGTCTGCCCCTATGTATGCTTAGATATTTAAAACTGCGCGACGGATTTTGATGCGGCTTTTTTTAATATATAGAGTGATTGAAGAGAAAGTGAAACACACGGGAAACACACAAACGTGGGTTAGGCTAGTTAATTATATTTGGTAATAGTCACCTTCGAAGATTCGCCCAGATCTGGCAACTGCGGTACTTCTAATTTGATTTTTTTACGAAGACCAGCATAACAGTACCTTTAAACAAAATAAAATATAATTAATTATTTATTTCTTTAAAAAAAATTAACACAACCTCATATTGCGTATTAAATAGGTCGTCTGAAAAAAAAATTACTGCACATAATATTTGATAATCCAATGAGGAATTGAGGGAAGTTAGCTATTCTAAATAATGTTATGTATGACCCTAGAGAGCGATCAAATACTGGCCGAAGTAGCAGGAAACAATTTATGTTTCCTATAAATAAATATCTGTCACTTAATCGGCTCTATACTAACTTCAAACGATAATTAAAAATATTAAAATTAGCAACTCGAAGAATAATTTCTGATTTGTCCGTCCACATAATGTGAATATATAAATATAATATTAACCTAATTGAAACAATAGATAAAATAAACATACTATTAAACATTTTAAACAAATGTATTTTTATTTCGATACGATATCGGTGACCCAGAACAATCAATGCATACAAATGTCACTATCGTTACACGTCAGAGATAGTGCGATAAATTATGTGCCAACTAATACATAACTATAGTTCATAAATCAGAAGTCGACAGTGGCGGGAAACTACTTCCAAACACGATTTCTTACACACCAAGTGCACATCCGACTGTTTATTCATTTATATAGAATGTCTAAAAAAGGAGCATTTTTCAATGTTTTAGGGTGGTTTTAGAATCGCGCTGACCGCACTCTGACCGTCGGCGCTGACAGCAAAATGTATGAACCGTCCGCGCTGATAACTACGCATTATTCAAATACCCTTCCTAGAAGTTCATAAATTTTCTTCAGCGCAACTCTAAAACCAGTGTTACTGATAGTCAGCGTGGTTGAGAGTCTATCCGCGGATTTTTTCCCGAAATTGATCACTTACTAATAACGCACAGGAATGCACCATGTACAATGCGTTTGTAAGAGATATACTTTTGCGTACAAAGTCGTTCGGCAGGCATCATTGTTGACGTAACACGTTGTTTTAAAATAAAATCTAAAATAAATAAATATTCTTGAACGAATCACACAATGCCATCTAGTCCCAAACTAAGCTAACTAAGCTTGTACTATGGGTACTAAGATTGCTGATAAATACTTTTTTTTTGTAAATACATACTTATTATACATAGAAAACACCCAGACCAAGGGAAATATACATGTTCATGCACACAAATGTTTTCCTTGCGCAGGTAAAGTGACCATTGCTAGTCACTCGACCACCGGGCCTGTAAAATTTTCAATATAAAGTATTTTAAGTGCCAACCCTAACATAGTAGCCACACAAATAGATAAACGACAGAATCGTCACCATTTATCTTATCGCGCCCTTTGGAAGCCGATCAGCACGTGTGAGTTATGTATGAGTGAATTGACTGTATTCCACGGACAGAATACTGCTTAATAATTTCGAATGTTCATTCAATTAAGTACAATAGAAGATTATGTGGCAAATTACATAAATTTGAATAAAATATCGTAAGCCGCGTTTCTATTGTACAAGGAACATAAATGCATGTGTTCAGCTATTTGTACCATATGTAACAAAGTATGAATATACCATTTAAATCTAAAGCTATTGACCAAACCGCGCTTCAAACCTTCATCGTGTAAATCCGTGCTTATCAGTTTATTTCTTTTAAGTTCAAGTTCGCCGTGATCGGAAATAGATAGATAAAAGGATAAAAGTGACTATAGACGAAGTATCACTGAACAGATAATAGTGACTACTTATAGATTTACGACCTGTGACCTTTGAATACCATTGTCGACAACCGTAATTTTATGTATGAGAAAACAGACAACCTATTCTTGCAACTATATGTTAAACTTTAATGATGTTACTGAAAAGGGTTGATCAGTTTTAATATTTATGTTAATGCCTACTACATGATGTTATGTTACCATTTAATCATCATCATTTCAGCCTATAATAGTCCACGACTGAACATAGGCCTCCTTTTTGGAGCCATTCGCATCGTAATATTTAATGATAATAAAAAAATTGTACTGACTTGCACTTAAGATATTCTGTAAAAATCTCAGTTTTTGTAGGTCCAAAAGTGGTTCAGGACTTTTTCAGGACTTTCTTGAGGGTATCTGGTACCTACTTAGAAAATAATTGTTTTTTTTAAATTATACCCTACATAACACAATATGTATCAAGATCTTTAATTGGACTTTATCAAGTGTCACTTGCTACTGTCGTCACACAGGACATGGAGGTCATTTATACTGGACAATAACTCACCGAGAATTACCGCGCGTACCAAGACGTCGAGGTCGAACAGTCGGATACACTTGCTTCATCACTTTACCAAAATCAGCCGTCGACAGCGGCTTCATATTGCAGCTCATGCAGTGTGCTCTGTGTAACAAAGATATAATTAAAATGGTAGCTTTAAAATTATCCAGAAACATTGATCTTTTCTTACGTAATTTGCCTATAACGATGTCTTTAACAGAAATAAAGTTCTGAAAATATTTTTTTACAATTTTTATTTATTACTAATATGGTGGCAAACAAGCATACGGTCCGCCTAATGGTAAGCATCACCCTAGCCTTTAGACGCTTGCAATAAAGGGGGTATCACTCACTCACTAAAGATCTGTCAATTGAATCTACATCATTGCAAAATTGCGATGTCAAATCTCTGCAAAACAATTGTGGAGAGTAAGATTGATATTGGCTTGTTTCAAGAACCATACACGATCGGCAACAGGGTCATTGGCCTTGGTTGCCTAGGCGGGGAGCTGGTATACCAGCGCACAGGTGAGTTGACCCCGCGAGCGTGTATATATGTTAGTAACAATATTAAGGCACTAGGCAGTATAAGCGTGATATGTTCCAGAGACCTAGTAGCGGTCGAACTGACTATCACCCGCGAGGACGGCAACAGAGAGAAGGTGGCCCTCATCTCCAGCTACACGCCCAGTGAGATGGACTACAGGCCGCCCTCCCCCGAGCTGGAAGAACTCATAAGAACATACAAAGGTAAGAAAACTTCGTTTATAGTAGGATGCGACGCAAACTCACACAATGAAGTGTGGGGCAGCACCGATACAAACGAGAAAGGAGAGAGTTATTTAGACTTCTTATTAAGATACGATCTCGAAATTCTAAACCTAGGAAATGATCCGACGTTTATTACGAGGAATAGGAAAGAAGTGCTGGACATAACATATGGGACCAGGAACTTCTGTAGGTACGTTAGGGAATGGAAAGTCAATCCAGAAGATGTGTTCTCAGACCACAGAATGATTACTTTCCGTGTAGACGCTAGGTGGGAAAGAATCAAGGTCAGAAATAAAAGAAAAACTGACTGGGACAAGTTCGACTTAGAGATGAGGAACTGGCGACCAACAACTCTCGAATTCACGACCCCTGAGGCGTTGAATAAGGGAGCAGAGGAACTAGAGAGCACACTCATAGCAGCCTTCAACAAGGCTTGCCCACAAAAAGAAATTCGCGACGGCAAAGGACAACCGTGGTGGAACAAAGAACTAACGAAGCTTAGAAAGAAATGCAGAAAAACTCAAAGGATCGCTCTGTCCAACAACGATGATTACAGTTGGGAGGCTTACAGAGCAACTAGGCGAGAATTCAACAAACTGCGACAGAAAGAAGAGAGAAGCAGTTGGAAGGGATTCTGTGAAGGCATAACTAGATACTCCGATGCGGCCCGGCTGATGAAGGTTCTTTCAAAAGATAGTTCCTGTCAACTAGGCAGCATTAAAATCGATGACAAGGTAACATCCGACCCCAAAGAAGTAATGGAAGCCATGCTGACATCACATTTCCCAGGGTGTGTGGAATATGAAGAAAGTGATTGCTTCCCAGTCAATAAACCGGAAGACTGGAATATGGCTCAGGAAACAATAACTCTAGACACGGTAGAATGGGCGGTAAGAACTTTTAGCCCCATGAAGGCCGCAGGACCAGACGGAATATTCCCTATGCTCCTGCAAAAGGCATGGGAACACATAAAGGATATGCTGTGTAACCTACTAAGAAGCAGTGTGGCTCTGGGACACATACCTCCCAGATGGAGAAAGGTAAAGGCAGTTTTCATACCAAAACCAGGGAGGAAGTGCTACAAGGAAGTTAAATCATTCCGATGCATAAGCCTCTCGTCCTTCGTTCTGAAAACTCTAGAGAAGATAATAGACGGAAACATACGATCTCGTATTGCAAAAAGCAACTTCCCATTACACGGAAACCAACATGCATACGTGGAGGGTAAGTCTACGGAAACAGCTCTACACAATCTTGTATTAAGGATCGAAAGGGCGATTAGCAGAGATAAAGCATATGCGGTGGGTTGCTTCTTTGATATTGAGGGCGCATTCGACAAAGCTCATTTCGGTGCGGTGGAAGGCGCCTTAAACAGGGTAGACATACCGCTGACATTAGCTAGATGGGCTATCACCATGCTAAAGAATCGTATCATAACAACGACACTAGGAACGGACACTAAAACAGTGGTGGCTAGTAGGGGTTTCCCACAGGGAGGATGCTTATCTCCACTCTTGTGGTGCCCTCTTATAGACGACCTGGTAGGCTCCATCAACAAACAGCATATATACATGCAAGCTTACTCGGATGATGGAGCAATCTTAGTTTCTGGAAAGGCGCTAAGCACAGTAAGGGCAACGGCAGTGAAAGGATTGAAGATGGTTGCGGATTGGTGCCAAGACAAGGGTCTTGGCCTCAACCCCGACAAGACAAAAGTGATCCTCTTCACTAGGAAAAGGAATAGAATGGAGTTGGAACCTATCGAAATAAGAGGTTCTACACTCGAAATCATTGAGGAAATAAAGTATCTGGGAGTAACTTTAGATAAAACTCTGAACTTTAACACGCACATAAGAAATCAGAGCAAAAAGGCAATAATGGCCCTAACTCAATGCAGAAGGGCTGTAGGAAAGATCTGGGGATTGAGACCTAATATCTGCCAGTGGATATACAAAGCTATCATCCTTCCAAGACTACTATATGGAGCGATTGTATGGTGGCATAGAGCCAACATCACATCTAACCTACGGGAGTTAAGGAAAGTACAAAGGGCTGCTAATCTGATGACCACAGGTGCCATGGCGTCCACACCGACGATGGCACTGGATATGGCCCTAGGGCTAAATCCGGTACACACTGAGATCAAAAGAAGAGCAGCAGAGCAATGGTACAGGATCACTGTCTGTAAAGAATGGAAGGCACGGAGTATGGACCAAGGTCATGCTGCGATAGAAGGCGCATTAGGGAGAGCCATGTCACTAATCATGACAAACAACGACCTAATTAAGAAACAAAAGATCTTCAACAAAAAGTATAAAATACACATAGGCAAAAGAACAGACTGGGAAATTGAAACATCGGGCTCCCAGCTCATCTGTTACACAGATGGATCCAGAATGAGCAGCACAGGATTAGCGGGAGCAGGGGTACACATACCCAGTAATCCGGATAAAGATGTGGTCCTAGCATTGGGTACGTATGCCAGCGTCTTCCAAGCAGAGGTTCTAGCAATTAAAGTATGCGCAGAAATGGTGCTGACCGACTCCGGGATAGAGACACAAAGCACTATTATCTACTCAGACAGCCAAGCGGCAATCAGAGCACTAGCCAAGGTAGAGACAGTATCAGAGCTGGTCAAAGAGTGCAAACTTGCTCTAAACAAATTAGCAGAGGTAACTACAGTCACTATAGCATGGGTTCCCGGCCATCAAGGAACATTAGGTAATGAAAGAGCAGACGAGCTCGCAAGAGCAGGCGCCAGCTCGAGACCCATAGGACCGGAACCTCAGGTTCCGATATCAGCCACCGTTACTAAGGGAGTGATAAACGAACTTATGAAACGCGAAGCACAGGATGCGTGGGCCGGAAGTAACAGCTGCAGACAAGCAAAATTGTTTGTTAAAGGAAAGAATCACAAAAGAACCCGGACACTACTATCACTAAGTCGGGAAAGACTAGGCATAGTCATGGGCATCATCACGGGGCACTGCAGACTGAACCGACATATGTCCCTAATAGACAACAGCATAGACCCCGCCTGTCCTGAATGCGGGGAACCGGAGACCAGCCAGCACTTCCTGGCTGAGTGCATTCACTACAGCAGGCTCAGGTGGGAGACTTTCGAAGCCGATAGGATCGAAGAAGAAGAACTATGTGACCTGGACACTGGTCGCATAGCGGAGTTCTGCAAAAGGAGTTTAAGGTTTTCTGGTGGGAGGTCATCGGGGCCACAGTAACAACCGTATCCACACGGGAATAGGGTGTAATGAGTCCACATAGCGACTTGAACACCCGCCTGTGCCCCGCAGGCGTCCCACCCTATAATAATAATAATAATCACTCACGCGTTGCCAACCCTCCCAACCCCCCAAGTGGAGCTCTGGAGACCTTACTTACCGTAGGAACACAGCATGGCAGAGACCAATAATATTTGGCTACGATCTTCTGTAAGGTGGAGGTCCTTCCCCAGACGGGCTGCTCCGATTTGAGCGGATTATCCGCTGTGCCCTACCTCTCTCAAAAGTGAAATTTAAATGCTTCTTGTAAGATCCTGTATTCGGCACATATACATCAATTATGGGTTTATTTAGCAGTTGGCAAAGGCCTTAATATCTACCCTTTTTTGGTGTATCAAGTGCAGTAGGATTCCTCGTGTCTTTTACTCTAATTTTTTAATTTATTCAATGCAATGGAATAAAAGCAGTGGTATGTCAAACAACTTAAAAAATGATACTCATATGTCAATCCATTGGTTCCCTTTCATGGAAAAAGGCCTAAAAAATATTTAAGTATAATAAACTTTGAGAAGTTTATTATTCTTAAATATTTAAAAAAAATGATTATATTAATAGCAACACTTACATGTATTCATCATAAACATCTTGCTTGGGTAAAGACACATCAGGGTCAACTTCCAGGTGGGTCTGTATCCATGTTACAGTTTGCTGAAGTTCGGCCCTGGATAATGGTGAAATAAAAATATTTTCAAAACCATACAAATATTTATTTCGTAATTAAAAAAGTATTGACGGATATAAGTATTTATGGATATCAGTAAAATATTTTCATATTTTCATTACAAATATTAAAGTAATATCATATGGGCAGCACAAAAAATCTGCAACGGATGAAGTTCTCCATCGGACGACGGCCCTTACACAATATCATATGGTGGGATTATAGACATTAAATAGTATGTCTTTTTCAAATGTATACCATATCAGAATTTCCTTATTTATTGAATAAATAAATTCATTATAATTTAAAACTTGTCAAAGATTATGATATAAAATGTATGGTGGTTAATTAAACATATACCTGGAACCCAATGGATTTATGGGTTGTTTCAAGGGGTCGTGCGGCGGCACGCCAGTGGGCAGCCGCAGGTAGAGGAGAAGCCTCTCAGCACCACTTAATCCTTCAACTGCATCAAGGAGCTGTGTCACACGTTGTCGACCCTCCTGACTACAAAATGATTATAAAAATTAAATATTAATATAAACATTATCATTGCTAATATAATCCAGAGGCGTTGTTGTTTCTGTTCGCAATATATTCTAAAACTACTAATAGATTTTCATGGCATTTTCGCCATCAACAGAGTCACTTTTTGTCTCTTTGTTAAAATGTTAGATAAATGATTTTGATAGGTTTATCTGACTAATTAGAGAACTGGTGATACAAAAGAGAACAAATAACTGGCACCCAGTATTACATTATCTATCATTTAACACTAGTTGTCTCTGCTTACTTTGATATTATAGTACTGTGTGATGTATGAACAAACTATTGCATGAGCTTGCTGGTTGTACAGTCAACAAATGAAAGAAGTAACCAGGGTAGAGAATAAATAAATAATAACAAAGATTTTTATTATTTATTTATAAACATTATTAAGCCTTTCCATGCAGTTGGTGTGTAATGTCTATCTGAAAACCTTTTCTCGATATACGATGGGTGTATAACAAGTGACAAAGAAATTATGGTGCCACATCGAAAGGGTTAACATAGCACAGATACCAAACTCAATTAGACAATTTTGCATGTTAACAATCATAAGAAATAAAAGGTAAACAAGTTCATATTTGATGTAGTGTACATACACATTATTATCTATGTGGTAATGAGACAGGAGTTAAAAATAACTTAATAACATGGTTCCTATCAAGTCTAAAAGTGGTTGATATTGACCATGATTAGCATTGATGTCTAAGATTTAAAAAGTGTAACTCATAACTACCATGTCACAAATATTATGAACAGCTGTCAGTCAAGACAAGTGTTGATGAGAATCTTAAATTTTTAGTCATACAAGGTTTACATTTTTTTCGGTACTAAGATGGTATGTGTGAGTGGGTGCACAGAAATGCAACATAGAGTAGCTAGAATTATCTAATAGTAACAATAGAACAGTACCTTAGAGTGTTCTCAACAATTTGTTGCATGGAAGCTATTTTAGCAGAGTCCATTTTGGACTCGCTCCTCGCGGAGTCGCCGCCGGGGCCAGCGGCGCCCGACGATCCGGTAGAATTGCTTGCAACGGCGACACTCTCTTTATCGTAAGACGCAGTTTGCGTATGTTTTGGATGATTGACATTTTCCCGATGAAGTTTCGCGTCATCCACTAATTCTCTTTCGGTTTTAACATTTTTCTCACTATCGTCAGTAGCCCAAGGTTGAAATGGAGTTGCGCTATCCATTCTAACCCAGGCAAGATATAAAAATTACATTATGCGTTTTCATATTGTATCTTTTTCTAATCTGAATTAAATAAATGCGTAACTAAACTCCATTTTCTTGACAATTGACATTTGATGATCAGCTGTGGTGAGGTGGAGAGCAAGAGGGGGACATGTAGGGTTGCTATAATAACCAAAGTATAGCCAAGTTCTGTTTTGAAACTTTTGCAAAATGATAATAAAAATTGATAATAGTTTTAAATAAGAATTTTAAATAATGTGTATCACAGTAGGAGTTTTTGATTCTAAAGTCTTGATTTCTCAGAAATGTTTGCTTTGTTCTGAATAATGCTAGCTCTACACTCTCGTAAAGTTGAACAAAAACGAGTCTGTGAATGGGCTTTTCGTCTTTTCGATATTCATCGCATTACATTTTCTTTGTCTTCTAACTTCGAGCATAACTTACTTCTAACTTCGGTCAACTTTGCGCATAGTGGACCGAAGTAAAGTGAAGTAAATATTCTCTAATTTATTCGCATTTGTAACTTGCAACACTGGTAATAATAAATAAAAAAAACAAAAGTTAACTTTTTGGATGCTTTTTGGTTGCGTTAATTTAATTTCATTGTAAAACATGTTGATTTACGCTATTAATACTACTTTTTCATTTTAATACACGCATTTTTTAAGTAAATTGCTGCAAATTTTTAGAACAATATTTTTGTGTCTAATAAGTTTTTACGACCGAAACATAAAAAGTGGGTAAGATAAAATATTACCTATCCGTTTATTTTTGCTAATCTAACGGAAACGGAACATTCTTAGTTATCTTGCATAATTTTGTAGATAAATTTAAGTGTAAACACACTTTTATTTTGCATAATATTAGCCCTCTATAGAAAACTTGCCTTTGTAGCCATCATAGTGTAGAATCAACTTCATAGGTTAAAATATTACCACCATTACCACATCCTCTTTTACGAGGAACAGTAAGTAAATGGTAACAATCTATTGTTACCATTTACTATTGTATTTATTGTTACCATTTATTATTTTTATTGTTTGTTGTTGTTCAGATTTTGTTTAGAACTACTTACAAATATTTTAACATTTTTATTGTGGACTATATATTTAATGTTTGTATTGAACTAATGATACCTAGCATTTGTTGTTGATGTGAGATGTTGAAATAAAGATAAACTTCACATATTATGAATATAATATATATTCATGACATTATCATGATTAATATACTTCCAAAAAACCTAGTAAATACAAATTATAACTTTTAAGACTATTATAAAAGGAACTGCTTCTCAGACTCTGAGAATTGTAATGAACATTTCCTCAAATGTTCCCCTATCTATACAACTTTTCAAACATTCTAATAATATTCTAATGTCATATCTAAATTTTCAAAACATCAAACTTTTTCTTTCTAACTAGCCAGTGTTATGTCAATTTTACAATGTCACAATTCCAAATAAAACTTAAACCTCTAACAGCATTGTTATTTTAATAATAAAGAGCAACAAGTAAATCTATGTATTTTACCATTTAGTTCTATGAGGCTTTTGAGCTACTTAGACAACAACTATAGTATTATCAATAAATAATTTTCAAGTAAGTAAATATTTGTCTCTGTGTGCACCTTTAAAAATATATAAATATTTGTTCCAGTTTCAAGATGACAGACGAAATAGAAATTGAGGAACATGATTTACTGGATGATCCTGCAATCAAAAATATATTTCCTGATCTTTCCAAGTTAAAAAAGGAAATTGAGGATTACTATGATGATGGTATATTTATTTCTTTTTACTTATATCCTAATCTTTGGTACCCTGAATGGGGCAAATATTTATGTGATGGCATTTGTCTTCGTCTTATGTATGAGTGTTTTCTGTGTATTATAAGTATTTAGTCTATTACAGTCTAGTTATTAAAACACTTGAAACATTATAATTAGTAAATTACAAAAACAATGTAAATTTTTGCCATACACAACTGGGGCCCGATTCTACTAAACAAATGCACCAATGGTGTCTCAATCGTGTCTCAATCAATTTGTTATGGACTTAAACAATAACATAATGTTTAACTTATTGTTTAAGTCCATAACAAATGTCAAAAACTATTCCACAGATCAGATACACTATCGGCATTTTATTGAGACACCATTGAGAGTCCATTGGTGCATTTGTTTATTAGAATCGGGGCCCTGTTCAGTCAACAATGTTAAAATTCAAAATGGCATGCAGGAGGCTGCATTATTGCCCCAGCAACTGTATACCTGCCTGGGCATAATTCTAAAAGTATACATGCATATTTATTATTACTATTACAAATATTCGTTTCTGCTAGGTACAAATGAACAAAAAACATAGCAGAATAGATGCATATTTTCACAAAGACGGCATGTCTTGCGTTAAATAATTTTGTTACAACGATAAGGCTTATTAATAAAATATTAATAATAATACCAAATATTGGTCAGAACATTTTAAAACCGCATTATCATAGTCATGCAGTCACTTTCAAGAAGATTCCAATTACAAATTCATATTTAAATTTACTATCCGATTTGTCTTATTTTTTCAGATCCTGAATTAGGATCATTTTTGACTACACAAACTCCAAATACATCAGACAAAGGCTCCTATGAAAGGAACGTAAGTGATGGATTAAGTATTCTTGAAAGTGAAACACCTTTGGAAAATTTCTTTGGAAATTGTGAAAATGAATTAGACAGGCCACTTAGAATAGAGAAGACTCAGGTGCAATTTTTAACACCTATGGAAAAGTTCCTGGAAACATCTCATGACAGTGAAATAGAGCAACTACCCCAAGCAGAAAAGACTCCGTTGTTCACAACTTCAAACAATATTATTGAAAATTCTCAAGAAAATGAATGGGAACCACAACTCGGAGTAGATACTCAGGTGCAATTATTAACACCTACAGATGATTTCTACCCAAATTCTCAAGTAAGTGAATTGGAAACACAACCCAAAACAATGAACAATCTAAACCAGTTAATTACACCTTCAGTAATTTTTTTGGGAAATTCACAAGATAGTGAATTAAAGCCACAACTAACGAAAGAGAAAACTCATGTACAATCATTTAGTAATAAAATTATACTAGGTTCCAAACCCACTCAGAGTTTACAGGATAAAAGAGAATATTTTGAGAAACATGTGAAACCATTTAGTGCAGTTGTTAAGTTGGTAAAGTTTGGGGAATATTTACATAACAGTTCCCGATACTGTAGAGATTGTATGATTCTATTTCCCGATACAAATAATTTTAATGATCATCAAAAATTAGTACATGCTTCTAAAGATATTGATGACACTGTTGACACTTCAGAAGAAAATGTTAGCCTACTTACAGAGAATTTCATTACCATAAATCAAAATGTTAGCACTGCTAATGACAAGTCTAATTATCAGATAGACAAAAAGACGGGGAAATACAAATGCCATCTCTGTAATCGTTTATTTGTCAAACTAGGTAATTTGCGTATACATATTAAAGATTTACATCATGACTCCAAATTTCAAACAAAATTAGGGAAGATAACAAAAAGAAAAAATATACCTTTAAGTAAAACCTCTAAGCCAGTACAAGATAAAAATAATGAATGTTTTCACTGTAAAAAGAAATTTACCAACCAAAAAGCTCTTATAGAACATATCTATAGTATTCTTCAAAATACAAAAAATGATAAAACAACAGATTTGAAAGAAAATGCTATTAAAAAATCAAATAGTGCTGTAAAGCCAGGTAAAAATTTTCCAATAAAAGAAATAAAAAAACAGCCAATAAAAAATAATGAAATTGTAAAACAAATAATCAAACCACACTCCAAAGTTTCTAATTCTGATGGGGATAATGAATTTTATAAATGTCCTTGCTGCACTTATTACTTTAGGAAGATTATGTTCTATGCTATGCATTTAAAGAAAAAACATCGAATGGAAAAAATACCAACACCAAGGAAAGTTAAATATGACCCTGAATGTAAAGATTGTAAAACCAAATATGGTCATTTTATGTCATACAATCAACACATAATGAAGTGGCATCCCGTAAAACTAAATGAAAGATTTGGAATGAAAAAAGGAAGAATAAATGTTGCAACAAATAACTCGAAAAAGGAAAATAAATCCATTAATATAAAAGACAAGCAGACACAGAGTCCGAAATCTGAAGTATACAGATGTTGTTATTGCTCTTACTATTTCAATTATAGCATTACTTATGAAAAACATATTCAACTTAAACACAACGTGACAAGAATTCCAAAAGCAAATAAAGTTGCATTCAGTCCCAAATGCAAATATTGTCCGTCAACATTAAATAGTGTGGTATCATACAACATCCATTTGAATAAATTTCATAGGAAAAGGGTTCAGGAGAATTTCAAAATTAGATCAGAAAACATTCCCCGAGTTGAAAATGCTAATGTACGTAAATTAAAGACAGATGATATTATAAAGAACTCAGTTAAATCGGATTCAACGAAAACTAAAACTGCTCCAGAATGTGGTAGTTTTTTAATGACATCTGCAATATTCAAATGTAATAAATGCGATATTCACTTTTTAACGCTTAAAGCTGCGGCGGATCATAGAAATCACATTGAAATATTAATAAATTGGAAGTGTTCGTTATGTAACAGAATATTTAAAAAGAATGATCAATTACTTCATGAGAAACAACATACATTATCTGATAACTTAAACGTTTATAATATGACAGAAAAAAATGTTATGAAAGTATTGTACAAATGCTCAAAATGTACAATTCATTTTGATGACAAGAATCAGTCTAATCATTTAGATTGTGGCTCTAAAACGCCTCAGTCGACTTACTGTAAGAGTTGCGACATTCTAATAGCTAATGATGCTGTAAGGTCACATGAAAGTAGACACAAAATTTTCAAACCAACCGATTTTATTATTATAGAGTCGGAATTTGATTCTTCTACGAACAAACATAAACCCAGTGCAGCCCAGAGCCGTATTAAGCCTAACTTAAAGAGAAAAATGAATAATATATCAAGTGGAACAATCACTACCAAGAAAAAAATAAAAAATTTACTTAAATTTTCATATTGCAGTACATGTAAATGTTTCCTTAGTATTATGGGATTGCGATCGGGGAACATACATATTGATTCTGCATGTTCGCATATAAAACGACATACATGTTATGAATGTGGTCTCACATTGACCCCTAAAGCTATCTATACGCATCAAAAGTTGCATTCTAATAAAAAGAACCTGGTATTGCAGGATTACACATTTTGTGATCTTAAAACTGGAGAGAAAATTTGTCCTCCTTTACCAGACTACCGCAGATGTGTAGAATGTAGTGTTCATTTTATATCGAAATCTGCTATAAGGAGTCATCTTTGTAATGAAAAAGAGTATAAGACATGTCAAATTTGTTCAATTAAACTTTCGAAATCAATTTATCATTTACATATGGGATTTCATTCCTATTCAATGGTCAACATAAAACCCCAGGTTCAAAAAGAATCTAAAATATCAAAAATTGAGATTTTAGAATCCAATTTACCCAAGCCAAATAAATTATTGAAGAGGAGTTCTTTATTGCTTCTGTTTTGCTGTAAGAATTGTAACATTACTGTCGACACTTATGACAAATTAGTGCTACATTGTCAGGAACATTTCATTAACAACAAAAGTATTATATCACATGCCGAATTATGCAAAATATGTGAATTGAAAATTGATTCTTCATGTTATGACGCACATACAAATTTACATCAGGCATCAGATGAAAATCGTTTTGAGAAGCTTGATTATGATGTATTCTATTTTAGAATGGAAACAAATGTCTGGTTAAAACACGTATTTGGATTACGTCCTCAAGGACAAGTACAGGAAATTATAAAAAAGTCCATTTATCAGTTTGAGCACAGAATTAAAATGGAAATAATTAAAGAAGGCACATCTGATATAACTTTATACAAATGTGGCAAATGTCAAAGTTATGTTGAACCCAGCTTAATATACAAACACACTAAAATTTCATGTGAAAGTTTGCGAAAATTCCCATGTTCCGTTTGCAGTTTGCCATTTATTACTTCTCTTTCAAGGACACACCATGAAAAATATCATGAGCGTCCCGATTTCTCTTCCAAGTCGTATAGAACAGTCATTTTTAATAGCACGGAAGATTCGAAAGTTACCACAAATGGTCACTTAAATGACTATGTCTTTTATCAATGCAGAAATTGCAACGGGGCTGTTGAAAAATGTGATAGGATCAATCACATATGTAGTAAAATTGCACATAAAAAATGTACAGATTGTGGATTGTTTTTAAAAGAAGATGATTACGAGGCTCATATTTTAAAGCATAAAAGATTAAAAAGCTTTATATCTGAAAACATGAAAGTAATACTATTTGGACAAGCGAAATCTGATACCAAGAGTACTGTTGGTGAACTGAAGGCTTCCTTCCGTGGATCAATTTTTGATTATAGCTTTTATAAATGCCTTAAATGCGAAGTATGTACAAAACACTTAAATCTTGACCATGTTTGTATTAATGCGAATTTGAAATCCCAATGTCCTAAATGTAGCATATATCTTTATTCAAGTTTCCTTATATCTCACCTTAAAAAACATGAAGTTGATCCTGATTTCGAGGTAATTAATATAAATTTGAAAGAATTCGATCCTTCTACATTAAATCGCGAAAGGAAGGACGAAAAACTGGAAGAGAAAGATCAAAATTTATCTGAACAGTTAAATGAGGTTGGGGAATCTGTTCATAATTCTATAGAAATTAAATCAAGTGAGAGTGAAATGGATATTTCACATCCTGCTAATAAAGAAAACGAAGATAATATTGATATACAAAAAGATGTGATGATTTATAAATGCTCGTGCGGCCTTCATTTTCTGGATGAATCAACTGCCAACACTCACTTGGACCATTGTGGCAAAAATAAACAATCCAAACAAAATTGTTCCAAGTGTGGCCTTTTGTTCACTCCCAATGTACTTTTCACACATTTACTCACACATCATGGTGATATAAAAAATGTGTTTAAATTTAAAATTATTGCTGTGCCTAAAACTTCATGACGTTATACTCTAGAGAATTTTATGATATTCCTCCAAAAGCCCAGTTGGGACCTAATCAAATAAGGATTTAACTCCTACAAAAGGTTTTATTGTTATAATAGCTTAATTTTTAGGGTTCCGTAGTAAACTACAAGGAACCCTTATAGTTTCACCATGTCTGTCTGTCTGTCTTTCTGTCTGTCCGTCCGCGGTCTAGCGCCTAGACGCTTAATACTTGAAAGCTGTAATTTGGTATGTATACACATATTATCAATGCTAACAAAGTGCTGGAACAACATGTTGAAAAATATTTTTTTTGGGGTGCCTCCCCTACATGTAAAGTGAAAATGAATTTTTTTTTTCGTGCCCACTCCATGTTGTGGTGTATCGTTAGATAGGTCTCTTTAAAACATTGAGGGTGTGGGAAGATCATTTTTCGATACAATGATTCGTTTCGGAATTATTTACATTTATCATGTCAATTTTCGTTTTGCACGGTGGTCCCCCCCTCCTCTATCTCCGAAAGTCTTGTGTTCAGAAATTTGAAAAAAAATCATGGTAGTAGCAGTAGTAGTCCATATGTTGAACCTTAAGCAGGCTCTACTAGTTACCGAGTAATAGCCGACGAACTTGTAAAAATAAAATTTCTTTGATGAAAACTTACAAATGTCATAGAATATGGCATTGTACTCGTCTGCAAGCAAGAAATGCGTAGCCAATACGGAACCCTGCATTGTGCGTGGCCCGACACGTACTTGCCCAGTTTTTTTTGATTGTCTAATATAATTGTCCTAAGTTTTCCTGCTAGACGGAGTTGTACATAAGTGGTGGGAGATGAAAATGTATCGAATACTCCATCCCAAGGTGGAAATTGAACTTTATTCCCGAGGATTACATAGCAAGTTATACTACACCTGCAAGAAAAAGAAAGAGAAGAGGGGATTTGTGAATCTTTTGAACTATTTTTATACCCATCCAAACACTGACTGGGGTCATCGTTGCTTAACTTGCGTGATTCAGTGTCGCCACACGCAACATCGATGTAATCGAACAAAAATCAACAAACGCGATATTCACTTGTTTCTGTAATTTGACGGACTGACGTCGCCCAAAATTCTAAAAAAAGAACAGCCAGCCGAGCAGTTCGAAATTTCATACATTTTACTTTTCTCCTACGGAGGGCAGTAATGGATTTTCATGCATTTTTTCTTTCCGCATATTTTAGGGAAGGGATTGCGTACCTTCTCGCTACTTTTGAAGGAAGAAAGTGACCCTTTCCGAGCAGGTGTGATATAAAATCTTTTTGTAGAAATTAAATCCGTGTTGGTTTAATTCATCGGTCCTAACGGGTCTAAAAATAACCAAAATCTTAATAAATTATTCGAGTAGGAACTTTTCAGTTCCATTATTTGATGATTTTTTTCTATAAACTTATAATTTGTCTATTGTATGTACAGTGTACATACGTATAATTTTTCGTTGAATAATATGCATATATGATACGTACCTTATGTTATTTTTGTTTTATATTAATGTAAGTTATAATTATATAAAAGTGTAATTATTTTACTCGTTGGTTATTTACACTCGGCAACAAAAGAACCTAGCTTAACACGTAATCACGTTCTGTTTAAATTCGCAAAAGTACCAGTTGGGTTTAAAATGGTACTATACTAAAGTGTGAAAAGTGTTTGTCGCTGACTGTACGATGTTATTACAACAATCCCAACAATTGATAGCAGCTGTCTATAAATTGAAAAGCAATAGGTAACTTACAGATCTACCAACATCTTTATGAACGTGGCCGAAGTTGGAACTAGAGTTTGGCAAAGCTAACTTTGCAAGAGTCAAAATTGCTTAAATTAAAAAATTTTGGATATGGCATCCCCATGGTATACCAGAATTACAATCTTGATACTTTGTAATATTGCATTTTAGTATCAACTTGGGAAAATTTATTTAGGCCAAAATGTTTTATACATATCACGTCTATTATTTTGTTGATATATTTGGGAGACGAAGTATATAGTTTTAACTAAAAAATATAAAGGCAATAGCCTAATAAGAATATTGAAATCGAGTGTCTTCTCTACTTGTGTATATTTAAAACTAATAAGGATGACTTTTTTTTACACAATCAGAATTTTTTCATATAATTTATAGTAAAACATTACTCCAATTTTATTTATTTATTATAAACTTTGATCAAATATCAAATACATACATCATCATCAAAATCCGATTCTAAAAATTGAACATCTTCAAATATTAAGTCATCACTGTCTTGGACTTCTGTATCACTGTCACTGTCCGAATCTTTAGTGCTAATTATAAAAGGAATGGTATCTGCGTCATCTTTCAACCTATCTTTTTCTTTATGGTTAAGTTCCAATTTTTTGACATGGTCGACATATTTTTTCCATTGCTCAGGCGTTACTGTAGAAAACGCTTCTTCAATTTTTCTTAACATGTCATCTGAGGTACCTTTCACATTTTTTTCGGCAATTTTTCTCTTTACTTGACTCCAGCCCATTTCTATAGCATTGAGATGACAATGGTAAGGTGGTAACCTTAGTACCTCATGACCTTGTTGTTTAAATAATTCGTCTATATAATATATAGGGTCTGGTCTATGTCTATTAACCATACACAGAAGTTCAGCTTTAGTAAGCTCATCTGAGATTTAAGGTCCTGGCTAATTCCATCTGAAAAATAATGTAATACTATTCATGTAGTAATATTCTAGGACTCAATTTTAATGGAACAAAGTTGATTTGATAATAGATTTGTCATAAACTTTATTTAAATTAATAAAATTAAATGCGAAAGGTTTCATTGGACCACCGCTTAAGCAGCGGAGCGCACCTTATTATTTTGTTAACAATTTTTTTTTTCCCTACCTCACCGAGATAATATTGTAACAATTTTTTTTATATTACATAATTCTCATGGAGGTAACTATTATGTGAATTGTGAATGAGAAATAAAGTTCTTTAAACCTAAAAGAAGATTTTAGGAAAAAAAATTAAAATGCAAATGATCAAAACTGTTTCAGTAAACTTACCCGTCAACATTTCTATTTCTTGGAAACATTGTTGTTTCTGCGAAATGAGTGATTCTTTCTCCTCTTTCGAACGATTATAACTACCTAACATATGGAATAGTAATTTCCGTACATCGCTTTTATAGGGTTTCACCATTGTTATAGAATAATCAAGCAATTCAATAACTCGTAATACCGACTTGACGTAAGACGTACTACGCACATGTCAGAAATTAGTGTTGCAACAATAAACTTTTTGTGAAATTGCCACATCAAAATTTTGCAAAGTTAGCTTTGCCAAACTCTATAACTCCCGTACACTTTTTAACAGTTCCTTTGCAAAATGTATGAAAATATGCCACAGTAACGCCCTCCTACAAACGTCACTCACGTTCTTATAGATGTTGGTAGCACTATAGTTTAAAATGGTACAAAGTGTAAATATACTTGTGTTGCCGATTGTACTAAGTAAGCTATATTGTACAGAAAAAATTGTCACATTTAGGACAAATGTTGTTTCTTTACCATAAAATGATTTTTCTCAGACTAATTTACTTACCGTTATTATATTTAAGAAGCCAATAATTAAATGTGTTTTACTGCAATGAAAATAGTTTTATTTTCCCTAGATTCTTATTCATAATTACATCTCTCTGGATAAAGACTCCGTATAAGGCACAAAAGAACTGCTTAAGGGCTATCTGTTGTGTAGACTTACTAGGAGAGACAGCTGTGAACCATATTTTAAATCGCTGAAAATCCTTACCTTACCATGCCTCTATATTTATGAAAGTGCAATATTTGTTCGGAGTAATATAAGCTTACGCAACGCTAAAGTGCTCATCAAAAAAATAGATTATGCTTGCCACCATGTAGGACTTCATTGTACAGTAATAGTTTCTTCTGTATGGCTCCCATAATATACAATAAACTCCTATCAACAGTGAGAGTCTAAATGTATTCAAACAGAGACAACTTGATATTATGTTGCTGAAAAAGGCCTATTATTGTGTCAAAAGTTACCTCGAAGACAAAGAAATAAAAGATTTATATTGTAAAGTTTATTATTTGATCATTATTATAAATATTATTTTTATTCATCTAAATTGTTAAAATTTGCATGCCAATAGGTTGAATATGGCTTGGCTACCTGTACATATTATATTAACCACATAAGTATTATTTACCCATATTCGCAAATAAAGAAATTGAATTGAATTGGATTTAAAACACTTATTGTGTATCCACAATTATTATGTTGTTCTAAGCTTCGATTTGTTTGTTAAGCGCAGGTTACATACTTCGGTTTATAGAGGTGAAACTATGTTCGCCCTCCTAGCTCGCTTCACCCGCCCGCTGGCGGTGTGGCCTGCGCTTTTGTTGGTAGCATCTATGTAAAATAAATAAAATCGCAGGGTACCTTGACGATCACTGAACTACCCTAGTGCCCTCTCACTGCCAATTGTATAGACTCGAATGGACTCGTGCAACTGATCTGATCGTACCTACTGACGGCTAGGCTTTTAATAGGGTGTTTTGGTCACAGTGAAAGGTACTGGATCTACATAGGATCTACATACTGTACAAAATAAAGAAGTGATGAGTTTAAAAAACTATTGGTAGGTAAGTAGTATTTATTTTAGATTATGGTAACTCCTGGTGTTGTTGATGTTTGCAGGCGACGCGACGACAGTAAACTTTCCATGTGGCCCGCTTGCTTGTGTGCTGCTGTATGAAATAATTAATTACATATTTAATAACAAGCTGTTATTTCAACATGATGAAATAGAATGGTAACAATGGGTGCAATATGCAGGTGGATTTTGAAAAAAGTCATGCAACCAAAAACCTTACAATAGGTATAAAAGGCTCAAAATATGAGATTACAACTAATTGTAGCAATTTAGTTACATTCTCAATCACCTACGAAAATGAAGAATGAATAAATAAATTCATTATGAAAAAATAGTTAAGTAAGTACCTACCTATAATTTGATAAAATATTTCAATCTATGTAACAAAAAATTAAATGATTAATTAATTATTAAGGAAAAAAAATTAAAAGTGCTATAAGCTAAAAATGTGAAAATTATGTTGGCAGTTGCACAATTTATTAAACAACAAAACAATAAACCACTATTATATAATAATAACATTAAAACGTAGTTTAAACTGAAAACCATGCTGGCGTAGAATACAAATTTGAGTAATTCCATAAATTGTCAACAGGTGGCGTTGTACGCTTGAAAGCGGTTTCTGAATCGCGCTAACAAAGTTTTTTTGCGCTGAATGACGTTCCTAGATCACCGCAATGAATTCATACTTACCTGGCGTAGGGGATACCGTGATCAATAAGGCGGTTCCCCCAGGGCGAGGCCTACCCATTGCACTGCGGGCTGGTTGACCCCTGCGATTATCCCTAATGTGGATAACTCGGACGCGTAATTTTTGTTAGTGGGGACTGCGTACGCGCTGTCCCCTTCATTCATTATATAAGAAAATACCAGTGCCATAACTTATGGTTAAATCCATTTGTTGGCACTTGGGGGCCAATAAGTGGATCATAGTTAGTTAGTAGGCCATTGGGGGGTTTTTAGTTTCTAGTTTACATCTCATTCATTCATTGATAGAATTTTCGTGAAAATTGGTTTGGCGACAACAAATACAATATATCACATGAATAAATTTTTATTTACTCATGTGATAATATCGCACTGCTATTACAAGAGTGTATCAACTCAAAATTAAGTTTTTTTCAGAAACAACAGAAAACTAATTACTCTGTTTCTTATATTATAAAAAAGTTAAACATGGTATTATGATTATTGATTAAATAAAAGGATTTATGTATTTATAAATTGTTTCTAAGATTGCTGGTTATCAAAATATTTCCAATTTTTAAGTTATATATAATATAATAAATGAGCCAATAAAAATAAAATAGTACATTTCATTACAAGTGCGGAAAGTCTGTCATTGCAAAGAGTTCCGACAAATGTCGACCCGAGCCGAGGCGCAGCCGAAGGTGAGGGTTGACAGTCGGAACAAGTTGCAATGACGGTTCCGCACGTGTACTGAACGACTATTTTTAATACAGTTGCGAAAAAATTAAGCAATTTAATTACTCATTATGTGCAACAAACAACTAAAATCGCAAAGAAAATTTTTGGAAAATGGCGCCAACCGTAAAAGAATATAAGCAGAGATTTTTTTTTTGTTTTCTTCACCCATTCTGGGTAGGCAAAGGCCGTCTATGCCCATACAGCCAAGTCTTCAGTAGTTTTTTTTTTATTGATATGAAATGAAAATGAAATTTAATGAGATGAAATGAAATGAAACCTAACCTAACTCATTGAATCAAATCATTAAATCTGATATTGAAACAAATTAGTAGCTTCTTTTTATAAATATTTGCATGAGTCATAAAATCTTCTATGATTTTTTTTTAATAAAAACTTCGTGGTTGAGTTTTTCTTTTTAATAGACATTAATTTTGACAGTTGGGAAAGAGAACGCACGAGTGCGGAAAAGGTAAAGAAAAAGCACGCGTGTGTAATAGCCCACTTTCCGAACGCTAAACGTCCCTGCAATACGTCACTTTTTGAGCAACTGTATTAAAAAATGTTTTATTTTTAGTTGTGTACTTACAGGTGAAATAATTTAAACTTACTACGGTTTATTTTGTGTGATTTTCGGTCACATTTTTGACTTAATAATAATTATAGGATATAGCACTAATCATTTAGACTAAGGTTAGAACGCAAATAAAGTCATAATATTAAAGAAAAATAATGTATTTACCCAAAGTAATACCTAAATACTAAGTTTCACAAACATTATGACACTTTCATAAAGTTATAGAAATAACATCAGAAAAAAATCAACATTATTCTATATTTTATTGCGAAAGTATAAAAAAAAAAATACTTTGCAGACTCTAATTTTATTGTGGTTTAGCTCGAAATTCCTCAGTGCTTGAAACGAAGAACCTTCGAGCAATGTGTGTTACCAGTGATGGATGGATATATGGATCCGAGACGAGGGCCCTCACTATGGGCCTCATAAAGGCTCACGGTCACTCAGCGAGCCAATGGAGAGAGCTATGCTCAGGGTTTCTCTACGAGATCGAACCAGAAATGAGGAGATCCGTAGCAGAACCAAAGTAACCGACATAGTCAAACGGATCGGCAAGCTGAAGTGGCAATGGGCAGGGCACATATCGCGCAGAACCGATGGCCGGTGGGGCAAAAGCGTACCGGAAAGCGCAGCGTAGGACACCCGCCTACAAGGTGGTTAGATGACCTTTTAAGACTTTTCCAATTCGCTTCGTTTCTCACCTTTATCTTGCCTCTTACAATTTCCTACACTTCTGATGCCTTCGTAGTTATTTGACCTGCTGCTGACCAACTAGTAGAAACTACGGGATTTATTGTGCTTTCTGCTGCTGAGTTACTTAATGAAGATGAAGTGGAACTGCTACTACTAGTGGAGCTACTTGCTGCAGAATTACTTCGCTGTCTTGTGGCTGCAGGCTGAAGTAAAGCGGGAACATTACTTGTTGACGTTGGATTAAAATGGGGGTCAGACAGAATCCGAATCGTCAAAATAACTTTGATCACTGTGCCACTCATCGATGGGTGTAGTTCCGGTCGCCATATCTACTAGTCGCCCACCACGGTTCATGCTACAAATAAACAAAAAGTATTTTTTTTATGGTAAAAACAAAAACCTGTTTTTGGTCACCAATAATGTAGTAACTAGAAATTATGTTTTAAATTCGAATTCAATAAGACTGTTTGAATATGTGACTTTAATTCAATTATGAGTAACAGTGATTTTTCAATTTAATATTATAACTACCAGAAAAAACCGGTAAGCAAAAATTCTTCAACAAAACTGTAATAAGTCTTAGTCTAAAATTACTTACTGAACCAACAAAAATGTTGTTAGTCTAAATGCTACTTGAAATCGATTACTTGAATCTTGTTAATCAACAACTCGAAATTCATATTTTATAGCAATAATAGTAATAATTATAAATGACCTCATATTACAATTTAATTGGTATTGTTATATATGAACTGTACTATATAAGCACTAATATACACAAATAGATGATACACACAATCCTAATTTACTCAAGCACGCGCATGCAGTTTCTTTTTTCATAATATATTTGATTTGAGTCTGTAGTTAAAAATCTTTGTATTATATAATAAAGAAGGAGCGGGACTCCTAACACAGGTATCTTCATACTTAAAAGGAGTTCCCAGCCACGAGAAATTGTACAATCTAAAAGATACGAATAAAGATTTTTCATTTTTCATTTTCATATTTAGGTATAAATCAACAATAATGTATGAATTGAAAATAATACAAAATTTTTACATACCTGTATCAGTAACAATGTCACAATTCAAAATATTGCAGTCTAAACGAACGGCGACACGTCCTCACTCTTTGAAATTTGAACCGCAACTTATCACAGATAACTCAACCAACATAATGGCGGAAACACACTACCGTGTCGGGGCCTGTCGTGTCGCGCTCTGTCGTGACGGTGGGTGTGCACACTTACGTGTCGTGTCGGGGCGCGATTCTGTTCAGAAATGAACGAAATAAACGCCAGACGTTTATTTCTTTCATTTCTGAACAGAAGCTCGCAATGTTTGCCTTTGTCTGGGTGTTTTCTATAATGTATAATGGTATTTATTTACAAAAAAATGTATTTAAGTATATTTATCAGAAATCTATTACCTAGTAACTCATTATAACGCTGCAAAAACAAATAAAAAAAAAAGGCGTCCACTTGTTCGCGCCACGAACCACGCGCGGGTATAGAAACACATTTGCAGGGCGTGTCGTGTCGCGTCATAACCCCCACCACCGCCGTGGCGCAATCGGCGGCCAGCAGTCCGCGCCACGACAGAGCGAGTCACGACACGACACGCCCTACAAATGTGCTCCTAACCATATAAAATGTATGAACGCGATATGCTTCTGGCGCGACACGACACGCCCCGACACGGTAGTGTGTTTCCGCCATAAGTTATGATAATGCAATATTGCGCGGGGGGTTACACCGAACAGTCAACAATGAAAAGTGACATTTAACGCCATCTTTTAAATTGTTTCTTGAACTATTTATACGACAATGAGTTAACTCAAATTCATCATTTTTTGAGTTGATACACTCTTGTAATAGCAGTGCGATATGTTACAGCCAAAGTAATAAATCCAATTTATAATCTACTGAATTTAGACAAAGTGATAAATGACACAGAATTAATCACATTAACTAGCAATTTCATATACCGTAAAGTGGGGCTAATTGGACCATTTTTTTTTACAAAACAGGTGGTTACAAAAACGACATCTAGGTACTTTATGTATCAACATAGACCAATTTTTTTTTGGGTAGTTCTCACAATTTTCTCTTAATATCTAGTTAAACCTACTATAACTGTAGGTACATTATCTGTGAATAAATCTATAGACATAAATTTTTAAAAGTGTCATTCCAAATATCGCATTGATGGGATTATTCGGTATTTGACTGTTTTGCTTTGAGTTTTATCATTTTTTGAAGCTGTGTCGAAAAATCGATATTTGGAACAGTCTAAAGGAAAGATGGATGTCTTGAGTTTATCTCAATTTCACTTCTTTTCGACAATTTCCGACACTAAAAAGGTGGAAAAATACTATAAATAATTCGTCTATCGCTACTTTGGGGTTATTTGGAATTTAACGTTAAATATTAAGCGTGTTCTTAATAAGGATGAAGCAATATTTGGAATATTTAAGGCGAACTCTATTTTAGGCTATTTGCTTGAAAGTTATAGTTTCTATTTTGTATATTAGACTTGGCTGTATGGGCTCAAAGCCCCTTTGCCTGCCGTTGGTCGAAAAAACAAAATGTCACGCTCATGTCATGATCATGTCATGTCAATTGTCAAATTAATCTCACTCCGAGAGCCGATTAAATAAAAAAGTACTCTGTGGATCCGATGGAGATCTCATTATTGTCACTAAATTGTCAGAAACGACCCGTATTTAATAAAGCCGCAACCGCAGTGAGTGGCAGATCAAAGAGTAATAGTTAATTGATAAGCAAGGCTGCAAAGTTGTTTTTTGGCGCGAGTACTTATAGAATCCTGAGCGTAGCGAGGGTTTCAAAGGTACCAGACGCAGAATAACTTTGCTGCCGAGCGAAACACACAACTTTTCACCTCACTACAGCGAGAAAAATGCTAGGTGCAAGAAAAACGTAAATAATAATATTAAATAAGTGTTTATTTTCTTTCATGCGCTGGCCAGTTCGATTATTCCAAAAATAAGGTTGGCGCACTGGCATGAGTATTAATGCATTTTCAGAGGACTGGCGGTATAAAAAATATAGAATAGAAAGGTTCGAATTTTAAAAATTCTTTCCACGCTAGGGCACAAAATGCACTTTGCGCTCAGATTTCGAATGACAAACAGATTCTTTCCGAGCTTGTGAGGTGAAAAATAAATTTACACAGCTGGCCCTGCTGAGTTTACTTAGAACCTGTGAATAGTGTGTGTGAAGGCTTGGGCGGGCACAGCTTTACTGAGCAACCTGGAAGGATTGGTTTCACCTAAGCAGGCACACACACAAACAGCGTTTCAGTAGCAGAGCATTTACAAGAGAGTAAATGCAGTCTCGAAGACTAAATATTGAGACACACTAAAAGAAGAACATATAAATATTCTGAAATGGGACAGTTCTAAAACATAACAGTATTTGATTCGCTCGAGATGTGTGCTCATAAAGTTTATAATATTTATTGGAATTTATTCTAAATATGTGCAGATGAAGTTTATAGAAAGTGCACAAAAATGTATTTGTATGAGCGCTTTTGTTTGTGGCTTGGCCACTTGAAGCTTTCTCGTGTAATCATTTTAGTGTCTATTATACTGTTTGTGGTGCCACTTTTCACACATTATTATTTGTCCAAGGTAAGAATGTGATCCTTAGTTTTATTAGCTGTTGCCTGTGATATTGTCCAGCTTTGTTTTTGCTTGACCGCAAAGGTTCACATTGAGTTGTTGAGAAACATATTTATTCTATTCTTCCTCAAGATTTGGGTTAATAATGCAATGTACATATGTATTGTAATCTATACTTAAGGAAATTGTAATCTATACTATCTTTAAGTTGTGGCTGTTAGTTTCTTATTTTTCTAGCTTAGTTAGACTATGATAGCTTGATTAAAGGTTGTAGCAATTTTTAACAAATAGTTTTTTCAACAAATTTTAACCATTAGTATACTTAACTACTGATCAAACAACAGGGCCTTAGTGTCATTACGTTTTTCTGCAACTCACCATTAATCCAACATGATGTTCCATTATTGAATTCAAACAATCTTAATTCTTGCTCCTACATTATGATGAGACCAAAAGAATTGCATTTGCAATAAAAAGAAATAGCAAGTAAAACCTAAAAATTCTCTGCCCATGCCCATAGTACCACTATTTTGCCAGTTCTGACCAGTTCGTATGCTTGGTTCATGATAACCCTCTATCATGAGTCAAGCAGCATACGAGCTGCCTAATATTATGTACAGACAGCTGCAAAGAAAACTGACCCCCCAAACGATGTAAGAATTAGGCTTTTTAGGTGACTTTTAATGAAATTTCATAGAATACTAGACATAATTAAAATGTAAATTTTTATTAATTTTTGTTAAAATACATTGAGAATTACTTTTTACTTCGTTTGGTAGGTTAGGTTTCTCTCCAGCTGTCTGTACATTGTACATATTTTATGTTATTATATGGTATGTTTATTACAGTATGAGTCTACGTTGGGGACATTGGAAGGTAGCCCTATGCGTCATACATTGGAAGCCCTTGGTGACTTTTCAACAATGAATTTGGCTGATCTTAAAATTAGAATCGAAGAAATGCTTAGGATAAAGGTATCATTGTTATCTTTTGTAATACTTATATAAAAATCATTAAAAAAGTTGACTTTTCTCATTTATTTATAAATAATTAACGTATACAAAATAATATTTTACATGCAGCGATGTGACATACATAACCACTAATTGGTTTTTATTACAATATTATTGTTATGCACATTTTTGTACATCTTCTTAGTCAAATCCTGGTTGAATAGAGAGTTTGAAGTCTCAGTAATCAATAGAGATTATTATGTAATTTTAGGCATCAGTATCAACTGAGTTGCGAGAACTGGAAGCACGGCGTGGACGACTACAACGAGAGGCTGCGGCGGCCAGCTCCAAAGCAGATAGTGCCAAGGCGGAGCATGCGCGCGCCGCTGCTGAACTCCAGCGCCTTAGAGTCTCAGCTGATCAAGCCCGCCTTGCGCAGCTTGAGGCCATTCGTCGCGATTCCCCTGAACTCGCACCTCCTGTACAGATACTGCCTTCGCGGCCCCCACCCATTTTACCACCTCTGACCGCTTCATCTGAAGTTCACTGTAGAATGTTTTCTTGCTTCGACCACTCTCGTTGTTCCTTAACGTCAGGATTTCCGGTATATTTTTATGATCCCGACGTCTACGCCCCGCTGGCCGGTGCCGAAGTCGACGGTTTCCTTAAAACGACCCTCCGCCAGACACTGGGCTATAATACGCACCTTACTCGTGATCCCAATGAAGCCTGCATATACTTAGTTCTTGTTGGCGAAGCATTTCCATACGAGAAAAATGCCGCGTAAGTATATTTTGATTGTTATGGATCAATTTCATGTTATCGATAAATTATTACTCATAGTTATTATTGTTTGTTTTCAGATCAACAACGGAGTCTTATAAGCTGGTTTTGAATGAGACGGCCATAAAAAACCTACCGTTTTGGGGTGGTGATGGTCGCAACCACGTGCTACTAAACTTAGCGCGTCGTGAGTTGTCAGTGGGGTCGGGCGATGCGTTCCGCGGCGCGTCGACGGGGCGCGCCATCGTGGCGCAGTCGACCTTCCCGCTCTTCCGCTTCCGGCCCGGCTTCGACGTCGTCACGCCGCCGGCGCTCGGCCCGCCCGGCGGGGACGTGTGGGCCGACTGCGCCCCCATGGCGCCCGCCAGGAGGAAGTACTTACTCAGGTATGGAACTTATCACATGCTAAGTCACGCTTGCAGTATTCTGTCAAGAAGAAGAATATCCTTTGATATGCATTCATAAACTGCGTTTAGTTTTCAGGGTTCACAACCTCCCGCAACCGCTCAAGATAAGGATCAAGATAAGGTGTTGATTGATTTCCTACAAAAAATGGCGAAATCTGCCCCAACACAAGACAGCTTCTTTCTACAATTTGAATGCGACCCACCGGTGGAAAGGCGCACTGTACTTCCCTTGGGGGATTGGGCTTTATGCGGTACGGATAGATCGAGGCGAGCTGTATTACGCGAGAGTACTTTTGTTCTCATTTTAGCCCCGGCCGACAGAGCTTATACCACAACGGCGTTATTGCAAGCACGACTGTATGAGGCGTTGAGGTCGGGAGCGATACCAGTCATACTTGGCGGCGATAGGATAACTCTACCATATGACGAGGTCCTCGACTGGCGGCGAGCGGCTTTTGCGGTGCCGAAAGCGCGGGTCACCGAACTGCACTTCTTGTTACGAGCCACATCCGACGCGGACCTGCTCGCGTTCCGCAGACAGGGACGCCTTCTCTGGGAGAGATATTTAAGTTCGGTGCAGGCGAGCGTGGATTCGCTGCTGGCGACGATCCGCACTCGCTTGAACATTCCGCCGCGGCCGGCGACGGCGACGATGGGCGCGCCCGCGTTCAACGACTCGTACGCGCCTCCGAAGACGGAGCCGCCGGCCGTGGAGTCGGAGCAGGACGAGACGCTGGGCCCGCTGGAGGCGCCGTACGCGAGCCCCGCGTTCCGGCGCAACTTCACGCTCGGCCTGCTGCACGGGTACGAGTTGTGGAACTCGTGGGGCGAGCCGTTCGCGCTGTACCCGCAGCTGCCGTGGGACCCGGCGGTGACGTCGGAGGCGCGCTTCCTGGGCTCGGCGGCGGGCTTCCGGCCGCTGGGCGAGGGCGCGGGCGGCGCGGGCCGCGAGTTCAGCGAGGCGCTGGGCGGCGACCGGCCGCGCGAGCAGTTCACCATCGTGATCCTCACGTACGAGCGCGAGGCCGTGCTGGCGGCGGCGCTGGCGCGCCTGCGCGGCCTGCCCTACCTGAACAAGGTGGTGGTGGTGTGGAACGGGCCGTCGTCGCCGGGCGCGGCGGCCGCGTGGCCCGAGAGCGGCGCGCCCGTGCAGGTGGTGCGCGCGGCGCGCAACTCGCTCAACAACCGCTTCCTGCCCTACCACCTCATCGACACGGAGGCCGTGCTCTGCGTCGACGACGACGCGCATCTCCGCCACGACGAGATCGTCTTCGCTTTTAGGTAAACATTTACGACTCCCATATCCCATCAATATTTCACATACGCCACCTAGTTAAATAACTTCAAAGAACTTCCTACACTAGACGTTTCAAAAAAGAAGAAACTTAACCTCTATTTTTAGAAACTGTTTACTTTTCTTTTAGGGTGTGGCGCGAACATCGCGACCGAATCGTGGGGTTCCCGGGCCGGTATCACGCATGGGATCTTAATTTCAACAATGGATTTCTCTATAATTCAAATTATAGGTTAGTAAAACTAAATTGTTTTTTTATTAATATGCATCAGTTTTAACGAGTGTCAAATATTGAAATATCTGTCTAGCCGTCAAGTAGTTTTCACGGGCACATTTAACAGAGTAAATGACGTTTTAACAGTGTCTATTCTTACTCAAATTCTCATAGAATTGATGGTTTCATAATATTCGATTAATTTTCCACCTCATGATTGAGCTATAAGTTTGCATGAATAATGTGTGTGTGTGTAGCTGCGAGTTGAGCATGGTGCTGACGGGCGCGGCGTTCGTGCACCGTTACTACCTGTGGGCGTACTGGCGCGCGCTGCCCGCCGCAGTGCGCGACTACGTCGATGAGTACATGAACTGCGAAGACATCGCCATGAACTTCCTCGTCGCGCATATAACGAGGAAACCCCCGGTTAAGGTATGTGTCACATTATACATAAATGTATAGGGTCAAATCACACAGATTGAGCTAGCCCCCAAAGTAAGTTCGACACTTGTGTTATGGGATACCAAATACTATAGACGAGTAATACCCACAGCTTCGGAAGAATTCGGGCAAGACGCGACACTAGCGCCCCTACGGCATGAAGGCGGCATGAGGTGAACGATTTCAAAACTTTTGTATGCAAAACGTTATAGCGCCCCTAGCGGCATGAGGTGAACTGAGGTTGCCAAGTCATTGTATGAGAAACGTCAAGAGCTGTGCGTATTACTCGTCTATAGTATTTGGGGATACTAACTCAACGATACTATGTTTTATGACAAATACATATATAGATAAACATCTAAGACCTAGGCCAATCAGAAAAAGTTCGTTTTTCATCATGACCCGACCGCCACGAAGGTCGTCATTATTTTTATACAGTGATTTTTGGGTTTGTATGTATTTTTGGGATGTTTTTCCGAATTTTAGTCCCTTGGTAAAAGTGATTTAGTTTCCTGATTATTTACCTACCACCATGGGATTCAAAGACCCAAAAAAAAGTTTCCACATTTTATAATAATAATTATCTGCTCTCTCAATAAAATGTGTACGAGCAATGCACCGTATGTACATTATTACTAAGTCAGCATATTTAACACAATCGCCATATTTTTCTTAATTAATTTTTTTAAAATTTTTAGTTCTAGTTGTTCTACCACAATATATTCGTTTACACCATTACCAGACTCTACCTGTTCAAACCCGAACAAAAAGGGGTTAACGCACGGTCATTCTATGTCTAGGATTTTTTTGAAATGAATAATATTCGTAGGTGACATCGCGATGGACGTTCCGCTGTCCCGGCTGTCCCGTCACGCTGTCCGCGGACGAGATGCATTTACACGAAAGACATAAATGCATCCAGTTCTTTTCACAGGTAAACAACATTTACTTAAACCTTTATCTAGATTCTAGACTAATATTATAAAGAGGAAAGATTTGTATGTTTATTTGTAACGAATAAACTCAAAAACTGCTGAACCGATTTCAAAAATTCTTTCACCGTAATATATATTTTTTTCAAAATAGGGAACCTTACAAATACCCGTTCAAAGCTGGGACAGGAATTACAATAAAATAAATTTGTATATTTAAGTTTTAAAGTATTTTATAAATGATCTTCCAGGTAATGGGCTACACGCCGCTATTGTCGACGCAGTACCGCGCAGACTCTGTATTATTTAAGACTCGGATACCACACGACAAACAAAAGTGTTTTAAGTTCATATAGTTTCAATCAATTATAGTGATTTGCAATTGTTTTGTGTGTTTATTACGTTGTTGTATAGATTGTGTGCGATCACGGTGTGTTTCAAGGAGACTTTATTGATATGAATGGGCGTTTAATACATTGGTCGGTTCGGACCTACATCGGCAATATGGCGCCGGCAACTACATTTGACACGACTGCGCGTTTGTTACATTATACCCCATGCTCAAATTGATATATAAAGCTTGTGTACTTAATCATACTTTTATGCTTAATAGGTCTGAATTATACAGAAACAGCGCAAGGCGTACGGCGTAAGGCGCGGCGCGGGCACGATGTCGCTTCAAAACGTTTTCATACAAAATGTATGAAAGCGACGCGCGATGTAAATTAAACTGAAGCGACGCGGTGCAGACATGCCGTATCAATCCCCGCGCATGTCCCGCGCCTTCGTCACGTCTTAACCATACGCGGTTTCTGTATAATTCAGGCCTTACGTGTCGATCCGAGGAGACTATAGTGGGAGGTTTGCTGTTAGCGCCGCCATCGGCTCAATGAAGAAACGCACAATATATCAACGGACATAAGTCCACTTTTCGTCGGTTTCCGATTAATTTCTACGTATATTTATGAGTGAGTAGATCAAATTCAGAGATCATGCATTTTATAAGTTAAAAGCCAAGTTTATAAATTTTATATACTATAGCGCATAATAAATTAAGTGTTGAATAATACGTAATGAGGAATATTGTGTAATCTGTAAATTACGTCACATTAAAATTAATCACGCGACTTAAATGTTAAGTACAAAATCCTCAAGTTAAATGGTGATCGGTCTCGTCTCAGCTCATCTGTTTTTACCAGTGATTTTTCTTGTTTTTACACAATATTTTTTCCTCGCAAGTTAGCATCATCTATGCTCAGACCAAATAAGAAGTCAAGACGGAGCGCTGTCAACAATGATGTGAAGCCGGTTTTGTAAACATGTGTGCATTTAGTGAGTGTTGCCGTGCAGTAAAAACTAATTACCCTAATAAGGTATTAAGTACTAGCAGGATGAATGGATAAGGAACTGATTCCGGCTAACTCGAATCACTTCTACCCACTTCTCTTTATTATCTTTATTTCGCAACGGGAATCTTAAAAATAAAGGTTTTTGAAGTGATGATAAAATATGAAAAAACAAAAAAAAACTTAACGGCTATTTACACTTACAATAATTTTATGAAAACTAACAGTAATAATTAACTTTTTTTTAAAATAAAACCGACTTCAAATGTTTTTTTTATTATTAAATTTAAATGGGACCACCCTTGAGGTATTACCTATAAGCCGAAAAAAGATTTGTTCAAATCGGTTCATAATTGGCGGAGTTATCGCGTAACAAACATAGAAAAAAAAAAAAAAAAAAAAAAAAAAAAAAAAAAAAAAAAAAAAAAAAAAAAACATACGGGTCGAATTGAGAACCTCCTCCTTTTTTGAAGTCGGTTGAAAATAGAAATAAGTAAAGTGTAACGTAAGTCACATTAATAACTACCCCAATGGGACTATTGTGACGCTTACTAGCGGCAACACTTGTGGAGGTTTTGTGTTCCAAGCTGTCATAATCTATATATATAAAAATGAAACCCGTTTTCCGTTGTCACGACATAACATGAAAACGGCTTGACCGATTTGGCTGTTTTTTTTTTTTAATATTCCTTGAAGTACGAGGATGGTTCTTACGAAGAGAAAAATTTCAAAATTCCCACGGGAAAGCGGGATACACGCAAACGAAGTTGCGCGGGTTTCGCTAGTATTTAATAAAATTGATTTGTTAAAAATATGTATTTTTATGTATAATAACGTATGAAATGTGATTCCATCTTGCTCTTTATTATTCGAGGAATGGTTTTTAGCCTTTCACCACACAATTCAGCATTTTTGCATATTAATAGAATTAATTCTTTGGAGGTGATACGTCATTGACGAATTAGCTCAAATCAAACTAATCGGCGAGGTGTAGTTTGGTTGTGAATGTGTGCGTGAGACCGTATATGTACAGCGCGAGGTGTAGTTTTGCCTGCTTCACTATATTGTTCGCAGCGCTCCGTCTTGACTTCTTGATTTGGTCTGAGCATCTATGTAAGTAATTTGTAATGTTTTGTTAACACCATCATAAAATCCATCAAATACTGAGCATCACATTACTTGTTATACAAAGGGTATTATTTTTTATTGCCTTGTAACATATTTTACACGTGTTTAAGTACATTTATTATTGAGTGCTTTATGTACGAATATACATAACGATATCTGTGTAAAATCATTCCTAGATTATACGATCATAATAGTTTAACTCATACAATCATATTGACAATAACATTTAATATATCATGTACATACCTACGTTAAAAAACGCCATTACTTGTATTAAATGTAAATATTAATTTTCTAGTAAATAAAGCTACGAAAGTATATAAATTGAAAATATTTCTTATAACAAATTATAAGAACGAAATAAACGAATAAATTTACTTACATAATAATAAACTATATTTATTTTTAAAATATATTTAGTTTTTTAAAATAATTAATTTCGGCAATTATGAGTACATTTTTGTTTGAGAAAAATTGCGTTTTTATGCCCCTGCTGTACTGTTTTAGCATTAATAAAGCTTAACCATGGAATTCTTATCTGAAAATAATTATGGATTTAATTAAACTCTATCCGGTATTGAATTAGAAAATATTTGTAGTTTCCTCGATAGATCTTCTAAGAAAATACTTCACAGAAGATCAACATTTTTGTAAGGTAATGAGACTGTTTTTCGACCATCCTTTCTTGAATTACTTATCAAATTTTTCTCCCTTGTACGTAATTATTAGTTCTAACAGGGAGCAGCGCCTTAACTAGTCCATACGCAATATGTTAAGACTGAAGCATTTTTTAACGAACTATAGATTCACTAAGTACCTACATATTATGTTTTTAGAATATATTTTTATGTCGAGATCATAAAGAAAACATAATTAGTCAGAAATTACACGAAGCATACATGAATTAATTAGTGTAAGGAATAGCAAAATTCTGAGAACAATGTTACAAGTTTAACGTGTTCTTATCTAGTCGAATTTGAATCTTTATCACATTTACATGATTAGACCATCATAATTAAGTGTGCTCTGATAATCTGGCGACATTATTATGACGAATATATTAAAAATATTATTAATTTAATATTGGCCGTTTACAAATGTCATGCATTTCTATATTTTCATTAAATATTATTTTTCACGATTTAAATGTGCATTATCTTTGTGGTATAATACATTACCTCATGTCCCCGAACACCACGCCTCCGGCCTCGATTTAGGGTCTAACAAAAGTTAGACCTTATATACGAGTATTATATCGCAAGTATTAAAGCGCCTTCAGTCGTTTTTATGTGTTGATAGTGGGGTAAAAAATAAAATAAATAAGCAATGTGACATGTCTTTTATGGATCAAAGTCCCTAAATTAAATAAAGAAAAAAAAAAAAAAAAAAAATGTGCATTATGTTTTATTGTATAATATTTAATAATATACTTATGTAAACCAAACAACTTTGTGTTTTATTTATTACATATTAAAAAGGTGTGGTTCCGACAGCGACGCTGTATATATATATCTCTACATTTATTTGTGTTTACATTTTGTACGAGACCTGAATGGTCTCTCTTTGTGGTATAATACATTACCTCATGTCCCCGAACACCACGCCTCCGGCCTCGATTTAGGGTCTAACAAAAGTTAGACCTTATATACGAGTATTATATCGCAAGTATTAAAGCGCCTTCAGTCGTTTTTATGTGTTGATAGTGGGGTAAAAAATAAAATAAATAAGCAAAATATTATATTTAGGTATTTTCAGTTTAAAAAGACAGTTTCACATTCATAAATTAACTAGTTTTACATTCACTTTAGTTACAGAATGATTCCAGTCATACAACAAGGCATCATATTGAACACTATAAAGGTACATCTTATTACGTAACGGAAGTAATTTCGAATTATTAATAATAATTGTACTTGTCCAGTAAACCTTCGAAATATTTATTATTTTTCTTCGATTTCCTTACAAACTAGCTTAAATTGTACCTAAGAAATAAAGCTGAGTAGGTAATTTCAAAAACTTTTTTCAAAATCTTACAAAATTTTCTTAATTATCTGAGATTAACTTTTACATTACAAAATATTTAATTATTATTTAATTACTTAGCTGATTTTTTAAATATAGGAAGACATTTAGAGGGTTCTCTAATTTACCAATAAAACTGATTGATAAATTAGATAACCCTCTAAATGCCTTTAAATATGATTAATGAAATGATTACAGTTGAGTTCTGCATTTGCATAAATATTTTACTTACTTCAGAACGCCCTATTTTTACATAAATTCAATTCTTATTTCAGGTCGAAACACTATAATGTGTATTGTATTTTTTTTTAGGAAAGGCATTACGATTTTATCTTATGTTAATTACTAATAGAATTAATCATATCATAAAAATATTTTGTTCATCATAATTATGTTTTTGGTTATTCAGCGGGCGAAGTAGCCAATAATCATAGATCACCCCGCATTTAGACGTGAATTGAATAAAATCTTGTAGAAAGGTTCTTCATACAATAAAAAAGGTAGGTACTCATCAAATTATAAGACTTGCCTTCCATAAAATATCAGAAAATTGCAAATTATATCGCCGCCGTTACGACAAGGTTATTTAAAACCATAATTCTATAGAAAAAATAGACATCTCTTCTCCGCCTATGTGGAGGGCCTTACGCAAAAGGTAAGTTCTACGTCACGTGAGTCACGTCTATAGAGTTGAATGATCTATACCACTGCCTGTGAAGGTGTGCAGCTCTGCTCATGGCGCAGAGATGAACACCATATAACACCCGCCCTCTAAATAATGTTAGGTGGTTTCACGTGTTGTTTTGGGGGTGGCCGGTGACGCGTGCGGCGTCGTCGACTGGTGGCAGCCGACGAGACGCGGCGCAGAATCAGGCGAGGTCCTCTTTAGCACCGTCAAGTCGTTTTAGCTGCCAAATAAATATATTTTTAAATATATGTACCTAATATCAGACTCTGAACGGTCACTATAATAATATAGGCATGAGACGGGATTTTTCGAAATTTTTATATGGGAATATGAATAGAATAATAAAAATGCCCGTGGTCCACCCAGGTAAACTAAGCAGGTGGACCACGACCGATACGGGAAATTGTGAGGTGGGATAGCGCCATATGCGTTTCACTAGTAAGTCCTACATTAATATACTTATTGACTACACTCGGTTGATGTTGAATTTTATAGAAATGACTAATTTTACTTTATTAAAAATTAAAAAATATTTAGAAAAAAAAAATAGGACAACAAAATGAATATCTTACGCTTTGTTCTACCGTCCAAGCGGTGGGCGGCATTCTTCCAGTACGCTTGTAAAAATTATTATTTTGGATATAATAATAACATTGTAATAATATTTTGAGGAAATGATTGCTTTCATGTAATAATAAAATTTTGTCTGAGGATTGTTCTGCTATTGCACGCTAGATGGCGGTAACTGTTGCGATCTTTCTTATTTTACACAGAGATATATGAATGATTTGAATATCACTATTTTGCTATGATAGGTACGATTTATACCTACGTATAGTTTAAGATGTTCAAATTGTATTGGCAAAATGAATAGGAACCGTTTGTTATTGATCTCGATGGTTGATAAAAATATATACCTAGTATTATGGTTTTCATGTTTAATGAGTGTTTCTGTTTATCATAGAATATTTATTTAATAGAATATTAATATATTTACCTCTTTCTCATCACCTGCGACTGGCCTGTACCGGGGGGCATCCACGGGAGGCGCGGAGAAGCCGTGCACGTAGAGTAGAGCCGCGGCGATACCGCCCGCGATCGGGCCCGCCCAATACACCTGTGTAGGTAATTACAAGATAAATATTTTTTCTTCGTAAAATAGATGTATATTTAAAGAGAACCAATATAAATAGTATAATAGTCGAGTCGTCTAGTTTCAAAGGTGGCAATCTATCTTTTTGGTAACTTTTAGAAAATTGAAAAAAACGTTTCAGACGTTTTATCTAAAGTACATACAAAAATTAAAACGGTTTTATTCAGAATTACGAGTGTTGCCATTTGAATATCTCATTTTTGACAAAAATCACAGATTGCCACCTTTGAATATTATATTATATTTTATATAGGTATTAAAAGTTGTATGGTTATGGGTATAGTCGACAGCGAGTCAAGCTACATTACATCTAACGACCAGCGAAGACTAGCGACTTTTGTCCGCGAGCTGTGCATTATGCGATGTAACAAAAAAGTCCGCAGACAAAATCCCTCCTCATCTGCGAAGTTTACTATTAGTCGCCAATCTAATAGACGACAGTAAACAAAATGAGTTACCCAATGGTCAGCCCACTCGTTGGCGACGAGCGCCGAGCCGAAAGAGCGCGCTGGGTTCATAGCGGAGCCCGTGTAGTCCACGGCCAGCAAGTGGCCGAGCGTCACCGTCAGGCCTATGGTGAGCGGGGCTGTCGACTTGCTATCTGGCTTGTTGCTGTCACATACCTATAAAAATGAAAGCACAGTAAGTCATTGATGGGATAAGAGGAGTGACTATTTTGTAAAGGACCCAATGGTCCAAAATAAAATAGGACAATTCTTTATTTTTATTTTTTATATAAAATTAAAAACATATTCATTTTGTAGAAAATGGTAGGTATAATAGAAAATTATTGATAGAAAAGATGAGAAAAACAATTAAAAAAAACAAAAGAAATCTCTCCGACCAGTAGGCACGGCCGCCGACTGCGCGGCATGCGGGTGCATCCCAGTAGTATCACAGAATAATAAATAGTAGTATCCCATACCTGTAGTTAGCTCGGTAGTCGGGATTCTTCCCAACCAACTCTATATAGAATATTTTTTGTTCTAGTATACCTACTACCCGTTCGCCTCAAGTTTGCCGATACCTCCCGCCGCGCCACACCCCACCGCACTCAAGGTAGATCCGATATGCTAAGCAACTGCAGATCTGCCTTGAGGTGCGGTGGGATGTGCCCGGCGGGAAGTCTGATTGCCAAAACAAAAAAATAAATTGTAAGGTGCAAGACAGTTTTTCCTCCAGACGTTTGTGACTTTGACTGCTCATAATAATTTGTTATCGTATCGTGTCGCACGAGTCCTGCGTGACTTTAAAACTTCGAAACAGAAATTTAAAGGGATTGTCAGTTACCATACTAGATACTTATTATAAAAAAATAAACTTCTTTCAAATACTACTTAGTTTATAGTGATGTCAAGTCACAAACTATTATTATTTATTGATTTTCCATTTTATCTATTTTACAGAAAGTTGTTTTAATTATACATATACATAGTCAATAGTGGAATTGCAACGAACATTACTTATATAACAAAGCCGATTTTGTTGCCACGATTTTATTTGAATACTTACCTACTTCGTGAAGTAAATCTCAAAAAAACATTTATCTAACAGCTGGGTAGGTACGTCATTTATTGATTATGTTAATCTCCATAACGTTCCGCCGTTTCATTTCGCGAACAAAATACTATAACATTGATACCGAACACGCGATATCCTGCAAATAACTTTCGTTGCTGATACTTTTTGTGTTTTGGTTAGAATTTCTTGGGTGAAGTAATATTTCGCACGTGGGAAAATGTAGTTTATAGATGTAGCGTCTTTAAAAACCAAACATAGAATCTACCGTTCTTTTACTTTGGGAAGTGGAGGAAAGGCTGCCTATTATATTAATTTGGAACAGGCAGGGAACTTAGGCAGGTCAGTAGGCAGCATGTTTAAGCTCCACTTAGCACTCTCATTCGTCATTTTCTTTCTACACATATCGTCCTTCACACACGCAACCTATCTTTGATATGGTAAATATGAGATTTACTCATTATTAATTGAAAAACAATATATAACAAATCAATATTGTTTGTTGACATAAATGCAATGAGCTAAGTGTTACTTCGCGAGCACTATGCCATCTCGAAGTTAATAACTTTTGTCACGACACTAGTACATTTTATCTGATACACGGATATAGAATATAACTCTTCATTGCACTGCCGTTATTATCATTCAAATATATAGTTATTTCACGGAAATGGATTAACTACTCTATAGATATCGTTTTTGCGTGATAGTAATACTTTTAACAGATTTTGACTATGTAGAATATGAGCAAACAAATTATTTATAACCTTAGTTCCTAGATTTCGGGTAATCACGCACGGGTCTGGTTATCCTATCTGTGTTCTCATGCGAGTGACTATATGTTTCTACCCAACGCGTGCTATCAGCATGTTATAATAGGCAGGAGCAGGACACGTATAAATTTTTTAGGATGTGACCGAATCCTCATGCGTTCTGGAACCGCACGAAGGCGTCTACACGCGTGACTGGAATTTCTTTGTATTTACTTTTTGGGATATGTAAAGGATGTATTGTTGTTAGTTTTGTTTAATGTTACGTAATAATACTTACTCCACAAACAACGAAGATGAGCACGAATCCGAGGAAGAACTCTATGCCGAAGCCCTGAAGAGGCGTCACATCTGTTCCCAGGCCTGTAACACCCAATTTGCCAGCAGCACGTTCCGGTGTGAAAGCCTTCAGCAGGCCTGATCCGGCAGCGGCGCCTGCGCACTGAGCGATGATGTATAAGACCGCACGCGCCGGTTTCACCTTGCCAGCAGACGCCAGGCCCAATGTAACCGCCGGGTTTATGTGACCACCAGATACGTGGCCAATTGCCTAGGATGTGGAGGAATTTAATTAGTATCCTAATTGTACTAATCCCTATAATTGTACATGAATAAATAAATTCCACACAATTTACACGGCGTCACCTGCCCCCATACTCTTGAAGATAATTCCGCCCGATCTCCATTGGATTGTTAATTTTAGGTAGTCTTTACAGCTAGATTAGGGCTAACAAAATACTAAACTAAATGAAATCGGATTGTATACTAACCAAAATAGTAAAGTATAAAATTAAAGGGTATTTGAAATTATTCAGAATTTAAATTAAAAGCGCGATTGCTATGCAGAGTAACCTAGCAGGTCCCAAAGTAAACCAGGCTGAACCTGCTTCTTATGGGTGCCAGACAACGGATATATCATTTAAAAAACTACGTACCTACTCAGCATGGCCATTCTAATGTTTATCTAATGGAAATGTAATTCTTATTGTACATTTAAATAGTCCAGTGAATAATTAATCTACCCATTACCTACCGTGTAGTCCTTAATTTAGTCCTCGTGTGGACAAGTGGACATAGATTTTGCTACATCAACATGTCATTGCAGTATAGCCATAGAAATAGAATCAGCCAATACAATTTACATAGGCACTAATAAGCGCTAATCTCGCGCGTGACATCCGGCGAATACAAATAAGAATTGAAATATTGCCCATTGTATATTCATCGTAGATCATCGACTGCCAACCCACAGATATACCATTTTAGATTTAAAAAATTGACATTATGCCATACATTATGCGATTTTAAACGAACATACTCATTAACATCTCCAATATGAATAATCTCATGAAAAATTTAAATTGAAAATGCGAATTGTTTTTTGCTGTTGTCTGTTATATTAGTTTTTATTTTATCCGCATAACTAAACCAAGTTACCCTACCTTTACATACGGAGCGAAACTAAACTGGTTAGTTAGGCTTCGCTTTGCATTTTTATATTTCTTTTCGTGAACTGAGAGCGGTATGGATAGACGTGACACGCGTGGAACTTTAGATTTGCTTCACTCCCAGTGTGTCCTGCGCTTAAGAGGTAAAAATCTCACTTTCTTTATATTCCATTAGGCGGGCCATATGCTTGTTTGCCACCTTAGTGATATATAAAAAAATATTGGGAGGTTTTATTATAGCAACTATGAAACTACATAAGTTGAACAAATATCCCGATAGCAGAGTTAAGCGTATGTGGCGATCTTTACACATCGTTTTATTGCAAATTTACAGATGTGCACGCACGTGATAACGTTATCTGCTTCTGTTTTACATTATGTGGGTTATGGCACTTATATCGGTCTTGTAAATTATGGATATTGACATACATTTATGTACAATTATTTTTATAATTATAATCGTTTCAAGAAACTTTATTGACTACTAGCTGACCCGGCGAACTTTGTTCCGTCTTAGAGGCACTACCTACCCTACCCCAACCCTATCACTATGTTCAAAGTAAAGTGAAATAATCCATACCGATACAGCAGCGAACACAGCAAGACCGAAGGCAAGGGCGATGAGAACGATGTCTGCAGGAGCATTGACTCCTTGAGAGATGTTCACACAAGCACCGCAACCGAACAGATTCAGAAGGAGATTACCTGTGGATACAAATACATTGTTACTACAATTCTGACAAACTTAAAATTAAAAAGAAATGTACATGTACTTATTTAATTTATATAACTATAAAAATTGTTTTCACTTATTCGACTAGTTGACAATATCAATTGAAGAGTTAATACAGATGTTTGAAATATTAAAATAAGACTGATATTTTAAATATTTTCCAAAGGTAAACAGTTTTTTAGAAAAAGAAACCGATACTAATATATTTATTGATAGGATTCGAATTAAGAAATCCAAAACAGTTATAATCTTACGCCGGGATCTTTTCTTTTTATACAATCTAATAACCCAAATATTAAGAGAGGTAGGGCACAGCGGATAATCCGCTCAAATTGGAGCAGCCCGTCTGGGGAAGGACCTCCACCTTACAGAAGATCGTAGCCAAATAGCATTGGTCTCGGCCATGTTGTGTTCCTACGGTGAGTAAGGTCTCCAGAGCTCCACTTGGGGGGTCGGGAGGGTTGGCAACGCGTGAGTGATACCCCCGGTATTGCTTACGTCTATAGGTTACGGTGACGGCTTACCATCAGGCCGACCGTATGCTTGTTTGCCACCTGATGGTATAAAAAAAAAAAAAAAAAAAAAAAACCAAACAGCAGATTCGGCGCGGTGGGTATGTGTTTGGGCTAATGCGATCTTGGTTACATATTTATCCTATATTTTTATCATTATAATTGCTTAAACTATTAATAATATATTAAGATTTCTTACCAATGAACTCCGCAAGCAACGCCTTGCTGATACCAGCAGCGCCCCCAGCCAGCTCATCTAATCCAAGTTTCGCTCCTAATTCACCCATGGCTCTGTTAACAAAAGATTTTGATTATTATTAAAGAATTGTACAATAAACTGACCTTATTTCTGGCCTGAAAAACTATATTTTCTGTGTTTTTGAACTTGAACATAAGATAAACAAATAAATTTCACCTAACAGTCATGCATTATAACATGTAATTTCGCTATAAGACGCATACGATTTTACTCGTTTTGTTATCCCATTCCATTCCTGGAATAAAAAGTCTTTCTTGACTCTATCATACAACTTATGACTAAAACTATCTCCATGTTAAAATGTCACCTAATCGGTTCAGCGCACAAGCAGATACTCGTAGAAAGAGTTACCTTCGCACATCCCTTCGCATTATTAATCCAGGTTAGAAATTACCTATGTGGCATATAAAGCAATTCTGCAAATACGTGAAATAGAACAAACATGCATACATGCAAAAATTCTCACAAACTTTCTCGTTTATAACATTAATAGGTACTTAATAGGATTATTTGTGTTCGTGTTTTGGCCGTAATAGACTCACAGGGTCCAAGATACATTCATGAGATCACTGAACAAGTAAGAATGAAAGGGCAAATGATATAAAGATTAAGTTATTCATATTCTTACGTCATTACATAGTGTCAATGCTATTGTGAAATCATCATAATAAAATATGGATATCGATTACACAGAATATAATAATAAAGATGATCTAGTACCTGCAGGTGTAAGTAGTAAAAAACATTGTAATCTTGAAAACATTTCAGTATTTCCCGGAAATTGGCTAGAGCATATTCTTTACTGAGTTAGTTGAAAGAGAGGTAGGGCACAGCGGATAATCCGCTCAAATCGGAGCAGCCTCAAAGGTGATGCTAACCATCAGGTGGGCCGTATGCCTGTTTGCCAACTTCGTGGTATATAAAAAAAATATTACATGTGTTTATGTAGCTATTATGGAATACAGAGTACATAATTATTTACTTAGAAATCAAATTCAAAACCATTTATTCGTTCAAAAAAGATTAAGACAAGTCTTCCTATTATATTCAAAAAACGATAACAATCCACAGCCCACATCTTAAGATACGTAATTACCTAGTAAATCAGCAGCAACGCAGAGATATCAAATAAAGGTTAAATAACTACTGGAAAACGACATCTTAGCTAGCGTAGCGACAGGATGCCAAACATAAATTGAACACCAGAACAGTTACTAACTACGATTTTTTTCTAACTGTAGGAGACCGGATATGATTAAAGTACCTAATTAACGTTTCGTATAAACATTATGGTGTCAACTGAACCCGAAAGTGTAAATTGGAAAGTGCGTTGTTCTAGGGTTATAAAAGGCTCGCGTCATACGTCGTTGGCTTTAAAAATCAGATAACATTCACTCCAACAATTTACATTTTTCACTGAACTCGATCGTACTCTGTTTTTGTTTAGAGTATCTATGCAGTACAAAAGCTGCCGTGGCTCAGTATTAATTCACTGCAACGGCAACGGGGAAATGGGTGATGATGATTGTCGGACATAAAATTATACTAATTACTCTGGTTCCAAGTGTACCGTTCCGTACCGATTGGCAGGGTTCATGGGAAATTGGAAACGCTTCCGTCCAGAAGAACTACAAATGAATGCATATAAAAAAAAATATTTAGCGACAAAGTAAGAAATGTGTAGTTATTTAACAAAGATTTGAAAGTTACACAAGAGGCTATCGACCATCCATCAGCCATCGCCCATCGGCGTTGTGTATACCGGTGGCCTACTAGTGTCATAGAGAGACCAATCTGGCCTCTCGCCATGCCGCACGATGTTAGTTCGTTTCAATAGAGAAAAATTTCTTTGAAGTAGACATGTCATAATTCTATTATTAAACAAACTACACAGTTTATTACAATCGTAATAGTTTATGTTCTTGAAGTAATACGTAGAATTGTTTTTCTTAGTGTAAATATTAAATTGCTACTAAAATATATGTGCCGCTTGACCCTGCTCCTGGCCATGATATTTTATGCATACATATAAAATAACTTGGCAGAAATCCATATTATGCCTTTGGGTAAGTTCCATCACAGGCGATGTTGTTCGCCCTGACCGCCGCTGTGCCTTTTGTCCATAAACGTAATGAAATATTACCATGATGTACACACCGTAATGAACTTTTTCCCTTGCAGTATAATATTGAGTTTATTGCATTTTAAAAGTACGATGGCAATCACTAAAGGTATTTAAACGGAACCCGTGCAATTCGTTTGGGTGTTCTTTTTCCCGTGGGAATGCCGGAAAATACATGTATGTTTGTATTAAACATATAAGCCTTCCTCTTGAACCACTCTATTGATTGCTAAAACTGCATTAAAATCCAATGAGTAGTTAAGATACATCTCGTAGCAAACAGACATCGGAAGCGACTTCATTTAGTAAAGATAAAGATTTAAGAGTTGAGATCTGTACTTTGAAAATAAATTTTTATATCACCAACTTTACAAAACAAGACAGAACGATCTGTGTTAACATGCCACTGATACAGCTCTTAATATTTACTCTCGACTTAGACTTAGTCATGGACATGATAATACGAAAATTCAACATGCTATGCCAACAATAAAATTCCGGTTGGAAATGGTCATATTACTAGGTGACATGTCATTGTCACAAATTACGTGAGTTACAATAAAAGGTTCATTTTTGTAAACTATCTCTTGTTTAGTTAATAATTATCGGAACCCCAATTTAAATGTCCATTGACATTGAAGCGCGTGAAGTTCAAAGTTAGCCTGGTTAGCCTTGATTTTATAGTGATGGAAAACTGTCTATCAAAAACTATAGGTAAATGACATGACAAGTTCAGTCAGACTATTGTAATCATGTGTATTGTAGGCTATTGTAGGCTACAGTTCAAGGTTATGAATGGAAATTAAAAAGTAATCTATAATACTTTCAGGATCTACATTTGCTTTGTTTACTGGCACTTTACATTCCAAAAGGTGTATAAGTAAAACTTGTGAGTAATAACAAACGTACGTACAGTAATATCCTTAACTAACATGTATGCGTGTGTATTAGCTTCCTAATAAAATATGTAAAAGGAAAAAGTTTGAGGAGCTGATTACTTATAATATTTTTTTTGTTGTTGAATTTTGATGAAAGAACATACGTACATGATGAATAAATGTACGTATTATATAATTACCTAATTTGCATCTTTCTTTGCACATACTTTGGAATAAATATCTAGTTGTCAATTTCCAATAAACAACTTGGTATTTAGCTGGTTCTATTTTATGAGCCGTTAACGTTGACGAATGACAATTCACAATTGGCATACTATTGAGAATTGATGAGTTCATTATCATTCTTCCTTTATGGGCTTTTAGACAGTGTATAAATTTTAGCTGACGTATTTCTAAAATATAAAGGAAATGTACGTAATGGACACATTAACACAAAAGAATTCACGGAAGTTAAGACACGGTATTTTACTGTAAGTTATATTATGTAAGGTAATTCGTATAATTTATAATATTTTATTTTATAGGATACGTATTAAAGAGTAGACCTACCTAGAGAAAGATACAAAATCACAGGAACCTGTACGAAAACATTTGCCTAATTAATTTACACTGAAAAATGGAATGACAAAAAACACCGTAACAGGGTTTCTTTTGCCATTTCTTTCCCCAGTGGTCTTTTGCTTGTTACCGAAATGGTAGTTTATAGAGTACCTAGCTTATTTATTTAATAAAGATTCATTGTAAGTGACGGACGTGAGTGCCCGTGCCCGAAAAAAAACCCCTTTCTATATTTTTTATAAAATATACAGGAAAGCGATCGACTCATTAAAATTTCATTCGAGCTTCCTGCTGTCTACAATTAGGTAATCATGAGGACATACCACCAGGGTATTTACGCATTCACAGTGCGTTTCGATTTCGATTCGTTTGTAAATTATATGCACAATGCAAATTCCTTCAACCACCGATGGTATTAATAAATGTGAGAGCGATTGGTGCGATTCTTCTGTTGAAACATTGATATCAACGGTACGATAGTTACTTAAAATAATGTATGTCTTATCTACATGGATCTCATGCAGTCCAAAAAAGAGACAATTGAAGACTTAGGGACAAACTACACTTATTCAGCGTTAGTCCTTAAAATGATAAAATGACTTTTGAGATCCGATATGAGAATTCAAAAGTACCATTTTTGTATTTCCTTACTTAGTCACTCGTTTCTATTCTGTACACAGCAAACTCTTCGTACATTTCTACTACGAATAGGTCAGTCCAGTTATAAATTCGGTTGAACTGTATCTTGGTTACATTTTATTGTAAGCATTCTGAAATATGGTGCAAAGCTACGAATATGTGTTCGCCAGTATTAAAAAAATACTTTGAGCGATAATATAATTTCTTTCAACAAAAACTCCTCTTTCTTTAAACACAAAAACGTCCTGTACATCAAAGCAAGATATTATCGCTACTCATACTCTATAGACTGGTTTGTAAAAAAAAACTGGATAAAAACAAGAATAAAAACTCTTCTAACAGTTACATTTGGAACAGCGGAACATACAGGGATAAATGTATCGACCTTTAAAAGTTCAAAGACTTCGAAAGCGTCGAGTAAAAGGTGGACACCTTTCTGAAAATTATTTTGAGAATGCAAATCGCCAGTATTCGACATACTGCTTTCTCAAAATAATTTTAAACTAGTGGCGACTTTGAGTATCACCGTCATCAGCTTTATCAGAAATCAGCTTTGGATTTGATTAGTGGTTTATTAAACACACGTCGTATTGGTAATGATGAAAAATGAACTTCACTTTAATTTATGAAATCCGTAACAGAAAATAAAATAGATCGAGAGATCGATAGAGATTATACTCTGTTGCTGTTTATTCAGTTAGGTCAACAGAAAATACGTGTCATTGAAAATGAAGCTTATACACGGCTGTATAACATTACGAATATCTTTTCTACAATTCTGAAGTAATTTTATGACCATGTCAATAATTCTTTTTATCGCCGGAATCATCACATAAACATCACATTACAGTGATGGTCTACTGGCTGGGATGGAACCGCTAGACCATAAAACGCAATGCAAAAAGATTACGACATCTAAATACCATCTTATTTAAAATTCTATTTCTCTGGGTAATTTAATTATCGAGTATTTTTTTTTTACTCTATTATAGAGTCGAGATATAGAGAGTTATTTTACCAAGGCTACACATCCTATTTGCTTCTAATTGTTATTGAATAGATAACAGACCAACTTGATAAGAAATCTAAGCGAATATATCAAAAATCATATCTATTGGATCGATCGAAATCGATTACAGCAATCAATTTTTGTGGCGCATTGTAACAAGACGATCTTGACTAAAGTATCTTATCTTTGTATGTTATCATTAGGTAACAGGAATTTGTTTGAAGAAAAAGTTTTATAATCCTTTTGGCGCGGCGGGCGTCATGCCATTATTTATAATGTAAGATAACCGCGTAGTAATGTTTCTATTAGATAAAGTAATCTGCAAACATTGTTAAAACAATAAATGACCAGCGAGCCCCTCTAATTTTCAAATGGGTATGTTCACTGAAGCGCAATGCCTTATTGAATTGATTCTGGATTTATTCATCAATTTCATGTTAGATATTACAACGGGCCAGCCAAACACATTACAGATAATAAGCACTTTGTTTGAAGACTAAGCGAAATCTTCGAAAAATTTTGAACATAGTCTAATACCACACCTCGTAAACAATGGGTTCAATAGCGCCGGCTTTATATGAGATACCTAGATGTATTACTTTACATAAAATTACGTAAATGAGGTGTATGTTTTATGATAATCTCATAAGGCTTATCGGCTTTGTGGGAGATGTTGGTTTAAGTAAAAAATCTGGTGTCATGGGCAAAATTTCATTGTATATTTGTTATAGGATTGTGGATTAATAAAAAAAGGTAACTAGTAGTAACTTCTGTGGCACCGTAAAGGAACATACAAATGTTTTCATATGCATGCACTCACGGAGTAAACCTAGCCCTAAGGGAGTTAGCTAATTTTAAACAGTTGTCACAATATCCCATAGGACTAAACGAGGTTGCATTTCAATGCACAACCTTCGTGACTCCATAATTAATAGATGCGTACATAACGACCTTAAAGTACCTGTTTGTAATTATCAAGCAATGTTTGTTTCTTATACTTAGAATACCCAATGCACTTGTTTTGTTATGTTCGACATATTTTTTCAGGAGCGGATGGATTAAGTATGACCTGTGTGAGCTTATTTCTGTATTGTTTATTATAGGGAATTATTTTTATCTTGTAGGGTTCTTATGATGGAGGTTCCAGGTTTTTTGACAAAGCAAATTTTGCAGGTCAAAAGTTTTACCTACCTGGCCTTTAATCATAAGGAATAGTACTTAAGGAATTTGTGTCCGCTAATGTGGTTAATGATATTCGAGGAATCATCTCGGGTAGTAATTATGCTTTTATGCACTTCGAAGGTATTGTGACTATTTGTGACTAATGCCGGATGAAAAAACAAAGGAAAAGACAATTAATTCTACTTGGTACTAAATAATTGCAACGGAAAACTCTGCATAATGAAATTGTATTTCTATGAATGCTCATGATAAATCATTATAAAAGGAACTGATGCAATTCTTACACATTTGTGCATATATTTATTTGTATGGAAGGAATGCAGTTTTATGCACTCATTCGAATTAGCTTTATTTACAATTCACATTATTTCTATTCTGTAAAAGGTCAAACTTTGGACTTATAAAACTAATTGAATTTCTTGGAAAATGTGTACCTACCATATACTGAACTTTATAAAATTTAATAACTTGTTCTGTTTAAATATACATACTAAAGCCTAGAGGCCTGTACAAATATATTAGATAAATCGTGATAGAAAATTATAAATGGCCGCAGTGAGGTTTTAATAGAGACTTTAGGCATATTCGACGATTTAGTACAAAATATTTTGTGAGGTGACTGCGTGAACGCGTGATAACGGATATTGAATAACATGAAAAACTGTATAATTTCATTAGGACATCTAGACAGCAATTTAGTGCAATACGGCATACGGCAAATTTAGCTCTATTTGGCCAGTAATATAGGAAATGACCGCAAATGGCAATGAGGTAATGGACGGCTTCCCTCCACACCCGTCTGACGCTATACCAAATAACAATATTCTATTCTATATTTAGAGCCTGTCTATTTATTTAATTTCAGATTTATTTCAGTTTGGGAGCGGCCAGTTGTCCCATTATGGACACGCGACTAAGTTTTATTGCTTTGGTATTTTATTACAGATCAATAATTAATGAAAAAAATCGTAATTTATGTAAGTATGAAAGGTCCTAATTGTAACCTAATATGTAAGTAAAAAAGGTAATTTGTTAATGAACTTCCTTTTAAGACATGACTATAAAGGTTACATATGATCGTTCGCAAGGAAATAATGGTCTAGTATTCAGTAAAAAAACATGTAGATTGTAAGTAGTTAGAAAAATTTGCTAACTACATAAATTCATCCATATTCAACCATTTTTATATGTGCCCCCCTAAAATCTTTTTTTCTACTGACGGATGGCTGCTACAAGACAGGAGCATTTTACCGAGTATTTCTAAATTTTATGCCTTTTTTTTACTGAATACTAGACCATTATTTCCTTGCACGATTATAATGTAACCTATATAGTCATGTGTTAAAAGGAAGTTCATTAATAAATTAGGACCTTATTTAACTATATCTTAATGATAATATTATGGCAAAAAATTCGCTTCAGATAACAAGAAAATTTATTTGATTGAGGTAGTGCATCAAATGGCAAGAAAATATGATTTTTTTATAGCCGTGCTTTCTAGGTAATTTTACGATCATTACCTTTGGATCGAGTAAAGTTATTTTCAGGTGAATAAGTACATGAGTAAAATGCAAATAAACGACAAAATCATAAAGCAAATACTTCCGCTTCTCCTCGGGATATGGCGCAGCTTGGTACGATTGTCGCCCTACCTTATAATGATTTTGACAAACCATTGTCGTTAACTAATGATGGATAGATTCAGTATTCTGATAACATAATTACGATTCTATGTTGATTAAAATGTAAAATCAATAATGTACTTATGTAAGTACACAGAGTGTCAGTTTATCCAAATGTAATTTCATGAAAAATGATATAAAATATTGTCAGCGGATGATAAGCTCTATAAAAGCTCACATTTCGAGACAAAATGCCGAAAATTCATGAAATGCGTGGATTTTTTCTTATAGGTAGGTTAGGTACTGTCCTGGCCATCCTGCTTCTTACTCGTTACATTAACATTATAAAGGCGAAAATTTGCGTGTATGTTTGTTACCTTTTCACGTCCAAATGGCTGGGCCAATTTTAATGAAATTTGGTATGCGGGTAGCTGATATCTTGAATTAACACATAGGATCACTTTTTATCCCGAAAAGTACGCGTTTCCCGTAGGATTTAGTCAAAAATATCTGATCTGATATAGATGGCGCTGCTGTGTATAAAATTCAATGCGGGTAACACCGCTGCAGCTAGTATAAAATATAACTGATCAATTTGGTATTATTATTTCAATTAGTTTATAGGTAAAGAAGAGTATATTTATTGCGTACTTATATTACAAGTTGGCCACAACCTCCGGTCAGACGAGATGAAAAGGTAACTCGACTCTTCACGCGCTACTTGTAGTACGCAACCTTGCTTATCACTGCATTCGCGCCGAGCTAATTATGTCAATTTTACGTAATTTTCATGCAAATAAAATGTCAAGAGATTTTTCAATTACAAATAACATTACTTTTAGTAATAACATTAAGAACTGGATATATTCAACCTTCGCTTTAATTATTTCTGTGCCCAAAATTCTGTGCACAATAAAAAACTGATAATTAAAATAGATGTATTTTCTTTACTGAGTAGAGAAAAACATGACGATTGAGTATGTAGATAAATCTTGATATAAATGCAATCTTAACTAAAAAATTGAGCAGGCCCCATCTACGCGGGGGAGGTAATAATCATTTACTCCCTACGCATGGAATGACCGCTTGAGTAGACATGTCCGTGATTTCGTCACACACAAGTGGTAAGATTGGTTCTGATATAATAAAGATACAATTTAGAACGGCTTCAAAGAATCTCTCAGGATTTTGACTGCGTCATTTTTCGACATTGGAAAGAAACGGGTTTGATGACGAAAAAAACATGCGCGTAGAGCAGAAAGATAAATTGACCAGTGCTGTAAGACTTGTGTCTACGTCAAATAATTCACTTTTGACTAAATCGAAATTTAAAATAATGATGACGTTATCATATTTTTTTTAATAGCTGTTAGGTCATTTTATTAGATCAGCCAGCCATCTACGTTGATCATGAAAGACATATCGGGTGGCGAATAAAAAGAAATGTAAGGATTACTGGATACTCGCGGTTTCAAAGAACCATATTTCAGTAGACATAATAATATATCGTCTTTGTGCTTCGTATATATATGTATTATCTTTACAAGAAATCTTCTACCTTGCTCTGAAATAACCGTCCAACCTTCAAAGACCATGACGCAAACAGCAAATTTACTTGTTTGATACTTGAATTGGAAAAATTAAGCACTAAGTTACAAAAACAAATCTAAAATGAGTATCATTGGAAATCATTACATGAGACTACAAATGCGAGCGAGTCACTAAAACATCGCCTAGAAGTTTGAACCTACAGATCTTCAGCACAAGACATATAGTTAGGTCGGAATCCCCCGCGGGCGCACTGTCAATTATCTAACTCTGCTCTACGTGCATGTTTTTTTGTTCTCGTGGATAATAATGTTCGTTGCTCCGAGCCGACAATAATTGCATCCCAAGAACTGTAGAGGAAAAACATGGGGTTACGCTTCGTAGATCCCCATGACTCGCTAGTTTTGTTATAAAAAAACGTTTTGGATTATTGCCTCTCTTTCCGGTGTCGGTCGAATGAGAGAGATAGTTTAATAACTACAAACTTCCATTAATTTTTTGTTATTCGGGCATGTCTTCGAAAGTGAGAGAATATAAAGAAATGGTAGGTACTTTGTTTCTTTTTTGAAGAGTAAGATTTTTATACTGTGTTATAAAACAGTGTCTTACAAATCGTACTTAAAAAAATGTACATCGTACCCATAATATTAGTTTAGATTGAAGCTATTTAAATTAAAATTGTATATATTCTATGTCAACTAAGGTATGCACCATTTATGATATATTAAAAGAAAATGAAATGACATACTTAGTAGGTAATAAATTATACTAATGCCTAATGTAGGTTTTAGCTCAAACGTTAGACAGTGAATAATGGATAATTAAAGTGACTGGTCTGGCATTAATAATTATTGCTCGACGATTTACGTAACAAAAGGTACTACTATGTGTATAGTGGATGATTTATCATAATTGCCAACACGCCCAAACAAAGTAAACAATCGTTTACTATTTTTTAAGTCAGAAAACACCATGAAAATCGATGAACTTGATGTTACATCGTTTATTTTTCTTACAATCACATTTACTTTTAAATAAAGTAACTAGCTATCAATCTAACTACGTACATGAGGTGCTTTTCAGTACTATAATACTTCCTTACAATAGTTTTAATAACGTTGTTTGTAGTTAAAATTTCAATTCATCGCAAAAAATAAGACTAAAATAACATTGCGTCAGGCTTTTTTTTTTTTTTTTAATAGAGGAGGACAGGGGAGCTATGTGGTGTCATCTGAGCAACCTCATGGACATCCATAGAAGAATCTTGAATGCGTTGCCCATCTCTGAAGGAATGTAAAAGAAAGATGGAAGGAGGCACAGAGCGTCATGGGGCTATTAAAATTTAATGTCGATATTCTGTGAGAAAATGGTACTGTCCCGATCCCGGTCGAGCCAACCCATTTACGGGCCAGTTCATAGTAGGCTCTACCACTCAAAAAATAAGATAAGCTAGTTGTTTTCGTATAGTTTTTTGTTTAATTAAACATACCAAAAACGTATTTTAATCTAACATAGTATTATTAGAGATTAGATAATTTGATAGTAAAATGTTATGTTATCAACAAAAATTAACTACATTTTAGTTAAGGTTTTTATATGACTCACAGCCTACTCATTCTTAATTCCAAGACAATAATAATCTACATTTTATTAATAAATTCGCGGTATCCGATATTTAATTGGAATTCAAGTTGATTTCCGTAAGATATTGGCAATTCGGTACAAGGATGTTGGTAAACCCAAGAGGAAACTTTTTTTTACAACTATGCAGGTCATATAAATATTTTCTTTTTGATACATACATTATATAAATAAGTCATTTTTCATGTTTATTATGTTCTATTAGAGTTTGTTTATGTAATGGCATTAAGCAATAAAGTTCATTGACATTTCTGGTCCAACATTACAGCTGTATCTAATATACTATTTACCAAAGGCGCTTCGCGCTATGCTTTACCCGCTACAATGCAGAAAATATGAAGAAAAGGGTTTGGAAAGGACTTAGGTTTCTGGAACACTCAAATACTGTACGAAACGCATTGCTTCTTCACGCCCCCGATGTTCTGCGAGAGGACAGGACATTATATTATAGCCCATTTCATAAATGCTCTACCGTCCCAAAGATCGTCCCAATAAACTTAAAGTATCATAAAAATCTAATTATAAATATTAGTAGCCATCTGGATAATGATAATGAAACGCAAATTAAAAGTAATCTTTTAATAACATGTTATCAACGTGATGCTAAGTGGTAATTAGACAATTATAGTAATGACTAAAAAGGTTCTATGTACGATTCGTGACGGCACAGCGGCGCGGGAGTCAAGTCATGAGTCAGTGATTGAATGCCTCTATTTTTTTGCCCCGTCCAAAACTGGTTTCTTTACCAATACACTATACCAATGTCAAGGTGGACTCGAGCCCATGGTGTGTAGGTGTATTACTTGATTGTATTTTAGTAAATACCGTCACTTGTTTTTTTTATATATAAATATCCTAGGAGATGAAGAATATTTGTTTAAACTACGAATTCTTAAACTATGTGGACAGTGTAGTCAACAAAATTTCCTGCTTGAGCCAGTAGAAAATTGCTTCATGGTGAAATGAAAGCAACCGCGCCGAATGTCTTGAGAATTTTGTTTTTATGTTTTCGTTAAGTAAACCGTATCATATGGATGCTGGAAATACAAGGACCATATCATGTTATGGATTCTATCCAGTATCAGTGCATAAAATCAATAATAAACTATTTTCGTTGACTTTGTTCAGTTCCAGTCGAATAAAGCAGTCGCATGTCATTCCATTGTTAAGACTTTGCATAGATAACTACCTAAATGGTAATGGTTTCGCTTTGGTTTTTATTAATTGACATAATTTGTTGGCTTCCTCAGCTCTACTCTGTGGCAAAACTTTATCAAATATATTACCCACACATAGATAGTTATTGTTTTTTAAATAAATAAAGCTAATACGCTACGCCATGTGTGCCATCACGAGATTACAATGACAAACATATATTTAAATCAGATTGCGTCCATTGTATAAATACAAAAAAGTAAAGTAAAATAGGTTATTTATAAGTTAACGTGTTACGTTGTAATTAAATGAAGTTAAAGGGTTTTGTAAGCAGTGCGAAATTACTATTTTTTTATTCCTAGAGCCGTAAAAATACCGTAGTTCAAGGTTTTAGTTAATCGGTAATACATATAGGCGGACTTCCGCCCTATGTTTGTAGGGCGGTCCGCAAACGCCGGCAACCGTCTATAACAAAGGCTACCTCGCTCATTAGCATAACTAACTTCTACTGACCATTTTTCTTTTTTACTTTATTCGTATACATTATGCGGCTTTTAAAATTTTAACGCTAATTTTCCTATTTTATACGGCAATAGTTTCCACTATTGTTGATGAACCACTCACGTAGTTGTTAAGGAGGGAAGTCCTTTCAACACTTTCTACTCCGTCTATTTCCTTTCTGATTAAATTCGTTGTGAGTTCAAAGACAGTTAAAGTTTCTCCCACCACGGGATTTTGCTTATTGTCAATCTGAAGTCGCGGTTGTTGATCTTGGATATACAGGTGGCACAGCGGTGGGTATGTGCGGTGGGCTTGTCTCGAATAAAAAAAAATAATAACCCAATGGAAAGCAAAATTAATTCCGTTGTCCATATCAGCTAGTCAAAAATGTCCAATTCAATTAATCATCCTTTGAAACAAAAATTAACGAAATTGACAACATAAGGTCTCTAATATCGTCCTTACAGACTATTGTCATATTGTTAATATATTAACTCTATCGTTAATTTTATGAAGAGAATATTAAAGCGGCACTAATATTTTGTTGTAAATAAATAACTATATGATGTATACCGTGACGAATCACCGTAACCTCATTATGACAGCTTTACAATAAAATTACTGATATTGTAATCTTTAGTCAAGTACGTATGTAATGGTAAATATTTGTAGACATATTATAGCGACAGGGAAAATGTCGGCGTATGTGATCTAACAACAATCACTTGATGGACACTATCCATCTCAGTGAGCTCTGTTCATGTTGACAATAGGACGGGAAAAGGTTACCTTCACTTCACATACTTATTTATGGGGAGTAATTTTGTGTAAAAGGTAATTACTTTAAATTAACATGTCAAGACTCAAGATAACGTTAAAAAATATTGGGGCTTTCTTTATCAATTACGCTTCAAATTTTTAGAATACTCATCAGGAATTTTTTAGAGATTCTGTATGTACGAAGGGATTTTTTTTCCTCTGAACTTTACAGTGGACCGAGGTTACCGACCGAGTTTAATATAAAAATATATGTAAAAATATAAAAACAGTGGCAACAACATTCGTAAGAGGCACTTATCAGTAAAACTGAAACAATATCACTAAAGATTGTTATCAGAGTGAATAATTTCGGTAATGCGGTTAAGGGCACACATTATTGAGGCAACGCGGACTAAATAGTAGAAAATTAATTAGGAGACCAGCGTGTTCTACGTCAACAAGACGATTCACCACGCTAAGCCTGGCTGGCGTAGATGAATTCAAGCGCTTTGTCCCGCGTTCATGTCTTGCCACACTTATTCTAACCAAGGCTACTAACACTGGGTATATCCGACAAAAACGATCTAATTATATATCGCGATCGGTTTGCTCCTTTTGACTAGTTGTTACAGTACTTTTTGCCATTATTTTTTGTGGTTTTACCTAAAAAATAAATCTAGTCTGTATTGCATTTTTTTTTGTTTTATTGTCATAATATTTGTCTAGGTCAGCTGCATGCAGTCAATACTCGGTTATTTTAATTTCAATTGACTATAAAAGTTAATACAAATCGACACGGTCATATTTTTGCACGTGTGTATAATGCTGATGGTATAATGACAGCAGGCTACATTAACCATATCACATGGTTGTCATTAAACAGGTGAATGTCTTCGTTGTGATCTACAAGTTTTTATAGGTGATAATATTTGTCGTTGATGCTAGCTCTACACTCTCGTGAAGTTGAGCGAAAAAGATAGTGTGGACGGACTCTTCGTTCTACTTTGTCTTCACTTTTCTTTTGTATTGCATTGATGGGTAGTATCTTTGGAATGTTTGAAAATTTTACTAGTCACTGGAAGTGTTACTATTAGATTATGACCGCTAATGATTCACAATTAATTATAATAAGTTACCTACATTAATGGCTATTTTTAAATTAATTAATTTTAAGTAAAGTAATTAGTACCTAAATGACACAATCATGGCTGCCACTTTCAAACAAAGAACGAGAAAAGAACCTGAGACTTAATGTAGAATTAAATTGCATGCATTTGTGCAACTGGCTGTGTCTAACACGTGTACAACTATGCAGGTACTATGAAAAAGGAGGATAAAATAAGTATGGTTTCCGGTTAAGTCGTGGCAATTCATTTAACGAGTTTTTGGTCACAGCGCACACAACACGGTTACGCTAACTGGTGCTAAAGTTTAGAGCTAATGTGGCCATCTTTATTTTCCAATAAAGTTATTTTCTAATCTTAATGTCAAATACTGAAACTTTATTCAGATATTAGGTATTTGATCTGTATAAATAAAAATGTCACGGATGCATGACAACGGAATCCTTATAATATTTTATTAGGAAACAGGTGTTTGCAAACATTCATTTACATTTATTACAAGTAGGTAACACAAGTAATTTACATAATTCACAACTGTATTTTATTTTGAGTTTAGCCACGAATCAGATAAATCGAGCCTTCATGGAAAATTATAGCATAGGACACAGAAAAATTCGTAACTTAGTTTTACTAACTTGTGACGTCAACCTGCTCCTATCCAAGAATAAACACCGATTTGAGAATGCACAATAACATCCTTATCCTTACTAATATTATAAATGAGAAAGTGAGTTTGTTTGTTTGTTTGTTATTCCTTCACGGCTTGACTAATCAGCCGATCATTATGAAAATTTGTATATATATTCTCAGGGGTACAGAGCCCAACTTAAGCTACTTTTTATCCCGTGAAAGTATATCATTCCAATGGGAAAATATTTTTTCTACTATAGAGTGCGCTGGCTCGGCTAACAGATGGCGCCACAAGTCGCGCGTATGGGTTGTTTTGTTGTCAAACGAGATCTATGTCATAAAATTACAGCGAGTGAAGCCGCGGGCAAAAGCTAGTAATAAATAAAACAATAATTGCCTACGGCATTTCAGTGACTCTACGCTCTCGCGAAATTGCGTGAAAACGAGTGTGAATGGATTCTTTGTCCTACTTTGTCTTTATTTTATTCCCTTTTCTTCTAAATCCGTAAACTTCTCTTTCATTTTTTCTTTATCTTCTAATTTCGTAAACTTCACTTAACTTTGCGAGAGTGTAGACAGTGTAGAGCTAGTAGGCGTGGATAGTTGAAAAGGCGCCATGTTTATTATTATTTTTAACCCAGGGGTGTTATACCTACCTAAGTTTGCCGTCACTATGTGTGTCTGTCTGTGACATTGTAGCTCTTTGGATGATACCAAATACTAATATTGATGTGATCTAGTCGAAACTAACGATATTTTTATTTAAAACTAGTTTTTTATCGGGATTCATTTAATTATTTTAGATGTGACTCGTTCTAACAAACACTTAAGCTTTATAATTAAGTAGGTAGTATTCAAGATTAGATTGTACTTGTTAATCGTTTAATTACACCCTTTATACATTGTTAACATAAACCGACAATTACCTTCGGAACTAAGTACTACTGTAGGCCGATTACGAATAAATAAATAATATATGGATTGATTTAATTTAACAGTTGCATTTTCAATGTTTATTTAAATCCCAATCATCAGGATATGATGACAAATGGTCAATGATAATAGTTTAAGCGGTATTTATATGCGTCGGTTCATTTGTAGATTTAATTTATATTTTAATTGTAAGTATTATCAGTGTATTTATAACTCGGCACGTTTTAAAAATACTATCAAATAAATTAATCAAAGATATTTTTGATAATTAATTACCTTCACCATTAATAAAATTATTTAACGAACCATATAACACTTAACGTGTGTAGGTTTAGGTACCCTATTAAGGAAATATTAACTGGCAGTTTTTTATTAGGGGCAAAAACTAGTTTTTTAAAAACTATATCTAAGTAAGGTTGGGTAAAGACTAACACCGGGGCAAAACAGTCACTGTCTGATATATCGAGAAGTAGGTACAGCTTCCTGTTATATTTTAACATGTCGGTAAAAAAGTAGAGACGGCAAGACTTTAAAAAAACTGAAGTCGCAAGTAGGTAGCTACGAACGAACACGTCGCAAGTAGGTAGATAAGTCTAAACTAGATTTAATTTATTAATTTTTGAGAAAACAAAGTTTCATATCGAATTGTCACGAATACAATCATGAGATCATAACAAAAAGGTTTTAAAATAATATATCAGTCTGTTAAACTTAGAACAAAAAAAATCAGTGATATTTTTTTTTATCCTAGCCTGAAGTTTCCCACGGTTGAAAAATCTGTGTAAATAAGTCAAAAACATCGAGTGGGGACAGACTGCCACTGCGTCTGAGGTCCAATAAAATGGTTTTAGCGTTAAACTTGAATAATTTAAACCAATAAAACGCGATCTATTTTGTTGACAATAAACTATGTTAGTCTACTCTTACCCCTGGCAACCTAATAAATTGTTTCAGTATCTAATAAATAAGTACTTATGTATGTTAGAGTATGTATATTGTTTGGTTCATAAGAAAATGTTTTTTCTCCGTATAAATAATCGTCAAGAAGTCGTCAAGTTAAATTTCATGAGCCAGGGAGATTCGAGCGCCAGATTGATGTCCATAACATCTCTCGCTTTTTGCACCATCAAAGGTTTTTTCATACCGGCTCATATGGCCTATAACTTCGCGTACTGAATAAAAACCAATTGGTCGCTTCCCCTAAATTTAGAATAAACAGTTATGGTACTTAACTTATTATATATATGGTATGATATGGTAAATACAGATATTATATATATCTGTATTTACCATATCATACCATATATTTTTGATGGCGCATGTTTTAAGTAGGATACTGTATTTAAATTAAGCCAATGCCCTTCATTACACAGATGTCCTATCGAACGTCGAGCACCCAAACCTTATAATAGTATTATCTTATCTTATCCAATTTATCAATGGTGAATTTACACAGCCGCCACCAAAGTCCCGAATGTCTACGTCGACATGACCGTTATGGAATTTTAGGCAATCAAACAAAACCTTCCACTTGAAGAGAGGTTTATAATATTTATTTTCTCCGATAGCTATTCCTCAGCGATACCATTCAGTTTTTTTTAATAGCAATAAGTTGCACTCTCTGTTTGTGTTGTTTATAACAGACAACTCAAGCTAAACCGTTTTTTTTCTATAATGACGTTATCCCGAGGGGTTAGGCCAAGGATAGGCGAACTGCAAAGACGACTTTCTCAAATCTCGTATTTACTATCAATTGATTTTATTTGAAAGTGATTTATTACTCATTAAAATACGGATCTATATAAAATAATTTATAAACAATAATCTTAAGAAAATATTTTATAAACTATTATAAAATATTATTTAAGGCATGAACTTAGTAAAACTTTTTTCTACTTACATTTTTATTCAAAATCAGTCGGAGGAAAAGTCACAAATTATTATTATACACTGCACTTTTATTGAATAAATTATTTTATTTTAATATAATATTACTACAATAGAAATTAAAGTTGACCCGCAATAAAATTTTGATTCTAGGCGCAACCGGCTGTTGCGCGTTTTTGGTGTCGTTTGAATTACTGTTTTGAAGAAACCGCCTCGTGGGCTTGGCATAAAACGCGGGAAATATTACCAACTTTTGAAGCGCCATCTGTAGTTTTGAGAAACAACTTTTACGTATAGCGACATCTAGTATCGAATAGACGTAATTTAAATTTATGGATGCAACTGTTACTGATGCGAATAACGTGTTGCTTGAGTAAACATTTTTTGGCACAGAATTCATAATAGTACTAACGTCGCTGGTTTGTATTTTCAATGAAATATAGGCAATGCATGCACCATCCACAAGGAACTGCTATCGCTTACATTGTAGTAGTGTAATATCATTAATTCCAAAAAAAGGTTCAAAATAAAATAAAATGAAACAAGTTAGAAATTTACGTATGTACTTATTTATTAATTATCTTCGCTAATACATATAATAAAGCAAATACACAAATAAAAATAGTTGCACGTAATTTGTGCCTAATAACTATTAATTAAACGTTTTAAAGTAACAATAATATTATGTGCACATAATGGTAATGACGAAAATGTGTAATTAAACATTTGAGAATTACTCATTGACAAAAATCCTACCTGACAATCAAACGCAGATCTATCAATTGTACAATTCGGTTTTAAGGTTGCGTGGCACAGAATAATTCGAACTAATGTTATAAAATTAAATGCAAAAGTCTGTTTGTTTTAACCATATAATGGCTCTAAAATTTGGCAAAAATATACGCAAAATGGTTGCAAAAACTACTTTGAAAAACTATTTTGTTAAAAAAATAGGAGTAGCAAATTAAATCTTCCATAACGTAAATTAAAGAAGCGATTCTCTCTCACAAGGAGTGCTGTTTGGACGCGGTTCTATTTTAATCTTTTTTTTATACCACTAAGGTGACAAACAAGCATACGACCCGGCTGATGGTAAGCATCACCGTAGCCTATAGACGCTTGCAATACCGGGGGTATCGCTCACGCGTTGCCAACCCTCCCAGGTCCCCCAAGTGGAGCTCTGGAGACCTCTCACCGTAGGAACACAGCATGCCAGACGGGCTGCTCCGATTTGAGCGGATTATCCGCTGTGCCCTACCTCTCGCCTATCTCTCTTTCTTTTCGTCTGTTTTTATTAACAGCGAATGCGTGTGCGTTAATAAAAACTATATAGGATTCGCTTATACGCTCCACCCACTCTGCTCCGCTGTGTGTTTCATTTATAAAAGGAAATAATTGGTTATGAAATTTCAGTCAGACCAAGCAAACATATTTGATTTATATGATTTTGCTAATACATAATTAAAATTAGTCTGTACAACTACACAAATACACACCGTAAATAAAATACATATATTACGAAGAAATTACTTATTCTAAATTTATTATTACATAAATATAAATAGATGATGATTATAAAAAACCGAGTCAGATTAGATGCAAAAGTCATGAAAAACTACATATTGTAATATTTTACTAACATTACTTTAGAGTAAATGAAACGTAACTATTAATAATTTAACATAGTTTCAAATTATTTGGATAATTTCATTCTGATTGCTCATCAAGAGTAACATTACATGAGCTCATATTATCTTGAAGGCAATTCGACATTTCTTTACACTATTTATTATACCTTAATTTAAACTACAGTATCAAAGATCTATTTCACAGTTCCTGTGTATAACTTATCTTAACTCCGTGTTATAAACTAAAACGAAGCATCGCAAGGAAACTTGAATTTCTATTATCTTACAAAAGTAATGACATATCGTATGTTTATGCACTAACACATAGTAGGAAATCTATGCACAATGGTCAAAAATCAATGTTACATGTCGCAGCATCGGAAAATATGTAACATGGAGTAATCGGGCGATTTAAAGGCTCTCGATGGACTTATTCCCATCTTCCACCCTGGGTTGGAAGTTGGGAATTGTTTGTCCCAGCTTCCAACCCATCGCAGGGTGGAAGATGGGAATATATTATCTGAATTAATTTTGTTGGAAGATGTGACAAACAATAATGGAAAATAATGGAAGATGGGAATAAGTATCTCGATGTGTTATACTTATAGTATGCATTCTACGGTTTCTGAACGGAATTAGTGTAAGGAAAAAAAATTACTTGTAGGCAAAGCAAATATTCATTTTTTCTGCAATTTACATGCGGTAGTTCATAATTTTCACACACAATAATGTACTTATACAGATGCAACACTTTACCTAATGTAAAGCAAAGCACATAATATACCATACCTATATTCTAAGACCACATGTATTATGATTTCCTACTACAAATTTTACGAAGACGTGTAATAGATAGTATTAGAACTAGGTATATTCATAAAATGACTTTAAAAGTCCAAACGAGCTTAACTTATTATGAATTATCTTCTACTGCAGTTTGCGGTTTCGACGTGACCGAAGACAGCTTTTGTTCTGTAAAAATAAAATAAGCATATTTGCAAAAGATTTATTGTATCGCCTCGACGTCCCTCATATTGATGTTATTACAATTTCGTAAATATACATAACTAGCGAAACCTGCGCAACTTCGTTTGCGTGTTATTTATTTATAAATAAATAATAAATAAATATATAGGGACAAATCGCACAGATTGAGCTAGCCCCAAAGTAAGTTCAATATTTGTGTTATGGAATACTAACTTAACGATACTATATTTTATAACAAATACGTATATAGATAAACATTCAAGACTCGAGGCCAATCAGAAAAGTTCGTTTTTCATTATGACCCGACGGGGATTCGAACCCGTGACCTCCTAGGTGGCGGTCCGGCATGGTAACCATTACGCCACGGAGGTCGTCGTTATGCACAGCAGCCAGACTTTTGATCAAATCCTACGGGAATCTCGTACTTTTCGGGATAAAAAATACCCTATGTGTTAATCCAAGATATTAGCTACCTACATACTAAATATAATAAAAATTGACCCAGCCATTTGAGCGTGAATAGGTAACAAACACACACAAACTTTCACCTTTATAATATTAGTGGGATTTAGTAGGATAACTTCATACAAACCTTTATCCCCCAAAGAAGCTAAAGTAGATTTTAGTGCATGTGCATCAGATGTCGGTAATTTTATACCTTGCTTCAACACCATTGTACCATCCTGAAAATGATGATAAAAAAATATTAAATAATCTTAAAAACAGATTGTACCATCCTGAAAATTATGATAAAAAAATATTAAATAATCTTAAAAACAGGTTTGTGTGTCGTGTTTATAACTGATAGTGGGGCTAACTTGACTGGGGAATTACCAACTTCATAGTAGGTACAATCCGCGCCCTGAGAGATGAGACCTGGAGGCCGATTCTCGTAGGGAAAACCGATTCTCTATCGATACAAACATACTCTCTGTCCCGTTCAATTCCTATTTTGTATGAGTGAGACAGCGATAGAACTTGAATCGAAATAGAATCGGCTTTTGTTACGAGAATACCCGTCTGATGCGTATCATGTGATTCGACCTGCGCAGTGGACGATTTCTATACAGATTTACTAGAAATCGTCTACAGCGCATTTCAAATCAGCAATCAATCAGGTCTGTTCTTTCGTGGCGCGGATTGTTTTCACACTAATTTTCATCAAGTCAGTGCGACTAAATTCGCTCGAATGCAAACACACTTTGCGAGCATTTAGGCGTTTCGAAATTCGTTATTGTATTTTCTTCACATCCCTGCATTTTTTCTTAATAAGGCACTGGCCAAATAGTAAAAGAAACGAGATTATCTTGATCTACGGTAAAATAATTTCACGAACCTTCATTTCAACCAGTCCCTTTTTGGCCATAGCTTCAACTTCAGCTTTGGTCATAACTATCTTCTGAACTTTTACCATTTTCTTGCCGATTTGCATCTCACATAATTCTCCGGCGCCCAGCGCTGAAAAAATTTACCAATGTTATAACTGGGGGTTTGTTTAACGAATAAGCTATTTGGGAATAATGAAATCGGCAATTATTATAGACTAGCCCCCCGTCCAGGTTTCGCACGGGTTTTACTACTAGCAACCCCAAATTTTTTGAAAATAAAATAATAGTCTGTCTCCCGGGGATAACGTAGCTTCCTAACGGTGAAAGAATTTTTGAAATTGGTCCAACAGTTTTAGTTTATTCGTTACAAAACAAAAATACAAATATTTCCTCTTTATAATATTACTAGCGGACCGCCCCAGCTTCGCACGGGTTTTACTAAGAATCCCTATTTAAAAAAAAATTAAAAAAATAGCCTATGTTACTTGGAGGCACAGAGCACCCTTAATAGAGACCACATGGCAGGGCCCCCGCTTCTGCCAAGCTTATGCAGTACAACTACTAATATTGATGACACGCCCACCAATCAAATTACACCAATTTGATTTACGACATGACGTGTCATTGACCTGCCCAATCAGAACGCAGTTCGTTCTCCCCGCGCCCCGCACTTGTGGCGATGTCGTTTTCAAACAATAAATGGGCATTGCGGACTCTATTGGGGGTGCTCTGTGCTTGGAGGTAACCTTCCCAACGGAGAAAGAATTTTTGAATTCGGTCCAGTACTTTTAAGTTAATTCTTACAAACATAGACACATTTCCTTTTCATAATATTAGTGTAGATGTAGATTAAAGACAACTTTGATAATACTTACTTCGTGCAGGCAGTGGCAACGGTTTGATGCCTGGCGGAAGGGCTCGTATAGGTACTTTCTTTAGAGTCTGTCCTGTTGGTGATACGAGAACACCAGACGGTGGCTTTGGTTCAGTTTCAGTTTTATTTGCGTCCTGCGAAATAAGTCGTAGTTGTAAAATTAAAAACAGAAATAATAACTTCCATTCTTCTGTTAGCCCAGATCTTGAAAGATAAGTGATGATCAAAAGAACTTGTAAAGCCGGGTACAGACCGCTGTGTACGTAACATGTAATGTAACGCGCAATTAAAGAATTTCCCATACATATTATGTACTGACCCCCTATTCTCGTAACAAAAACCGATTCTATTTCGATTCAAATGTGTAATGTGTTGGTATATAAAAAGTAATAATAACATAATTTTTATACTAACTGCGCTTTCTTCAGGGTCTTTTTGATTAACGTTATCTTTTTCCTTGGAGACCTCCTTTGAGTTGGTGTCGTCAAGATCCGGTTTTACAGATTTTTCTTCTGCTGTGTTATCATCCTCTTTCCTTATCTTATTCGGCCTGAAATTCAAATTAACACCATTATAAATAATGTGAGTTTACTATTATTATGGACTTTCGCGTTTCTAAATAAATTTGGAGCGGCATATAAATACTAACTTAATATGTACTGCTTTGCATTTGGTCCACGTAATCATACTATTGGTTGCGTTCCAACTGCGAGCGTTGCTATTGGTCGATACAATGTTCCATCTCACTCTGTCAATATCGGAAATGTGCGAGGGAAAATTTATACTCTTAATAAACAAATATTGTACTTACACTTCCTTCAGATCCTTGCGCGGTCGACCGCGTTTCCTGGGTGCTGGAGTGGCTGCAGGCGCAGAAGGGGCCGGAGGGGCCGGAGACGGCTTCGCGGCGCTTTTGAGACTGCTGCGACGAGGTTTCGGAGGCAATCGACTCTAGAAACGTAAAATCATACATATTTTTTATTATCCCACTAACATTATATATGCGAAGGTCTGTGAGTATGTTTGTTGCTTCTTCACGGTTAATGATATTTGGTATGTAGGTATCTAATACCTTTAATTAATACATTGGGTACTTTTTATCGCGAAAAGTACGCGGATTTTCGTAGGATTTGGTCAAATGGCTGCTGTTCATAAATACACGAAAACGAAGTTACTCGGGTTTCGCTAGTGTATAATATACCAAGAGAGATGTAGGGGTTATATTTATACAAGAACGGGGAAATTTGATCTTTATACTGGAAACTTGAGTACAGTGAGAGAGGACTTCGTCTTACCTCGTTGCTTTCATATTCGTCATCGCTGTCCGAGTCATCATCTTCATCTGAATTTTCTGACCTGCCGAAGTAATTTATTTAGAATAAGAAACATAACACACTGTAATAATGTGTCTTACAAATCCTCCAAAGGACCTCCACCTTACACAAGATCGTAGCCAAATAGCATTGGCCTCGGCTATGCTGTGTTCCTACGGTAATTAGGGCTCCAGAGCTCTACTTGGGGAGGTTGGGAGGAGTGGCAACGCGTGTGTGATGCCCCCGGTATTGCAAGCGTCTTACCAACAGGCGGGCCGTATGCTTGTTTGCCACCTTTGTGGTATAAAAAAGAAAATCTAAATGTAACACAAAAGTATGTTTCTAGATTTAGAACCGGTTTTACTAGTCCTGAATAGCTATTCGTCAAATAAACAGTTCTAGTATATATTTGACGTATCGTGACGTGACGATCTCAATGCGACTTTCAATCTGACATAGGAATATACCGTCTCGTGGGTAAAAAAAGTCCTATGTCAGATTGGAAAAGTCACATTATGCGTCATTTTAACCAATCGAAGTATTGTATTTTGAATCTATGGAAGTAAACTACGAATCAATACTTCCGTCAATCACGAATAATCATCGATAGATGATTGAAATCGCATATTGGGTCCGGCCGTCATTTGGCAAATAGCCTGCTTAACAACTTAATACGTGTAAATCAGACTTTATCAAAATAAGTTATACATACTTGTCGCGTATCATTTTCGCGTAATCCCTGACTTTGGAAGGTCGTGTCGACCTGCGAACACTTTCGTCTGCAGAGCTCTTGTCAGCATTGCCATTTTTCACGACGGTCTGTAAAAATATTATAAATTTATTTTAAATTGAAAACTTCCAGCCATGCAAAGTATAAATATAATTTACTTAGGTTGAAGTCATATTTAACCTTCAAAGAGTTTTTTTCAATTACGATAGCATTGTCTGGGATAAGTTAAAAGAAGACAGGTTTTTAAAAATGTCTGGTCAAAAGTATCCAGAATATCCGAGCACGTTGCGATGAAAGCAAAAGACGTGTCAAGACGAAGTTTAAGAGAGGTAGGGCACAGAGAGTTATTCGCTGTAATCGGAGCAGCCGGTCTGGTGAAGGACCTCCACCGTACAGAAGATCGTAGCCAAATAGCACTGGTCTCGGCCATGCTGTTCCTACCATATCTAGATAGTTATCGCTTCAAAACGTTTTCATACAAAATGTATGAAAGTCAGGCGTTATGTAAATTATACTGAAGCGACACAGGTATGCCGCTTGGTCGCCTGTCCCGCGCCTTCACCGTACGCCATATCTGTGTGTTTTACGTGTATCATCTGTAACATCAATTTACCTTAGGAGTATCTTTCTCCTTGACTTCCCTCTCCTCCCGCGTCGAGTTGTTGGTCTTCACTTCTTTTGTTTCCTTCGGTTCTTTATTTTCCTTGGTAACAACTCGGCGCTCGGGCAGTTTCTTCTCGACTACAGGTGATTTAGACGTCACGTCCTTTTTCACTTCGACTAGCCTAAAAATTTTTTTTTAAATTTATGTAGTAAAAACAATGGCGTCAAATGAAACGGAAGTAGGATAGATGAATGTCTCTCTAATCAATTTATTATGTACTAGAGCCCCCCACGCTAGCTTCGTACGGATTTTAGTAAGGATCGCTAGCTTCGCACGGATTTCAGTAAGGCTATCTATTTAAAATTTATCTATCCTATGTCACCCGGGGATAGTAATAATAAATATATAGGGACAATTCATAAAGATTGAGCTAGCCCCAAAGTAAGTTCGAAACTTGTGTTATGGGATACTAACTCAACGATATTATATTTTTATAACAAATACATATATAGATAAACATCCAAGACCCGAGGCCAATCAGAAAAAGTTCGTTTTTCATCATGACCCGACCGGGGATCGAACCCGGGACCTCCTGTGTGGCGGTCTGGCGTGGTAACCATTACGCCACGGAGGTCGTCAAAATAGTATAACTACCCAACGGTGAAAGAATCTTTCAAATCGATCCAGTAGTTTCGGAGCCTATTCAATGCAAACAAATCTCTCCTCTTTATAGTTTTAGTATAGGTGATTTCCATCATGGAGTCCCGTCGTAATATTTACCGTTTCGGTGTAGATGTTGGGATTGCCTGTCGTCTATTCCTGCCTGCAGTTTCCGCTGCCTTCACCGGAGCTTTGGCGGTGTCGTTACGAGTGTTAGTCTACAAGTAGATTATTATTAATTGGCTACATATTTATAATATTTCCAAATCGATCAATCATACCAATATCACAGTATATAAATCATACAGTCAAACATCGTAGAGTATCGCCCGAACGGCCATATCGGGACAAGCCCACCACACGTTCCCACCCCTGTGTCTCCTGACTCTCCTGTACAGCCAGAATCAACAATGGCGAGCTCAAATTGACAATAAGCAATGAAGCTTAGTTGCTGAGTTTAATCAGAAAGAAAATAAACTGATAAATGTATTGAAAGGATTTCTTTCCTTATCAAAGAACGACCATATGTGAAAATTTGCCGTTCGGTTGCACAACAGGGTTTACGCGTTATATTGATTTAAAAATTTAAAACATGGTATACCCCACTTGCATACTGTTAAATGAAGATGCTAGTATAACTATTAATATTTTATGTGTTGTATATCATTTTTTGCTGTGCTATAAAATATAGCGTATGCATAATTAAAAAGCGAACGTGTAACCCAGTAAAGGTGATGACTCTGATGACCGACTATATGAGTCTGTATGATTTATATACTAGACTAATTTTATGCTATGTTCTTACCCGTTTTAACTCTTGAAGCTCTTTTTCTAGTAAGCGCAAAGACTTATCCGTAGTTTCAACTTTACTATTGGATTTCTCTTTATAGACTGCTGTAAAAGAAAAGTCATATGAGTGAAACATATACATTCTTTGAATATAATCTAATAATATATTTTATAATTTGACAAAGTTTTACGACTAAATCGCTCAACTTACAACTTACTTTATATATTTTTTATTCAATATTAAAACATAAAAGCAATAAAAAAATGCATTAAAATTCTTACTTTTTTTAGGTTCGTTAGTGGTTTGTTGAGCTTTTCTTTTTATCTCTTCTGCTTTCCGTAAGATACTTGCGGTCTGAAAAATAAGTAGATTTTTTAATTTTTTTTTATCATTTATCTATTAAAACAGTATTACGAAAACGGCTTAAATAACATTAAAAAAACCAATGAGGTTTGCGATAAATGTTTAAAACTATTAGTCTACGGTCACATATTTTTTAAAAATTACGTTTTAATTTACACGCTATTCAGGGGATAGTTTGTTAATAAATCGAGGAACTAGGTAAGCAGTCGTTCGTTCGCCATAAGTATTGTTCGTGCCGGTCATCGTACGTAACTCGAACAGATTCCGAGCGGCCGCGTACATACAGGATAAGTAGATAAGCTTAGTTGTTTTATGACAACTACATATTGCCCCAAAGTAAGTTGGAGATTTGTGTTATGGGGTACTAACTCAAAGATACTATATTTTATAACAAATACATACATGGATAAACATCCAAGACCCGAGGCCAATGAGAATAAGTTCGTTTTCATCATGACCCGACCGGGATTCGGTCTAGTGTGTTAACCAATACGCCACGGAGTACGTCAAATATCTTTGTAAAAGCTTAATTAATATACGCAATTTTAATATACAGTCATTCTAATATCGGCAATATATTTTATGTCGTATAGCTTTTAATAGTAGTTTCTCACCTGATTATCTCCACTTTTCACTGTCTTAACAGCAGCTGGTTTAACAGGTTTTTCTGGAGTTTCTGAAGCGGCCTGGTTCTGAGGGATGGCTAGAGGGTCCACCGTCGCGAAATCAGCATACGTCACTTCAGACTCGCTATCTGTACGAGACAACAACATATTCGTATTAACTAATGCACTATTAAAGTACTATTAGTTCTTTTGGCATTTCAAACGTGTGTAAAATCAACTCAAAAGGGCCGATATAACTACAGTCAGAGTGAACTACAGTCTTCTTCATACATGGACCGCGCAGTTGCAACTGCTTCGGGCGGTCGTTCGGTCAAGGCTTCAAACTGTTGATTAAGACTGCAAAAATGTCAGTGTACGTTGATCAAAGGCTAACTGCAGTCTATGTACTAGAATGTACCTTACTGGTAGCCAATTGCAAAAACGCTTTTTAAACTTAAAAGTTTCAAGCTATCCTTTTCTACATTAGATTGACGCTGACTGTTATAACTTAATGCGTCACTAATTTAAAAAAAATAGTTTGGTATACAAGTGAATTTGTTATGTCAATGTGTACCTTCAGAAATAGTATTGTCGGCTTTCTCGGCTGATTCAGCTGTTTCTGATAACTGAAAAAATTATAAAGAAAACACATGAAATAAAAGTAAACTGTTCACAGTTCACTCACACGCATATTTACAAAATAGTATAATTATTCTCGTTGATCGTGATGCCTTAGTGCATCACACAACAAAAATAATTGGCCATGAAAATTAAAGAATCTTTCGTGCTTACGATTTTATTGTGTTACCATAAGAAAAACTACTTTAACCCTTTCCATGTGGTTGGTGTGTTATAACGTCTAACTGAAAACCTTTTCTCATACGAATAGGCGTATTGATAAAATCTCGCACTGTCTTTCATAACTCGTTTATCGTAGATAAAAAGAGACACAAACAGACTTCATTACACAGATAGTAACAAAGAAATTATGGCACCAGAAAGGGTTAAAATGTTTGTGTATTAAAATAGAAGAAAAATAAAAATACTTACTATAAATTCATTTGGTTTCTTTATTTCAACTACCATATGGTCTTCTTCCTCTTTAACTGCACATAGAAATGTATTTAAGAAAGCGATTATGGAAAACTATCCTAAGAAAGCTTACTAATATTACAGATAGATAGATAAAATATTTATTTGTTAAATGCTAAACACGGAACAAAAAACAATAGTAAATAAATAAATATATAGCGACAATTCATACAGATTGAGCTAGCCACAAAGTAAGTTCGAAACTTGTGTTTTGGGATACTAACTCAACGATATTATATTTTATAACAAATACATATATAGATAAACATCCAAGACCCGAGGCCAATCAGAAAAAGTTCGTTTTTCATCATAACCCCACCGGGGATCGAACCCGGGACCTCCTGGGTGGCTGTCTGGCGTGGTAACCATTACGCCACGGAGGTCGTCAAAATAATACAGGGTACAGACTGCTGTAACGTTACATATAAACATGAGCATTTCATAGTGTGGACGCAGCGCTGTTTTCTTCCTCCATCGATCGCGGCGAGCACGAGTTGAATGATCCTGTTCGTGCGCGTAGTGTGCACGGTTCTTGAGCGCAAGGCGTCCACACTATGGGAATTTTATTACATTACATATTACGTGTATTACATTACATGTTACGTTACAGCAGTCTGTACCCGGCATTACATATCACGTGTGCGTTGCAGCTGCACAAAAAGGTTTCAGCTCAGTGTGTCTGGCGTCAACTCGTGAACGGGTGCTGCCTGGGGGGACTGGTTTGCTCACTCTTATCAGTACTGACTTTTTTTTTTATTGTTATTATTGCTGACCCGTGCCCACTTCGTTGGGCATGATGTTAATAATCCTTTTTTAGTACAGGCGTTCGTAAGAAACGCTTTCATTCGACCGTTTTTTCTCGGATTCACTTTGCAAAACCGACTACCACGTAAAAGCATTTTTATTTTTCGGTTTTTTATATAACCTATGACACTCAGCAATAATGTGGCTTTCTATTGGTGAAAGAATTTTTAAAATCGGTTCAGTAGATCCCGAGATTACCCCTCACAATTTAACAAATATACAAACACACAAACTTTACTTCTTTAAAATATTAGTATAGAAGTATAGATAGATAGCATAGATGAACAAGCATTCCACACCATTGTTAACATTCCGCGTATTCTTATTATAAATTTTAATGTACTTATACATTGTAACTAACGAGTGGAAGAAAAAAAATTGCTAAATGACAAAAAAGGCCGTAACCGGTTTTTTCGCCATTTCTTTTACCGGTGGCCATTTTGCTTGTGTCCGAAATGGTGGTAGTTTTTATCGTAGTTTATTTTCTTTATTTATACAAGTTGTAAATGACAAAAAGTGCCTGTGAAGGTCTAATTTCTGAAATAAACGATTTCATTTCATGTGTTGTAACTTTTTAAACTGTCCTCCTATTTTAGAGTAACAAACACGAGTCAGTTTTCTTAAATTAATCGATGTTTTTTGTGTATAAATATAAATAAATAAATATATAGGGACAATTCATACAGAACAATATGAATATCACTTGCCATTAATCGAGTTTTCATAGTCGTCATCATCGTCGTCTTTAACGTCCATAGACGATTCGTCTTGCCCCATGTCCTGTTGAGTATTTAGGTATATTGTGTTAGTGATTTTGGGAATTTTTCTCTACATACATAAACTAAAAAAAAATATCTTTATAGGACACAGATGTCTTCTTCCTATCGTTATTACATCCCCTACCCTACAGGGACCATGCCTTTTATTTTTTTTATATTAGTTTTAAGTTTTGACATCGTTTAATTTTTAATGTTATTATCTAGTAAGTAGTTTTATTGTAAGGCTCCGGGACGATTTCAGCGCGCCGTGAGGCATGTTTGTTCTCTGTTTGTAAGAACACCAAAATGTATATAATTATATTTGTGTGTGATTTCAAGAAAACAGACCTTTTTCTTGCACATAGTAAGAAGGAAATTTTAAAATTATCTATCTATAGTACTGATAAATATTTTTATTCACGACCCCTTTTTCAAAAAAATACTCTTGAGATATGTTTGACCATTGTTTACGGAGAGACGATAGGGAATTTTTAACATCAAAACATACCATTAGCATTTTCATATAGTCTGTTAGAACATAGTAAGAACACTTTTTTCAACTTCCATATAAAAAAGGCCTTTTAAGTGCATGTATGCTCGCTTCTTGAAGCTTATTCAGGTAATACGGAATAATATAAATGGTAACTCCAGTTCCTTTATTAGTATATCCATTTTAATAAAGAATTGTATTAAATTCCATTTCCTAAATTATTAAGATTATCAAGGTCTCTGGTAGACCTATCTTAGGTTGGTTGACGTCACACGTCTTTTGGAATATAAGAGAATACAATGTAAAAACCTTGAAAATCACCTGGCTTGCATGTAGTTCATCCTCGTGGGCTGCCGACGTATGCATTTCAAGTTTCTCCTTAGACGTGAATACCAGTTCACAAAAATCACACATGAATTCAACTCCTGCAATATGAAAAGATTTGAAGTAATTATGTAATATTTATCTAGATTAATGATAATCATCATCATCATCTCAGCCACAAGAAGTCCACTGCTGGACATAGGCCTCCAGCTCCAGCCAAACGTCTCCAGTGCGACCTGCTGGCAGTGGGCAGGGCACATAGCGCGCAGAGCCGATGACCGATGGGGCAAAAGGGTTCTGGAATGGCGACCACGTACCGGAAAGCGCAGCGTAGGACGCCCGTCTACCAGGTGGTCAGACGATCTAAGGAAAGTCGCAGGAAGTCGCAGGACGCATGCTGCTGCCAGATTAATAATAAAAAATCGTAATTCTTGTTTATCCCGATGAAACATGCTCGAAGGAAATCTAATCATACATTATTATAAAGATTATAATAATATATAGAATATTTGACAGCCCGGCGGCACCAGAGGGCGCGAGTTACATTCCATATTTATTTGTGTTTTTCTAAGTGTTTTCTATGTATTAGGTATAAGTGTTTATATACAATATAATATATTCGTTGTCTGGTTACATTGAGACCAGGGGCGCGATTCTACTAACACAAATGCAACAATGATACATTATCGGCATTCTTTTGAGACACGATTGAGACACCAGATGGCGCTGTGAATTGTAGAATTAACTTACCATTGACATGAGACTTGATATGAGCAGTGACCGCGTCAACGTTCTCAAACTTCTCCTGGCATAGTGGGCAGGTGAGGTTCTGCGTGGCGTGGATCGCCGAGTGGTAGATGAGCTCGTCCTGCGTCGAGAAGGCGTCTTCGCACTGCTCGCAGCGGAACTGCTCCGATTGCCCGAACGGGCCGCGGGCCGAGCGGTGAGCTTCGCGATGTTTCACGCGTAAATGTCTGAAATATTCTAATTACTTTAGAAGACCCATGGTATGGATATTTTAAAAAAGAATTTACATCTTTTACCTATAAACTTCCTGCTTCAGAGAACGCATAGTTTTTGTTATATCATTTCGTATAGTAAGTGACTTTCTAGTTTTATAATTCAACTAGCGAAACCCGCGCAACTTCATTTGCGTGTATTCCGCTTTCCCGTAGGAATTTTTGTATGTATTATACATGTAAACCATCATTAAAATCTGTTGCGTACTAAGCATACATAGGGACTTCATTGTAAACTATGTAAAAATAAGTGTTCTGCAATTTACGCCATGAAATATGTATTATAATTTTGTTATTTTCCTCATGATATTTTTGGCTTTTATTATTAATTGCTTATTCTACTCGCAGTAATTTTAAACAAACACTTCCAAATTTCATATCACCCTACACGTTTTGTTATTACAATTTTGATCTTATCCAATTGCATTCAAAAACATTATTTTTACACAGTATGCATATACCTTGTGTAATGATGTGATTTCAGGAAACTTTTGTCGCAGTATCTGCACGGATACGCCCTTGCACTAGCGTGCGTGCGTACGTGTTTCGTCAACTTCGTCGCCGAATTAAACCCTGCAATATAACATAAATAAAGTAACATTTAGATAAAGGATTTATTTACAATCTAAATGCGCATGTTCATAGCTTTAATACTAATGGCAAGGAATAGGATAATGTTGGGTGAAGGGTTTCTCCTCCACTCACGCTCAGGACAATATTCGCAGCGAAACCTTGGGTTTGTGCCATGTATATTTTCTAAGTGTCTTTGAAGAACGGCATTGTCTGCGAACCTGTAATAATATAATAATATATGATAAAAAGATTCTGTCTTATTTAGTATTATAATGTATATAAGAATGACATTATATAAAGCAGAGATTTTGTGTCCATATGCCGATGCTCCATAGACCAAGTATTTCTCATTCATCAAGGACGTGTACGATGTACATTATATTTTCGCTATAATATGTTCTTGGTTTGTTATAATTTTCTTTATACAATATAATGTTGTTGGATTGTTATAATTTTTGGTAGGTATATTTTGTACTTAATATACATTGAGGCAACTGTCTCTCTGGAGTGGAGGTCTATCTCTAGCAGTGAATAAGTTGAAATTAAGATCATGAATATGTACTACAGATTCACACATACAACTCTAAAATTGGATCATTTTTCAAAACATAATTGTAAATGGTCTAAGCAACATCGGATGTCTATCGCAATGTTTCATAGTAAAAATTGTAAAATGTTTACTTTTTATCACACATGTTGCACGGGTAACGTTTCGAGAACGGTGTGTGCTTCTTCAAATGCACTTCGAGCTCCTCTTTGGAGAGAAATGACGCCGGACAGTTAGGGCAAGGCTGTTGTGGAATATTCGAGTGCATCGCCTGAAAGATAATGTCAATAATTTTATGTCAGAGCACTTTAATTACTACTATTATTATAGTGCGCGCGGAAGCGCTAGTCACCGCTTGAGGTATGTAAGCGGCAGGGCGGGGGAGGCAGACAAACGTGAAGATAATTCACGAGACACGTCACGACACTCTATTTTGTATCGCGCCATCGGTCTATAGTGCGCGCGGAAGGCTAGTTCAGGCGGTAACAGCCCTTCCGCGCGCACTATAGGCCGCTTTTTCACAGGAGTTGATGAGGTGTCATTTTATTATATTTTAAGTATTCGCAGCAAATTTCTGAAACGCATTTATGTTTCATTTGTTATAGCGACAACATTTATGCCGCTACGCTGGCCGTACGGTTTCTACTTAGTACATATAAACCACCGTTTAAACGGAATATGCGTGCTATCGCGCATCGAAGTCGTTAAAAAGTAAAGTTCTATTTGATTTTCTTAAATATACAACTTTATACAACGAACCTTTTCATGGCGTTTCAATATGACGAGGCGTTTGAATTTCATTCCACATTCAGCGCATTGGAAAGGCTTCTCGTCAGAATGGCGATGCATGTGCGATATCAAATCATATTTAGTGAAGAATTTTCTGAAAAAAAATCTGTACTTCTTATACCATAATTAAAATAAAATGTAAATGTTAATTATTAGGGAATAAGTTTTATTAATAATTGTCTAACTATGAAAGCCGGAAGTAAGATACCTTTTTTTATATCACAAGCATAAGGCCCACCTGATAGTAAGAAGGACGGATTCCTGTCCTCTTTACTTCTTGTTCCTTTCCCTGTTCTTCCCTTTACATTCCTTCATAAGTGGACAACGCATTCAAGATTCGTATCGTCGTAATTTATTTGTGCATGGGCAACGGTGGTTGCTTACCATCAGGTGATACGCAAACTAGTTTGTCCTCCTCTCATAAAAAAAACATTTGTTTGGAACTTCATGCCGTGTAATTCGCCCTACCATGACGACCTATAGCAATCCAAAAACGAGTAAGTGAGCGAGATATCGCAATACATAAACTAAAACGGAATCTCACTTACTCGATCGCACAGGAATTTGTATTGCCTAATTAAGATAAATAAAAAAATACATAGTGTCACTCACGCGTCACACCGCTCGCAGGCCACATTCCGAATTCTCCCTCCGTGTTTGCGACTTTTGTGCAACTCTAGTAGTTGTTGTAGCGGGTAAGTGCAGTAACACTCATCGCACGCCCATCGCTTCCCGCCAGCTTCATCGTACAGTTCGCCATAATCTGTATGATAACTTACTAATACTAAGAGGAAAGATTAAATATAACACAAAATAACATATGAAAATTCTGTAAATACTAAACGATTTGTTTTTACTTCATATTTAGGTACCTACTTAAAAAACACAAGTGTCAATTAAATAAAAATTCTGCAACTAGTGTTGTAATTTAAGACAAAATATTATTCTTTTAGTTAATGCTATCGAGTTTGTTCAGTAATGTAAAACAATAAGTTTCACTTTTCAAAGACATCATTTTAATTTGGTCTCCATTAATTAATTATAGACAAAATGGCGATAATTGTTTTTCTTGTTTTACATGTAAAAGTAAACTAAAAATTATAAACATAAACTTAATTACATAATATTTAGCACTTACCTGTACGAAACTCAAAAGAAAATAATCTAATTAATGGGAAATGCAATAATTATAACAAAAAGTTATCATTTAGCTTCCATTTAAGTATGTTCAACGAAAAAAATAATAAAATCTGCTCACAAACTCCAATGGAGACTATTGCAAGGGCCAAAAAAACTCACGTGCGGTTTGTTCGGTCAATTAAGCTAAGTAGGCTATTTTTTATATTTAAGAACCGTCGAATGTGCAACCACGCGATATATTATGGCATAGGACACCTAGAGTAGGTCAAACATTTGTCATGTATAATGGAACTTATAAGAATCTACTTCACAGTACAGTCAGCCATAGAAATTTGTAAATATTGCATTAAGGGATTTACTTTAATTTTTACTTATCACTAGTATTCATATTGTACAGTCAAGAGCAGGTCGACCTTTACATATCGGACTTTGTAACATTTTTAAGTTCTATATCATATGAGCCAAAATTGTACTGCAAGTGCTCCTCAACGTGCTCCTGACTGTACTATGTAAAAGTTTCGTAAAGATTTTAACATCATCTTTATATAAAAAATTCAAAGTCCTGACTGACTGACTTAACTATATATCAACATACAGCCCTAACCGCTGGGTCTAGAGATTCCAAATTTGGAATGTAGGTTCCTTACGACGTCTAGGGGTGTACAGAGAAAGGATTTTTCAAAATTCCCACGGGAAAGATACGCAAACGAAGTTACAAGTATTTTTCTAGTCAGCATTAAAATTCTTAGTTCTCTACCAAGCTCACTCTTTCATTGATTGACTATATTTCTGTCACACAATTATGTCAAATTATGGCAAATAGCGGGAATTGTTACAGTTTAATTATTGACTTTCGTCTTTAGGAAAAACTATATAGTTATTCTTTGTTGTAATTTAAGTTTGTCAGAATATAACATTTAAGAGCGCAAAATAAATTAAAGGTTAGAAGCTGTATTGGATAAATTTAATATATATAGACTATTTCCAACCACAACAAAAGATCGTCCAACTCTATGCCATAACTGAAATATGAGGTAAGAAATTAACAAACCATGCTTAATACAACATAAAAGGAATACAAAAAGCTATGAACACACGCAGTTTGGATAATAACTTATTTACTAACTATTTAAAATGATAAAAAATAAAGACTTACTTTTATTTGTTGATAACTTTTTGTCATCATTATCACTTTTGCCCCCTTTCAGCAACTTGATTTGTGCAGAGTCATTTGATCCGAGCTGTTAACAGTTTTCTTTGATTAAAACATCATTTTACGATATATTTTTCTAAGTGCAATGGTTTGGCACTTACAAGATTTAAAAAAAAACAATGCCAACAAAGGTTATAGTTTCTTTTGACGATTTGTGAAATTGGTTCAGCAGGTTAGACTTGATGCAGGAGTGCACTTGGCATAATGTGCACTTTGCACAAAATGTGGACTTTGCAAAATGTGCACTTCGCTGAATGCGCGTGCGTGCACATGCATTTCACATAAAGCATTCTTTTGACAAATTAAAATAAAGTAAATTTCCAAAAAATGTGCTTCGCTAAATACACACTTGACAGTCAGTCACTTTTTCATATACATAATAATAAATCTTGTACCTTTACATTGAATACATGCTCGTCTTCCTCACTGTCACTGTCAGATATATTTTGAGACGTCACTTGCACAGTGGTCCCTCCCTCTACGATTGTTTTCAGCAAAGGTTTATTTATTTGAGAAGGTTCAGAGAATATCTAAAAATGAATTACCTGTTAATATGTGATTAGTTGCAAATTAAATTAAAAAAAATAAACCTGTGTTAAATTATCAGCTATACTTTGAAACGTTACAAAATAATGAAGCTTTAATGTTACATTGTTGTTGCAAATAAAAAATATCATAAGTTTAAAAAAATTACAATTTAGATACATTTTATAAAATAATTACTGTATACATACATAGACAAATACTCATTTAGAATTTTAAAATATTATGCTTATAATTTATAGAAAAATAGTAACAAAATAAATTTAGGTGATAGTATTTAGTAACAAGTAACTATATTACGATATATTGCAGATTGTACATATTGAGCATGATATTGACTTAATTATGATGACATATCATCCCACTGCAGGTCCTCCCTTAAATTGAAGAGCATTATAGCGGAATTACATGGTACAACCAAATTTATTCACTCTAGAGGCAAAAGTGAAAATATGACATTGAATGATTCACTTTTACGCTTGCATTGTTCAATTTGGTTGCTTCATCCAAATTGAAAGGCAGAATTGAACCGTGTAATACCGTCTTTAGAGCATACTCTGCCACAATGCGCTGATGTGGGTTGCCAGAGGCCAGGTTTGACAACAGCCAGGACAGACGGTCTTAACATATCCTCTAAAGTATGTCTTAATGATCTCAGGTAAATATGCTAGTGTTCAATCAGATTTACAACAATAATAAAGGTCTATTCCACTTGAATAATTACTTTGTTGAGTTGGGCCGGCCAAGCCATAGATTGCATCTCAGCTCCATTTTGAACATAATTCAATATTGTCTCATCTGCTTCTCTACACATTTGCTTGTATGTAAAGAATAAATCCATGAAAAATTTACATTTACTGCATATAAATGATGGCATCTTATCCGAGGCGAAGACCTGTACAGAAATAAAAATTTATGATAAAAATAAATACATATTAAAATAGGCAACAAATCGTCGCTAGGGGGCGCTTGCTAGTACGACATAGTCCATGGTACATGTAAATAATTTTGGTCAATAAAATTCTATAAAGCATTCCATTCCATGTTATTCTTTGGTTATGTAGAAATGATTGCAGTATATTTTGCGTGTAGAATATTGCAAAATAAGCGCCATTGCTCTTCTCAAAAGCTGACAAAACTTGTCATTATAGGTGGCGTTCCAGACAAACAATGCACAAAATACTTAATAATTTAATAATTAATTTTATTAAGATTTAAATATTGATTGTACTTACTTCCATGGATAGACACGAATGAATCTTTAACGTTAGCGGAATGCCATTTCTAGAAATATTTGTTCGGTCATATATATTGGATAATGATTGGTCTTGACACAAACAAAATCGACACAGTTTTAACGCACACATTGAGTCTTTTCTCTTCTCCATTTTGATAACAATTTAATTATACTATACACTTCACAAAAATATTTTTTTCTCCATAACCTCTGCGTTCTGCAAAAATTTCTACAACTAGACTACTAGCGCCACACAAACAATGAGACGCGAGACGCGTTTGTTGCGAATGATGACAGTGACGCTAATTTACAGCGCCCCTTGCGTTGAGTAGCCAAAACTATTTATTGGCGCGTTTAACAAAAACTTTAGTTCTTTTCACTAACAGATGGCAGCACAAAAAAAGTTTCTAAAGTTTTGAATTAATTTAGGTATGTATTTACCTCTACATTATATTGTCTTTGCAACATATTCGGTAAAAAATTCTTTATTAATAGTTTCTAAATGAATTCAGTAACGGCATCTAGTGATACCGTTTCGAACCGTCGTCGTGTTCGTCGTAAAAATCTATACTAATATTATAAAGAAGTAAAGTTTGTGTGTTTGTACATTTGTTAAATTGTAAGGGGTAATCTCGGGATCTACTGAACCGATTTTAAAAATTCTTTCACCAATAGAAAGCCACATTATTGCTGAGTGTCATAGGTTATATAAAAAACCGAAAAATAAAAAGGCTTTTACGTTGTAGTCAGTTTTGCAAAGTAAATCGGAGAAAAAACGGTCGAATGAAAGCGTTTCTTACGAACGCCTGTACTAAAAAAGGATTATTAACATTATGGCCAACGAAGTGGGCACGGGTCAGCTAGTATTAAATATATAGGTGGTCGGTCGAGTAGTTAGAAATGGCTACTACTTTATCCCACGACCGCGGGTTCGAAACCCACTTACTTACATAGAAAACATCCAAAAGTTATCATAACTTTTGGATGTTTTTAAGTACTTTATTAGGTATTTAACTACATTGAAAAGTGTTGTGGTGGTTTTGATCTGTCACGCTGACCATCTGTGCTAATAAAGCAGTACTTTTCAGTAGGTAGTAAAAACTCTTAGTTACTACCTACATATTTTTTAAATATAAGTACATATACTTTTTGTTAATTTAGCTGTAAGTTTTCCGAATAATCTAAATAAATCATAACTTGTTTTTATGTCATGAATTCCGGAATCTTTAGTTTTTATCGTAGGATTGCCTTGATGACAAAAAACGAAAAATAATCGCTTGAGATTTCGTCAACGAAAACAGATAAAGACATTGTTTTTAGCCGGTATCGTTGTACACTTAATCAGATTAATTTTATCGTTTATTTATGACATATTATCGAATTATGTATTTTCAAGAACACCTGACGAGCATCCTGAAACATAATTTTAATTGTTTAGTGTGTGTCGCGAAGACTCAGTGTAGTGTGTAAAATGGAGAATGAAAATAGGAATAATCCGCCATCGCGCCTGTCTGTTGACTCTACCGACAGCAGTGGCGGCAGCCCCGTTGTGCTAAGGAACAAACCAAAAATATATAACTTGTAAGTAAATTATTAGGTACTCTAGGGTGATTCTTGGAAATGCGATTATTCGGTTGATTCCACTGGCTAGTTTTTTTTTTCAAAATATAATGAAACCTGGTACTACACGTAAAAATAGGCTAAACCTGAAGTATAAATTTCGAATAGGCACTCATTTTGAACCTATAAATTCCAAGATATTAGACATTAAAAAAATCATGACCAGGGGAATCAATTAATAGTTACAGGGGAATCAAAAATCAATAAATCTGTACTTTTTTTTAAAGAAATTGTAAGTTTTTACATATCAAAAATTACAAAATTAATTCGCAGTTATACATATCTAAATAAAATTAACAAATGTGAACATGTATTCTTCAATTTTCAGATATTATTATCTACTTTTGTAAACACTCGTCTGACATAGGTACATAAATATCTAATAATCTATTGGTGTCGTAATCACATTCGTGTTCCTTGAGAGCACCCCATTTGTACAACATTATTGTCATATTCCTGCAATAAAAAAAGGAATATTAGGAAAATTGCGAAATTTTAGAAATGTTTTACAAAAATAAAGTTTAAAAAAATGTTACTTAATCCAGCTTAAGAACAACAAGGCGCCAGGCGAGGACGGAATCACAGCAGAGCTTCTGATAACGGGTGGTACACCGGTGCTTAAAGTCCTGCAGAAGCTCTTTAATTCCGTGTTGGTCGAGGGCAAAACGCTTGAGGCGTGGAACAGAAGCGTGGTGGTTCTGTTCTTTAAAAAGGGCGATAAAACCATCTTAAAGAATTATACCACATCCATACGCTGCGGCAGATTGTACAGAAGACCGAAGAGTACAATCTGCTATTATGCTTAGCGTTTGTGGACTATGAGAAAGCCTTCGATTCGATCGAGACATGGGCCGTGCTACAGTCTCTCCAGCGATGCCGCCTAGACTGCAGGTATATCGAACCTTTGACGTACTTATACAAAAACGCCATCATGTCAGTCCAAGTACAGGAACAGAACACGAAAGCAATCTCATTACACAGAGGCGTGAGACAGGGAGATGTCATATCTCTGAAACTGTTCACGACCGCTCTGGAAGATGCCTTCAACTTTTGGACGAGAAAGGATGCGGCATCAACGTTAACGGCGAGTATATCACTCACCTTCGATTTGCCGATGACATCGTGGTCGCTGGAGGACCTCAGCACCATGCTCGAAGGCCTCAATTGAGTTTCCCAACAGGTGGGTCAAAAAATGATCATGGTCAAGACGAAAATCATGTCGAATATCCATGTCGCACCCGCCCCGGTCTCAGTTGGGAGCTCGATCCTCGAAGTTGTTGACGAGTACGTATACCTTGGACAAACCATCCAATTAGGTAGGTCCATCTTCGAGAAAGATGTCAATCGACGAATCCGACTTGGCTGGGCAGCTTTCGGGAAATTACGGCATATCTTCTCGTCCAAAATTCCTCAGTGTTTGAAACGAAGAACCTTCGAGCAATGTGTGTTGCCAGTGATGACCTATGGATCGTAAACGTGGTCGCTCACTATGAGCCTCATAAGAAGGCTATGGGTCACTCAGCGAGCCATGGAAAGAGCTATGCTCGGGGAGATCGAATCAGAAATGAGGAGATCCGTAGCAGAACCAAAATAACTGACATAGCCACTGACATAGCCAAACACTGAAGTGACAGTGGGTAGATCACATAGCGCGCAGAACCGAAGGCCGATGGGGCAAAAGGGTTCTGGAATGGCGACCACGTACCGGCAAGCGCAGCGTAGGACTCCCGCCTACAAGGTGGTCAGACGACCTAAGGAAAGTCGCAGGAAGCCGCTGGATGCAGGCCGCTGCCAGCAGGTCGCACTGGAGACGTTTGGGGAGGCCTAGTTGACTTCTTGTGGCTGAGATGATGATGATGAAATAATTTTTCAGTCAAAAACTTTATCACATTTTGATTTCACTGACCTTAGAAACAGAGTAATCAATGTCAGGGAATCAAAAAATGTAGCAAAATTATCGATTGTCGCTAAATGACTGTATCTAGTACAATGACCTTTACACCCTAGGTAGTCATTAGAGTGGCGATAGTGCATAATTTTTTTTAGTCGTCTAATAAAATTAATTGATGGTAAAATTGAGGTCAAAGTAATCAACGATGTACCAAACCAAACCCAGTGGAATCAGATACTTACCTTTATATTTCTGGAATGCAGCAAGCAGCCGCGCATCTCTTCCCTCGACACTCAAAACATGACTGACGGTTAACGCTCGGGGGGTACACATTGCTTCCAAATTGTGTCACTAAGAACGTACGTACATTTTAGTGATGTACCAGTGGAATCACTGCTAAGGCCCGGACAACATTTAAAAAATTCATATAATTAAATGTACTATAAATACGTGGTTCATCTATTTTATTTATTAATTCTTATCAATTTGGGATCTAATATAAAATATTGAAATATCTATGAACTGAATGGAAAAAATGATATGGATGATATTGTGTACAAATTTGGAGTACGGACACGCCAGTGGAATCAATTTTTAACACTTCAGATATTTTTTTTACTCACTTTGTTTTATATTTTTCTTAATTATCGTAGTGACTCAGTTAGATTACAGTTTAAATTTTAATAAAAAAAATACTTCATACGCTTATTTCAATTATACGTACACTTTTTACTTCCGGACAACGAAAATCCAGGTTTTCAAGAAACACCCTCTACCTGATTGTAGATATAAGACGTTACGACTTATTGTGAGTTGCACAAAAACATTTAGAAGTTAATTATACATTGAATTTGAAGAGCTCGATGGCCTCATTGTGTGTGTCAAAGTGGAAAACACATGTTAAGCGACGACAACCTTCACGCACGACACGACAGCGAGATGTTCAACACTAAAATATTTGTCCTATGTGTAATTGAGCCCAAGTTCTCCAGCGAATGGGCATGGTCAGTTCCACCTGAAACATTTGGCCCATTACAAAAAAGCCAAACCCAAAGCATAATTTCTCAAATATCCCTGTTCTTAAGTTAAGAGATCACGGGTCTGACAGAGTAGGTCTCATCAGGTGACCAGCAGATTTTTCTTGTTTCATCAGAAAGAAAATTAATTCAAAGTACACAGAAATGTATTATTAAAATGTATATTTAAGCCGTCGCTCATAAGTTTAGAATTTTGTCAGTTACGTTGGTAAGGGCCGATATGGTGAACGCAAATAAAAAATATATTTACTAAGTGCCTATATGTAACAAGTACATAAATTCCACAGTTGGCGCCCAAGATCTGCACCAAGTCGCTCCCATAAGAAAAGCAGTAGTATTTCTGTACTAGAATCTATACCCTCACAGGAGAACCTTGACACAAAGTCCAATGGGACTGTCGTAAGCAGTAAGGTATTTAGTAAAGATAAAAATCGTACTATCATTGCATTGTACGCTCATGTAGGTATTTAGGATTACCCATTTCACAATCCTACGTTGCCAAGCATGCCTTCTAAAAGGAATAATAATACAATATAAGATAATCTTTATTTAGTGTAAATATCTACATTGCCTATAAATATAGAAACACATACATACACGGTTGCTTCCGCAGTCTGTTCAAGTTCGATCTTTTAAATTTTAAACTACTCAACGGACGCAGTTTTCAGTAATAAAGTGATTCAAAGTCCACTTTTTTATTACATGCATGTCTGCATAGCTTTATATCAATAAAAAATAATAAAATATTAATTCTCCAGGTGGATAAGACAGAAAGCAGGGACATCAAAGACACTAAAGTAACTGTAGTTCTTGTGGAAGCCAGAGGTCTTCCTGACCCACCCGACGATGGTTCTACTCACAGTCTTTTCTGCAGAATTAGGTAACAATTCGAACTAATTGGACTGGTTTATTCAGAAAATATGCCTTCACGATCTAGTCATAAATTAAATGACTATAAAATTATTGATTCCTTTATGTAAAGGCAGGCATCTACAAATTTGCCTCAAAGTGGATTTTGCGCTGCGTTCTATTCACAGTTTGACAGATTTGTCTTCCGTGGATGGGATGTGTCATTTTAGTTATAATCCTTTTGCCTTTTAACTCAGAACCGAGATGCGTGAAGTTATTATAAGAGATCTAAATTTTATTAGGTTAGGATCAAAAGAAGTTACATCCAAAATGGCATCGAATACGCAACAACCCAAATGGAAGGAAAGATTTGACCTCCAACTGAGTAAAGATCATCTATTGCGATTATCCGTCTGGGATAAAGGGAAACAAAAGAATTTTATGGGCAGGTATTTATCTATCTTTATAAAGTTTAAAGTCCGTCTATATTACAGGCATATAAGATCAATATATTTTTCTCTTAAAGTTGTGTTTTAGATCTGGGAAGTTTAGAAAAGGATCGAACTCATGAGATTTGGCAGCAATTGGACGATGGCTATGGGCTGGTGCATATTTCAGTGACTATGTATAATATACGCAACAATATCACATCGTATAACGGTCTTCAGGATAAGAATCATGCTATGGAAAAATATGTGAGTGAATTGTTGAAAACGTTGACTATGATAATTATGATACCTACCTTATTTTTTCTACGGTAGACGAGAAAAAGTTTTAAAGTCTACGTCGACTTTACTAAAGAAGACTATAAATGAAATAGGTGTTGTGCTCTCGGTTAATTTTACTCAACCAAAGGGGTCATCTGACACCGTTGGTTGGATTGGAAGCATTTTTCCGATTTCTTCACTTTTTCGGTCGAGCCATCCTATTTCTTAATGGCTCTACCAACTGAATTTTGCTATTATAATTCGTTCTGGCATAAAAATCGTTCATATAATCTAAAATCATATTATACTGTACTCAGTATAATATGATGGGACATCGCAAAAAGGCTGCGACAAACCACTGGTGACCCAAAGGCTGGCAGTTACTTCGCTCAACAGATATCTATCGCCGTTCAGCGAGGTAACGCTGCTAGCATTTTGGGCACCCTGCCACTGGGACCATGTCTTTTTAATGCTTAGTTTTATTTTTTATTGTTAGTTTAGTTTTTAATTTTTATTGTTAGTTTAGTTTTACTATTTATTTTTCTCAAAAGATACTGTACTTATATTAATTTCAATTTACTATTTTAATTTTAGTCTATAAATAATTTACGAAATCTATGGACAGAATGGAATGTAGTCGGACAATTGCATGTAAAAGTGATTGGAGCTAAGGGTTTCAATGGAAGAATTAGTGCTTACTGCACCCTGGAACTGGACAACCAGAGAGTACTCACGCATAATGCTCGCACCAGTGCTGAGCCCACGTGGGACAAAAGTTACGTCTTGTTAGTAAATTACACTTATCCGTAAAAGGACATTTACAATAAAAAAAATACATTCATCGTTAATTATATTTCACCAATTTTGTTTATAATTTTGTACGAGCTCACGTAGAATCTGTATGCAGTTTAAATCTATCATCATCATCATCAGCCTGCATCTACCCACTGTTGGAAATATTTCCCAACTAGCTGTTACCCGCGGCTCCGCCCGCGTGGTCAAGGGAAAAATGACAATAATTTTTTCCATGGGAATCTCTTTATCCCGTGAGGAAAAGTAGCCTTATGTCACTCTCCAGACCTTAAATTATCCCCGTTAAAAAATTATGAAAAAACAATACATATTTGTACTTCCCGTGGGAATGTGATGTTCTTCCGGGATAAAAAGTAGCCTATGTAACTCTCCAGACCTTAAATCCTCTCTGTTAAAAATATCATGTCGGTACTTAGGTTCTTTTCGACGTGAAAGAAGAACAAAAAATTATACTTATAAGTACTTTATTTTTCCCCGTGGGAATAAGATGTTTTTTCGGGATAAAAAGTAGCCTATGTCACTCTCCAGACCTTAGACTATCCCCAATAAAAAATCATATCAATCCGTTCATTACTTTCGACGTGAAGAGAGGACAAACAAACAAATAAACAAACAAACACACTTTCACATTTATAATATTAGTATGGATGGATGTCTTCCACCAAATGCGATCCTCTGCTTTCCGCATCCATCCGCCTTCATCCGCTTTAAATCTTTATAAATAAAGGTATAATTCAAGGCATACATGAATTAAGGGCAATTCTTTACGCAACTTAAATGTCGAATCCGCAGTAATTTTCAGGTCAAATAAAATACGTATATATTGTCAATTTGTTTTTATACAAGTTTTAATATCAATTAATTTACATTTTCAGCGACATTTACGATATATCATCTACATTAGACATCAAAGTTTATGACAGCTCTCTAGTAAATCAAATACGAAATGAGTCATTGGGAAGGGTGTCCATACCATTGTTGAAAATATCCAACAAGACACTACGTTGGTACGCATTGAAGGACAGGACTAAGCGAAATAGCGCTAAGGGCAACTGTCCTAGAGTTCTATTGGAGATGTCTACGTACTGGAATCCAGTAAGTGCTTAAACATAAAATCCCAACTAGTCTTGAAACATTAGAGTAGAAAGGTCCAAGTCGAAACATCGTAAATTCGATGACGACCTCCGTGGCGTAATGGTTACCACGCCGGACTGGTACCCAGGGGGTCCGGGGTTCGAATCCCGGTCGGGTCATGATGAAAAACGAACTTTTTCTGACTGGCCTGGGTCTTGGGTGTTTATCTATAATTATGTATTTGTTATTAAATATAGTATCGTTGAATTAGTACCCCATAACACTAGTTTCGAAGATAGCTCAATCTGTGTGATTTGTCTCTATAATATTCTTGATAGTAGTCAGTTTCGGAAGTCCATTTACTGCCATAAGGACTGAGGACGGTGCTATTGTTTTTTTTAACAAAATCCTAAGTATTTTTTCCGGCACCACAATTTCAAAAAAAGTGTACTAAATTAGCGTAGTATCTGAGTATAATATAAATACAATGTGGTGAAGCAAGTGATTTTTATTTTACTATTATGAACACACGGCAACAATGAGGTAAATGTAACCATAAAACATAACTATTGATTAGATAAATTCAATAAAACAGTAATTATTTTAGATTCAAGGCGTTCTGCTTCTGAGAAATTAACGTTTAGTTATTGTATAATACGAGTGTCTATATTATAAGATAAAATCCTGTTTTGTAGGTGAAGGCTGCAGCGCGATTACTACGTCCGCAAGAGGTGAAATATCTTAAAAAACCACCGAAATTCGACATTCCTCTTGTGCATAGTAATCTGGAATTTGTCAGAGACCTCTACGCGTCCTTATACGATGCAAATGAAGCTTACAAGTAATTTCATTGCTGCAATTAAAATAATTTCATTCTCATCTCATAATTTTCACTCTTCCAACAAATACAAATTAAATTATATTTAATGTAATAGGGCTTATATTTAATGTAATAGTGAATAAAATACAGTATTAGTTAATATTCGGACTAAGTGTAGTGATGTTATTTTTTTTCAGACGTTTGTTTGAATGGGAAAATCAAGAGCTATCATTTGTCATCTTGATCGGCTGGTTGGTTTTCTGGTTTTATTTTAGGTTTTGGGCAACGCCTCTTTTGATGTTACTTCCCTTTGTATATCACTGGGCAATTCAAAAGAATATAAGTAAGTTTGAAATTATAATTCGTAGATAATATTAGATTCCTTAATTCATTTAATTAAGTGCATATAAAAAACTGCATTCCTTTTTTTTCAGATGAAAGATCTTTTAGGGCAGTTAATAATACAATTGAAGATAAGGGAGAATTAAGTGAAACAGAAAAGGTAAATAGAAAGAACGTGATGAAATTAAGTATATTACATTTATATTCGTGCAATTGTAAATGAATTTAGATGCTCTACCCAGAAATATTAATAGATTTATGAGATTTCATAGTGGATCTACCACTCCAAAAGCTTTGGTTTATTGCGTATTTAAAACACTGCGGTGCAGTCATATTTATATACGTTTAAATATTTTTTTAGGATGACAAGAGTTTAACATTAGGAAAAATACAGGGTCTACCTGAAATGACACTTAAAATAACAAGCAATGTGGAATACATGGTCAGTTTAACCGAGCGAATGAATAAGTAAGTGTTTGTACATTTTAGACATGATCATCATCTACCCTAGACTAAAGAGCCCTGTCCAACTTGCATTATTTTTTCAGTCACCTTAAAACATTTTGGAAAGGTCCAACGATATATTAATATGCAATTTATTTAACAACAATGTGGGTGCACCATCAGCAACTTTAAACTATTAAATTGTGATTAGGTAATCTTGTCTCATACTATACGGCATACTATACGCCATGAAAATTCTATATTGTAAGAACACTGTTTTTATGTTTGTTTTAGCTTAATCAGCTTTAAAGTACCATTTCTGAGTTATTTGGCGATGACATTTCTAGTCCTGGCTTCTGTTACATTATATTTAGTACCAGTCAATTATCTGATGATGGGATTGGGTAAGTTACGTTTTATTATTATATTCTTACAGTGCAGTGTATAGTTATAGTGATCCGATTTCGATGATTATTTATTTGTTGAACTTCTAATACATGCACATTGGTAATACATACCCTCGATAAAAAATGTAATATGCATTTTTTTCAGGAATATATAAATTTACCAGGAAGTATTTGAATCCTAATAGGATACCAAACAACGATTTCTTAGACTTCATGGCAAGAGTGCCTGATAATGAAATATTGGTAATTTTTTTGCTATTTATCTAGTTTTATCAATGTAATATATTTATTGCAATGACTATAATAATTTTTGCGGGATATATTACCGTACATGTACGTACAGATGTACATACATGTACATATTCAATATCAATGTTTTTGTTATGGCTCGAAAGTATTGTAGCTACACATTGCAATAAAAATATTTTACTTTTTGCTTTTATATTACGGAAAATATCAAGAATTTTCGTAATTATTCTCTCAGTTTTATCTACAAACGGTAAATATAAAAGTAGAAAAAAATATCTTCAATCGTTTCTCCACTTAAGATAAACTGAAAAGATTCAATCTTAATATCTATCTATTGGAGATATTGAGCTCTACTATAACAAGGAACTTAGAGTGTGTGTTCTACGTATGACGTAGGCATCTGATAAGAAAAGAGTTTTAGAAATTTCCATGAGAAAGCTCGTAGAACGCAAACGAAGTTTATATTTTGGAATCATTGCGGTAAGGTCAGATTTTATTACGAACTTTTATTTTACCAATAAGGACAAGTCTGAAAAAAAGCGTACCTCTCTCTCTTTATACAAGTGAAGATGAAGTGAAGTGTAGTGAAGATTTGTTTTAATATTACCAACTCATTACCAACTAATTATTTTTTTTACAGAAAGATTGGAAGGAATTAAACGTCCCGGAGCCAATACAAAGGCCACACAATAAAGTGTCTCTATCTAAATCTATAAGTATATCCTAATCTATATAAATAAATAAAATTACAAGAGCCTGCTTGTAATATCCTTAGAGTAAAGAAAATAAGATAAAGTTACCATTTTCCTTATACCGAAAAATCTATGAAAAATCGTTTTTAAATAGTATTTTGTTAGCTAATCTCCAAAATGGGTGGACGGATTAGAATGTTATAACATAGGCTTTAATTTTCGAAATTAACATGAGAATGGAAACAGTGGCATTGCGGGAGCAAAGCCGCAGTCGTCTTCTAGTACTTTTTTAATAAATGGATTAATTATATAACTGTGTATCTAATATTTAGATATATATAATTAATGAAAAAACATTTGTTATTTATATAAACATGTCGATAAGAAAAAGAAAAGAAAAACTTATAAGATATTTTCAATTTTTTATTTACTTAATTGAACTTATAGTAAATCACATCATATTGTAGTTATCCCCCCCGTCTGATTATTTTATGTAAATTATTTATTAAATCTACATTTCTAATTTAAAATACAAATAAAAATAAATTTGTATTACCTACTAAAAAATGTGTTTTAGATCTTTGTTTGTTTCGTAAATTAATCCATTAATCAATATCAATTGTAATAGGTTGTCGTTTAGAAATGTTTCGAAATGCGTGACCTAACCTAAGTAGGTCTGGTTTATCCCCCTGGGTTGCGGAGGTCCGATGACACTCGCTCCACATAAAAAATCTGTATCTTCGCCAATACAGCAGGCTCAAGTAGCGGTTCCAGTAAATCCTAATGAATTAGATACAGGACAATGCTAGGAAGGCGAAGAAGACGTTGGTACAATTCGCGCCATGAGGGAAGTGACCTGGCGTGTACGTGATTTAACTTGCGCAGTAGGCGACTTTTATACCACATTAGTAGAAATTGTCTACTGCGCAAGTCAATCCACATACTCGTCAGATTTCTTCTCTCTTGGCGCGGATTGTACTAACAATTTTGTTAGTTTTTTGGCTCCATTATTCCTTAAATACGAAGGTTTGTCCTTCAATTACATACTCGATCCGATTGCGTTACAAGGATTTTTTTTAAATAGTGAAATCCGCGCCACGTGAGATGAAACCTGACGAGTATGTGATTTGACTTGCGCAGTAGCATTATTACCTAAACTATGGCAGTAGATGATTTTTTCTACTAAAATGTTTTATGTAGAAGTCGTCTACCGACCAAGTCAATTTTTTTATATATTTCTGTGCAGTGTCGCCAAAAATCTTACAGCAGAAATTAATACCTTCACCAGCGAGGATTTAGTCAATATCATACAGGCAGCGCCATAAATGTGTCACTTCAAGTCTTCAGTAATAAGACGTAAAAAATTAAATGGCTCTGACTGTACTTCGTTTTTTTTTACCACTAAGGTGGCAAACAAGGTTACTACCCGCGTCATGATAAGCGGTCACCGTAGCCTATGGACGCTTGCAACACCTGGAGTACCACTCGCGCGTTGCCGACCCTGTAAAAATCTTTTAATACCCGTTTTGAAGAACCACGTATTATAGTCTGAAAAGACCTCGGCGGGGATCTCATTTCACAGCTTCAGCGTTCGTGGCAGGAAACCCACCTGAAACCGCGCAGTACGCGACCATTTTGGTTCGAGCGTGTGAGTTTTAATTGAATTCTTATCAAAAAGGACAGTTTACTGATGATGAAGGGTTGATTAGGGGATTAATTAATACCTATTAATAATTCTGATGGTCAGTGTACACGTAAAGGCAGGATGTCAACGCTGCTTACTATCTTTATTTCATACAAGTAAACCTTCGAAAATATTTAACTTAAAAATGCTATTTTATTTATATTTTAATACTAACATATATTTTAAATTATATTTCGAGACTAAGTACTTACGTTTAGGAGTACAGTCGACAACACATCAAACTACACACACCGGCAAAATTAGCGGAACATTGAACAATGTGTATGAAAATATACAAAAATAGTAACATTATTTTGTTACGGTCTTTAACTAAAATTAGATGTGACTAAATAAATACTTGATTAGCTCCCAGTTTTGCTCGCGATTTTGAGGAGTCAACTAGAAATTAAATTAAATTGAACATAATGTAATCGCAATTTAATTATAAGACGATGTAGTCTAATAGGTCTAGACTAAAATTACGTCGATGTTTTTAAATAAATAAATATAAATATAGGGACAATTCACACAGATTGAGCTAGCCCCAAAGTAAGTTCGGAACTTGTGTTATGGGATACTAACTCAACGATATTATATTTTAAAACAAATATATAAGTATATAGATAAACATCCAAGAGCCGAGGCCAATCAGAAAAAGTTCGTTTTTCATCATGACCCGACCGGGATTCGAACCCGGGACCTCCTGGGTGGCGGTCTGGCGTGGTAACCACGGAGGTCGTCAATGGTTACATTTTGCATAAAAGTTGCAGTCTTTAATTTTTGTTCCTCTTTTGCGGGTGTGTATACTTCGGTCTAAATTGATAAACTTTGTGTTTTGCATAATAAAGTGCTTGATGTGTTCTCGTCCGTGATTGCGAAAACAAAAGTTTTCGAAAGAATCCTTTTTTTAAATTTTACACATTATAATACTTGAGCCGCCTGATAATCACGAAAAAAAAAAACAAAGAAACTAAGTCTAATTTTGTACTATTTTTACTATCAATTCAATGTATCACAGCACAGCATAAATTTAAGTCCAAATCACTATTTTATCAAATCAGTCCCATTCAATCTCTCAAGACTTTTTTAAAATACTAGGAACGACCCACGAAGGCGGCGGCAAAACGACTTTTAGTTTATGAATCTATTATACTGTCTTACAGAGAGTTGCAGAAACGCATTTTAATCTTTAATCCACATTTAGTGTCAAACAATCTCTTTTTGTCTTCTTTAGTATGATAGTGAAAGCCAGAATTTAATGTGTCATTTACTTTAGTATGTTTTTGTGCATCTCACCAGTTTTAGGCTAGTGATTTTCACAAAAACACTTTAAATATAATGATGTCAAACTAAAGAAGAAAAAAAGTAAAATAATAATAATAAGTCCATCCATAGACAAACCAAAAATGATACTTTTTTTTGGCTTATTTGACTATTATACGTTTCTTTAAAATTATAATAAAACGTTAGTGCACAATGCTGACTAGGCAATGGCACAGTATGGCACCCTACACGTATAAAGTATAAGTAAATGCTCATTAAATATCTTGGCCCTCTCTTCTTTTAGCTGATCCTGTTCTGCTGATATTCGGTTCTGGAACTTTCAATTCCCGCCATTGTTTCTGAAAATTGTAAACACATTTCTTTATTAACTAGGTATATTAAAAAAATGCCAGACACAGTCGATAGATTAAGTTGTGTATTCTTCTTTTCCTGTGCTCATGCAATTGGTGTCTAATCAAAGAGCTATCGGCATCAACAGTCGTACGGCTTAATACATTAAAATTAAATGTCATCACGATTTTCATGATGTTTCCCCAGTACCACCAATACAATTTATAGTGGACTCTGAAGTAAGAAGCTAGAAATTTCTAAATCCAGAATGAGTTTAGAAATTTCTAGCTATACATAATATACTGTATAAATAATAATACTGACTAGGGTCGCAGTTTAACTTTCGTATTTATTCAGTTTTGACAGATGTTGCACATAAAAAAATAATCTTTTCGTTCATTCCAGAGTTGCTTATGATTTATTAAGATAATTTTTTTTGTCGAATACGTCAATCATTCTTACCAAAATCTCATTGTCGGGCACTCTCGATATGAAGTCCAATAAATCATTGTTAGGAGTTCGGCCAGGATTTAAAAACTTTCGCGTAAACTTATAGAGGCCTGTAAATAGCAATTTTATTAGAATACATAAAAATATAATCTAGTTATTACTGAAATTATGATCTCTGTTCTTCTCTCTTCTATCTTTAAACTTTAAAATGCCTTTATGAAACTTACTGTTAATTTAATATTTACTTCTAGATAAAATATATGGCATTTTTAACATTTACATGAATAAAAGCATACGTACCTAGTGCCATGAATAAATAGTTAACAGGAATTATATAAAATGCGATGGAAGCAAATACCAGTACAGTAATTGCCAAGTAACTCAAATACGGCACCGTGAAGTTAGTCAAACTGCAAGTAAAAAAAAACAAATTAGATAGGTATTTTTTTAAAACAAATAATGGTATGTATCTCATTTAATCTATACTAATATTATAAAGAGGAAAGATTTGATTGTTTATTTGTTTGCATTGAATAGGCTCCAAAACTACAGGACCGATTTCAAAAATTCTATCACCAGTAGAAAGCTACATTATCAGGGAGTGACATAGGCTATAGCCGAAATTCAATGTGGTTCCCACGGTCCGGAACTTCACGCGAACGAAGTCGCGGGCAAAAAAGCTGGTTCTAAAATATTCTGAAATGCAATAGCCAAATTTCACAAGAAAATAAAGTTTTTTTTTAGTTTACGTACATACAAATATGAAATCATTTATTTTGCCAGCTTAGCACCGAATAACACGGTACAAAGATATTCATTTCTTTAAAAAAACATACAAGCGTGTCTTTTTTACATGCCAACGTGTCGCCAATACGTTGGCACGTTGGCATGCAAAAAATAAAAAAAAACATTTCCTAATTAAAAAACAAAAACTTATATAGGTATGTATGTAGGTAGGTACCTAGTGTACCGTACCGTAAATGAAAAAAAAACTTTTGTTTTATTTTAATTTTACTAAAAATAATATTTTTCGAATATTAGTTGGCTAAGGTTTTTTTTACAATCAACAGCAAAAAACAAACAAAAAAACTCAAGAAGGTATTGAAAATATATTTTTAAATATTTAAAAAAATAATACTTATGTATCCTTTCGAACACTGATACAATGTAATCAATGCTATTCTTGATGGTAAACGTGAGATCTTGAAGTTCGAATAATCGTGTTTTTATCGTCTTATCGTCCTGCAAACAAAATGATTATGAAATTAAATTACGCAAGACTTGTTTATATGTATTTTACTAACATTTATATAAAATCTAATTATATGGGAGGGGGAGACGTAAAATAAGTATTTTTTTCATACATCGCGCACGGTTCGCGGTCCAAAATTAAAAAATGTGGAGCGAAGGTAAACGAACTTAGTTTAGTTTCGCTCCTGGTATGACCTGCGTTAATATTTATTTAAAGTATAAAGAACTTGTTTTTATTTTTAGGTAATTTTTAAGTACAAATATTTATGAGTCTTCTTTATTTTTGATGATTCACTTTACCTTGTGTGTCTCTAAGTCTTCTTCTAAAAAACTTTCATCTTCTGATGGATAGATAGCCACAGGAACCCATATGTTATTCTCTGAAACAAGAATAAATATAAATTATATATTACGCATTTTGATGTTATTTATGGAAATCATGAACCATCCATCAACTAAGGTTCTCGCCAGTTCACAAAAGAACAGTCCTTGGTATAAATTATTTGTCTGAACGGCCGTAAAAAGGAATGCTCGATTCGAAAGAGCATGTTTCAATAAAAATATTTTCAATTTGTAACTTACTACCATAATATCTTTGTCCAGTCCAGTGGTATAGAAACGGCAAGATAAACAAGAGTGGCGCCATCCACATTTGAAAGTAGTACCAGAATATTATCCAGACAGTCAATGCCACCACGGATCTTTCTCTATTTTCCCATTCGAAAACTCGTCTGAAAAAAATATTACATTGAGTTGATAGAATCTTTTGACGGCCGATTTCACAATGTCCTTAAAAATCTACTACTTTTTACGATTTTATCCTATCCTTCTACCTTCTACTATTCTTCTTCCCGTCTCAATCTATCCTTCAAATCATAACTACTATCTTTTATTTAAGAGTTATAAACAGGAAAAGATAACGGACAGACTGTTACATACTATTTTGTTTAAATAAATTTAATTTGTATTAAATGAGGTCGCATTCAATATCCTTGCTATGTATAATTTAAAATACTTACTTGAAATGTTCATTTCCGATATTTAGAGTATGGAATATATCCTTGATGAATTCCAAATTACTGTATATAAGTGGAATGTTGAATTTCGGTGGTTTCTGTATGTACTTTGTCTCTTTTGGACTTAACACCCTTACTGATGCTATTACCTGAAATTTTCGCAAATATTAAACGCTATAGTCACAGTTTGGTTATTTTTCAATCGAATTCGTATTATGGAAGCTGTTTGATCACTCTCTGATAGTTTATTCGTCAAATAAACTGACACTTTTTGACTGTTGTTGTATGATTTGCCAGTTATTACACAAATAAGCTAACGCCTTTATTAGCAAGTGGTGACACAGAAATAGATAAATACTTTCATTCGCACCATATCTAATTAACGTTTACATACATATATGAACTGGCATAGTCTGCTAAATGCTGGCTGTTACTTTGTTTGCGTGACATGACACTAAACTGTTATTTGTACTTATATCAAATTTAGTGTTATGTGCTAGAAATTTTTAACACGGCAATTTCTGACACAATGCACTATGACGAAGAATTAATTTAAAAGTCTTACTGGATTCCACACTACTGACATCTGTAGTAGTACCCTCGGGCAGTTTCCTTTTGCGCTGCCTTTTTTCGACCGGTCTTTCAAAGCGTACCATTTTAACTCGTCGTTACTAATCCTTAGCAATGGTATCGATAATTTACCTAAGGTTTCCCCTTTCTTTGAGTTTATTATCGATTCATCGTATACTGTGATGTCTAGTGTTGAGGTGATGTCATTCACTGTACTGTAAATATATTCATAAATTAGCATTTGTGTCCAGTATATTTAATAGGTGATACTTACCTTAAACTAAACTACTTATTAAAACTTTAGTTCAGTTGACGCCAAAATACGATTTGTTTGGATTCTATAAACATGTTGGTCATTTATTTTTATTCCGTATTTATGTTTATGGCCAGTGTATTTTGTGAAAACTAAACTGGTAATGTGCAGTTTTATTTACATGACACTGGCCATATTACTCACAAAAAAAAATTCAATAAAAAAAAAACGATGATGTTAAAGCAGCTGATTATTATTTACTTATGGACAATATAACATACTTACAATGTTTCTGTAAGTAGGTTAGATAAAATTATATAAAACTCCATGTTAAGGTGGTACGTTTCGGTCCGCGCCGGAATTTCAATTTTTTTGTTTTTTTTTACAAATTGCATCTCAATCATTGATAGAATTTTCGTGAAAATTGATTTGGCGACAACAAATACAATATCATATCAATGATTGAGATGCAATTTGTAAAAACCCCCAAAAAAATTTAATTTCCGGCGCGGACCGGAACGTACCACCTTAACATGGAGTTTTATATAATTTTACTCCTTTTCTTTCTAACCTACTTACAGAAACATTGTAGCTATGTTATATTGTCAAAAATAAATAGATTGATGTTGGTTTGGTACCTACATACTTAGTCTATTTAGTTGATTTAGATAGATTTTGTTTTTTCTTGTTGATAGGTAGTGGTCTGCTGAAATTTTGTTGATCGATCGTTGTATTATGATTGGAGGATTCATGTTTGATCAAAAATACTGAGTAAAATGTAGGTAGGTACGTAATGTTTGTCACGGAAGTATCTTAGTTCCCGTGGCGCTCATCTAGGCGGATAAGGTGGTAGTGAGTGAGAGTTTTAGTCGGTATACCTTAAGTGGCTTAGAGGGAGAGCCCGACATACCCCCGCCGCTTAGGGAAGCGGCGGGGGTATGTCGGGCTCCCCCTGCATGCAGTAGGTACTGCATTTCTCTCACTATAATAATAAAAAAAGGTACTTAATGTTTGTTTTGGTATACTATCAACCATCCAACCAATTTTCTTAACGGTTAAGTTTAGCCGTTATAAGTAAGTTCTTACTTAGAAAAAAACACGTAGATTACTGATTATAAGTATAAATTCAAGAATAAAAGTACAAAAACAAAATGTCACTTTTTGCTTTGCTTGCAATGTAACTTTTTGCTGCCGGTTTAACATAATGTCATTGTTATAATATTTTTTACTTACAATGAATATGTATTGTTCCAATGTGGCTCCGAAGTATCTCGAACTGTATGCGTCTGAATCCTGGAATTATCCAATTCTAACACACAATAAGCATCCACTTTGCCACTCAAACTGAGACCGCTTAAGCCTTTAGCATTATGCACGGTCACTGACAGCTGTCCTACTTGATTCCAATTGTTGAATCTGTACCAACTCTGTAATCAATAGAAATATTGTTTACTTACGCCGCCGCCGCTCATTTCACAGCGCCGCTAGACATCCTCGAATCGCTTAGCCGCCTAGTATAATATCTATGGTGGAAACGTCACCGTCGCTATACAGTCTCGCCCCGCTCAGCCCAGGTCCTGAGTATATCCCAGTTCCCAGTAGCCCCCTTTAGCGACGCCCCCTTGGGATATTTAACTGGGATATTTAAAAAATAAAAACGTCCCAGTCCCAAGGGGACATTGCTAGAGGGGGCTACTGGGATACACCGCTCAGCTACCTCGGACATTTCTGATGGAATCGTACCCTTAGGCACTTATCTTACGTCTTTGTATGATGAACAGTTTGTATTGTTTTAGCTTCTTCGTTTTTTTTATCAATCACGACACGAGACACGTGTAATTTATTATTTATTCAGTAGGTAATTGCATCAACAAAACACGTTTCATGGTAAAACCTGATATTTACAGGAAAAAGAATTAAAAATAAACTTCGAAAATAAGGAATACGACCGCGAGGACAACACATAAGGAACATCAAGTATAACTGGAAACAGGTTCGTAAGCATAAAACATCAATTTTACCTATTTTTACATTACAATCAGGAAATGCAATTTTACTTCTGGTCTTTGACACAATATTTATTATTAAAACCTCATTTATGGAAACAAGAATTTCAACTTTTAAAACCACAAGACGCAAATAAATTAATCTATTTACAGAATTAGCCCACTGCATTTATTACATTACACTGCATAAACTCATTACAAATTATTTCCCATGTAACGTGGAGAAAGCTAAAGAAAGACATATTGTGGAGTCTTAAAATTAAAATGCAATGCAATGACAGAAACTGGCTGTTTATCTCGAATTAATAATAAAAAAATCTATTTGGGAATTGGATTAACTTACCATAACTTCGTCGGACGGTGATGTATTATGAATGCCGTTTGTGGTGGGTATATTGTCAGTTCTGCGTACGGAGCCGCTGAGCGTGACCAAAAGGTGAAGACTGCCAAAGCCACACTCCAAATCTTGCCAAATGTCATGTGTTTTTTCCTTTTCTAACGTGGAGAGATCAATTAAACATCTGAAATGAGGAAAAATACAGTCACACTTTTTTCATTAAGCAGCTGAATACCACTATCTAATTAAGAAGACAAAGTATAAAGGCCCATTTTATTGCCGGTTGCATACAATAATGTTATAGCAAATTACTAATATGTATCGTCTAAACGACAGTTGCTTACAATTGGCTAGTTGTCGTAAATAATGTAATTAGTCCTTATGTTAGATTATTCAAAAATAAGGGCAACTCATTTTTTCATTTGTAAATTAGACCAAAAATGACAAAGTTAGAGCCCATTAAAGTTACGTGTGACGTCACGCCGTGTGGCATTTTTCGCACGGGGTGACGTCAAAGGCCCCCCACTTCTAAATTTTTATGCCTTGTATCTTTGTTATTTTTGTTTAATCGAAAAAAGAATAAATACGTATCCAATATTTTTTTATAATCTAAAATACGGACTAAATTATAATGTAATTATTTTGACCCTGGAAACAACCCTATTCTTGAAAGACAATTTATTGCTTCCTCTAAATTGCTTGCAATTATTGCTCTTGAATGTAAAAGATACTGGCGTCGTCGTCTTAATGGCCTTTTAGTGTGACTACTTATGAGTACATCAATAACTAGTCTTTTTTGTTTTCCCCATTGTATATTCTATTTCTATGGTATTATGAATATTCATAGTTAATTGTATTTTATATCAACATTCATAGAATTATACTTAATTGGATGTCACTTAGGTAAGTTTTTTCTTTTTAAGTTTTCAATTCTCATCTGTTTCAGAAACGTATTTTAATATTCCACGATCTCATGTCACAAGCACAGTCAGATATATATATATATTTTATTGCATAATAAATTCATCATTTGAATTTGAAATGCTTAGTTCTCTACATATTTTTCATGCAAGTTCTATTTCAAAAGAAAGAGCAAGTACAGAGATTCTTGCCAGAAGTAGGAGAAGGGAGGATGATTCGAAAGAGCTTGTAATTACTTACACAAATTAAATAATATTTTGAAATGGAATTTACTTATATTTTGTTGAAATTAGATAATACATATAGAACAAAAATAACAAAAACAAATACAAAATTATACAAATTATCTCATTTACTTATTAATATTGTCAGATATCATTTTTTTATAACCTAAAACATGGACTTCGCGAGAGGATAGGTAGAGTCCAAAGAGCAGTAACTCTAAGATTCACACTATTTTATGAAAATAATGTTGACGAAATTGTTTGCTAAGTTAACTTTAAGGAAGGTGTTAATCATTGTTTTCCTTTAGGTATAATAGTCACTAATGAATTAAATGTGTACGTGGACTCATAAAATTTGCAATCCTTGAGATTTGTGAATGGAAAACAAGATTTTTTACGACCATTGATCTATAAATAATATGTACGTCATTTCTTATTATTTTTAGGCTGCGTTTACATCCGCAATTTCTCTCAGAAATTATTGCAGTAAGCAGTAAGTATCGTATATAAAAATATCTAATAAAATCCTGTAAGTAATTTATTCTTGCAGATACAATACATTGGTAGAGTTTTTCCGGTTTAGCATAGATAAAAGATATAAGAAACAAACCTGCCCATAAAATTCTTCTGTTTCCCCTTATGCCAAACAGTGATTTCTAAATATTTAACGTCGTACATGAAGAGGTTGAATCTTTCACACCAAGTTGGTTTGGCTTTTAATGTAACCGATTTAGACTTATGAGATTCACCTCCCAACCTGAAATGTCACAAAAGTTAATGAATTTTCCATTAATATAACAAAACATCATTATAAAATTAATTAACCCTTAGATTATGGTTGACGTAAGTGCCAAACGGAATAAGACACGATCACGTGACAACGACGGTGCTGGAAAGCCGGACGTTTTGCTTGCCGTCGCCGTTTTTGTTTGCATATTACTTGTATACTTTAGAATATTTTCATATTCGTTAAAACTAAATATCTAAGTTAAAATATGACGTTAATTACATATTGTTTCATTACTTCTCATGCTCTGAAATTGCTTATTTGTGCAGGATAGTTTATTAATTTATTTCCTCGCAATCGAAGTGAAAAGCAGACTTTATAACTCGTCCACAAAACCATTTTTATCTTCGACATTACTATCAGCCTAGGGCTCGGGCTGCTAAAAGTCTCGGATAAAAATGGTTCGTTCTGTGCACTTGTTGTAAAATCTACATTTATTGCATAACTGCATAAAATTGTTATTTTTGACAGGATTATCAATAAAAATGATTCAAATTATTTAAAAAAAACAGCGCTATGGTTAGGTATGTATGTATGACAATGCCAGAGCGATATTATCCACGCAATCACATGGTGTTTGTACATATGGAAATTTTCATTACCAAATATTAAAACCATATTTTATATAAAGTGTACACTGTGTATTTAATCATTCAATATCTATTATTCACACAGCCCAATTAATTCCAAGTTTATTTAACCTGCTCGTGTTGTGGGTACCAGTTAGGCATTGAATTTTTGTTTGTTTAAAATATGAATGATTTATTATGAATGATTCACAGACATAAGTTAAACACTAATAATGTTTGCTGAACCCGCGCCTGACTTCCTAGGTAGGGTCACTCAGGTAATCAATACCAACCCCAAAATATAAGCCTTCGTGAAAAGAAAAATGATCTCGACCTAGTACCACAAATACCTGTATATTACTACCATAATATTTTAAATTAGGTAAGTATTATTATTTATATATCTTTTCGGATTATGTTTTTTCAAAGTAAAATATTACAGAAACCTCTTTATTTTACGTTTAACGAGTTACACTATTTTAAAGCCCATATCTTTATGATGCTACTTGTGTCCGTGACAACTCGATAGGAACGGTCTTTTTCACAAAAAAAATACAAAAATAAAACTATCTTACACCTAGCATTCTTGACTTTTCAAATGTCCGTTCACGTTTTTATTTTCGATGTGGTGGTCATAGTGGCAGTAGCGACTTCTGTGTTTTAAATGGAGATATTAACCGTACCCGATTTGAAACTAGTATATCAAAATAGAATAGGAAGGTGTACTTCTGGAGTTATCAGGCACTGGTAGTCTTGCCTTGGTAGCGGCCTTCCCCCAACTGACCTAAGTCTATCTTACCACACCTGACCTTAAATATTATTATTTGTTATGCTGTACCGTGACTTAAGTAAGAGGGACAGTCATTTCTAGTCTACAATTTACAAAAAAAAAACATATTCTGCTGTTATATTGTAACGAAATTCGTAGTGTAAAAAGTAATAATGAATACTCACTTAAATTTACAATAAAGTCCATTTGTTCCATTGCTGGCTACTTGGGGTAAATCTTTGGCATCTATTAGTACAATATTTACAACAGAGTTCCATGATTTTCTTAGAATATCGAATTTCCTGTTTTTCATTACGTACTGCAAACAAAACAATAACATTGTTATTAAAGGAAAACATACAAATGAAGTACTATTAGCCTGAGCTATTATTAGTAATGAAATGAGTTATAGTCCAATACAAGGAGTAATTAAATTGTATTTACAACCACGAGTGGCCACCGACTGACAAGGCCCGAAGATGATAATAAACTTAAATTAGGATTTTGGCGCCAACTAGCGTCCACTTGGGCTCGTGTGTTTCAGCGTTTGATTCATAGTATTGATAGTGTAATGTGAAGCAAACATTGGTTAAAGTGCATAGTGATTGAATGCAGTTTTTTTTAACTGATCACAAAGATCAGTTAAAAAAAACTGCATTATCGTGTTGACTTCAAAATCCGCCTTTTCTGAAGAAATTTTGCTATCATTTTTCTGCGGGGCGTCTTGATTCAGACACTGTATGTTAAGATGGCATGAACACATTGCATTAAATTACGTACATATACAAACATAACTTGAAGTTGGCACAATAGAATCTTCGTCTGAAGTCTGATTACTATTTTATTTAATAGACGACAGAGTTCAGTCACAAACAAAAATAATGAACGTTATTGTTTTTTGGCAGCTTTCTAAGCCTTTATTAAGACTTATTTTTTTTTTGTAGATTAAGTGAGTGATCATAGGTAGCATCAGGAAGCTTAAATATTAATATTTAAGCTTCTTGGGTAGCATGAAAACATTGACAGTTCCAACAATGCAAGATGCATAATAATCATATATCTTTAAAACACGTATCTTCAACTACTACCAAAATATATGATTAATTTTAATAGGAAAGTTTGCTTTACTACGTGCGTAGTATACAGTTTCTGGCTTTTCCGTTTACTTTCGTTATATAATTTAGGCATTGCTCTTGTATAATGCAACCGCGCGCCCGTTACACCCGAGTTGCAGATGAGTTAAGAATCCTGGGCGCAAGGCGAATCTTCTGCGCCTCAAAATAGAAACGACTCACTAGGGAGGATACCCGAATAAAACCGAGCCGGCCTACAGGCTCTAAGGTGGCAGCCCCGCCAATAGGGTAGGGTATATTGGGTTAATCACTCGCTTACCTGAAATCCAAACGATTAAAGAAACCGAAACAGTGAAAACCGGACCGATCAAAACACGACGACAATTGGCATGAAAACACGAATTGTTTGCTGTAATGTGCGCACACTGAACGATGACAGCCGACTGGCTCAGCAGAAGCAGAAATGCTAAGATACAAGCTGCAGATACTCGGTCTTAGTGAGGTGCGCAGGAACGGATTCGGAGAACAGAGAACGTCCAAAGGACTTACATTTCTTTACTCCGGGCTATCAAAGACACATGGGTAACCATGGGTTGAAAGTCTGCAATGACAATAGGGAGCGGTTCCTGGAGTTCTGTCAGGACAACGACCTTACTAACGGAGGCACTTCATTTATCCACGGAGACTACCACAAGTACACCTGGAATTCACCCGATGGAGTTACCAAAAACCAAATCGGCCTTATAGACCACCTTGCCATAAGTATATGGCGCTCTTCGCTGCTTGATGTCCGTAACCGACCAAATGCGGATATCGATAGCGACCACCATCTGTTGGTGGCAGAGGTGCAGCTCAAAGTGGCCGTAGCCCGAATTGCTGACAAGGGACAACACCAGAATAGGCAGACGATTTGAAGCCAGTAAATTAAAGAACCTTGACACAGAGGCAGATTTTTAAGATTGAACTGCGCAACCGCTTCTCAGGCCTCGATGCGGATATGACCACTACAGTCGACACGGAGTGGAATCACATTAAAATGGCCTACATAGAGACCAGCTTCGTCGTAGTAGGACGAAAAACACTAACACGGGAAGACTGGATGTCACATCATACGTGGGCCCTTATTGAGGCAAGGAGAGAGCTTCACCTGAAGATTCTGTCGACCAGTGACGCAGCAACACTGGAACACCTGAGCTGAGACTGCAATACCGTCTGATACGGAAGACCATCTATCGTAGTACTTGCCGTGACAGACGAGTATGGGCAGATGGTATTGCCGACACCGCCCAACGTGCTGACGATTCTGATAATCTCAGGAAGGTGTACAAAGCGATGAAGACTTTGGCCGGAAACCAAAATCGCAGGAAGAAAACCCCTGAAAAGCAGGGCTAATTGTGACATCAGAAGGACAGCTTCAACGCTGCTGCGAGCACTTTGAGGAAATCTTTCGTGTCCCGAGCGACCCCATCATCATCATCATCATCATCATAACCCTCTAGTGGGTGTGGTTTCCGCACTTAGTCCTGTACTGGACCATTGTACATGAGCCGTGGTACTGTCATTCCATCCAGCCCACCTCCCTCCAGAAGCGAATTAGTCCTCCCAAACTGCTCAGTGTGTCCGCAAGAGACATTGGTGACCCAAGTGTCTCTTTCCGGATTTGAGTGACGCCTGTGCACTCAAGGAGCACGTGCGCCACAGTTTCTTCAGTCTCCATGCGACCCCATTGTCCCTACATCACCCGCAGTTGACCTGCTTCTACTTAGCCTAAACATCGATGTGTCCCCGCCTACACGAGAGGAAGTAGCGAACGCCATATGTTCGTTAAAACCAGGCAAGGCCCCAGGAGTCGATCTCATCATAGCGGAAATGCTCAATGCCGAGTTATCGTTCGCTGTGAACGCTACCTAGCATTTGGCAGGCGGAAGAGTTATGGGTTGACTGGAACAAAGCTTCTCAATCGGCCTTCTCATCCGTCACCGTGCCAAAAAAGGAGACCTCAGTGATTGTGGTAACTGGAGAGGCGTCACTCTGCTCTCGGCCCTGCTAAGGTGCTCTGCAAGATTATCCTGGATAGACTATCAAGGGCACTAAAACCTTCCATCCGCAGGGAGCAAGCCGGATTCCGATCCAACTGATCATGCACGGATCAAGTCAACACACTGCGTATCACATTAGAACAGGCATCAGAATGGCAGAGGGAGATGTATCTGACAACGATATTGTGGACTACGAAAAAGCCTTCGATACGGTGAGGTGGACTTGTATCTGGGACCGCTTGCACGAAATTGGAGTCCCCGAGAAACGACCAACGCCATCAAGGCCATCTACAGGAATTACTCTTGTAGAGTGACACACAATGGCCTCGTTTCGGAAGACATTTCAGTACACGCAATAATAATTAACGCAATAATAATTCCACTAATATTATAAAGTTATTTGTGAGTATGTTTGTTACTTTTTCACGCTCAAATGGCTGGGCCAATTTTTATGATATTTGGTATGTAGGTAGCTGATACCTTGAATTAACATAAAGGGTACTTTTATTCCGAAAAGTATGCGTTTCCCATAGGATTTGGTCAAAAGTCTTATAGTTAATGGCGCTTTATAACGTAGATAGCGCTGCTGTGCATAAATACACGCAAACGAAACGAACGTTGCGCGGATTACGTTAGTTACAAAAATCACAGACTTGACTTTTGATGAAGAATTGATGAAATTTTTCAAACGAATATTATGTTTCTGGCTACAAATACTGAAACCAATATTGAGTGTGGTCTGGTTTCAGTTACTTTTAAATACCTAGGTAATCTAACCTTTTGTACTTTTTTGCCATGATCTCTTAGTAAATTAAGGCTGCAGCCGATTCTTTCCATAAACTCGTTGGAGACAGCAAGCGCAGTGGGCGCAAGGGGGTCCATTGCTAGACCGTTGGGCATCGGGAAGGACCTGTAACAAGATGCAAATCTTAGTAATTTTGTACATTGATTCGGAGTGAATTAACGTATATATAACATGCCTGCGTGGATCGGGAGATTTTTTAAATAAAATACGGCAGGCAAAAAAGCCTTCAGGCTTAATGAACATCAGCAACACCAGACGCGCTACTAATGCGCTACTAGAGTGAAAAGGATAAGCTTCGGAGTATTATATTGTCGGTCAGACAACGTGCATAAATATTTTTTGACGACCTCCGTGGCGTAATGGTTACCACGCCAGACCGCCACCCAGGAGACCCCGGGTTCGATCCCCGGTCGGGTCATGATGAAAAACGAACTTTTTCTGATTGGCCTCGGGTCTTGGATGTTTATCTATATATGTATTTGTTATAAAAATATAATATCGTTGAGTTAGTATCCCATAACATAAGTTTCAAACTTACTTTGGGGCTAGCTCAATCTGTATGAATTGTCCTATATATTTATTTATTTATTTATTTATGATGTATCATTGTATTCGTCTACGTGGACATTTGGTACGAACTTTTTAGCAATTTGAAACGGACGTCCGTCCGTTTATAAGATAAATTGATGCATAAAAAAAGTAGACATAAGAGTTACTTTCGGCTTTATGATGTTAGCATAGTTTAGAATAACGTACAGTCATGTGATTCATATCACAACGTATTTCAATTTCCTCATGGCCTACAAAGGGCCGTTTAGCAGAAGAATGACGTTGAAAAAATTTTTCTTGAGATGTTGTTTCCTGAATTTTTATTGAGAACAAAAACTAATCTAGGTACCTAGCTAGTTCATTGTAAACAAATGAGATACATTTTGTCTACGACAAATATCTTGAGGGCAAGGTTAAGTTTTTTCATGAATCGAGGTCGCAATGTTTTTCAGAGCCAATTTTTTGTTAGAATTTTGTATTGTTTCAATGTCGATCAACGATTCTCAATGTCATTGAAGATGGCTTCTATACCTATCTGTCTCTTCTTTAACATGACTCGTCATATGACTAACCATGTTAGAGTAAATAAGAAAAAATATTGCAAGAAAAGCCACAAGCATATTTATTTACTTATGTATACGGAAACTAAGTTTCCGTAGAAGTTTCTAATAATTTTATTGTAACTTGTTTATAGTGACATTACATTTTTTTCATATTGGTTTATATGAAACTGGCGGATGTCTGGAGACTTGTCCAACACGTCCGGAAGTCCGGAGTTATTCCCGTTCCCGTGAGAATTCAAAACCCTTGTTAACACTAACAAACATCACAAAAGACATATTTTGTGTATTTCAGGTCTAAGTCAGTCAGTGGGACAGGGTCGCGGTAGTTATCTCAGTTTCCGTGACCCCACCACGCGTAGGGCATTCTTAATATTGATAAAATATAACAAATGAAACAAAATACAGTGCATTATTGAACTTTTGTCCTCATGAATAAAGAATATCGTCTATTCGACGATAGGTACACGTATCAGTTTGTCAACTTCCGCACACAATCAGGTTGTCCTGTTGGTCAACGTACAATTTGAATACAAAAGAAACAGACAGTCATGTCAAAATGGATCGCTGGACGTAACGCGCGAAAATCAGTTTAGATAATATTTTATTTAGAAATAATCATACCTATATCTAATAGAATGAATCATAATCATTCATGCAAATAGAGTAAAATTAGAACGCGATACGATTTTGCATAGGTGATTCAAAATAATGTATGCTTCGAATATCGAGAATAAAAATCGATATTATTGTGGTCACCACCACGATAATATCGATTTTTATTTTTTTTTGTATCTGTAAAGAAATATTTATTCCTTAATTATATTATTAGGACCTAAAAATGAATACTTGATAAAAATAAATATTTAAGTTTTTTAAGGGGTTAAATCTTCAAAAATTATTCATAAAACATTAACAATTTACTTAAAAAATATTATTGTAAAAAATAATGCATTCTTCAGTTCACAAAAGTACATGAAAAATATCGTGTATTTGTGCTATGCGTTGCAGTGTGCCATAATCAATTCGAGTAAATGTTGTTCTGGATGATTTTGTACATGAAGATTTTTAATTACTAACCAGCGAGTATTAATTACAAATGAAACTACTGATTCCAATTGTGTAGGTAATGCAATGCGATGGCCATTACAATTACAATAGTAGTAGACTCTATATGAAATTTTGCAATAGTATTTTTTATGTAAAATTAACCCTATTGTCCATACATTTCCTTGTATAATTATTACGGTCTAAGTAATTGTTGTCAAAGTGTTTATTATTATTTTTATTTTTACTCTGTCTGTTAAATTTGTTGGCCGCGTTTACATTATGCAAGAACTCTTTTAAGAAAGACGGAAATTATATAAATTATAGTGATATCGAATACATTAATATTATAGAGAGGAAATTTTTGTATTTTTTTTTTGTTATCTATATATATAAAAGAGAAAATCACTGACTGATTCATCACGAAATCTCCGAAACTACAAGTGCCAGTCTCAAATTTTGCATAGGGGTTCCTTTTGGGGCGTAGGTGCTCAATAAGAAAGGATTTTTGGATATTCATCCCCTATGGGGTTAAACGGAGGCGCAAAGTTAGTATGAAACTTTGCCGTTTTTAAAGTTATTTAAATGAAATTCAGCATGAAGGTTCTTTATTGAAAGGCATGAAACACGAGTAAAATATTTTTTTAAAAACATCCCCTATGGGGTTAAATGGGGACGCAAAGTTAGTATGAAACTTTGCCGTTTTTGAAGTTATTCGAATGAAATTCAGCATGAAGGTTCTTTATTGAAAGGCATGAAACACGAGTAAAATATTTAAAAAAAAAACATCCCCTATGGGGTTAAACGGGGGTGCAAAGATAGTATGAGGGATGAAGTGAGGTGACCTACTACCAAAGCGTCTACACGTGTATTATCGAGGGCGCTCGACCTAGCATGCTGAAATTTTGTATAGAGGTTCCCTTTATGATGTTGACAAGGATAAAGATGGGGTTTTACGACATTCCCACGGGAAAGGGAGTAATAGGACTGCAAGTGTATTATCGCAGGCGCTCAACCTAGAAAGCTGAAATTTTGTATAGAGGTTCTCTTTATGATGTTGACAAGGATCAAGGTGGGATTTTATACAATTCCCACGGGAAAGGGAGTAATAGGACTGCAAGTGTATTATCGCAGGCGCTCAACCTAGAAAGCTGAAATTTTGTATAGAGGTTCTCTTTATGATGTTGACAAGGACCAAGGTGGGGTTTTATACAATTCCCACGGGAAAGGGAGTAATCGGACTGCACGTGTGTTATTGTGGACGCTCAACCTAGAACGCCTAGATTTTGCATTAAGCTTACCTTAATAAAGTACTTAGACAAGGATAAAGACGGTATTTTTAAAATTTCCACAGGATTCGGAATAATAAGACTACACGTGTATTATCGGGAGCGCTCAACCTAGAAAGCTGAATTTTTTTATAGAGATTCCCTTTATGATGTTGACAAAGATAAAGTCGGTTTTTTTTTTGTATTCCTACGGGAACGAAAAAATAGCACTGCACGTGTATTATCGTGGGCGCTCAACCTAGAACTCCTAGATTTTGTATTAAGCTTCCCTTTATAAAGTAGACAAGGATAAAGATGGGTTTTTTTTTAAATTCCCACAGGATTCGGAATAATTAGCCAACGCGTGTATTATCGGAAGCGCTTAACATGAAAAGCTGATTTTTTTAATAGAGATTCCCTTTATGATGTTGACAAAGATAAAGTGGTTTTTTTTTTAAATTCCCACGGGAACGAAATTATTGGCATTTTCGCTTGACCACGCAGACCGGGTAACAGCTATTAAAATAATAAAACAACAGGTTTCGTACACAGTAGGTAGCCAAGATTAACAGCGGCGAGCAAATAGACAATGAGCAATGAAGAACACTAACGTCTCGGGGAAAACTACAGTAATAGGAGACTGTAAAATCCGTCTATACTACTTAATTAGTCACAAGTCCAATTCCACGCGGGCGAAGCCGCGGGCACAGCTAGAAAAACTACTGGACCGATTTCAAAACTTCTTTCATCGTTGGGAAGTTACGATATTCCCGGGTGACACATTTTATTTTCAAATAATTAGGAATCTCTACTAAAACCCGTGAGAAGCCGGGGCAGGGCGTTAGTATACCTTAGTATCCATACCTACTAATTTATAAATGGGAAAGTGGGTGTGTCTGTTTGTTTGTCCGTCTTTCACGGCAAAACGGAGCGACGAATTGACGTGATTTTTTAGGTGGAGGTAGTTGAATTGATGGAGAGTGACATAGGCTACATTTTGTTTCTTTCTAACCCCCCACTTCCAAAAAATGGGGGGTGGAAGTTTGTATGGAGCATTCCGAAAATTTCAAGGTAGAAAGCTATTTGTATGCGGTCTATTTGTGTCAAAAAAAAAATCGTGCATCATTTTTTTTTTAAATCTCCCCCCAACCTCTTAAAAAAAGGGGTGGAATTTTAAATGGGACTTTTGCAGTTTTCAAGGTAGGAAGCAAGGGGAACCATGTTTACCCGAATTTAAAACGAACGAAGCCGCGGGCAAAAGCTAGTATTATATAAATTCATTAGTAGTATATGTAATTCACATAGTAATATGTACACATGAGAACTGAGATTGGGTCAACGGACGGACGCCCGCCGGGGTTGCGGAAGTATCGCCAGTTCCCGCTGTCATATGGAGTACAAGGGGCATTCAGACATGCTTTAATAGTTTGAGAACTCGCAGCGACTGTCGTTGTCGTGCAATATATCGCGAGTGACTATGTAATCTTACAAATAAATAAAACAGTTTATCTTTAATGATTGAAGTCAAAATTTTACATTTTTATATCTTACAGGCATGATCCTTTGATCATGCCTGTAAGATATAAAAATGTAAAATTTTGGAACCCTTTGGTTCCAGACTTGTACGTCGTATTCTTAAATCGTCGTAGGCCTATTCTTGAAAAAATCGACTGGTAGTCTCACCCCGGTTGGTGGGGGTAAGACAACCGACCTAATAAAACACTATTTTTGAGAATGAAACGGTCTAGCTGGATTGTTAAAGAATTATGACTGTGACTTCACTGATCATAATTGACGCATGCTTAAAACTCTAAAATAAAATTGTAAAATAAAGTTTTTCGATAAACATTATAAAATCCAGACTCCAGACGTGATCCAAAAAGTTCATCACATTGGTATTTATGTTTGTTTTGTGCGTGGATCACGCGCCCTCTGGCGCTGGTGGTGTTAGGTAGGTACTACCAATACCACTAAGTGGTAGGTACGTAGTACGTACACAATAAAGTTACCAAAAAAATATTTATACCTCACTATTGAGCAACAAGCCAAAGCATACCTAAGTTTTTTCATTGCAATGTCCAGTCGCTGGATATGAAGAACGTTTGTTTCAACATTTTGAACTCATCCTCATTCCACCAGTTTTTGCACAGCATTTCTATATTAAACTTATGAAGTCACAACACAATATTTACTCACAACGTTCCGACAATAGAGATGAGTATGATTGTTTACGGAGATTTTATCAGTCCGATTTTCAATATGAGATAAAGCAGGTACCCTGTCATAATACTTACGGCGTGTGCTCTGATTGTGGTTGCACAAGGTCACGTCTCTCGATTGCAGCGTTATCTCCTTTGGTCAATGAAGAAATGTCTTTCAAAGTATTCTTTAACTTTTCTTTGTTATCTTTCTGTTGTGAAATGGAAGCCTGTTCATTTGTCGCTTGTAGAATTTCACCATTTTCCGACGGCGCCGGCGTAACAGCAGACTCCTGGATTAGCGACGGTGGTTCGCCATCAACGTCGCGGTTTTGTTTATATTCCATGATACAAGACGGCGTTACCGTTGTCTTCTTATCATTAAACTCGAGTTGAGAGTTTTTTCTGAACGAAAATCTTCTTATAAATGACATTTTTGGATTCCAAAAGTTATTTGAATTAGATTAAAGTTTTTAAAAGCAGGAAATCAGACGCATTACTTGAGCAAAATGAAATTTGTTTTACAAATAAAATATGAATTAAGATAAACTTATTTATGCAATATATATGACCAATATTTATCAAGTAAGTATTGTCACAAAGTTGACGTGCCGGTTTGTTTGAACCGCAATATGAAATGATAATGTACCGAGCATGACATACCTATCGGTAGCGGCGCTTCATGCAATTGTATGTTTTCGTCATTCTGATAGTACCTACTTAACTAATAGTTGTGGTAATAATTAAATAATAATTATAATCTCGTTTGTCGTGGCGGCACATACCTGTCGTCCGGTGGACACGGCCCCGTCGAAGGTGCACAATTAACTGATTTTGCGATACGCTGGCTCCGACCACTGTTCGTCCAAGGGAATTCCGGCTTTTGCTTGTTTTCATGTTTTTTTTTGGTCCACGGAAGTATTCGCATGATCACATTTGCTGTTGTACTTTCGAGGCGCGAAACGTTCTTTGCGATTAAACCGAAAACGTGTCCTCACTCCACCAGGGCAATCTAACTTGTACGGCAATTTTTATTGATAATGGGTCGTCGGTGTGGGCGCGCATAAATTAACATCAACTTTACAGTTCACACGCGACGTAGGTACCAATGGAGGACTTTACGTGAAAATATAACTAGGTAGTACCCGACTTCCAGGAGGGCAACAATTACCAGAAAACGTTTAAGAATTCTTAATAACTATGTAACATTTAATGTGTGGTGTTAACAGGTGGTGGATCGTGACATTGGTGACGTGTTGAACAAACTTTTACATCAATTTAATAAATAAATAATAAATAAATTGTAGCGTAGATTAAATTATATAAAAAACAATTATTGTACGTAGGTACCTACTTACATACTCTTTGATTAGAGAAATTGACTGTGAAGTATCTACTCTCTTAATAAATTATTTCACATTAATTTCCAAACGGTGTAAGTTCCACGATGCAATTAACTACAATGCAAAATTTAATAAAAAGACAAACAATTTATTCATCTTTGTCTATTGTATTTAACTAATTAATAATTAGAAAGGTTACCCCGTATTATCTCATGTCACTCGAAAGTAATGGCATGATTAAAATTATAATACTAAACACTATTCACATGACATCATTAATACATAACCTAATCAGTTTATTTACCTGTCTGAGGGTACGGTCCCACAGCGAGCTATAATTTGAAGTATTTTGATATTTCTGCCTAACCTTCCATCATAGATATTTAGGCTACAGCTTCTTGAGCTACAGTTAAAAGCTGTAAACGTTTGTCTTTGTAATGTTTATTGTGTTTGTTTCAAATGCAGTGCAAAAAGAAAATGTGGGTATTTAAATTTCGATAGTAAAAGTAAAAGAGAAGTAATTCCAACAGACCAAACAAATAGAGGTATTTGCTGGGTAATCAGAGTATCGTCGAGGAATCCCAGCTAATCCTAAAAAATGTTGAGGAAAAAAGTTAAATTCACTTCAATGAATATAGAAAAAATATATATTAAGAAGGGATTTATGTATGTTTAATCCTGTAAAAAGGGGGTAACGCGTGAATGATACCCCCGGTATTGCAAGCTTCTATAGGCTACGGTGACGGCCGTATGCTTGTTTGCCACCTTTGTTTTATAAAAATACCGGACAAGTGCGAGTCGAACTCGCCCACCGAGGGTTCCGTACATAGAAAAAAAAATTTATACCACTAAGGTGGCAAACAAGCTTACGGCCCGCCTGATGGTAAGCAGTCACCGTAGCCTAATTAAAAGATATAATTATGTATAAAATCAGATAATCAAATATAAATAAACAAGTACATATATTGTACTCGATTTAGTGACATTTTATTTAATAATATGTAATCGTTAATTTGCGTAAATCAGTTAGAGTGCAGATTAACAAGTTAGTTATCAGTTAGAGTGCAGATTATCTGGCTGAACCAGTTAAAGAGGAAACAAATATTCACTTCTTACATCAACTAGATAATATGCAGACTACCTAGGCAAACTAAAGACTAACGACCAGGCATACGGTAAATTCCATTAAACAGGTTCTTGTTTGAATAAAACATTCTAATAATCCTAATTTTGGGTGTGGGGTCACAAGATAAACCTAACGAACCTACTGTCAAACCATTCGTTTTTGCATAGTTTCGTTGTTCGTTTTCCTAGTTACTTCATGGGGCCGTAGACCTGAGTATACGAATTTCAACTATCAAGTTGAAATTTAAACCTCCACGCTTCCCGAGAAAAAGGGTCGTGACAGACAGACAGACAGACAGACTTACAACAAAGTGATCTTATAAGGGTTCCGTTTTTTTCCTTTTGAGGTACGGAACCCTAAAAAAGTGTAAAACTCTACATACACTTCATGCACTTTCAATAGCTAACAATTCATAGCTTGCTATGTGAACGCGCCTTAAATAGATGCGCATAATGCGCTCATGCACTTTCACCTTAATAAATTAATCTAATAATATTTATGATTTGTCAAAATATCTTAGTAGGTACCACAGAGACCGTAGACTCTACTACTTAGTACGTAATCCGTGACAGACGGTAGGAGCAGTAGGAGTACAACCGCTACTTCACAACTTAAATCTGATTAAAATTAAATTCAAAATATGTATAATAGATAACTAGCGAGTAGTCACCTGATGTTAATCGATCACCCCTTTTTTGGTCTTACTACTTATCTGGTCTCCCCGACTGCTCAACTCAACATCAGGTGGGGTTGGGTGGGGTAGAGTCGACTTGTTTTAGCTAAATAAATAAAAAGTTACCGTATCGGGTAGGTATAATAATAATTATTATTTTGTGGGAAGTATTGAAAGTTCGTTGGACGTCGTCGTCACCACTGAGGGCAACCTCTATGGAACCTTCGTTTCATTCGGGGTCAAGCATTTACACGTTCGCGAAGCTTCTTAATGTATTTTTTTATGTAAGAGTTTGGCAAACCAGCAGAGACACGATACCCGGGGAGTCCCTAAGCCGCTGCCGGCCTCTCACTTCTTGAAGGAACATTTTATAAAAATATTACTTTCTACTTCACAACTTAAATCTGATTAAAATTAAATTCAAAATATGTACAAAGATAACTAGCGAGTAGTCACCTGATGTTAATCGATCACCCCTTTTTTGGTCTTACTACTTATCTGGTCTCCACGACTGCTCAACACAACATCAGGTGGGGTTGGGTGGGGTAGAGTCGACTTGTTTTAGCTAAATAAAAAAAAGTTACCGTATCGGGTAGGTATAATAATAATAATTATTATTTGGTTCATTGGACGTCGTCGTCACCACTGAGGGCAACCTCTATGGAATTCGTTTCATTCGGGGTCAAGCATTTACACGTTCGCGAAGCTTCGGCAAACGAGCAGAGACATGATACCGGGGGAGTCCCTAAGCCGCTGCCGGCCTCTCGCTTCTTGAAGGAACATTTTATAAAAATCTTACTTCTAATAAGAATGACAGGCGTATTCAGGAAAATAAAGTGTTTTTCCTTTTCTTATCCCTTTATCACTTTAAAATTGTGTAAGCGTCTGGGAGCTAGACCGAGAACTATTAAGAGTTTATTATGGAACCCTAAAACAGCGAAATTTTTAAACCGCGTTTTTGGAAAATCTACGTCATAATCTTAACAAGTCTTAATTCACGTAAAAACCCCAAGTTCATAAGTTATGAACATTCAAACATGTTGTAAGTTACAATTTACAGTGACTCATGATAAAAACCTATCGGGTTACCGTTAACTAGTTGTCCTAGAATATTAATTACTGGGATTGTGTACCTAAGTCTAAGTACATATTTTTAACATAATCACAAAACTAGAAAATGGAGCCAGAAGGTATCATTGTGCATGACAAAGCTAAATAAACACGTAAATTAAGTAACGACAACCCCAGTCAGTATTATGATGGGTTTAATAATCTCAAGATCCTACCTTTTGCTGTCGATCCCTACAGTTAATAAATCAATTCAATGAACACCAGGAGGCCTGAAATATTGACACCATCTGATGACGACCATGAGTCAATGTTATTTCTATGATTTAAATAAAATTACTCATACGGTGTTAAAATAAAAGTAAACTTAAGATAAGTCAATCGTGTTGTGTTGACGTCATAAAGATATTCGCAACTTCTCGGGCTCGGAAGATGCAAGTAATTAATTAACTGGCCAGCCACTTTATATGACGGAAAATTTATGAGCACGTAGGTCAGTATATCATTACATGCAACTTAATAGTACCTAGATGGACATCTTACCCGTGGACATACAAGATCGCATGTAATGTGTGATCCATTGAACGAATTAGCTACGCGCCTGACCTCCACCCGCCATTGATATCCTGTTTCTGCGGACAAAGTCTATCGCTTGCGTAGGCCCATAAACTCTATAGTAGAATTTTATCGATGAGTACCTATTATAAAAGTCTAGTCCAAGTATAGCTTATATTATGGTAACAACATAAATAAAACTACATGCTAGTTTGTATAAAAAAATTATGATGTTTTGTAAATTACAGAAAACATACAAACAGTAGGTAGTGTTTTTGCGTTTATGCTTACAAATAATTTTGTCTCGGGAATCAAATCTAAGACCCTTGATAAAAGCCAATATGTACTCGACCATCGGGCCTTTTGCACTTTTTTTCTTGTAAAACTTAAGTATATTAGTAGTTACTTTTAAATGCAATTAGATATTACGTTTGGGCCATTTTTAAGAGTTCTTGGTCTTGATTATACAAAACTGACAATTTATATATTTTTATCATGCAGGCAAACAAGCAAGCGAACTACCTGGTTTCATCAGGTGGTTGTTGATGAAATGTGGTTACCAAAGGCGGCGCTTCCAATGCGTTGACCGTTACAAGGAAATAGAAAGGAAGTTAGGCTTCCGGATCTATCGCTCACTGAAATCTTACAGATATATTAACTGCAAGTTAGGCGCCAAACACACGAGCAGCATTTTGCTGTCGACCACTCAACTGCATGCTGCCAACGCAGCAAACTCCATGCTGTCGCGCAGTTTAGAAATCTGTGAAGTCTGGCCCTTAATTTAGGAAAAATACAACGTATCAAGAACGCAAACAAATAAGCGGATGTCTACTGACCTATTTAGGTTTCCTTACAGATTAATTAATTGCCACTTGACCTATGCACTAGTCTAAGGGACTTATTGTCAAGTCAAGGCGCCCAGGACGCTGTGGTTGAAACAACCAAGGCGCTCGCTTTACGATATCTTATATTTAAACTCAACTAAGTACGCAAAGCGCTTCCACCTCGACTTCAAGAAGACTTTTGCAATGGACGGTCTACCTAAGAGACTAGTTAGTTACTCATGAAATCTCATAGATTATTTTCTATCGAGATCGCATGGAATGTGTTCCTTCCTTCCCATCTCTTTTCTCCCTAATCATATACTTGTATCGGGTAATCCGGCAGCGCCTCTGGTATTGCTGATTTTCACCACTTTCCAGTGGGCTCGCTTGCATATGTGTCTGCTGTATGTAATAAAATTAGACTCAAAATCCATATTAAGAAGCAGAATGACAAAATACTTTCAATTTACTTCCAATGGTTTCGAAATGCCATTGTTTTAATTTGTATTGTTTTCATGGACAATGTCCGAGTGCCTACTTACGAAGCACGTCTTACATTCTGGTCAAATAAAAAATCCATTTGATATAAATGAACATTTATTAAATTACAAAACTTACTCTAATAAATATAAGAAATGTATATTTGAATTATGTGTATTATGAACAATATTGATAATTTCTTTGTAAACAAAGAAATTATCAATCTTCCGTTCAAATATTACTTGTGCAAATAAGGCTATAATCTCACCAGTCACAATCACATACAAGAATGTTTCAATTGTACTATTATAATCATGTGTAAAAAGCTAGTGTCAAAAGATATTTTGATTTAAAAAAGCAGCACTTACAATGATTATATTGGTATTATTAATATATTAATTAAAGTAACAACTAGTCTAAGTAACATGTAAGTCTTAACATACGGTGGATAAAATGGAAAGTTGTAAGTACTTGAGAGTGCTTAAGTTTAGGCGGTCATAAAATACACATCATTTCAGTACTTACAATAAAATATATAATATAGTTCCTTGGATAGAAATATAAAAATACATAGGTATACGTCATTTAGTGACAAGTCAATGGTTATATAACAAAAAAACATTATTTTAAAGCTAGAAATATACTTCTGTGGTGTCGCGTTTTCTCTTGCTACGGTGAGGTCGTCCTATGTGTCAGAACAGGGTGCACTTATGTCTGTGACAAGACAGATTATTCTGCATTACATATTATAAAACAACAACACTCATGTTATATTTCATCTTTCTCGCTGAAATCGTTACAATGTCAACTTTATTTAACAAAAGTATAATTTAAAAGAAAGGAAAGTATAATTACATCTTTAAATGTCAAATTTTATTGACTTACTCAACTAGAAATACAGTACAATACTAGTCAACTAAAGTTCTTACTTATATAGTAAATACATTCATTTCTGTAGGCTGAATATAATGGGGTTTAAAGTATAAGGAACACTTAAGTTTGTGTTCACAACATTTACTAAAATAAAATATCTAAATATTTTAGCTAAGGAATGTCTAATGGACGTAAATTCATAAAACAATACAAGCTTACTTTATTATATTAGAAAAAGATATGTAAAATGCGTAGTCCAATCTTATTATTAACAATTGTATGGGAATGTCATTCACTGAACATCAGTCTTTTGCCTATCCTAAATCTGTCAGTGAACACTTTGTCTGGTTATGCAGTAATTTTTAATGTTAACAGTGTCACATTTTAGTTGTGGCTTCTAGGGAGCGCAGCAGCGGCGCACGGGCCATATACTAGAATCTGTCTTTGGATGAATGCATGTCGTTGTTGGCGAGGTACTGCAGCTCCTGGAGTTCCTGGAACTTGTCATGGTCCCGAATATGTGCATAATTAGCAGACAAGCACATCAGGTAGTGAACCAAACTCAATATCACGAGGACACATGAAACCATAGCTAGAATGAACATAAATTCAGCTTTCTCAACATAATCTTTGCAAAACAATTTTACTTTATGAGCTTCACATATTCTCATGTCTTCTTGTCTAACAGATGACGGGAACATAAAATCGAATTGAGTGAAGTCAATACACGTAGATAAGTCGATATTTTTCGGTTTAGAGCACAGTTTCCAGAATATAGTGAATAGGAATGTCGTTATTACCAAGAATCCTAGTAATATTATCCATACAAATGTGAAAATGTAAGTAATCATCATGAATACCGCGCACGATATCCTTCCTCCGACGCGAGCCCTCCATGCTCGGTACACTCTTTGTCTGGTAGCACCCGTTGTCAGGCACCCTAAGCATAACAGCATGAAACCTAGTGCGGCCATGCACGCACTGCCGACGATGAAAATCATTTGTAGTGCTTCAATCCATATAAGCCGGAAATGAAATACTTCATCGAACATTAGAATAGAAAGCGCAGATCCTCGGTACATGGTGCCACAAAACACCCCCACGCCCAAACAGCACATAATTGTGGCTATGAGGGTTGCATGAGGCACCCTCGTCAAGCATGCTTGACACGCATCACCCATTGTATTAACACTTAATTTATTACACAAAAACAATTCTTAAAATAAAGTTGTAGTTCAGAATTTATCTCAAAATTATGAATCACATCACAAAAGAGGGCAGTTTTTTTTTTATTGCAATTGATTAGAATTTGACAGTTGACTGAATTGACGGCTTTGAATACTGAACTATTTGCATAGTCACGCCATGTCATGCCACATAAATAAAGCAGAATGCGTCATGCTTACCTGAGCAATACAGGTATGTAGCAAAAATTATGAAGAGTAGTGTATCCGAACGGCCTGTTCGCCAGCCACGTCAAGTGTCAAAGTCACATTGACAGCAAATAATAACCTCTCCTTTTGATTCGAATTTCAACTTTATTTTCATTGTGCTAAGAAAGAGGCACGACACGATAAAAATTAACTAATAAAATTTCTATACCAATCCTTTTTGTCATGTTTTTATCAATTCTTTGAATCGAAATTATCTTATATTACAAAAGACCTAACAATGGAAACTTTATATCTTCAAACATCTCAGATTCTACACGAGACATCTGAATTATTTCTCAGATTAGAAAAGGATCCAGCAAATTGCGAGGAAGTTGAAAATGCAATCCAAACAAAAATTAATGCAATTAGTGCGTAAGTAAACGTAAATACTTGTTTTTTTTATCGAATTGTTTGTATAAATCTATTCGAAGGTTGTACAAAAGATTTATACAAATTCTATTACTTTAGTAGGCTATAATGTAAAAGTTTACTATGTAACTAACCACCATATGCTTTGGTGTTTTTTGGCTATAAAGTCAGAGTCGCTTTATAGGACAGAGGGAGAGTTTATATATAGGTCTAAGAGCAATATGTAACATTAAGAAAAAATTGATAACACCAATAACCATAGTAAAACTATATTTAATGTTTCAGAAACTGTGAGAAGTTGGACATTTATGTGCATAAGACACCTATTAATCAAAGACCCATGGCTAAGATGAGAGTGGACCAGTTGAAGTATGACAATAAGCACATACAGGTAGCTACTAATTAAATATAACTAAACTATTAATGTAATTAATGTTTTAGTTATACAATCCGCTCCACGAGAGATGAGACTGCTGGTTTGACTTACGCTGTAGTCAATTTCTAGTGAAATAGTATAGAAATGATCTACTGCGCAGGTCAAATCACATGATACACCAGGTCTCATCTCCCGGCAAAACCAAAGACGCTATATTTTTTTACTAAAGACAAAATGATATGCATTTTAACTTACAGGCATCTCTAAATAATTCTCAAAATAAACGTAAAAGACGAGAACAAGAGAAATCAGATAGGGAACAGCTATTGAATCGAAGGTTCGGACATGATCACACAGAGATCACTGTGGACTACTTGGGACAAGAGAGAAACTCCTTGCAAAATTCACATAGAAATGTTGATGAAATGATACATACAGGTATGATGCACATATTTTAAATTATTATAAATTTACTAGCGAAACCTGCACAACTTTGTGTCCCGCTTTCCCGTGGAAATTTACATGTAAACCTTCCTTCTGAGTCACACTATCTATTTCAAAAAAACTTATCTAAATCCGTTGTGTAGTTTTAAAGATCTAATCATACATAAGGACAGTCGGCAAAAGCGACTTCATCTTATATTATGTAAAGATGCAAAGCATTGTACCAATAGAAAAAACATAGAGCACATCAGCGTGACTCAAGTCAAGAGTTTTAGGTTCATTATAATTTATGTTTATTATAAACGTTAGTATACGTTTAGTTTAGTTTTAGTTTTAGAAGTAATGTAATTTTTAATTATTATAATTATTTATTTATATAACTGTAATCTAATTGGAACCTTGTACCATGAATGCAATGTTAATATTTATTGACAGGCGTTAATTTTAAAAGTAAGACAGGTTAAAATAAGACGTACTTTGCTTCATTGTAATAAAATAGCAATCACCCAGACTTCTGAGTGATTGCTATTATCAAATACTATAGACGAGTAATACGCACAGCTCTTGACGTTTCTCATACAATGACTTGGCAACCTCCGTTCACCTCATGCCGCTAGGGGCGCTATAACATTTTGCATACAAAACGCACAGTTCACCTCATGCCGCTAGGGGCGCTATAACATTTTGCATACAAAAGTTTTGAAATCGTTCACCTCATGCCGCGCCGCCCTCATGCCGTAGGGGCGCTAGTGTCGCGTCTTGCCCGAATTCTTCCGAAGCTGTGCGTATTACTCGTCTATAGTATTTGCTATAATTATCACTTTATAATGTTCACTCAAAGAGTCTCTACTCTCTTCTGATGTGGACATTATGTTAGTCATTTATAGTACTTAAAGAGCTATGTCACTAATTTTACATTAACAATTACAGTCTGATTATAGTGTACCTATAAATGTAATGACATACTTCTGTCTTTGTATCCTGTAATTTTTTACTGCATCGCAGTCTTTATCCTACTCCACTGCACTTATCACATATATCAACTTCACAGCTGCTCACCGTTAATCAAATATATATGATGAAACTATTCTTTAGATTAGATTATAATTTTGTATACATATTGTATCGCTATTTTAACTAGTAGACATGATTTCTTAGCGGCATAATCACGGTATTCCCGTTCCTGGGGTGATTTTCATAAAAAAACTCCTCTAGTAGTAATTCCGCATAAGCCATTTTTGAATGAAATAATAATAAATATATAAATACTTGGTACATTTATGAGAACCCGTTTTTATGAAGTGAAAAATATTTTTTATGGTTTCACTAAATTTAATTTCATGAGCAAGTTATTTTTATATAGTTGCTTGCCTATTTTATATAATAAACTAATTAAAATAATTGTATTAATAAACATGCTATCAAAGTAAATATTAATTTTAATATAATTTATAAACAAAGGAAATGTTCATGGTTGAGTTGTAAACCGGTTCCGAAGGCAGTTTTATTGAAAAGTCGTCGGCGCTGCGGCGCTGGCGTATTATTCCACGAGAGTCTAGCGTGATTATGTCAGCGCAAGTAATTAACGCGCCCGTCTTGACAGATCATTGTATATTTTAATGATACATTTAGAAACACAATAATGATATACAGGGTACTTTTGAACGACGATATTAACTTGAAGTCATAAGCAGCATTATTCATAATCAAGGGAACAAGAAGAATATTTAATACGCTCTACATTGTAGTCTGAATGTCAGTGCATCAATTTACTTGTAATAATAGTGGAAAACTTTTGTTGTTAAGATAGAATGTTGATTGATGTGAATATCAATCAATCAATTATCATGAATAATATGATAGTTAAGTACCTAAGCGTTTATCATAGAACAGTCAGCGTTATATCTTTCGATGGAAAGGCAGCACAATTATTTAAAACAAAAAAATATACTTACCACATTTTGCACGAATATTTGTAACTTTGAAGGAAATTGAATTATTTCTGTCCCTCGGAGACAATAAGTGTTTTAAAAGATCACTCGAAACTTCTGGTTGACATACACCATGATATGCATCGCATCAAGGCAAACTGATCACTGTATAAGTCTATATCAAGAGCTAACGAAGGCTATAAAAATCATGTTAATTTATTATACACACACTTTATACATATTAAATAGTTAGTGCACATTTATAGTATTTGTTTGTTCCGACACGCGGTCTCACAGGTCTTATTGTGTACGGCGTACGATTAAGAATAAATCAAAACACACGGCGATACACTTGAAAACTTCTAATTAGCTTAGCTTCCTTCTTTTTCTTCCTGCAATCATATTTTTCCGAATATAAATATTAGATGAATATAGTTTTGTTCATTAGTACGGGTTATGTTAATCAACCGACTTGATACTTACGTCTGGCTTAGAATAAAGTATGATAATTTATAAATTCCACAATAACATCTCTATGTTTGCGAGGTTAGTCATATATTATTAGTACAATTTTATTTAGAGTTTAATTTTTGTTGTCATACATAAGTACGTACGTTTTCCATCCTTTGAAAATCGAGCGTGCAATTGCATAGGAATTTCTCAAAGCCATTTCTGAAGTGAACGACTCATTATATAATAAGACTGTCACTGTGAAACTAAAGAAGAAAGACTTAATGTGGAATCAAAATTAAAATGCTGGTTGACTGGCAGATAATGCAATTAACATTTAGTACGCCAATTGTCTCAGTACTTTGTGTATTGTGGTCAATAAAGTTATATGATGAATCGCTGAATGTGTTGCTAAGCGCAAATCTCGAGAGCAGCTGAACCGATTTCGCTAATTCTTTATTTAGAATATTCCTTGAAGTACGAGGATGTTTCTTACGGAGAGAAAAAATGGAAATTCCCACGGGAAAACGAGGTACACGCAAACGAAGTTGCGCGGGTTTCGCTAGTAAAAAATAAAAATGCATTTCAGAAACTGGCCGGCTTATATGCCGATTTAATATCCTTTAAAATATAATAATTGATATTATTACTTATTATAATATTCTACATAATTAGCTCTTGATCTGCTACCCGCATATAGCTTACTTTTGAGCCTGGTGGCGATGCGTGAATTATGTAGAATTTACGATAATGTTATTATTTAAACGAAATACCTATAAGTTCAACAATAAACTATTTGTACAGGTGATCTCAAGTCTACCTTGGCTTTTTATGACGACTTATTTATTGATCAGTGACACAGTCATGACCTATAGGTATGAAGAGTCATGACTGTGTCAGTGATCGCCCCCCAGCTCAAACCTTTGGACCTACAGATGTAAAATTTCGAACAGAGGATTAAATTAATTAGAGATTAAATAATCTGTGTGCAACAAACCTAACAGATAATAAATTTTTAACGATATACAATTTTAAAGGTTTGTTTTTATGGTAGATATGCCGTTATCTTATATATCCTACAGTTCGAAGGGTGAGAGAGTATCATAGCCACATTCCACCTTTTATCACACAATATCTTCGCGTAATCAGTCTCAAATACTCTAGAATCCTTTTTATATTACAAATAGATCTTGCCCGCGGATCCGATCGTGCTAAATTTGGGTTAATTTGAGAAAACCAAAGCGCTCAATTAAAACATCAGCGCTATCTGTTGGCATACTTACAAATTGTTTGGATTTGACTATTGTAGCGCAATATAAAAAACATGCACATGTTTGTTATTGTCATCACAGCTTGACTGCACAGTCAAGGTGTGATAACAATAACAAACAAACAAACAAAATGTAGTCATTTTCACATTTAAATATTACTTAGGATTAAGATGTTTGCTTGTTGAAATTTTGCACAAGGGTTCCTTTTATAACGTAGGGGAACTAAGAAAGGATTTTTCAAAATTCCCACGGGAAAGCGAGATATACGCAAACGAAGTTGCGTGGGATTTACTAGTTTTATTGTAAAAAAAAGAGATTGTTAAGTAAGTAGATAAATACCTTTATTTATCAGGTGCTGTGTCACTAAAATACCTTTTAGTGTAATCGTGCTTCATAATTTCGCATCTACTCAATAGAATCAAAGCGGAGTCTTGACATTGAATTTCGACCTTTACGGTCATATTCAATTTTATTTTATTTCAAGTATAAACATTAGATATATGAGGCGTAAATAACTGCACATTTTTGTACTGTCGGTATTAAAGTGCTAATAAATAAAATATACATAAGTACTTTATTTTTGTAAATAATTACGTATATACGTTAGTTAGTACAGTCAAACAATGAAAGCGGTAAGTAAATATGATACAAGTTTTCTAAATATTGGGTGAAGGGATTGACTCTAATTTTTATTTCATATCAATAGTATTTAAATGAATATATAGGGAGTAGGGACAAATCACACAGATTGAGTAAGTTCGAAACTTGTGTTATGGGATACTAACTCAACAAAAATATAGTATATATTTTATAACAAATTCATATATGTTATCTATATCCAAGATCCGAGGCCAATCAGAGAGTTTGTTTTTCACCATGACCCGACCAGGATTTGAACCCGGAACCACCTGGGTGGCGGTCTGGCTCGGTAACCATTACGCCACGGAGGTCGCCTCGTCGATTTATGGTGTATGATGCAATTACAAAGTTTCATCGGTGCTTATATTAATAGCATAAAAATGTATGATCTATCTTAAACTTCTCTATCGTGCTCACCTTTCATTGGTCGACTTTAAAATAGAAAATATGTTTTAATATTTTCTATTTTATTTTATTATTTTATTAATTCAAATTCTATTAGTGTTAAATTGTTTTCCTTAGTTACCTCTGGCTCTGTACCTAGTTAACAGAGATTAACTAAATGGCTGGCTCAGTGCGCCGTGGTCGAGTTGCTAGCAAAGTTAGGCCATTATTTCAAGGTTACAAGTTCGAATTCCTCACAACTCAAAACATGTCTGTAAATAAACATGACTTTTTGTCTTGGTCTGGATGTTTTCTATGTAATTATGTATTTATAAAAAAAAATACCAATAGTACAAGATTTGATTATTTGTTCGGGACTAGAAGGCGTTGATTCGTTCAGGATTATTTATTAAATATTTTTGATAACAGTTACTATGGAAAGAATTAAAGATTTCTCATGAAATATCTTTTAGACTTATTGCGCAGATCTTTAAAAAATAGCCTTGATGGTATTATTAGATAACGTGGAATGGCAAGGTTTTTTTTTCATCTAAACTAATTAATAGTGTCCTTAAAGAGTTAACTTAGACGGATATAAAAATAACCTTAGGTTTTCCTATTTACGTACAGGTTGCTTAGGGTATTATTATGAGCTGCTCAGATGTAAATTAATTACAAGTTATAAAAAAAAAAAAGATTTGACTGTCATTATTTTGAGAAATTTTGTTTTAATTGAAACAATAAACACAAAAATTTTGAAATCTTCAAAAATCTATTTTTCTAATTGTCAATGACCATTTACGCTTTGTATTTTATTTATTCTTCAAAACACATCATTCATGGTCACTAATGTTTTAATTTGAACTCAAAAACCCCAGTGGTTCAAAAGTTACAGCCAGTTTTTTACATGAGCAGTTTGAAATCGAAATACAAATAATAATAATATAAACTAAAAAAAAAGAAACATGGTAGATTTTTTATTGTATTTTTTTTACTATACATTGAAGTATTCTATACTTACCTCATTTCTGTTTGTGCACTTTATGGCGGGGCAACCCTGTAGGTATAGGTGCACATAACTTTAATACCGATTACCGATTGTGATTTAATACCGTTTAAATACCGTTAAATACTTTTAGATCAGCTTCCATACGAGCTTTTTGGTAGAAGTCACCCATAATATTATTATGCATCTATTTGAACGCCTAAAATCCCCCTGAAAAAAACAGTATTCAACGATTTTCACAAAATTCAAGGGTGTTTTTACATTTTCAAATCAATTACGATTTTCTTGAAACTACATGTCACGCGATTATAATTAAAAAGGCAATTGCTTTATGTATTTATATCGTAATTAGAGGTAATTGCTACAGATTATAAATAAGGTCATGTGGGGTAAGACTAACACCGGGAAAACACTGTCACTGTATATATGTCAGTCGAGTACTTTACAGCTTTATCTTCTATTTTGATATAGTGGTTATAGTGGTAGTGGTTTTTGCAGTGGTAGATCAATTACGATGAAATGGGCTAGTTCGACCGGGGAAGTAACACCCTCTCACAGAATATCGACGTGAAGCAGTAATGCGTTTCGTTCGGTGAGTGAGAGATCCGGAAGCCCAACTCCTTCCCTATCCCCTCTTTCCCCCCCCGCCTTCTTTCCCTTCTCTTCCTTTCCTCCAACCTCCTTGGTGGACAACGCATTGGTAGCGCCCCTGGTGTTTTGGATGGATGTCCATAGGCGTCGGTGACCGCTTTCCATCAGGTGGCCTGCTTGCTTGTTTGTCTACGGTTTGACATAAAAAAAAGTGAAAAACGGTAGTCACTATTGCCACACATTTAGGTATACACATGTGCACCCTGACTCCCTGTTGATGGGGGCTAAATTAACATATTTTCTGGAATTCGACCATTTACCTGTCTCTCTGAATAACTGGGTAGGTTAAACAATTTCAGCATTCAAACCCGATCATTTTGTTGACAATAAACTATTTTAGTCTTACCCCACCTTACCGCAATATAGGTTAAAATGTTGATTGCAAAATATCCTGGGAAGTAATACTAAGAATTCGAAATTGATATGCGTTGGTACATTGTGCTCCTACGTCGTTTTTTCATCTTTGGTAGAGTCACATTTTCTTTCACTATTTCCTTCTAGCTGTTTCGATCCTTCTTATGCTATTAGTATATTATTATTATTATACTATACCCATGCACGTATTTAGGTACACTAAACAATATTCTTTAGTCATAACAGTTTTTATTTGTCAAATAGGCAAAGGCTGAAACAGATCCGTAAGTGTGAAAAGGCCCTCAATATAATGATATTGAGGGCCTTTTCTAACACTTACGAAATAATCTAATCAGTAGATTATTATTTAGCGCTTAAAAAGTATCCATTATATTCTAATCTAATGGATACTTTTTAAGCGCTAAATAACAATAACACCTCGATTAATAGTGACACCACACCATGTATTTGTAAATTCAATTTTATTTTATTGTTTATCGTTACAGGTTCTAACATTTTGGGTACACTAAGAAGTAATCGGGAGACGTTGAAGGGCGCCCATAGAAGACTGATCGACTTGGCGAATACACTTGGCCTGTCAAATGCTACCATCACACTGATAGAACGAAGAGTAGCGCAAGACAAGTACGTGCTATTCGGTGGAATGTTTTTGACAATTACGGTGATTGTATTAGTAATTATATATCTGACGTAACAATGATATGTGATTTAAGAAGTAATGTTCTAATAGTATAAAATTTTATACAAAATAATGATAATCAAATGTTTATAATTTTTATGTGAACGAGAGACGGTAGACGGAAAGTCGAAAAGAATTTTCTTTAAGGACCCATTTCGCCGTCTTGGCCGCTCGAATTTGACGTTTTTAGCGCCACTATCGCAACTGCGCCCCGCACACGCACACATGCATGTATGCATAGTGGGTCGTGACGGACTGTGACTCGACAACTAAATTGTAACTTTGGATTTTGTTAGTAAATATAAAAATTGTTGTCAAATGTACTTATTTCATATAACAATAATTACTAACTGCTGCCCACGACTTTGTTTGCGTGTAGACACGTTTTTCCGTAAGAATCAGGTGGGAATATTTTCCTGCGGGTGAATTTTTTTGCACATTTGATTTAATTCAAACACAAACTCTACAGGAATCGCAAAATAAAATAGTAGATTACAAACTCAATTTATTCCATTAAGATTTAATGTGAACATGACAGTTGCAAATACATATTATACAATATCTATTTGACACCATAATGACGTACTTTAATGACAAGAGTTTCGTGATGAAGGTTTGTCTCAGATTAGAGGTAGATATTTAAAAGCCAAAAAGACGCACGGAAACCAAAGGTATAATAACTAATTACAACCCAAGCCTTTTGTATGATCAAACCAAAAACATAAGAAACAGAAATAGATATACAAAACGAGGACTTCATTATACTTGTAGATTCCCACAAAATTAATACATAACAAATGCTAAAATATATGTGATCACACCTTTCTTTCATAAAAAAGGCTGCCATGTTATTATAAATGAGGGCTTTTCAAGGAGACTTTAAACAAAATAAAATAAACTAAAAGTATTTCCAAGTCAAGTGTTAAAATCTATAACTGGTGGTGGAAATCTATGCAATGCATGCAATTTTTGGGTTGGCAACTGTCAAAAGTGGCGCTAGCGTAGCTTGAACCGATGGTACTAAAATTTGAATGGAGAATTTTTTGTTTGAATTTATTTAATAAAAATAAAAATTAATTTTGCAATGCCAATGACCTGTGAAGGAACCTTTTGGAAAAGTAATTGAAGTGCACAAATTTCCAAAAGACGATGTTTTACGAAAAAATTTAAACTCATATTTCAACTTGAAATTAATAGCATATATTCTCTTAATAATAACTGATTTAAAAAAAATATTTGCAAAATTTAATTATAAAAGAAAAAGGGAAAAATATATTAAAATGTAGTTTTGAGGTTATCCCTTTCAACCAATTCCATTGTTCTTTCTCGCCAAGATGCTCCACGTTTCTATAATTATTTTTTAAGCTCAGTCACCCTCCACGTAGAATACATTATTTATTTTTGGTTTACTACCTTAAAAAGAGAAAAAATCGACAACTTTTCGAACAATCGCGGCAAAAAAATTTTTGACAGGTTCAAGCACATACATATTTTAATAGGCATAACATTCATGATAACTAATCACTCAAAAGATATAAAATCGATTCATATAACGTTTATGTAAACTAATATATCCAGACACATAACTTACGCGGTATACACGTCAATATGCATACCGTTCAAAAAGTAGGTATATATATTGTATAAAAGACTTATAAATTAAAATGTATAGGTACCTATCAAAAATTATCAAGCACTAAACGAGGGATGTCGATCCAAAAAGCGCTATGGTCAAATCTTAAATATGTTGAATATGTAGATGTTAATAAGACGAGCAGACCAGTCTCCCAAGATGACAATCACAACTGAGAGTCGGCCCGCCAGCCTCCATCACTGAGATCACCATCAACAATATTATGACAGATATATCTGAGATTTATATATATTTTTTAAATCAAACAATTTAATATATATTTATATATTAAATTGTACACTTATTAGTAACCGACTTGATCCTATCCAGAATACAATACCACTGTGCACTGATTTTGTGTAAATACAACACGATCTGTCAATACATCGCGGTCTGTCAATGCGACGCAAAGCGACGTGTTCCCTCTTCGGAAGCGCTGGGCCGTCTGACTGAAACTGAGCGACGAAGCGTTGGCATATCATGTCACGGCCGCTTCATAGTAATTTGTATGAAGATTTTTAGCGTAAAAATTGGACAAGTTTGTGATTTTATTACACAAAATAAGGATATATTGTTTAAGAAATAAAGGTTTCAGGCACTAGTTTATAGTTTTAACTTTATTATTTGATAACATTCATTTCATAATTCTTGATACTTTTGACACAGTTGTTGCAGGACGAAAGTGCGATTTACACGTTTTTAGTGATTTTCTGATTTTTTTTTACATTTATCTATAAACATTATCTTAAATTCGAATGTTTCATGGACTAGTACAATTCATTGGCTAGCTATGTGATTTTTTTCAAGGTTGTGGAACATCGTTTTCTATATAAGATTATGTCTGTCCCGACCCTCGATTCCCGTAAGGGACCCTTAATGATTTGTGTAAAATTTCCTCTTATCTAAAGGTAATTATCAATCATGCAGATTTATTTCGTAAAAAAAATTATGAGTATAAAATCGTTACTTATCGAAAATAGGAATTCAAATTATGCTCCTCCCAGCGACGGTTTCTTTAATTTAAATTGTTGCGTATTACGGACTGATATTGAACATAGTACCTACTTATCTTTGGGTATGATGCCAATACTGGCTTTTGTTTTTACGCATGCATGTCATAGTTATTGAGTAAAGTTTATTACTTCACATTTTTGGTTAATGCTCTAAATATTATATAAAAGTTAGGTTAGTTACTTAACTTTTCTTTTCGTAAGTCACAGTACATTTGTAAAAAGCCGTCGTTTCACCTTCCGTCCATATTTTTTTATATCATACAATAGGCAAACGAGCAAACCTAATGGGAAATGGTTACCGCAGCTACCGCCTATGAACATTACTAATAGGGGCACAGGATGAGAAGGGATAGTAGGAGAAGCGACTTGAGTTAGCATCTGGATCTCTCAATCATTGAAAGAAACGCATTGCAGCTTTACGCCGATATTTTTTGAAAAGGTGGTACCGCTAGCCCATTTCATAAATTATATTTTTATTATACATTCCATGTTATTTACCTAATTTCATGCAACGGGGATTATTCTGATATTGCCAATGTCCATAGTCGAATGGTGAACATTTGAAATGACCTGACGTACCATTTGCTGATCTGATACCCTCTGTGCACTATTAAAATGAAATAAAATATAATCTTTTTGAAATCATCACCTGCACATGATTGCTCCACAAAACGAATAATAAAACTATTATTAACTAAGTTTAGAGACACTTCAGTACCATTATTTTTCTATTGTTTAGCTTAATATCAATCGGGCGTCGTTGACATTAGATACGAGATTCGAGACCTAAGAATTTACGAAGTCTTGTAGAGCAAAAAAAATTAATGTAGAAACCCTTTGTTACTTATTCTTTTATTATGCCTAATAAGCACAATAGGTACCGCGGGGAGCGATGTATGCGGCGACGTATACCCAAGGGAAGGTAGAAGTACGTAGAGTCGAGTGAATGATAAAGTGACAAAGAATCGGATATATATTTCGATTTCAAACGAATGTTTACGAAAAAATATCGGATGCGGTGACAATTTTATGCCTAAATGAAAAAATTTGTTTTACCCTGCGTCAGTGCGTGCTGAAACGTACTGTGCACTTTTCAACTGGTGTATCTATGTATCAATCCACCTGTAAGGAAGATAAATATTCAAAGAGCCATACGTGGATCGAAGAAAAAGTATCCAATGATCCACATGACATGGAATATGAAGTATCTAGACGTGGGATAATAAGATTGCCGAAAAGGAAATTTATTAATTAATCCATAAGATCTATTTTAGGTTAACATATCAATACTTTTTATCCTAAGTACCTTTATTTTTTTTTTATTGATGTAATTTTTTATTTGTCACAATAAATATTGTGTGTTATTGTATAAATAGTGTGGTGTTGCATATAAATTGTGTTTATTGTTACCAGTTTAAATTATTAAAGATTCTATTTCGCAAATTAGGGTACTTTATTTTTTTATACTACTTGGTTTATATATTTCCTTTTATACGTGTGTCGTTTGACGCCATTTCATTTATTATCCAAGAGAGTTCTAGGCGTAAGAATCTGTACATAGGTTCCATAAATACTTAGTTCGCCTATCTGTCAGATGCTTATCCGTTATCTATATATCGTATCGTTATAATGTGAAATCGGCCCTTTGAAGTTTGTATGAAGTTTAGAGGTGATTTAATTAACAAGTTCACTTTGCACGAAAGATGAACCACCGCCTCTCGAGATTGTTGTAGAATTTTTCGGTTTTATCCAGTTTTGTCCAATTCAGTGAACCGAAGCAAAGCTATCTGACATAAATTCAAGGAATAAACTCAGTGTCATAGGATCTGGCATTGAGATAGCGCGGGGTCTGAATCCTAAACCCTTACAAATCCATGTCCAGCGTAAATAAATCTAGTCTGACGCAAGTTATTGACTCGACGTAAATTTTCCAACTCTTTTTTAAAGCAGGTTGTTGTCCATTTTAGCTATCCTGATCTAAAGTACTCGCCTGCGTGAATATCTATGCAATCTGCCATTCCATAATAATATAACCAGAAATGAAACGCCTACTTACGCAGATGAGAGACTGTTGTCTCCTGATTTTTTGTCGAGGAAGGCTAAAAAATGTGCATTATTTGATACAGTTGTAATCGGTAGGTACCTACATTTTTGATGAGAAATGTTCTCAGTCTGCGCAGGCTTTATCCTTGACAGTATATGACCATAACCGCCATGCTATGCCTACACACGCAAATTAAGGTTCAGTTCCACTTTCAGGTCATAGGTTATATTGCGAAGGTAGGAACATCGATGTGGGCGTCAGAGCAGTGCTCAAGCCTTGTTACCTTGCGTCTATTAACGGCACACCAGGTCATGTGAATAATTGTTGCTTGATAAAGGCACACTCAGGTAGTGATTATACAATACCTACGTTATATTATTATGTTTGCTGTTACAAGGGTGTAATGTACGGGAAATCGTAAAAAATAATGACTGTTTTAAGGAAAATAGTTGGCGCCACCTTGCTAAGAAGTCTTTCAATATACCTAACATCAGTATTGCGTCATAAATAATGGACTTACGTCACGAATGCTTATGTCAGCACAAGTAAAAAACAAATTGACAAATATCTAGACCTGTGCTGCCACCTATTGCTAGTTATTTTTCAAAATTGAATGCATATTTTTTTAAACAATTTATTTCTAAACAAATTAATTTATTACGAATAAACATAATCTCAAATATATTTTTTATTACATCATAAAAATGCAAAACAACAAGCATTAATCCATGCTTTTAGGTGACTTGTTACTATTTCTCATCGAATAGAAATGTTATGATGGTGGTTGGTCTGTCTCGCAACATGGCAGACGTGGTTCGACCCTTGGACAAGAGAAAGCGACGTCTTCTTCTTTTCTCGGCGCACAGGGACCGGTGTCTTCGGGTGGAGGGTTGACGCATGTGTCCACGGGCGGCTGTGGCAATAGTGGGTATTCTGCCTTACGTGTTGCTGCTGGCGATATCTCTGGCACTTCACGACGAAGTTTCTTTATCTTTTCGTACGCATCAGGTGCGAGCTTCATGTATTCTGGGATCTAATGACACGTATTTGTAAGTATACAGTTATCTATATAAGAGATGGATAAGTGAAACTGCACAAGTGCGCATAACCAAGGAAACTTGGAGCCGGCATTAGTGTAGCAGATAGCTAGGTACTTACGTACGTACTAGGTATATGAGTTTGATGAGTTTCGTACTTTTACAGTAATATATGTTTTTCTACGGTGAAGAATACGTTGAAGCTGTGTCGTCATTAGGATTTATTTAGATTAGTTCTTGGGATATGGAGAAGTACTAACACATTAAGTAACTACGTGAACGAAGAAATAATGGATATCTATGGTATACCTTCTTGCAATCGACATCATAAGTTCCGAGATATCCTGGCAATAGTGGCTTATCAGCTTCGCCAGAATCAGCGACAGGTGGGGTGCCCGATATGATTTCATATGGGCATTCGTCTCTCGCGCGACGTTCTGCGCGCTCCTTGTGGTCCTGGGAAAATGGGTGATCGAAGTCGAAAAAAGGAGAAGGATTTTAAAAGAGTTAAGTCTTCATAGATGGGTGTTGGTATTATTAAATAGAAGGGATTCGAGTTTACTTACTTAAAGGGACAAGCCCACCACACATTCCCACCACTGTGTCTCCTGTGTAGCCAGGATCAACAACGGCGACCTCAGATAGACAATAAGCAATGAAGCTTATTGACGTCCCGGGGGAGAAACTACAGCTGTCTTGGAACTCACAACGAATTTAATCAGAAAGAAGATAGTCGGAGTAGGAAGTATTGAGTACGTGAGAAACAGCAATTTGAAGCAAAAGGCATTATGTAGAGAGATGGCAAATCAAGTGAGGCTCGATTGCCGAGCACCACGGTCTATTGTTACTAATTAATACTATTGGGACCTAATGCTATGAGCTGTTGTTTACTATTTTGATTCCAATAATATGTATTGCAAAACCTTATAACTAACTTACTTAACGTAAAATAATTTACTTACCAACACTACTTAGGTGTCTGTCTGTATGTGCCTAATATGAAACTGATAATGTGAAATTATATTTGTCTACTTCTTACGATATTTTTTGGTTATTAATTTACGTACTTATTTGTATTTTTACGTTTCATTTAAATATGAATTTGTGTATAACTATAATTATTGTAATAAGTCTATATGACAGGCAGAAAAATATGTGCGTTAGGAAATTAGGAAATAAAAAGAAAAGGTCGGCATAAAAAAAGAGAGATTACTTATGTATGTACTTGGGTATTTATTTTATTTCTATTATACTAAATTGATTACAAATTGTCTACTTACTCTACAATTACGAATTAATTCTAAATTGGCTTACCTACTACAAAAGTTACTTATTAGGTAATTAAACTAACTAACTATTTATTACTCTCAAATAACAGAAACACGAATATATTCAAATACAAAAACGTATGGAAGACGATACAGATATTTAACTATTAAAACCAAGCGCGAAACTCGCCTCTAGCCTTTACTAACTTTGTAGGAACTAATCTACTCTCCGTGTTTCTATAATTTGAGTAAAGTTAGGTTACATAATATATTATTATTAGTGCAATCCAGGTGCAACAATCTGAATATGTATGTATGTATGTATATAGGGACAATTCATGCATACAATAAAATGGTAGTTTCATAAACAACAAGACTGACTGAGCACATTAACCGGTATAAACAAATTGTTCTTTTTTAATGAAAGTTGACGTATATTAGCCCAACGAAACCATCCAGCTAATATCACTTATTGCCTTTTTAGAGTCGTGCGGATGTGCTCCCGCGTGTGATGTTAAGACCGCATACGTCACGCATCCGCGTCTCTGGCTATTGGCCGTACGTACCGCGTGTGCGTGGCTCGTATGACAATAGGTTGCGGTGCGGCCGGCATGTATGATGACTTGACAAGCGTGCGAGAGCAAATCCACTTGACTCTATAAATACCCTTGAAGCCTTTTCCACCACTTGTGAATAGAGTATCCGTCAAATGAACTAAATATTTTTGACAGTTCTTGTATGGTTTTGACAAACCGATTATCTACAACTAATGTAGGTAACGGTTTTAATAATCTTTTGTGCTGAAACACTAAGTTTGTTTCTATGCGTGATTTCTAGTGATTATCTTACAATCTGACACATTCCGTTAAACTCACCGGTTCCTTAAGATTCTCACAGAAATCTTCGGAATCATCAAAGTGAGGTTGTTCTCCAGGTGGATACTTCTTCTGTGATTGAGCTGTCCTTTGTTCATCCGCTGCTGGACCGCTGAAGCATACCACTTTCTGGTGATCCTCGCGTGCTTCACCCGATTTGAGGATACCCTTAAGTGGTACAACTTCCTCACATGTTGGTTTGCTGAAATGTTTGTTAAAGTAACTAAGTAATTGTAGGATTATTGCTACAAAAAATTCTATATGCGTAGAGTTTTTATCACTAAGTAGATTTTTTATACATCCTCGTTGTCTACGACTGTAATTTAGTCTGTAAATAAGAAGTGTAATAAAAACATAACGCAAATTTTTATTGACGTAGTTAAACCAATAATGTATAAATATAAATTTCTTAGGAAAGATTGTCTTGTTTTACGAAAAAGGCGTCAGATAGAGCCCTCGAGACAGGCCAGGCTGATTAATTGTTCTATGACTAAAATATTAAGAAATAAATATTGAACAATATGTAAATCCATAGGGTTACCTCTGTCTAGTGAAGCGCAACGAATCATCATACGATATAACGTTTGTGGTAGTGGGTGGTGTGGGCGGCCGTGGTGGGGAGGCGCTGCCTTCAACGACGTTCAGAGCAGTGAGGCAACGCTGCATCGCGTTCGGTTCAGCTACTGCCGCCTGTCCTATCTTCGCGAGCTCCGCTTGTATCTCTGCGGCTTGTTCGTCTCGTACAGCTTGCTGTATTGTTAAGCGAGTGATATGTTATAGAAATTCACTAAACTTTATTTCATAAAATGCCTAATCATTTTAAATTAGTTTATCTGTCAGATAATATCAAAAATTAAAACAAAACTGCAAATTTATCTGGAAGATTGGATACTTAGTTGTTAGGAACCCGTGAAATAGGATTGTCTCAGAGTTGCATGTGGTAGATATTTTGATTGTTCTGACTTTATTCAATGGATAATAAATTAATTTAATTTATTTACACAAACATTACATAATCTCTGTATAATGTTAACTATACTCAAGGTTACCTCAAGCTCGTCCTTCAAGTTTCCTTCCCTCATATGATAGTTACGGACGTTGTCTATAACTTCCTGAGGGAACTTTTGGGGGTTGGCGCTCATATAACGGTACACAAATAGGTCACAGCCTATGATCTTGAAACGGTGCTTAAACACAGGTACGATTGCTCCTAAAAATATTTTATTTATAGATAGGTATATGAATCGCCAAATCTCCCGTATACTCTGAATATAGGAAGATTTGGCGATTCATATATTTCAGAGGAAAATGGCGAGAGCGGCTCTATTTTATAAGAAACGTCAAAATAGAAAAGCATGTGTAAAAATGATATCTAAAGTTCTACGTGTGATTCACGCATTTGTGAAAAGTGAACAAATAAACGAGCATAAAAGAAATCTATGGGATGATACTGTCAAAGTACCTATCATTGCACTACTATTTGAATTCCATGACTAAAATTTCAGTAGGTAATAACAGTATCTACAGCTAAGCGGCTCCGACTGTCAATTCTACTGTTCTACATGTCAGTTAATTGAAATTGATCGTCTCGGGGATTGATTGAAGCCATTGTCTATGTAAGTATCTGCTTGATTAGTTAGAGCCACAGGTTAGATCGTTGATGAAAATTAAGTATATTTACTTAAGTCAAGAATTGAAGAGAACATCAATGGCACTTCAGTTGAAACTGTCAATAACGTAGCACATATACAATTGAAAGTCGAGGTTGCTTCAAACTTTATCACTTCACATTCCTCGTTCACGGTACTCCCTAGTCAACCATGAAACTTAGTTTAAAATAATTGACAAGGTTTAATTAAAACTTACCTATGTAGAATCTGTCCGGCGTGAAATACGTAGGGAAGTTGGGATCGGACTCGGGGGTCTGCAAGAGCATCGACTTCAGAAATTTGCCGCCTTTTATCCCGGAGTTACGTCGAGGAATCTCACCAATTTTTATTGTGCCATCTGCTAAGCTGTACGACAACACGAACTCGCGACCTTTGTCCTCGGGGTGGATCCAGTCGAGCACACACAAATACCTCAGGTTCTGTAATTCGATTGTAATATAAGTATTTATGTCTGTGCTGTATGTCCATTAATTTCTAACACCATATTTATTTTAGGATAATATCATTTTGATTTGACTCGTTAGACAAACAAAAGACGGTTTATTTTACTTAATCTACTCATAGGTAACTCAAAACTCAAGGTTCTCTTGATGGTAAGGATGCCTGTAACACCAATGGTATCGTTTGGGCGTAGCGTAGTGGTGTACATTCACCCTTACCCAGTTTTAGGAGTTAAGAGACGAAATCATTGTTAATAATCTATTTCAAATAGAGAACAGTTACGATAATAATGGTATTTGTAAAAAATGCATACCAACATAAATACGTGATGATGCATTACAATACAATAAGCATCATAAATCATAAAATAAGCTTGTTTTTTTTCCCATTATTATTAACATGCATAATACTTTTACTATTGTAATAAATAAGTAAGTAGTTACCTACTTTAATTTAAATAATTTTGTTGAAATTCCATTTACTGCTAAAGTATAAAATATCAAGTACCTAATATTTATTAGCTTACCTATTTATTCTATTGTAAAATCGCTCTGGTAGATAATTTATACAAAAACATCTCTATTTCAAATAAGTATTTAGGTAGGTATGTCCGAAGTTGGCAACATTCCATAAAGTGGCTAAGTATAAACATTAAGTTAATAGGTTCCAATTTAAACAGATAATCATACTTAACTAAAGCAATGCAATATAATGCGACGTGTTATTATTGAATTCACAAACAAAATCAAGTTCGGTCATCGGTACAACTGAACACTTTCACACTAAATATTTGTTAATAATTTGTAAACCCACAGCACTACTCTGTGCCCACAGTAAGTACACATGTATTAACTTGGTTGCGGCTTTAAAGTTTCATTTCATCTATATACACATAACTATAGATTTGGACCCTTTTGGCCAAAAATCTGTGGCCGAAATGGCTTTATTTATAGCTAATGTTATTTTCAAAATATATTTTATTAACTGAAATGATTAGCGTATTTTTTTATTACATTTTTTATCTAATTTTTTTATTATATAATGGTTGGTACGTATTTACCTAAGCTTTACATAAGTTTAATAAATAAACTAATAAGGAACAGGCTTTAATTGTAATGATAAGCGAGGTAAAGTAAAAATATTCCCCTTCTCCCTTAAATATAAAAACAAATGTTTTTTTTTAATGCAAACTCACCCATACTAATGTCAATTTAAGTATTATTTATTTGTCATTGCCATTAATGAGATGAGTGATGTATCTTTTGCGAACTTTATTATCATCAAAGTTAGTTCTCAAAGCTATTATAGTTCTCGCAAACAAATTTATGGTCTGATGTTTGAATTCGCAGCCTCTTCGCGACTCAATTAAAGTTGCACTGACAAAGAGTCTCCAGGAGCCCGGCTGCCGTCGTTCGGCGACTATAACATTTCCAGATAGTGGCCCAATTCATCTTCTTTCTGACTACGTAACTATTGCATAAATTGCACTTTCAATTTGTGAACTAAAATGTTGTATTTTTATAGTAAACAATTTAATCAGGGAAATAGCATTAGGTTCACAGTATTACATACAAACAATAAACTCTAAATACACATGAAAAAATTAAATAGGGAGTTTGATTTAATTTTATTAGGTACTTGGGTTTTAATTTGTTTTCTTTAAGTAAGTAAATATTATTTTATTAAAGTTATCAGTATCGGTATATGGTGATACGCAGTAGAGACTAAGTATGAAACTTTTTAAAAATAAAAAATAGTGGGGTACTTGTTGTGATAGGTACCTACCTTATTTGCATTGAGGTTGTACTTAATGACGTCCTTGTGGGGTGGCTTTGGTAGAAGCCCGAAACACGAGCCCAGAGTATCCTCCGGAGTTCCAATTCCAATGTGTGGCGGAATACTCTGCAAGATGAAAATGTTTGTTATTTAAACATTTAAGATTATTTTATAAAAGTTTATATTTATACCGCAGCTTAAACTACAGTATAAACATGAATACCTATCGGTCTAAAATATCTCCTCGTATTTTTAGTTACAATATATTCCGTTATGAAAGCAGCGCAGACGTGATCTCACCTTGGGAAACTCCTTTACAGTATCGTGACGAACTTGAATACGTGGAGGTTGGTCTATGTTTAACATCGTCCTGATGACAAACATTGGAAACGATTAGACACGAACACAATATAAAAGCTAATTGCTTGTTCAGCCGAAGGAGAACAATGGAAAGCAATCTAAGATGGAATCAAATGGAGAGCACCGAAAACGTTCGCTTTTCAAATTTAATACCATAGACATTATGTCTTTCTACTTCAGAATGTTTTGATACTTTGGAAGACTGTTGTTTGATTGGCGTCATTCTTTCTAATTTAAGTTTTAAACGTAATTTAATGTCTTCGGAAGAATGAGCGAACTCTCGTTTCTTTCTCATCAGTTTTTGTTGTCAAAGTTTTGTCAACAAATTAATTTTGTTCCGTGAAATTAAATTAGTTCATGTTAAGATATTATTATCAGGCTGATGGGCTGATGTATGTACCTACTATATTGCCTGGTGATTTGAAAATAATTAGGTAATACTGAGTGGCCTTCTATTGAACACTATTTATGCAGTGGATTACGTTAGATCTATTGTAAATAAGGCTTAATTAATTTATCAAGCTGGTTTTGTTTACTTAAAATAATTTTCTTATAGAATATTATAAATTGCATTCAAATTAATTTGGTTTTAAATCATCTACATATAAATTAACAACACAGTGTTTGTGAATTAAATGGAATTATTATTTACTGGGTGTGCACGTGAAAGCAGCGATTTACTTCGTAATTTGAGATTAAAGTCTGTAAAATATGTTGGAATTTAAGTATTTGTCTAATTCGGATATTGTCATTTTCGTTATAGACGTGCACTATGATCATCGAAATAATATTACTACGTAAGTAATATTATTTCGATGACTATGATAGATGTCATTCTTGAAGTAGCTTTTGTACTGTATGTTAACTGTATATTATTTTCTGATATATTTATCTGCCCTTAATCGTTTTATATTATTAAGCAAAAAGAATAATCATTAAAAAATACTGGTGTAAGCACATACACACGGGAATGTGAATATTAAACACTAAGCTAAATACACAAATCTCGGTCATACAATAGCTAGCGAATTGAAAATTGAATTTTCAACAATTTATCAACAAGATTGATGGTGCACGCCAAGCTCTCGAAAACAGCCATCTTTCTCAATACAAATTTCAACTAGACACGACGTCTATTCATCTATTAAAATATTCAGACGGAAGGTCTCCAATTTCGTGGAGTTTATGTCTGGGCTGTTGGTCAGGCGGGCCATTGCCTAATTATACAAACTCGGAACCATTGTTTGGATTAATCGTGATCGGATCGGGACAGGTTGGAGCCGACAGTTATTGCAAGTTAACTTCAGCTATGGTTAAACTCTCAGTTAATTAGTTGTACATTAAATTAACCGCTTTAGGTTATAAAGTTATACAGTTTGTAACAGAACGAAAACTTAAGGTCACCTTCTTTCCTATACTTTCATTTTAGTAGATAACGCATTGGTAGTAGCCCCGGGTGTTGCAGGTTCATAAGCGGCGATAACCATTTCCATCTGGTGGCAAGCTTGCTTGTTTGCCTGCCGTATTACATAAACAAATATGCAAACATGTAAAAGCTGAGCATATAATAAATGTTAAAACGTTTTGAACCTATTGTTCATTACTAAAAGAGATTCAAACTGAAATGAAGTATTTGTATTCGTAATTACTTACAAGATTTAATTACCTGGTAACTTCATAGCAACCCATTAAACAGATCTATTGTCAAGCTTCACAATGGTAGATAATTGTTTTAATTAGATAGATGTGTATAAGATATTAAATAGATCATAGCATGGAAATGAACATAAGTGTTCATATAATGTAACTGGATGTACAAAAAAACTTACCTATGTAAGTAGTAAAAGGTTTAACATTTGGGCTATTTGAGCCACCTGTCGGATAAACTGACTGTTTCACGTGATATTGTTTATTATTTATCTGACAAATAGATTATCTAGAACTTATCAGAATATTATAAACTTGGCCTTTAGTTCAGGTAAGGTAAACAATTTGTAGCTAACAACCATAATATAGATTTTTCTTGTATTCTTTAAGAGGAAAGGTTAACTCATAATATTTTTATTTTCAATCGATTACTAATTACAACCAGAGCACACTACGAATGTATTATAATTTTTGGATTTTACATGTGCATAAATTATAGTAATTAATGAGAAAGAGGAGCTCGATAGCGTCTCTGTGTGTCGCATTCTAATATGAACACGCAAGTTAAGCGACGTCGACCATAGAAAGTGTTTTGATGGGTTTCGTTATCTCGACTTCTCCGTGCTTCGGTAGGGCACGTTAGTTAAGCCGGTCCCGGCTGTTGTCGATGGATGACAGTCGTTAAGCCAAGCGGTGGCCTTAAGGCGGTTTGAAAACACCGGCCTCTGCCAATCCACATTGAAGCAGCGTGGCAGAGTACGCTCTAATCACCTTCGATTGAAGGGATGATTATGGGTTGATATGAAAATGATAGAGTCGTAACAAAGGCGGTTAAAATTAGTCGTTAACGACTTGAATAATGGCAGGTGTCACAAATCTCAGCTGCACTGGGGGGCAACAATCTGTCACTGTCACTGAAAACAAATAGATATACGAGGCAGATAAAACTTAGTCTCGGAGCTCAGATAAATACTGCTCGTGTCATTAGTGTAATATGCTTGTTGTAACATTCGTCGATACGATTAACCAAAAACATACTAATGACTGTTGTGTGTATGTGATGGTCTTTCTAATTTAATTAATAATTGGCTCTAGTTAGTTAATGGTTTTATTTTATTGCTTCAGTTTTTTGCAATATTAATATCGGAAAAGTACCTACCTAAATCATTGGTAAATGGTATAACGGTAATAATGAAAAAATAAAAAGTTTTCTTGTAAACAAAATAGGATCGCAAAAAGTTTAATTTCTTCTTCAAATGCGTACGCCACAAACCTCATTAAATCTATATATATAAAAGAAAGTCGTGTTTGTTACAACACTTATAACTCGAGAACGGCTGGACCGATTGCCATGGTTTTTGATTTGTTGGATTTGTTTCCGTCCCGAATAGCAGAATACATCTTAAAAACAATGAAAACTCGATATGTGTAATGAATACTTAATCATTTCAATAGATGCTGATTTGGGTAGGGGTAGGGTAGGGGTAGGGTAGGAGTAGGGTAGGGGTAGGGTAGGGGTAGGGCAGGGGTAGGGTAGGGGTAGGGCAGGGGTAGGGTAGGGGTAGGGCAGGGGTAGGGGTAGGGTAGGGGTAGGGGTAGGGGTAGGGTAGGGGTAGGGTAGGGTAGTGCCTCTAAGGCAGAACAAAGTTTGCCGGGTCAGCTAGTATCTAATATAAAAGAAAGTTCATTTCAAATAATTTTTTTTTAAACAAACGTTGTGGCCAGAGCGCATGATAAAATAATTAAAAACGAGAAACTAAACAGTTTGGATCTCCTTTTGATTTTTCAATTTTTATAAATAAAATCCTATTATTGTAACGTAGTAGTTCGAAATCTATAAAAATTGTATACATCTTGCAACTTGTTAACTTATTACGTTTTTTCGGTAACCGTACATTTAATTTTATCATTTGTGGTTAGCTGCAGGCATCGAAAGGTCATATCTTCAATTTCCGGGTCGACATAATCAAATCACATTCCGCTCTATTCAAGTCACATGACTGATACAAATTATTTATGTTATTTAGTATTTGCGATGCGATAATGGAAACCTTGAAGAATAAAGGCCTAGTTGCATAAACACTGCGGCCGCGCGAAGATTTTCGCGTCATAAAACGCGCCCTAATGCTGTCAGCAATTCACAAAGTAATAATTGTGAACAGTAAGAGATGGTCCTTCTTCATATTTAGTTATTTGAATAAAGAAAGGATTTACCTACATAAAATCTTAAAAAAGGCACCATTCTTGGGTAATTATTCTAGATCATCAATAGTCGTATAATTACTTAAAGTATTTCCTGGTGAAGCTATCGCAGTCAAAAATTAGGAACCGTCTGCCGAGCACGAAGATCGTCTCGCCGACGATCATGTCTTGCGGGGCGTAGTACTCCGTCACTTCCGCTTCCGTAGTCTCCATTACGCCCGACGGAAAATTCACTAAAAAGATTAAAAAATTAAAAAATCTCTCGAATAGAAAATTCTTATACTAACCGCGAAAGATTTAGGCATGGATAGGATGGATATGTGGATATATGTCACCCTTTCACTTTCATGTAAAAACGGATTGATAAATTGAAACTGTTCTAATAAAATAGTAATTAATGTGATTATAGTAGTGTAATATTGTATGGCGTTTAGACCAGATCATGTTAATTACCGTGTCAAATAAAAAAATACATAATAAACTTTTAAAAACATTTGCTATGATAAAGTGACCTTTTTAATACTTTGTTTCCACGTGTTTAACTTCAAATTGCATTTCGATGTTCCACTTTGTCGGAGTTAGCGCGCTCCGATGCCCAGGATTATCCCCAGAGTTCGTTTCCAAACGTTTCCTAATTCCCATTGCAGTTACAAATGCTTTAATATTTCGGCCGAGTAAGTGATGCTTTATATTATTATAGACCGCTTTAAAGAGATTAAGCCACGAAAGTTTCAGAAGTTCTCCAGACTAAGGAGATTATGAATCGCTACTGATGAAAACATTTTCAACAGACTTAGTGCTTCTAAGCTGTTGTGCACTTGTGCTATAAAACAACCTACTAGTACTAGTTACTTCGTTAGTTAAGTGTGACATGACTCCGTAATAAAAAGAATTAAAATTATTGTATATCTCGTCACGTTTATGCAAGTAAAGAAGTACAGAAGACACGCATGCAAAGAGGCTGCCATTTTGCAATCAGCGTAAAAGACCTTCATATTCTGCGAAAGCCCTTTATCCTGAATGAGCCATTACAACGAAAGAAATTTGATATTTTCGCTTACCCCGAGCACATATCATTTCCACGTTCATTTTTTATCTACATTTTCGTGGGGTTTTAACAAGCGCCATCGAAAGACCATTACTGTTTCTTGTGTCGGCGCCTAATGTTGCAGGGTCTGAATGTCATCGAGAACTAAAAACATCCTAGATCTACACTGTTTACAGTACAATTATCTTGTATACCTTTAATACTAGAATTTAGCATTTTTTAAATTTATATCATTAAGCTAGAAGTAGAATGGGTTCGTTTTAATTTATTTATTGTGGTTTAAATAGAAAATATAGTAACTCACTCACCTGGTTGTTCTTTCCATTTCTTTGGCAGCTTCCTTTTCTTGAGAAGCAGAGGGAAAGGATCTTTACCACCTCGGGGGTCATGCAGTTCCTTTAAAATAAATTTCATTAAATGCTCTGTGTACGAAAATCGATCTCTTATCAACAGTTTGTCTCTATCAGCAACAGGAATCATAATATTTATTAATGGGTACTTATGTTTCATCTAGTACATATTTATGTTTTCATAGCTCATTAATAACAGTTAGTTATTTTTGTTTTTATCAAAATAGGATAAAACAATAAAAATAAATAATTTATTTCCACAAAAAAAAATCTCATTCTCAGAACGTACATAATGCATATTTAGTAAAACTGATGTTTGTATTAAGTACCTACCTATTCGTTCGTAAAAATTTATAAAATTCGTAAAATAATCACTTCCAGAACTATCATAAAGTCTACATTATTAACTGGCAAGAGTTCGGAGCAGACAGACCAATCTCGTGAATATAAACGTATTAAATATGCACGGCTCGTGCGTGTGTACGCACAAAACTTACATCCTGGGTTTGCAAACCAATTAATGATTAAATGTTAATTTGATGCCTCCTAAATTAGTTTGGTTTTAGTTTCCTCCAAGAAATGAAACTTTTAGCTGAGCCACAAACAACGCGCACTTTGTGAGCAAAAATAAAGGTATGAAAGCTTTTTTGCTCACGCACAATGTTTTTTTCTTTTTATTTAAAGTAATTATAATTTATTATTCCTACACACTCCTAATGTAGTTATCTCGTCACTCCTATTAATTATCAAGAGTTAGGGGATACCTCTGTTGAAGGTTGGTGAATACGAGCAAATACTCTTTAATCTAAAAATTATATTAATATTATGTAGTACTTATAGTATAACTACATTAAAATAAAGAGTAAACAGTTGCTTATGATGATACCATACGTACTTTTATTTTCAAGTTATCTACAAAAAATATATAATAATATGAAAACATGATGTTCAAAGAATTTCCTAAAAGATGTTCAATCGACAAAATAATGTATACTCGCTAAAGAGGCAAAGATTTACACAAGCACATTCTGTGTATTTACATAGCGGAGTAGTTACACAAGCGAGTAATGTATGACTACATTTATTTTTTGGGTGCGATCTTCATAATACAATTTCAAGTCTATTCATCTCAATAAATATTCATTTCTCTAATTTACCAAAGCAGCCGTATCCAAATTAAAGTAAGAATTTCCCAAATCAAGAGCTTCGGGCATGTTTATGACATTAACATAGGCGTAGGTATAAATTTCGATTGAAGACTTACTAACACAGACACAGACCACACCCGTAAAGGGAAACCTTTTCCAATAGAGGAAAATTACCAACTCATCAAAGCAGAATAGGCGTTTCCTCTCATATGCATGTATCCTAAAAGTAAAGGGCAGGAAATAAAATACCCAAAGAATTTCTTACCTAAACAAAAGTATTTTTAATAATTTACTTAATTTTGAAAGAGTAATACAGGCAGGTACTTACTACGTAATAGGTTGCTAACAAATTTATTTGAATTTGAAATAAAACTTCAATGGGTCCGGACCCCTATGTCCACCCCTTACCTACGCCATTGGTCTATAACATTATGTTTCGTTAAGAAACATAAAACGAAGATAAACGAAGATTTCAAATTAAGTATTTTGTTAAAATTAACAAGACTGATTTCTAAGAAGTGCCCAAGACAAATAAGATATTTACTATTTTTACTGTCTTCGGCTAGTTATAAAAACTTGCTGATCCTACGGTGATCGATATTTCTAGAGAGACATAATTAAATACTATGAACGTCTCTCTCACCGAGTCTTAATCATAATTGCAGGGCGTTAGTGCCGCTGACCACCGACTGTAAGGACCAGCCTTGATTTTTTAATCAATTTTGGATATTATTGTTTCTTCTCACGCAACCCAGTAGCGTAAATACTAAATAAAAAGTAGTAGTAGGGTTCAGCGATTCTTTCTACAGTTTCTTCCATTAACATAATATCGGGACATAGAATAAACAAGTTGTAATCGAGAAAACCGTCGTCGAATGAAAACATTGTACGTAATTCTCATTAAACTGGTATGGCTATCAAATGTTAGACAAAGAAATTGGATTCCACCTAAGGGTGAAATCCAATCCGTGCATTGATTGGGATAAGTCCCAATCAATGCACGGAAAGACGAACATCTAATTTGCTACCAATGTACATTAAGTTAAGATTGATATTGGAATTAAAAAAAACTTTCTTTATAATTTCTATATCAGCAAAGAGTTATATTTATTTAAACTTTATTGACCACAATATTTGGGTACAAAAGGCAGACTTAACGCTAAAAACATTACCTACATATCAATCTCTAGAGAGTGCAGATACTTATACGAATGCGGTTTTAAAAAAGTTAATATTTTTAGGTAATATATTATACTAGCACCTTCCTGCTGCTAGTAGTGTTTGAAATTTAAGTTGTAAGAGTTACAACTTACAACTTAAATTTCAAACAGTACTAGCAGCAGGAAGGATTTTAATTACTTCCCTTTGACGCAACGGCGCGGCGGGCGTGGCGCGGACCTCTAGTTCTAAGTAGTTTTTTGGTTCGTTTAGGTACATGATAGATTTTAAAAATATCTTCATATTTTTTCTTACATTAACATCTATTTAAAATCAATGTCTAATTATAAATTTTAGGTATTTTGCAATATAATGAAGATGACAGTTGCAAAATTAATGACAATTATCTTCCATAAACCTGTCCTTGATCATAAAATGTCGAAGTATTCATTATATTGATTTTGAATGGCTTCACTTTGTTCTTATCCTTATTCTAAGAGCGTGTTGGGGTAATTTCACAGCGGCGCCCGGAGAGGAGTCGAACAAAAGAACCCATGCAGCTAAAATGCAACGCATACCGAGGTGTCCGTGCACAGCGGGCGCCGTGGTGGCAAAGAAATATGCAAGCAAAATTTATTAATTTATTTAAAATGAATTATTATATTATGCTTGTTAGTTTTTCAAAGGGAGTTGGGTTCTGATATTTCAACTAGGTACCGCTTTGAAGTTTTAGGTACCTTCGTCTCTACGTCATCGACTGTTCCACACAATATTAAAATTGTACGGAAAGTTGTTGACGGTAAACGTTTTTGAAATAGGTACATAAGAGCCATATCGCAAAAAATTTAGGAAAATTTGACTGCGCAGCAATTCAACTGAATTCAGATTGTCGATACACTCACAGTGTACTGAGAACATGAAAAAATATAATAATTGTAATAAATATTAATATGTAAAATCTATTAGAAATGGACAAAGTTAGGACGACGCGAATACATAAAGAATTTAGTAGAATGTATTTTGAATGAATGGAAATATCTTTATTTAAATGGAAAAAGTCAAAGTAGAATTTGACACATTTTCTCGGATCTTACGTAAAATCTTTATTTATTTTAAAATTATTTCAGATACTCTATCAAAAAAGTAGTTCATTAAATGTCGATAAAAGTATAAATCCGGTACACACATATTTTTTTGATTTATATATTTTTAATTTTAGTGGAAGAATAAGGGTTCCAAAAATCTTTGCCCCGAGCAATTTTTGGAAAAATTGACTTGGGAGATTATTAATATAAATTATTATAAAAAAATATTTCAAAATGGACTACATGTCGACGAAAAGAACCGAGCTATCCAAACCATGTACTGTCTAATGTAAAAGAAATTCTTGACATAGAAATCTAGGAGCTCAAAAACACTCGTAAACGCGTAAAAATGTAAAATGACTCATAAATGAATAATAATTTTATAACATAGCTTTTTCTCACAGAACTTGAAATAATATTGTATAGTCAAGAGCACGTCAACCTTAACACAACGGACTTCGTACCATCCTTAAGTTCTATGTCATAAGAGCCAAAATTGTCTGCAAGTGTAAAGCTCGACCTGCACCTGACTGTACGCTGTCCTAACATGTACCTAATTAACACTGTTTGAATGTTTCAATGTGGGAATTAAAACACATTCTAAGGTTGTCTTTTAATTAATATCTTCTTAACTATTATTATGTGTTATAACATAAAATTGAATGGCTTCATAAAATAAAATTTTCATAGCGGGATCATCTTACATCGTAAATAACTTTTGCACTCTATCTTAAACGTTATACTTACACGGTTAATATCTTTATTCTTAAATGCTGATACATACTACTGATCAGTGGCGAAGGGTGAAATTTTACTCAGGGGAAGCCGGAGCAAAAAAAAAATATATACAGTGTTATCTTACCACAGGGATGGAGAATTCCGAATACCATATTTCAAAACTGTATGTTTGAAAATTATTATCTAATAAAAAGTCTGTGAGACAACAACCCACGTCTGAAATTGCAGCCATTACGAATGTAAACAAAACAGACTAAACCAAAATAAACAATTAACTACTTACAACTGAAACCGATAAATTCTATAACTAAAACACAATTCACACCGAGCCCTGTCCAACATTTAACCACGAAGTCACTCTAATCTATTCAAATTTACTAAATTAACAACAAACATATTAAAAAAAATTAACAACAGTACGAGCGAAAGCACAGGCGAAAGTGAATTGAAAAAATGACATAATTTTGACAATTACAACGCGACAAAATTATAGTTGTTTTATTATTCAAGCACTAAACACATAATTAACTATATTTTTTACTTCTCAGGTTAATACCTCTGTTTATCTTTGTCGCACTAACGTAATCTGATACATGCCATCCTTGTCGTAACTCGGCGACTACCGGCTTAATATGTTCATATGATCGGCGTGAGAAAGAGACCGCGCTAGGAACAAAATGTACGCGTAAGAAAGGGACAGCCGCTCCTAAAACTGTATGCAGCTACAACTCGGGAATTGCCGGCTTTCGACGCACAGGCTAAGCGACGAATAAATAGCAATATCACAATATTGCTATTTATTATTGTATAGGCGTTTGGCGACGTGTGATATTGCTTTTTATTATTGTATAGGCGTTTGGGTATCATTATTATGAATAGTAATCAAATTACTGCACACAAACCTCCTGCTACACCTAGCTCCAATAGTAGCAGTAAAATTTTAATAAATGGCTCGAACAAAATTAAAAAATATGTTAAATTAAATAAATTTATTAAAAAATCAGAAAATATTGTAAGAAAACATAAAACTAATCATAAAACACTACCTCTAAATCAACAAAAAATAAATCTAAGTAATGAATTAGAATCTTGTCAAAAAATTATTGAAGAACAATCTTTAGAAATTTCAATACTCGAACAAAAACTCACTTCTTTACAGGCATCGCTCGATAGCATGACCACCAAATATAACTCTTCACAAAATGAAATAAAAGAGTATAGTTTAGCAATAGACAATCTGATAGGAATTAGCACATACAACTTAGAAAGGTTTGACTCGCTGACCAGTAAGCACAATCATATTAATGTATGTGTGCCTTCTGTTGTAGGATCTCCCAGTGTTCCATCACAGCAGTCACCAATCTTGTCCCCCCCCACTGATGGAGGTGACCACGAGCATTCTCTAGTGAAGGCTGCGACTACTGACATACAGACACAACAAACAATTGTTCATAAGACAATTGTCCTATCAGACGAAATGGGAAGGGGCTTAGGTAGTATGTTATCACATTTAACAAACCATCAAATTTGTAATTATTGTAGGCCCGGTGCCAGCTTAACTAGTTTACTTGCCAGTATTAAGCATGAGTCACTAGACAAATCTTGTACGATTATTATAGCTTTAGGTAACTCTTGTAATACATCTAAACAAGATCTCATAGATGGCTTCAGACAAATTGTTGAGCTTGGGGCAGGTAAAATAATTTTTTGTGCTCTGCCATATATAAACAACAACAAATATAATTTATTAAATAAAAACATATATAATTTGAACTTGCATATTTATAATATGACTTATACTGATAGTAGGATGCTATATCTAGACACTAATAAATTTATTAGTTATTGTTTTTCGACTGGGGGCAATTTACACCTCCATTATAGATTTAGGATGAGTATTGCTAAATTGTTAGCATATAATATACAATTTACAAATTATTTTACAAACACAGTCATTAGTATAAGTACTAATGACTTAAAAAACTAGGTTGTAGGACAATGGTAAAACCTTTATCACAATTACATCTTGTTCATCAGAACATACAATGATGAACGCACTAGCTAGAACGTGATTGCTCATATTAATTAATTGATTTTTATTAAGCCAATGCTCAGTGACGCATAGAATATCTATATAATTTGATTCTAAAAACAATTCTATTTCTAGTTGTTTGCTGGTTAAACCTTGTATGTTCTGATGAACAAGATGTAATTGTGATAAAGGTTTTACCATTGTCCTACAACCTAGTTTTTTAAGTCATTAGTACTTATACTAATGACTGTGTTTGTAAAATAATTTGTAAATTGTATATTATATGCTAACAATTTAGCAATACTCATGCTAAATTGTTAGCATTTAATATACAATTTACAAATTATTTTACAAACACAGTCATTAGTATAAGTACTAATGACTTAAAAAACTAGGTTGTAGGACAATGGTAAAACCTTTATCACAATTACATCTTGTTCATCAGAACATACAAGGTTTAACCAGCAAACAACTAGAAATAGAATTGTTTTTAGAATCAAATTATATAGATATTCTATGCGTCACTGAGCATTGGCTTAATAAAAATCAATTAATTAATATGAGCAATCACGTTCTAGCTAGTGCGTTCATCAGGAAAAGGGCTATACACGGAGGATCTTGCATTTTACTAAAAAATAATATTTCATATAAGGAACGTAAAGATATTGCCTCTCTTTCTATTGAGCGCATTATTGAAATATCATGTGTCGATCTTGCTGAATATATAATTATATGTGTATATCGACCGCCATCTGCGAATTATGTTGAATTTGAAAATTGCATGGAAGAGGCTTTAAAGCGTGCTACTAAGGTTAGCAAACCTGTAGTGGTATGTGGTGACTTTAATGTAGATATTTTGGTTTCGTCAACGAACAGCATGAGGCTCTTAAACTTGTTTAAATCGTTTAATTTGAAAAATGTATTCCTTGAGCCAACTAGAATATCGCCCACTTCTGCCACCTGTCTTGATAACATCTTTTGTAACTGTGCAGTCACTGGTGAGAAAATAATAAACTGTTTGGGATCGGACCATTGTGGTCAACAAATCTCTTTATTTGACAAATGTATTACTGAAAATAAGATTGGATCTTTTAGAATAATTTCTCAATCACGCAAAGATAAGTTCAGAAGTAACGTTAAAGAAAAAACTGATATTCCTTCGGTAACTTCAAATGATCCTAACCATTTATTTAAAAATTTATTCGATCTTATCAGTAGGGAATTTAATGATACATTCCCAATTAAAAAAGTTATAATTCGCGATAAAATGAAATTTTGTGACTGGGCAACGACGGGTATATATATTAGTAGAAGAAATCTTTATGATTTATACGATCAGCGTCAATATAATCCTAGTCCACAATTTGATAAATATGTGAAGGATTATTCTAAAACATTTAAACTCGTGTGCACGGCCGCTAAGGCGCTTCATTTAAGTAAAAAGATCAAAAACTCCACTAACAAAACAAAAACTACGTGGAATATTATTAACAACGAAACCGGCAAGTCAAAGCGGAGCACTAATAAGTACTCGCTCCTTATAAATAACCATATTGTTTCCGCTGATGATGAGGTAGCTGATGCTTTTCAGGACTTTTTTGCAGATATTCCTATACAAACGACTAAATTCTTGAACTCTTCCCACACACTTGCGGATGAAATTCTTAGGTCGAACGTTCCCGAGCCTACAACAAGTTTTTCGTTTAATTTTATAAATGCTGATACAATCCTCAAAACTTTTAAATCTCTGAACATCAAAAAGTCAGAGGATATATGGGGAATATCTGTAGCTATCTTAAGTAATATTATAGATATCATAGCACCACATTTGGCTTTAATTTTCAATGAATGTATTTCAGCTGGCATTTTTCCTGATTTAATGAAAGTTAGTAAAATCATACCACTTTTCAAGAAAGGGTGTAGTAAGGATCCTAATAATTTTAGGCCAATATCTATTTTGCCAGCCCTCAGTAAAATTTTTGAAAAAATAATACTTGACCAACTACTACCCTATTTTCAAAATAATCGGTTGTTTCACCCGCGTCAGTATGGTTTCACTAAAGGTAAATCCACAACGGATGCAGCTGCCATGTTATTTAAAGTTATCGTGGAAGCTTGGGAGGAAAGCATGAACGCTGTTGGTGTTTTCTGCGATCTTTCCAAGGCTTTTGACTGCGTTGATCACAAGACCTTAGTTAAGAAGTTAAAATTCTATGGCTTGGACAGTTATTCAATCAGTGTCATGTCCTCCTACCTTAACGCCAGAATTCAGAAAGTGAGAGTAAATGAAGCGACCTCTGCAGGCTGTCCTACTAGTATAGGCGTTCCCCAGGGCTCAATTCTGGGCCCTTTTCTCTTTTTAGTCTATATTAATGACTTGCCTTATGTAACTCATAATTTATGCGACACTATTTTATTTGCAGACGACACTTCTTTGATTTTTAAAGTAGACAGAAAAAATTCTAATGTCGATAACATTAACAAGACGCTGTCTCTTCTACTACAATGGTTCACTGTAAATAATCTGGTACTGAACGCCAATAAAACCAAATGCATAGCCTTTACACTCCCGAATGCAACCCAAGCTATTAGTCAGTCATCAGTCGTTATTAACGATGAAAAGTTAGAAATGGTTGAAACGACTACTTTTCTGGGCATTGTACTTGACAGTAAACTACAATGGCATCATCATATAAAAACCCTAGCAGGTAAACTTAGTGCGGCTGCTTTCGCTGTTAGGAAAATTCGACTGTTCACCAATGTCGACACGGCACGACTAGTTTATTTTAGTTATTTTCATAGTTTGCTGTCGTACGGCATTCTACTCTGGGGTAAAGCAGCGGAAATCGATACGATTTTCGTGCTGCAGAAACGTGCAGTGCGTTCTATTTATAAACTTGGTTACCGGGTGTCTCTACGCGAGTTTTTTAAAGCCACCAATATCCTCACGGTGGCATCACAGTGCATTTTTGACAGCATCATGTTTGTTCGTAAAAACATTCATGATTATAACCAGGTGTGCGATGTTCATAGTTTTAATACGCGTAATAAGAACAAATTAGCTGTTCCTAAATTTAGGCTGAGAAAAGCGGGAAAGTCTTTTATTATTCAAGGCTTGCGTATGTATAATAAAATTCCCGATTACATTAAAAACCTCTCCAATAATAGCTTCAAATTAAATGTTAAAAAATTCTTAATCAGTAAAGCCTATTACACTATTAATGAGTATTTAAATGAAAAGTCTCCATGGCCCCTATGCGAAAATGAAATGCTCAAACTTGTCATTAAAAGCCAGTCAATGTTCGATAAACTCCATAAATAATAAATGTTCGTTATCATATTTTTTCTCATAATATCAATGGACACACGTCGTGGTGTCATCTAAATAGTGCTGCATTTTCATTATACTACTTTTAATTCTTTTTGACGGGGTTGTTTTTGTGAATGGGCTCTTCCGGGATTACGGTCGCATCGGGAGTCGGGTCGCTGTGTTCCCTCCAATATTGTTCATAATATTGTTGATGGTGAGCTCAGTGATGGAGGCTGGCGGGCCGGCTCTCAGTTGTGGTTGTCATCTTGGGGGACTGGTCTGCTCGCTTTATTAACATCTACATATTCGACATATTTAGGATTTGACCATAGCGCTATTTGGATCGACATCCCGCGTTTTCAGCTTGATTTCTGTATGTACCTGGATCTGTATTTTATTTATTCTTATAAATGTACTTATACATTGTAACAAAAGAGTGAAAGGAAAAAAAAAATTGCTAAATGACAAAAAAGGCCGTAACCGGGTTTCTTTCGCCATTTCTTTTACCGGTGGCCATTTTGCTTGTGTCCGAAATGGTGGTAGTATATAACGTAGTATATTCTCTTTATACATATATACAAATTGTAAATGACAAGAAAAAGTGCCTGTGAAGGCCTAATTTCTGAAATAAACGATTTCATTTCATTTCATTTCATTTCATTTCATTTCATTTCATTTCATTTCATTTCATTTCATTTCATTTCATTATGTATGAAGCGAAATCATGTTATTAGCAGAGTCGATGCTGTTAGATGATTCACTATTTTTAAAAGGGAAGCCGACAGGAATCGTGTTATTAGGACCCCTCGCCACTGCTACTGATACTGATACTACTACAACTTATTTATTTTACAACTCATCATATCAACCCATAATCAATTCGGTGCAGGGATACGGGTCTCCCTTCAATCGTAGGTGATTAGAGCCTACTCTGCCACGCTGCTCCAATGCGGATTGGCAGAGGCCGGTATTTTCAAAGCCACCTTGTTAAGCCAAGGTGGCTTAACAAAGTGACTGTCTTCTTCTTCTTTCTTAATTAATGGCGTTTCTGTCGTGTCTTAACGACACATAGACAATTTCGCCAATGTCGAGTATTTTAAATGAACACTTTTTAACAAAAAAGTACACTTTAAAAGGGCAACGTGGTACGGTGAGGATCCGAGGTCGCCATCTTGACGACCTTCGTTGACAAGGCGGCGATCTCGAATCCAAAAGTGACTGTCATCCATCGAAAAAAGCCGGGACTGACGGCTTAATGTGCCCTCCGATTCCTCCGAAGCACGGAGAAGCTCGAGATAACGAAACCAATCCAAACACTGGCTAGGATCGACGGGTCTTAACTTCCGTGTTCAGACTAGAGTGCGACACACAGCGACTCTATCGAGCTCCTCAATCCATACTTCCATAGATACTAATATTATAAATGGGAAAGTGTGTGTGTCTGTTTGTTTGTCTGTCTTTCACGGCAAAACAGAGCGACGAAACGTGATTTTTTAAGTGGACGGAGAGTGACATAGGCTACTTTTTTTTTGTCTTAATTAATGGCGTTTCTGTCGTGTCTTAACGACACATAGACAATTTCGCCAATGTCGAGTATTTTAAATGAACACTTTTTAACGAAAAAAGTACAATTTAAAAAAGGCAACGTGGTACGGTGAGGATCCGAGATCGCCATCTTGACGACCTTCGTTGACAAGGCGGCGATCTCGAATCCATAGGCTACTTTTTGTCTCCTTTTAACCCCCCACTTCCCTAAGGGGGGGGGGGGGGAAGTTTGTATGGAGCATTCTGCAATTTTCAAGGTAGAAAGTTAAAATTGGTATAGACAGCATACCAATTTTTAACTTTCTACCTATTTGTGACTAATAAAAAAGTCGTGCATATTTTTTTTTTTTGGAAATCTGCCCGTAACCCCTTAAAAGAGGGGGTGAAATTTTATATGAGACTTCGCAGTTCTCACGGTAGGAAGCTAAAAATCGGTACACATACTCTTTGTTACCATCGAAAAATACCTGCCTTATTTTTTTTTGAAAATTTTCCCCAGGCCGTAAAATAGGGGATGGAAATTTGTGTGACAAACGAATAATAAAATAAAACAATATTAAAACATTAAATCTAACCATAAATCAAGTAAGTAGGTGTTTCAGGATTTTTCAAAATTCAACCCCTAAAAGGGGGAAATGGAGTGATAAAACGTGAAAAAAGAAATGGGTTTGAATAAAGTGTAAAAAATATGGTATAAAGAGGGTTGAGAGTATGTATGTAATAAAGCAGACCGAACCGAACGGACTGGACCGGACCGGATCGGACTAGACATCTTTTTTATATGTATACAAAATTCAAGGTGACTGACTGACAGACTGATATTTCAACGCTCAGCCCAAACCGCTGGGTCTAGAGACTTCAAATTTGGCACATAAGTTTCTTATGAGGTCTAGGGGCGCACTAAGAAAGGATTTTTCAAAACTCACCCCCCAAGGGGGTGAAACCGGGGTCCAAAGTTTGTATGGAGAAACTAGAAGAGAAAGGTTAGTCAGATCATTTTATTTGAACCTTCGAAGGAGTACTCTTGGCGATAAATGAGTAAGTACTTGTTACAGGATTTTTAAATTTAACCTCTAAAGGGGGAAATGGGGTGACAAAACGTGAAAAAAGATATGGGGTGAAATAAAGGGTAAAAAATATGGTATAAAGTTGGTTGAGAGTTTGTATGCAATAAAGCAGACCGGACCGACTGGATCGGACTGGACCGGACCGGATCGTAATAGATAGATATCATACTAATATTATAAATGAGAAAGTGAGTTTGTGTTTGTTATGCCTTCATAGCTTGACTAAGCAGCCGATCATTATAAAAAATTGTATACATATTGTAGAGTACAGAGCCCAACATAGGCTAATTTTTACGCGTGCGAAGCCGCGGGGCGGGCAACAGCTAGTATTTTATAACTTTAAGGTATAATTTGAAACATAATCTCATATGCTAATAACTACAAGATTTGATCATTATTGTGGAAATGATGATGTAGTGAAGGAGAAAATTGCAGAAAGTGGAATAATGCCTTTGGAGGTAAAAATGTGTTTATTAAAAGTATTTACCTTGACTGAAACCGTGTCGTCTTGCAAGAAATAAATCAATTTATATTCACGAAGCTCGCCGTTCACGGAATCACGGTCATCCCACACCACGTTGAACCTGGTAAAATAAAGAAAGTAGTCACAAAATGATTCGTATATACCTACCAAAGATACGTAAATGACGATGATATAGTCAAAGGTCGACGTTCACTTTAGATTCCTTTCTTATAGTATTATTCTCATGCTAACTGAAATAGATGATTCAGCTCTATTATTTATAGTAAATCAGAGTACAATCGAGAAGTTTTTCAGACAATGAATCCGAAACGTGGCAAATCCAGATCAAGTTTTGAGTTATTAGTTTTATTTTTTAAACTATTCTTGTCATATGTAATAAAATATAATATTTCATAAAAATCAGTGTCTCAAAATATAAACTAAGCAATAAAGTTGCGGAAACTGGTGTCTTGATAGCTGCCGTGAACTTCGATGATTTATTGACTCAACTCTGCCGGCAGCGAATCGAGTTTATTATCATGGCCAGCAATAACGAGACGTTAAATAAATAATGCTCACTGTAACTCGGGAGCACGGTTCCACGGGAAAATAAACAAAATGAAAATGAATGACAACTTTTTGGACAAGAGTCCTCTTGTGACAGCTTGATATGCAATTGACGCTGATAAATATTCACGGTCGTCGAAATGGCGAAGGAAATACTATATGCGTGGCAACATAAACAAAACATGCTTATTAAAATAATGTGTAAGTTTGTTTATCTATTTGTCTTTCTTTCTTGAAAGTAAACACTGGATTGGTATGATTTTGTAATGGAACAGTTTAAGGTTAGGAGAGTGTCGGGCTTATTTTTATCCCGGAAAATCTTAAGTAAAAAAAAGTTTTATATCAATACAATATGGTTCATTGGAATTTTCCGTCGACGACGCAGGTAAAGTTGCGGGTAACAGCTAGTAATATATGATAATCATTCTGAATGATAAATGAAAAAGACATGTCACATCGACTCAGGTTGTTTTCTTGGTAATAAATTCTGACCATTAGAAGTGTGTTCTGCTACATAAGATCTTATAGTAAAATTTTTCATTAGCCTAAAACGTTCAATTGAGAGTTCAACCTAACTTTTGCCAAAATATTGAAAAAAAAATTGTAGATCCACAATTCCACATACGGAAAACCTAAAACGGATATATAATTTAAACACATTTCAAGAACTTGAAAGATTAAAAAAATACTAATGCCCGTTTTCACCAACAATTCCTAATATTTAAAAGTCTCCTAATAGCTTTCTCTATGCCTATGCATAACAATTTAAAATTATCAATTTTTAAGATGTACCAATTTTTGTTAAATTGTTGGTGAAAACTGGGATTACAATCATATAATAACTATCATTCTAGTCTCAAGATGAAATAGTGTGCATTATACAAGAAACTGATGGGATTCAGCCGGTCGGCTGTGGCAGCTTGCGGTCTGTGGCGGCCGGGGTCCTGGATGTTCGCCGCCATTACTTGAATTTTTTGCGGTTTTAGAGATAAGAAGTTTACGACCAAATTTTAAACTGAGTTGTCTCTGTATTTGAAATGAAAACCATTTAATTTTGGTTATTTTTCCTGGAATTGTTTTCTAGTATAAAGGCTACCACACAGGCTCGTTACTATAGGTCGATAATATCGCATGGATTATTGCAATATCTGCTTTCAGTACATTTTGTATTAGGATAGCATGGAGTTACACACTGCTGCGATAAAAACGCTGCAATGGAAGTAGGACGTTGCGTTTCTCGGTCCTACGATATTCCGATATGAGTTCTAGAATGTTTTGTGTCAGGACGCCAACGACCGTACACACACCTGCGATAATAACGTTAGTACGAGACGCTACTCGTAAGAAATATCGGACGATAGAAACGCAGCTGTGTGCAAGGAATCTGTATGCATTATCGCAATAACGCATGCGATATTATCGACCGATAATGACACGCCTGTGTGGGTCCAGTCTTTAAAATATGTATTAGTTATGAATTAAGTATGAAGTTTAATACCTATTTTTAAAGTATGAGGTGTTTACGGTTTTAATGCGGATTAAAATATCAGATTCCCGATATTGTTAAAGTGCAGACATTTGAGTAAGCATTAGTCATGGGCTCATAGGTATCTTGTTTGCAGCCTTATATGATGGAAAATACACAAGCAATGTTTATTACCATAATTTTGCAACACACTCATTACCATTAGGTAGACTTAATTAAGTTTACCTAATAAAAAGAAACTTCAAAGTATTAAAAAATATATATATGTTTACTATACTTTTTTCACTAGGCAGAAGAAAAGCTGAGCAGTCAGCCGTCATAAGACTATATGGAGTGTAATAAATAAATATAGGAAAATTATAATTATTATTGAGTAGCATGTGAAAAGTAGGTCACATCTAATATTTCATTATAAAGAACTTGTTATTTATGACGTACTTGGAACTTGGAATAAAAAGCCTGTAATGATTGTAGCGCCCTATGCTGTTTATGACTCGCACTTAAACGCAGAAAGTACGGCGAGAGCGGGACCACTGCGGTCTAGAGTTTGGACTACTAAAAGGAAAATTGTAGTTGACGGTGATTACTTATTATTAAGTAATCCACCTCCTAGTTTGCCTCCTTATTAAAATAATAAAAAGTTAAAGGAAAGACTGACTACTGACCTGTTTGCACATGGATGAAATTACTAGATTTCCATTGTTACAGAGGTTTATAAGTGACTAGCGGAACGCCCCGGCTTCGCACGAGTTTTACTAAGGAACTCTAGTTTTTTTGAAAATATAATATAGCCTATGTTACCCGGGGGTAATGTACCTTCCCATAGGTGAAAGAATTTTAGAAAAAGGTCCAGTAGTTTTGAATTTATTAGTTACAAACAAAAATACGAATCTTTTTATACTATTAGTATAGATAACAAGAGAGGATTATCCAAATTCCTATGGGAACAGGATATCGTGAGTGCTCTGATAATACTGCAGCCTGCAGGCCCACGCGCTGGTGACCTATAAACGTAGTCGTCAAAGTTAAGGTAAAGTTATTTGTCAAACATCGACAGCATGTTCAAGAGCCATTTGGCACCAGACAAAACGGGCCAAATACTGTTGTACGAGCCGGAATGAATCTAGGCTAATGTCGTACAAAATAGGCCTAAGATAAATTTTATAGGCTCAAACTGCAGCGGCCTATATTGTACAATAGCACTCGGGGCTATTTATGTGTTTTGAAATGGGTACAGACAGGAGCACGTCGAGCTTTACCCTTGCAGTACAATTTTGGCTCTTATGACATAGGACTTAAGAATGGTACAAAGTCCAATATGTAAAGGTCGACCTGCTCTTGACTGTACATGCTTCTGAACCTTATTAATAATATTGATGTTATTTTATTTTTCTCTCCGATAACAACGATATATAATGATTATAATTTTAAAAAAATCAGAAGGAAAATAATAGTATTCATCAATTAATTCACAATTATTTTTTTATGCCACAAAGTTGGCAAACAAGCATACGGCTCGCCTGATGGTAAGCATCACTGTAGCCTATAGACGCTTGCAATACCAGGCCAGGGGTATCACTCATGCGTTGCCAACCCTTCTAACCCCAAGTGGAGCTCTGGAGACCTTAGTCACCGTGGGAACACAGCATACATTACATAATTTGCAAGATTTTCGTGTCGGGTGTCTTTGCATTTCAAATAAATTTCTGAATTGTAAGCGAAGAAATATCTTCATGATGTAAGTAAAAAGTCTCAATTTTGGCGTCGGCGTCGTAACGTAATTAAAGCTAGCAATTAAGTTTGTCGTAATTCGGGGGAGCTGACCGAATTTGTAAGAGTCTTCATAGACGGACAGTTTTGAGTAGTCCATGCCGATAATTTCAAGCGGATCTGCATTTTAATACAAAATTGACATTCAAAAACATGACCCGCTCAAGCTATTCGTTAGCGGTCGCATTTGGAAATGTACGGAATGCTCACAGTAGTCTGTGTATCTTCCTCCTACCTACCGCATCACGACATTCACGACTGCTCAAAGCGATCCGTATATGAAAGCACTAAATGAGGTGTTTTTCGCCATACATTCAATCCAATTTTAGTTGGTTGATTTGTGCTTGGCTTAAAAGAGATAAACTAAAAATAGACACCAGAGATAAATATCTAGAAAAAAATCAAGTTCGCGCGAAGCTGCGTGCAACAAGCTAGTTAATTAAAAGTGTCTAAAAGATCCATGGAACCATAAATGTTTTTCACAAACCATTTTCTCAAAAAGAGCCAATGAAGTTTTCATATTTACGAATACTTAATCCTAAAAGAAGGCTTAATTTATATTTACCTCTACATTAATTTAATATTAATAAAAACGTGAGGGAAAACGTTTAATTAAATTTAAATTCACTTAGTGCGCGGGTTTTTATTGATCATGATCTTTAATATTTATCTAGCGCCCACAGCATTTATGTAATAAATACTGTCGTTCCCGCTCCCATGGAAATTTCGTAAAACTTCCAACGTCGTTGTAACGATACATTTTGCATTAGAAATCCACTGCGTAGTTTGTGGAGATGGAAGCGGAAAACAGAAGAGAACAGCTACGTCACTATCTAGATATGATAGTATACGTATAGTGTTATCAACTTATCACACTTTACTAGAAACATCTGGAATTTACTGTAGTAGAATTTTATGTTTTAATGTACGTACCTAATTTCAGTTAGGTCTTAATTAAGAAATGTAGGTATTCTAACAGACTGTACACTGCTTTTAAGGCAGGCTCTCCACGGACAGCTAACTTCAATTTTCCACTGTTTACTTTTAAGAATGGGCGTGGGAGGGTAGGGTGTCTGGGAGGGGTTAAGGAGGAACTTTATGGGCTTGATGGTACCGTTATCAACATACGTTCTGCAAAATTATGTGACTACGACCGCTGCTCCGCAGTCTCTTGATAAAATCTATGAGCATTCATTTCTTAGGTGCTCAGCTTCGTATTGAAAATATTTACAGTAGAATGTTTTTACTGCTTATAAATTGAAAACTTGTTTATAATATGGAAGAATGAATTATTCCTTCAAATTATTCCTTAAGCTTTTCTCCGCGGCTTCGCTCGCGTTAATTTTATGTCATAGATCTCGTTTGACAACAAAACAACGCATGGCGCTACTTGTGACGCCGTCTGTTGGCCGATACAGCGCCCTCTATAGTAGAAAAAATATTTTCCCATTGCAACATAATTTTTCGAAAATTGAAAAAGTAGCCTATGTTGGGCTCTGTACTCTGTACCCCTAACATTATGTATGCAAATTTTCATAATGATCGGCTGCTGCAGTCAAGCCGTGAAGGAATAAGAAACAAACAAACAAACTCACTTTCTCATTTATACCTAATATTAGTAAGGATATAAACTTTGGTATGGTAGGTGGTGGCAGAACTGGCAGATATCTATTAGGTGCTTATTCTATACTACTGTTAAAATAAGTTACTGTTATATTTAAACAGTATCTGATCGTGCAAACTAACGCCTCAACTAACTTGTTAGTTAAAGTACGAGCGCTAAATATGATCCAAGTTTGGGCAAATTGAAGTTTTGTTTTTGTTCAAGCAGAAATTAGCTTTTGGTGTTTACCACAGAAAACCTGAATCTGACGGGAGAAGTGACATGGTGCACGAATTTACAACGGCACAACCGTCGTGTCACATACGGTACATGTCACTTTGGCATTTATGATATTTCTCGACACTACACAGCATAGCACGCACAAAAAAATATTGTGCATACGAAACCGGGGAGAAGGGTTAATGAATGATAAAAATAGAAAAGAAATATCCGTACGAATATTATGAATTCATTAAAAAAATCAATTCAAATGGCACAGGTTACTTTTTATTACACGTTTCATTGGCACTTTCCCTTTAGCAGGTCAATGAAAGCGCTAATTAACTTACAATAATAACTATAGCATAGGTACCATAATTTTTTGCCAATTCAGCATCACGTTAATAGGTACATTTGTCTTAAAAAAACAATTATATGAGAATTCTATAGAGGGAATAGAGGTTGGGCAAAGTTAAGCAAGTTTTGCAAGTCGATACTACATATATAGGTATTTTGCAGAGAAGACAAACCGAGTTGGCTGGATGTCTCCCCGGGGAGTCACGGTTAGTTGGCAGCGAGGCGTCTCCTGATTAGATTCGTGAAACACAAGCGACTTAATTATTTAAGATTTAGTAGCATCTGTAATGCAATTTACCTGACGTTTGGAACGTTGGAGCCAGTGCCTATCTGCAACGAAAATGCAGCTTACATGCTTACTAATTTATATGAACAAACGTAGACGTGAACATTGCGAATTTACGATGCGGAACTGTCTTTCTCAGTACCAGCCGTAATTCCATATTATGAAACTTCAAATTGGAACTAAATAAGAAATAATAATGTATTGTAAATGTCCTTATAGTGACTGTTTGGTTACGTGCTTAATTACGTGGTATGTTTCCAAGTAAAGCTATCCTGCTTTTAGTTTTCTGTATACCATGCCTAAGGATTGAAAGCATAATAATAATATACCTACTTAAGTATATGTTTTCAAATTGAAATTAACAATTGGACGCTAGCATCATTTTAAAATACTGTGAATATTTAAAACAAAAAATTAGTTGTTTCCACTATTCAAAATCTTCCAGAAAATCGATTGCTAAGACAAAAAATATGTCAAGACTTACGCCAGAACTTTTCCGTCATATTCAAGGAAGCGTCGCAGGGGGTCGCTATGTGCCGCCGATTTTTGCGGTGGAGGTACGGATTTCCATCGTTCTTTTTGACTGTACGCATCTATAGGTAGATCCTCTGGTTTTGATATTTCCATGCCTTGAGATTCCATCCATTCCTGAAATTACATTTTATGGCTTTAAAGTAAGATATAAATATGAAAAAGTATTTCTGTAAATACTGTAAACATTATTCTGATCATAATTTTTATTACCTATTCAATAACGTAAAAATGTTAAAATTAAGACCGACAGATAGTACGATAACTAAGCTATATATTTAAGTTAACTAGAAGATGCCAGTCAGATTTAATAAGAGCTGTTGACCATCTGAAAATCAACCAACAAAAATATTTTTCTCAGCTACTTATTAAAGCAACCACTTCTTCCCAATAAATATATTTGTATCATGAAATAAATTAAGAAGAAAAATTACTTCCGTGGAAAATCATGACATGAATGATTACGTACTATCAGGTAACGAAACATATGACAGTTTTTTCCAACCAGCTCTTACGTAGGTATCCATTACTCTTACTAATTAGTACTAGTAAATGTATGGTCGATGGAGCCTTAATTCGAGGGTGGTTGATGAAAAGATAACAGAAACTTTTTTACCAATTTACATACAAGTAGGTGCTTAAGTCTTAAGTACTTATATCCTATCAGATGTAAACTGTCAGTATCTTACAACATCTTACAAATATGTTAACTAGAGCTTATCAGCAAGTGGTGAAACAGCTACCTACAAATTTTTCGGTAAGTAGGTACTTATAAGTATTTTTTTTTGTAAAAAATGTTAGTATGAAATTTGCTTGAACATTTTAATTGTGAACAAAGTTAGTTTTACTGTGAGCAAGTGATACGAAAATGTACATAAAGTATGTTGCTCCGCCTCGGATAGCAGGCGCGTTTACTTGACCAGATTAGAATGAACAGAAGAATAGTCTTTCTTATAGAACATATCAAGAAACATGAAAGTTAAAGCAATCAAAGAAATGAATCGACCTAGATACCTAGATTGTATGCTGTTATCGACCCAGAACCGAGATATCGAGGCAGAATGCATTAAGTAATTTGTTTTGTTTAGTAATGTTATGTCATGTACTGAGTCAAACGAACAAAGCAGTGAGTGAGCGACCGGTCGGCCGGCGCGCGGCGCGGCGCGGAAGCATGGCTGCACAGATTAAAAATTATTGTTGCAAGTTGCGTTCCGTTCTCAGTTCTCAACATGTGTTAGCCTGCAGTAAGATAGAACATGTAGTTGTAAAAAAAAGAATATTTATTAAATTTGCAGCAATTGTATTTAAATTAAAAATGTAGTTACAAGTTTTTTTCTTCTTCAAAGTATTCTAGTGTTTTCTAAGTAGGCACATTACATTATTCATATTGATAAAACCGAACCAAAGGTCAATGACGTAATCACACGCAACAACGCGTCTAGTAGTCGTTCGTTCAGTTCAGTTTGTTACTTCATCCCGTCGAGTTATTTTCTCGGACTGGGCTTGTTTACTGTGTACATTGAGTAAAATTTTGGTAAAAAATAATAATAATCATGGTGTCATTCAGCGACCCTGCCGTGCAATCTTACGTCGTATATTCCAGTATCCTGGCTTTGAAGGTGCTTGCTATGTCGTTTCTGACGGCTAGACAACGTTTTAGGAAGAAGGTGTTTGCTAACGTTGAGGACGCCAAGACTCACCCCAAATCTACCGTGAAATATGATGATCCCGACGTAGAAAGAGTGCGTCGTGCGCATTTGAACGATTTGGAGAATATACCGGCGTTCTGGATTCTGGGAGCGTTGTATTTGACGACTAGCCCTGCGGCGGCGACGGCCATCAACCTGTTCCGGGCATACACTGCGAGCCGTCTGGTGCATACGTTTGTTTATGCAGTGAAGCCGATGCCACAGCCATCACGTGCTCTTGCTTTCGCCGTTCCAATGGTCATCATGTTCTATATGGGAGTCAAAGTGGTGCTGTTCTACGCATCCGCCTTATAGAGATACCATAATGTTATCATTTCGTGCAAACATTTTAAATGGGTTATATGTTACTGAATTTTGAATATTTTGTATTTGTAACAGGGGACTGTTCTGTCTACTATTTATGCCTTTATATTAAATTATTGAAACTTGTATTGTGAAATATTCATCTTTTATTATAGGTATTTATATTTGAAAACTTATGAACAAACTTTACTGCCATGGTTAATATGTATAATACAATGGGTTGATTTGTACAGTTGTAATATTGGAGGCCAATCTATTGCTGATACTGAAACACAAGTATGTGAAAAAAACATTATTATAATAAACTTACATTTCAAATTTATATTTTTGTCGAAAATCAAAGTCTGCCTGTGTAGCACGGCACACAATACATTTTATGTTATGAAATCACCCCGCGTGAAAGGGCGCGGACGCCGTCTGTGGCGGTAAAATTAGGATAATTCTTTGATAACATGGCAAATTTTAATTTTAAAAACAGCAGACACTACTAACAGCAGATTCGCGTCAAGCCTCTAACTCTTTGCACAAACCTCTCATAAATACATGTACATTGTCGAGTCGTCTATTCTGCGCTCTGATAGAGTTATTCTAAAACCATCTTTGTAAGTAAAAAAAGGAATCTATTTACGGCTTTTAAAATAGGACCAATGAAATATTTATGCCTCTCACGATTTTCTATTCAAATATTGCAACTATACAAATTAAAACATTGTAAACCTACCTAGGCACGTATGGCATTGAGCATTTATTTATACGACTGACTATTTTAATAAATTTTCACCAAAATTTTCGATTTTGATTTTGAAACCTAATTTAAATAATAAATCGCATGTGCCAAACTGCCATACAGACAAATGATATTTTGTTATAAGCGAAATATTCTTCATTAATACATCATTTAACTGCAAATTGACATGACGAAAAGGTCATTTAGGGAACCCTTAAATGTGTTTTATTCACAGGACTAATTTGATTGGGGATTATGGGAATAATAAAAGAACTTTTGAGGTACCTACCTCAAAAGTTCTTTATATACCAATTTGCGACTGGTTTATACAGTATCAATTTAAAGTGTAAGTATACATAGTTATTATTTGAAGTTTGAGACGTAATTTAATAAATAGTTTTATGACCGTTTCACAAGTTCCTGATAAATTTCAGTTCGTCTGACTGAAAAATTGTGAAAAAACCGCTGTCAGTTTATATGACCGGTATATTAACGAAAAATAAATTAATAACTCTATCAGTCAACTTATCCAAAAGATAGTGATCGCTAGTAAGGTTGACGAAGATAAGGAAAGGTGCAATATCATTTGGACAGTCATCGCTGTCATCAGTTAGCCTTGATTTAAAAAAACGCTCGTTTGGTTAAATCGAAATAGGACGGTCTATAGTCCAAAAAAATATGTAAACGTTTCATACATTAACCAACTACTCGTGCATATATTACTAAATTATCTTGTTATCGACGAATATAACGACTTGATTGTGACATATTTGATATTTATCTCTATTTCTTTAAGGTAGGTAATAAGAGCTTCTAACAAATATACTTTCACGCTTTATATAATATTGACGAAAATTACTTAAGAAAATTCAGAAAATGTGTACCTACGCACTCTTTTGTTACTAAGCAAGTACCTAAGTATGAGAGTTTCACTACAGTTGTTAAATTATAGGTGCATGCTGAATTTCATTAACGATTTAATTTCATTAATTTCAATATTAATTCTGAATGGACCTGTATGAATTATTAAAAAAATATTAATTATTTATTTAGGTACGTACCTACATATTTCATAAAAAAATAATTATATTGCATAAGAAAAGTAGGTGACGTACGCGCGGGCACATTTAACTCGCAATCAGGCTTGATTAGATAAAAGCAAAATCAACTACTCATCATGATTCCTTTTATTGCCAATTGTTTATATAAGAGATTAAAAAAAGGATGGCGCCCGCTCTGGGTTTTTATTTTTATTTTTTAACCAAACAAGGTGACTTTACCCCACCCGATGCTGAGTAGTAATACCTAGTAAGTACCTAAGTAGTGGAGTCCAAAAGTGAGACCCATTGGCACCGCGGACAGAAAGCAGTCACCGATCAATCTCACCTTGTCGGTATTGAATTCACTGATCGGTCGACACGGTCTTAAGCTTCGCGCTTTATTTCTTCTAAAGTCTTAAGTTAAGTCGTCCCTATTGCCTTCGCTTCTGCAGCGACAGTCCGCCGCCATGTCTGTTTTGGACAACCACGTTTGCGCTTTCTTTGGGGGTTCCAGTCGAAGGCTTGCCTCGGTAGGTATGTGGTCCTGGTCCCTTCGAAGAGTGTGGCCAATCCAACTCCACTTGCAGCGTTTGATCTGCTGATCGATCGGAGTCTCGCCGCAGCGCTCCCAGAGATCTATATACGTTGGAGATTTTCTCGGGCTAGTATATACCGAGAATTCGGCGAAGGCATCGGTTGATAAAGACCTGCAGCTGGCGCGTGATGTCTTTTGTGACCTTCAATGTCTCACACCCATACAACAATACGGTTTTCACATTGAACCGGAATATCTTGAGCTTAACTTAACTCTCCGTGTCAATTTACGTGATTGCCATACGGGGCGGAGCTGCGCGAAGGTTGCTCGGGCTTTAGCGATCCTAGAAGCGATGTCCTCTTCAGTTCCTCCAGTTTCTGACACGTCGCTGCCGACGTATGTTAATTTGTGGACGCGCTCCACAGCCAGAAGCTCCCATCATAACATATTATATATTTTTTGATTATTTCTAATATTAGATTTCACGCTGTCAATAAAATTTATAATTTTACTAATACCTGCTCATACGATTTAATCAGACAGAAGAATACATGGCCTTGACTGGACTAGGTTTAAATTACTGTGAATAATATTTTATTTTTATTCAATGTAAGACACTGTCTGTAATGAGGTATATTAGTTAAATGCACATTATTTTAAATTGAATTATTACCATGTTGTTAATTAGTGACCCTGTCGTGCAATATTATGCTTTTTATTCAAGTATATTGGGACTTAAGATGCTCGCTATGTCGTTCCTGACAGGATTTCATCGTATAAGAAAGGGAGTGTTTGCTAATGAAGAGGACACCATGCTGGGTTTCAATAAATCACGAGTGAAATATGACGATCCTGACGTGGAACGAGTACGGCGGGCGCACTTGAACGATTTGGAAAATATTCCGGTTTTCTGGTTCCTGGGAGCGTTGTACGTAACGATTGGACCTGCAGTGTTTACAGCCGTCACCCTCTTCAGGGTTTACACTGCGATTTTTTTTTTTTTTTTTTTTTTTTTTTTTTTTTTTTTTTTTTTATTAATTGAAAAGTTCAGTTCGGGTGTACTAACACCCTCTTCTGAGACACCGGACTGTTGCGGGAGCGTAGGGCTCTCACCGCCAGGTTTACACTGCGAGCCGTTTGGTGCACACCTATATCTACGCCTTGAAACCGATGCCACAGCCATGTCGCGCTATTGCTTATGAAGTTGGGAACGTTATCAATGTATATATGGGAATTCAAGTGGCGTTGTACTATGCGACTTCTTCATAAAATTAAGTACATTTTTATTAATTTTTTAAAATCATTATGTAAAGACAATTTAATTTTTAAAGCATTGACATACACACAAAATGTATGCCTAAATTTTTCGTGGCATTATAATTAAATAGTTTGGTTTTGAACGTTGTTTTATATGTTCGAAGAATTCCAATATGGTTCGATAGCATTGTTACTGTTAAGTATTATGTTAACTTTGCTATTGTTGAGCAAAGTTAGTACATACATTTTCTTTTGTATGAAAAGTGTTTTGTACACTCGTATTGACTAGGTAATATAAACGAGACTAATAACGTATAAAAAAACGCATCCCATTAACATTTAATTACATGCTTTAACAATCAACATCGTGTTGGTAAGAACAAGTCAGTCGAGCTACTATCTTGAGCTGGATTAGCTAACTACATGTGTAGTTTAAAATTAAATTTTAATGATGGTGTTCCTCACCGACTCTGCAGTACAATCTTACGCCTTATATTCAAGTATTTTAGCTTCAAAGGTGCTCGCTATGTATTTCTTTACGGGATTTCATCGTATTAGAAAAGGGGTGTTTGTTAACGAAGAGGACGCAGAATTTTTCACAACCCAAGTGATATGTGATGATCCTGGCGTAGAGACAGTGCGTTGGGCGCTGAACGACTTGGAAAATATTCCTGTTTTCTGGATCCTGGGAGCTTTATAATTGGGGACTGAACCTGCATCGTATACAGCCACCAGCCTTTTCCGTGTATTCTTTGTTTACACCGTGAAGCCAATGCCACAGCCATGTCGCGGTATTGCTAACGAAATCGCTATGGCCATCAACATAATATATATGGGAATTCAAGTGGCGTCATACTGTATTTTTATTTTTTCATTTAATTATTAGGTAACTAAATGGTAATGGTGTGAATAGATTACAATTTATTTTATAAGTAAATTACTAATTACCGCGCAGTATAAATATAATAATTTATAACATAATATCTATAATATAATAAAAGTGTAAAAAAAGTTTGTCTACATTGAATATATTTCCAAAAAAATTGTTTAGGGCGATGAAGAATAAGCAATAGAACAAGAATTTCGTAAAATTTTGTCCGTCTGTTTGTATGTATGTATGTTTGTATGTATGTTTGTACACGCTAATCTCAGAAACGGCTGAACCGATTTGGATGCGGTTTTCACTAATATGTGGCGATTTGCTCAACTTAACATTTAGTGTATGTTTCTTTTCAAAATTCCCACGGGAATCCGAGATATACGCAAACGAAGTTGCGAGGGTATATCAACGCACAGCCCAAACCGCTGGGTCTAAAGATTCCAAATTTGGCATGTAGGTTACTTACGACGTCTAGGGATATACAAAGAAAGGATTTTTCAAAATTCCCACGGGAAAGCGAGATATACGCAAACGAAGTTGCAAGAGGACGCACAGACCAAACCGTTGGGTCTAGAGATGCCAAATTTGGCATGTAGGGTCCTTATATGGTCCGGACCGACCGGACCGGACCGGACCGGACCGGACCGGAACGGATCAGACCTGATCGGTCCGGTAAGAACCGCACCGTACCGAGTCCGTGCCGGACCGGACCGAACCGGACCGGACCGTTTTTTTTTGTCCGTTTGTTTGTATGTTTGTATGTATGTTTGCACACGCTAATCTCAGAAACGGCTGAACCGATTTGGATGCGGTTTTCACTAATATGTGGCGATTTGCTCAACTTAACCATTTAGTGTATGTTTCTTTTCAAAATTCCCACGGGAATCCGAGATATACGCAAACGAAGTTGCGAGGGTATATCAACGCACAGCCCAAACCGCTGGGTCTAGAGATTCCAAATTTGGCATGTAGGTTCCTTACGATGTCTAGGGATGTACTAAGATAGGATTTTTCAAAATTCCCACGGGAAAGCGAGATATACGCAAACGAAGTTGCGAGAGGACGCACAGCCCAAACCGTTGGGTCTAGAGATGCCAAATTTGGCATGTAGGGTCATTATAAGGTCCGCACCGACCGGACCGGACCGGAACGGATCAGACCTGATCGGTCCGGAAGGAACCGCACCGTACCGGGCCGTGCCGGACCGGACCGGTTTTTTTTAGGTTCCATATCAGGACCGGACCGACCGGACCGGCCCGGACTGACCGGACCGACCGGACCGGATGGAACCGTACCGTACCGGGCCGTGCAGGACCGGAATTTGTTTCTAAAGAAAAATATGCTAATTGTTACTAGGCCAAGCGGGCGAAGCCGCGGGCAGAAGCTAGTATGTAATACTTTTTATGATTTTTATTTATAGTTGTTAGGCAACTAGCCATCACTAGAGCACTGGGCCGAATATCGAGGGGTCGTTGGTTCGAATCCCACCTAGGGGGACCTTTTTCTTTCAAAAAATCAATTTCAAAAATATATATAAGTAATATTGTTAAGTATTATAATACCTGTGAACATACCATGAAATGTGATTAAAACTGTTACTGATTAGGTATGTAAGAGATACAAAATATCGTGAAAGTATGTTTAAAGTATGTATATATATATATATATACGCTGAAATACAATACTGAATGGTCCTAACATTTGCTGTATTGGAAGCTATAATCTATAGCTGTTAAAATTCAAAACGCGGTTCCTTTGCAATAACAGAGCAATAATGCGAAACGAATGGCCGCCGTAAACCTTCCAATAGCTTTTAGAATAAATCCGCAAGGGAGTTCGCCGGCTTAAAGAAATGTGTTTATTGCTTCAGGAACAACGAGTAGTCCCCGTAGGGTTATCATTATAACGATATTACGTAAATAGACGATTAACAGCAAGCTGCATAATCACATGTTGAAGTTTATGACACCTCAAGTTATTTCTTTATAAAAAAAATACAATAAAAACGTCAGATTTAATGAAATCATTGTCTTTTAAATGTATTTTAGTAATTCGTCATATATAAGGTAAGATATCTCAAATTTTCATCATAAATAAGGTAAGATACTTCAAATTTTACAAAACTATATCCTACATACTATATACTAATTTATATCCGAAGATATTATTTATGGACTATATTTTTTATGAATAAGTTGACGTTTTTTACGGTTTAATAAGAAATTTTTGCGCAATGACGGGAAAGTCCTTGTTACAAGACATTAATAATTTTAAATTTCAATAATACATATAATATTTTTACTCGTCCTATATGAGTATTGAGGCAAAGCGTGTGAAATGAAATAGTGAAAACGACCTAAATGTTTACTCTTTGGGAACCCTAATCTAGAATTATTGCTCTCACTACCCGGACCATAAACTAAAATACATTCTTTATGGTCTTGCACTCAATTACTTTCGACTTATCTCTTCCTAATTGAATATGAATATACCTATGAATGTAACTCTTCAATGTTCTTAATATATGGTAAAAAATCTTTATCAACATGTAAGCAGTGAGCTCTTATTTATTGGAACTAAATATACATTTATATAGGACACGGTTCCAAATGAGGTCACTAGATGGCGTTGTTAAAAATGCATAAAAACGATATTTTGCAATTTGTATTTAAAAAATCTTTGACAGAATGAAAATGAAGCACGGAGAAACTCACGAAACGAATTTTTTTAATAATCCAAATAAAGGCTGCAATGGTCAATTAAGTGGTTCACTTACTTAAGTTAAGCTTGTGAAACTAGGTACTTAGTTTCACAAGCGCAACGATGTTTTGTCGAACTGCTCATATCATAGCGACAGATCAAATCCATTGATAACGAACAGTCACCATTAGTAAGAGCAATAAGAAATCAAAACCACTTCACCGTTCAAAGTGAAGATTGCAACGTTGTTAAATCCGCCGTCACTCACCTGCACTGATTGATTGATGGAATCGAACGGCATCAACTTGTCACTGTAATGGGAAGTCTCGTATTCGTATCTCGTAAGAGATGAACTAAACATTTCTCATTGAAGAAGGATTGAGTTGAGAGTTGAAGTTGTTACCTTCACAAGTAGATAGATAACGTAAATGTAATTTTAATAGTTCGTCTTGATGTGGGTAATTATTAGTTAGTCCAATGACTTTTAGACAAACATAAATTAAATTAGTCTACGTAAAGTCGTGTAAACAGCGAGCCGCGACAGTTCTACTACTGAGTATCTGACCGTTGCATCATGTACTGTTACCAAAAACATAGTGAATGGTACAATAAATTCGTAACAGTTTGAAAACTTAAAAATTATTGATTAACTGCTAAAAGTTTACTAAAAATAACTTCATCTCTCTGGTATGGTTACGATTTTTACCCGCACATACGCACAGTGGGATGGTAGCTCGCGACGCCACGTGCTCCAGTGACACATATTCAGCATATTGAAGGTAATAAAATAGAATTTAACCTATAACACGTAATTATTAGCGATAAATAACATTATATCATGCTTAATTATGATAAACTAATCTTTCAACTTGGGTAGGTTTTCAAAATTGGGTTAAATATTTCATTAAGCCACGCGAGACGTTATGAAGCGGACTATACGTTGCCGCGTCTTTAAAATACTCGATTGTATTTTAACCTTGAACGATGACCGCGGCGCTTATTTTTAACAGTGATACCTAGTTGGCAACACAGCACTGTTTGCATAGTCATTAATGCATTGTTTTTACTATAAAATTTAACTAATAGCATGAAATACAAGTCACCTAACAAAAAATAATTACTTACTCCTTTAATATAGCTTCGTTAGAATGACAGCTGTCAATTTAAACTGACAAACCTTGAAGTAGCTAACTATGTAATTAATTTATTTTGCCCCTTAGAAAATCGTTAAATTTTTAGCATGATTTTAAGAATTTAATTTAAAAAAGTTCACGTATAAATTATGAATAATTTTATATTACCTATCTATTTAATTACAAATTTTATTAAACAAATTTATAAGAATGTGGCTAAGGACATAAACTCATCTTAATTATTTTATTAGTTAAAGGCGTGGTCTGAGGAATTTAATTTGACTGATGGAGGTTTGAACTGTCTACCTCTAGGACATACCGTCTCTTGTTATGTTGTTATGTGATGTACCTACGTAATACGAGGTGACATTATGCTAATTAGTATGAAATAAGTAAAATGACTTTTGATTTTAATGTTCGTTACGTTAAATACCTACGTAGGTAGTAAGATTTTAAAGATATCAACTTATATTTTTATATAGATTACGTGTATACTAGTTGAACTTGGGTATGAATTTAGACCCATTTCAAACGCGTCTCAGGTGTCATAAATGAGATTAAATGTAATAAACTCAGATAGAAGTAAGTCATATCATATACGAAAATGCCATTGTACAAGGGTCATGAACTTCGCGATAATATGACAAAACCGTAACTTTTACAGAGGAAATAATAAAATTAAATGTTCAAAGAATTTTGTATTACCACACGCTATTTTCCAAAATTTAGCATCATCATCATTAGGTAAGGTACATAGTATAAAATGAAGTCCAGCTGTCTGTCTGTCCCTAATGTCCCTATGATGCTAACACCCCACACGTACTCAATTTTTGGGCCAATTTGATCTATTGTCCTGTTCTTAGTGATATCTAAAGAAAAGGACAGGTATACAAATTGGCCAATTAGATTGGGCCGTGTGGAAGGGGTGATAGATCTTTAAAACTACCCAACGGATTTTGATGTTTTAATAGATAAAGCTATTCAAAAAGAAGGTTTATATGTATAACTATGGAAACCCGCGCAACTTCATTTGCGTGTATTTATTTATGCCCGGATCGCCACCTATAACAGATTTTTGATCAAATCCTACGCTTAATCGCGTACTTTTCGGGATAAAGAGTACCCTATGTGTTAATCCAAGGTATCAGCTACCTACATACCAAATATCATAAATATTGGCCCCGCTATTCGAGCGTAAAGAAGTAACAAATATACACATAACTTTCGCCTTTATTATGTTAGTAGGATTATTCCGAAATCCCACGGGAAAGCGAGATACGGTAACGCGAAGTTTCGCTAGTAACAAATAATATTAAGAAAAATAGTAACATACCTTGGTGAACAAGTCGCAGGAAACCGTATGAAACACCTTTCCGTAAATACAAATGTCTTTTCCTACGTCCAGGTCCTTCCAGTGCCAGCTGTCACCGAGGTCGTTCTTTGGTATTTTACCCCTCTTTACCATACGACCTTGCCACAGTCCAGAATTCTGTGTAAAATAAAATATTTCTTTACATAGTATTATAATGAAGTCGTTTCCCGCTGTCTGTCTGCCCAGTTTTTTTAGGTAGAGTGATTCAAGAGGAAGGTTTTTGTACAATCAGTACAATACATAATAAAGATTTTACAAAATTCCCACGGGAAAGCGGGATACACGCAAACGAAGCTGCGCGGGTTTCGCTAGCACTTGATAAAATTCTATCATTTTACTCGATAGGAAAGTGATAAATAAACTTAGAATTAACATTTTAAAATAATACAAAAATATTTTTTAAATTGAACTTTCGCCTTTGGAAATAATTTCCATGCAGTCTTCCTTTATATTCAAAATTATTCCTAGTCAGCAAAAGGTATGCAAATTTTTGCCCGCTCGCTCGATCAAGACAATTCGTAAATTTGTCACTGCTATAGATACTTAACTTCTCAAAGTACATTTACTAAATCGAATAAGGGCAGTTAGTAACAGATTGGTATTGTAATCGCCCTGCTGGTAATAAATTAAAAGAAATAAACAATGAAGTTGAGGCCTTGACCTATGTCCTCTTTATTTTTGGTCTGTTTACCCTAGTTAACTGTAGCAAATATTTAACAGGTCAGCAATCAGCATACTTTGACCACGGCTTTTTTCGAATACAGCGTGTTTTTAAAACGGCCCAATACACCACTTCGGTACCATTACCATTTTGTAGTGAAAATAAACTATCTATCGTTATAAACCTAGTAATTTGAGTATTAAGATAAATTTTGTAAAAAATAAAATATCAACGTGTTACAATACCATACAAATCAAACTAAAAAAGTTCTAAAAGGCTTTAAACAACTTTGTACAAAGCCTGTACGTGTACACTACTTTAACATCAAGCGACAAAAAGTTAAAAAATCTTTCGTTTCAAATTATTTGTCCCACGACAGAAATTGAACTCGAATACAACTTTTCTTCTTTTTCAAAGCCAAACTTTCAACGTTAGCAAGAAGTATTCAAGAAGTTCTATTCTGGTCTTTTTGAATTCAATCTGTATTTTCATGTCTTTTGCTGCACAGACGGGTATTCACGTAGTACACAGAATTTTAAAGTACTCATACAATCCTAAAATCGAAATTTTATTACATTAACTAAAGTTAATACGCTTGATAATAAACATATTATAAATATAGTTAAGAAATATACTCAATCACAATATTAACTTTAAGTGTATCCATCCATGACGTACGCTATAGGTAGGTACTCTAATGGTATATTATCATAGCAGACGATCAAACCTTTGTGACTTGACTACACACACAGTTGTTTTATAAACGCGCAGTCATTGCAATAACTGCAAGTGAATTAATTTATGAAATTACTTGAATGGAAGGCGATTACGTACGACTCAACGGGTATCGTGGAACGGAACAAAGCATCGGCGGCCGCTGCGACGCATTCACGTACAGACAAATGCGTGCTCATTTGCTAGCTCCGTTTCAGCGCTTTCAGCAGCCCACCCTGGCCCGCACAATAGTGCTCAGACAGCCTTACCTCCCGTATGTAAATTCCAAGCGGCTGTATTCTGTATTCTCAATCTATTTAGTCAGCAAAAGCGCATTCTTGAGCTTGAAGTTTAAATTCGTCACAAATTGATTTTAAAATGTCGCTATTGTCGGGGTTTTTATTTTAAGAAGAGACACTCTATATCGTCTCGATGTGTTATTGCGTCTATCCTGTTTCATCTTTTACAAAAGTAATTTCGTTTGCTAGAAGATTAGATTTAAATCTATTTGTTTTATAATTTGCTGTTTCAGTTTTTTTGACTCGCGTCTAAATAGTAGCATGTATAGTATACCTCTATTATCTTTATTTAAGTAGGATTAAGCATGGGGCATTGGAATAAAGACTCTAAGCTCTTTTTAGTCTCAATAAGAGCCATGGAAATTAAACGGATACTATAAAAAAGCGCGGAGATGAGCAGCATTGTTCATCTCGTTATTATTGAGGATGAATGGCATTTTCGCTGTAGGCGTTGCGAAAATAACGTAAAAGGAATTGAAACGGAGAACGCTAATATAAGTACTTACGTAATAATATACAACTACCCATAAATGACGCAACAGAAAGGGTAGAGGCTTTTCCCCAATAAAAAGAGAGATTATGAAATACTGTATTGACTAATAAAATTAATGGACAGACAGCTAAATGAATTCAGCTATTTCAGTGCAATTCAGATGATATAATTATAGCTAGGTATTCTGTAACATATAAAAAAAACGTAAAAAGTTTCATATACTTACAAGAAAAACATTTTGAATATTATACAAACACCATCATAAGTTTAATTACGGTTAAAATCTCTTATATTTATGACCTAATAACACTTGACTTGACTTGACTTAAGTTAATACAAAACGTTTCGTCTCATATAAAGTGTTAAATATGGGAAAGAACCGTTATAGATTTGCAGCAAGTAGTTGACCCTTTTATTATCTCTGGAGAAGTTTTGCGATATAAAATAAGTAATAAAATATGAATTTCATTCCTCAAGATTTTAATGCTCGCACGGATTTGGGTTAATATCTAAAACTGCATTGGAGCTATTGGAAGAGATGACTTTCTGGTAAATAATATCTCACTACAACATACATCGCTTGAAAACTAGAAGTATTTTCATCTGTGTGTTAATTACTTTTATGTCTAAATAATAAAGAGCAAAATTAAAGAGCAAAATCGCTGTTCTTTTCCATTTTAAAGCAGTATTTTTTGTTTAGATATTTTTTACGGAATATTTTTTGTATCATATTATTCGGCGAAGACACTACCGCAGGCTTTAGTTATATAGTTAAAAATATCTTAAAACTCCTATATTTGATTCGGTTGGAGTTAATTAATTTCATGAGGTCGGCCATTGCATCGGACCACAAAAGGTAAAAATGAAACTCATTTGCAAGTTGCCTCCAGGATCGTATTCTCTATGTTATTTTATAAAACACATGGCGTCCGCCGTTTGCGGCTGGAATAACAAGTAAGTGGAACCGAAACAATACAAATATTGCTTAGAGGTTTTTACATTAGTCTACCTACTGTGTGACATAAAGGACTTACTAGGCGCAACGCATAGTGCCGCTTCATGGCATTGAGAGATGAGAGGAGTGGCACATACAAATAAAACATGTGCAACTAGTCACGTTTGAAATACTTTGTTGTTTGTCTAACAGGCTAGTAGATGGTACAATATGAATCTCGTTAAATTAAAGAACAGAAGATTTTTATGGATAGTCATAAACTACAAATCGGAATAGCTTTTGGGTGCAGCAAAATTGTGCAGAATGAATCGAAGTTACTCGAGAGTAAAATGTAACAATACACGAGCGAGGTTCGAGCATATGAAAGGATTACAAATCTCGAAATCACTGTTAAAGTTTTGAAACTTAAGCTCGAACAACCGATGAGCTGAATAATGTTCATCGCCTACACACGCCATTAGTCAAAGAGCAAAATGTACAATTCACAGATTATCCTACAGCGAATTTTCGCTATTATGGTAGATAAAAAGCAAAAGCAGGAAAAACTCAGTGACGTCTATAAAGAAACTTTAAAATTGAGTGCACTGTAAAGGAAATCTTTTACGAACATGAACATACGAATGGATAAATATTTTGTGACTATTTCAAGATACCTAATATGTGCTTGCCTTTAGATCACAAAGGTAACAGAAGACACATGTGACGGCTAACGTTTGAATATTTAAAAATTCCTTTATGAATGTTTTAGCAGGACTAGTCCTTATGTCGTTCTCTGGTTCAATAGGAAGTGTTTTGGGTGTATTGTGTAGAGCGGGAAGGGAGAAAAAGACATCTGAAATTTATAGCTATAAGCCTAAGAAAATAACGCGTATTCACAATTAGAATTCCTGTGTGATTCTTTATTTAATATATTTTATTTAAAATGTTGGCAACCCATAACATTTTTCAATGTGGAAACCTTCCGTCCATTTTGGTAACTAACCAGTTACAAGGAAAGATATTTTTTGCGCTGTTCGGTAACTGAACCTTATGTCGAAGTCCTACAGCGTCAAATTAAACAAGTATAGTCTAAAATACTTAATTTATGAACGGAGGACGACGGTATTATTATAAGTTGTTCTTGAAGTCTACTTTTCAAGATTGACGAACTTACAGTGAGTTTAAAATAACATAAAAGATTTTATCATCTGCTAAACTTTATTGAAAATAGCGAATTGTATACCGTATAAAGTAGTTTCTAAATAAAAAGTGGCGTTTTTTGTTTTGACGTAATACATTTTATTGTGCACTCGTATTGCGGCGACCCATGGTCTGTAAGGGGGAGGACATTTAACCTTTTTAACGCCAATGGCATATTTGTCAAGGCTGTCGTACCTTCGCCACCGCCCTGCCCTATTTTTGACCAAACGAAGGTACTCCCATCTTGAATAAAACATTCAAAGGGAATATTTTGTTTTTATATTGTCCATTTTATTTTACTCACGTCTACCTACTGTTGTAATATTGTAAGCTAACGAAACACGCGACAAGTTTGTTTGCGCGGATAACACTTTTCCGTGGGAAATTTAAAAATTCCACCTTTATTCTTTGTCTGAAACTTTTTCCCAGATTTCAGGCAAGTTCCAGATAGCCTATCTATCAGATTGAAATGTCAACATGTCTATTTGGGTGTATTGTGTAGAGAGGGGAAAAAGACATCTGATATTTATAGCGATTTTATGTTATTTGTTAAATAACATGTCTATTTCTCTGGAAGATATCCTATCTGGAACTGTGAAAGCAGGTATTACATAATAATTGTTACCTTGACACGCGGTTCCATGACGGTAAGAGTGTCATCCTCAAGGAAGTACACTAGATTGACAACGCGAACCCTAAAGCTCTCATCCGGGTTTTCATATACGGGTTGCTTGAAAAACGCGGTGAAGTTAAGGCACCTCTTGTCGTAATGCACAAAGTGCGGGACCACTGCCGGTAACGCTGGTTGCTTCACTCGGCCATAGGTCAGAGACGGATCATAACTAAAACAAGAAATATAATAAGTCCATGTAATTTTGGAAATTAATGAGAAATTTTCTGAAGGCAAGGAATCGTTGAATTGCTGTTTATTAAGAGAGGGAAGAGGTAAGAGAATACCTAAGTAAATTAAACTGTGTATCCAGTCAATATTCGGCGTTTAGTTAAATCTACTGGTCCCTTTTGCTCGTAAAAATGTAATGAAACACATTCATATAAAATTAAACATCAATACAATATCTAATCCTTACTAATATTATAAATGAGAAAGTGTGTTTGTTTGTTTGTTATTCCTTCACGGCTTGACTAAGCCGCCGATCATTATGAAAATTTGCATATATATTGTTAGGCTACTTTTTATCCCGTGAAAGTATGTCGTTCCAATGGGAAAATATTCGTTCTACTATATTTAGCGCTGCAATTGCGATGTCGGCCAACAGATGGCGCCACAAGTGGTTGTTTTGTTGTCAAACGAGATCTATGTCATAAAATTAACGCGAGCGAAGCCGCGGGGAAAAGCTAGTCATTAATATTGAAAAGACAATTTTTTTTAAAACTAGAATTTCATGGCTTGAAAAAGATTGTAACTTTGGAAAGGGGACTATTAGAGGAAAAGAGAACCCTTTGACCAGTTGTAGGATCTATGTAGATGGCTAAATTAGGTTCTTACTTAACAGAATCTTCAGGTAGTGCAAAAGCATTGCTATCCACGTCAGTGTCAGCTCCTCCAGGACCACGTATCATTGTATCAGGAAACCTGTGTCCCTGATAGAAGCGCAGTGAGCTACGAATATGATGTTGCGTCTTGGTAGGGTCAGCAAAGACCAATCCTGGTAACTTCGGTAGACCCCACGCCATATTGAAGCTTGGATATTTGAACCTGTACAATAAAATATGTAAATGTAATATGTAAGAGTATGATTTAAAAGTCTAAGCATCGGTTTCGCAGAATTCTGATAAGTACCGGTTAAGCTGTCAGTTAAATTGGTAAAAGTCATTTAAACTGAAAATTTATGATAGATAAGCTAACTGCAATTTACCAGGAACCTATGAAACGGGTAAATAATTATTACTTGCCGATTTCGTGAAAACAACTTACCTTGGAGTGGTGAGATTTTACAGCTAAATAAACTTCAGTCTCAATTCAGTCTTTCGATCAATAAACTTAGTCAATATAATATGTCGTATTTGTACAACGCAAATAATAAATTTCCTACGAAAAACATTAGAAAATGAAGCTCATTTTTATTGGGAAATGCGTTGTTTGTGTGTAAACAGCTGTTGTATAAACAATTATGTTGCTAAGGAACGGACTGATTTGTCGATAGAATTTATGATTTTTGTGCGCTGGGCGAAATACACCTTCTTTTTCGGTGAATAGATTCAAGGAGGTTAGTCAAATTTTTTTTTATACCACTAAGGTGGCAAACACGCTTACGGCCTGCCTGATGGTAAGCGGTCACCGTAGACCATTGACGTTTGCAACAACGGCAACTGGAGTATCACACGCGCGTTGTCGACCCTGTAAAAATCTTTTTCACCTCACAAGCTCGGAAAGAATCTGTTTGTCATTCGAAATCTGAGCGCAAAAGTGCATTTTGTGCCCTAGCGTGGAAAGAATTTTTAAAATTCGAACCTTTATATTCTATAGACGCGAATGTAAACGCGCACTCGCGGCTCGCCACGCGCCTCGCCTCGCGCCTCGCAGCGCTCGCGTCCGGAGCGGTTTTTTGGGCACGAGTCAAAGGGGTTCGCGTGGGATGCGAGCGCGGTGTTCACACTCGCGCTCGCGTTAAAAAAGGCTATGTTGCCGCTAACACTTCGACGTCCTCCATTCTGGCTAGCTCGAACACAACACGAGAGTGTGAACAGACAACTCAAAAACCATCGATCACGCGAGGCGCGAGACGAAGCACGAGACGAGGTACGAGGCGAGAGTGTAAATGTAGTATATAATTTTTTATACCGCCAATCCTCTGAAAATGCATTAATACTTATTTCATGCCAGTGTGCCAACCTTATCTTGAAAATAATCGAACTGGCCAGCACGACACCGCATAAAAAAAAACACTTATTTAATATATTATATGCGTTTTTCTTGCACCAAGCATTTTCCTCGCTGTAGTGAGGTGAAAAGTTGTGTGTTTCGCTCGGCAGCAAAGTTATTCTGCGTCTCGTACCTTTGAAACCCTCGCTACGCTCAGGATTCTATATTTGAACCACTCGCTTCGCTCGTGGTTCAATCCTAGAATCCTTCGCTAGCTCGGGTTTCAATATAAGTACTCGCGCCAAAAAACAACTTTGCAGCCTTGCATAACAAATAACTATTAATGCCCCTTTTGAAGAACCCTATATTACAAATATTGAAATAGATTTGAGATAAAAAGTATAAAGAAATAAAGAATAATTTATTTATTTGTACTTTTATTCCGGACACCATACTTGTTAGTAATAAAATAAATGTACTTAACCTATGTTAGTAAACTTAGTATTTCCACTATTTTAGACTGCAGTTCCCGTGTTCCTCACGTGAACCCCAATCCAATGATTTATTATTGGACAGTCCACTCGGTCCGCAAATAAAAATCGTGGACGTTTTTAGAGCATCTTTACTCTAAAAAACGTCCACCATTCTTAATTCAATTTTATAAAACTGAAGAGCAGCCGTCTTATTATCTCGTTCTTAGTTTTACATTGACGACTATAGTTTAAACGAGCTGATACCCGCGACTTTGTCCGCGTGAAATGTTCAAATAAGGATAACTCCTTTTCCTGTCATGCGATTTAAATGAAACGAAGCCTATATTCTGCTCCAAGCCGAGCTCTATCTCCCTGTATTAAAATCAGTTCAGTAACTTAAAAGATGTGCGCATTCAAACAGACAGACAGACAATAAATTAAAAAAAAAACGATTTTATTACCTTTCTCTAACTGTTCCCTCTGAATTTTTGCCAAATATGTTAAAAGTACAGACATATCGGGGTCTACTGTTTTATTATATGTATGTATAGATGTCTTGTACAACTCACCATTAATCTTTGAATCAACAATAAACTGTTTCTACTCGTGTAGCTTCGCCCTAAGCTTCACACAGCGCGTGGCGATCTGACGGAAAAGCGGAAATGATTATATCACAATGGTGAATAGAAACTGGAATTTGTTTCAATTTGTAAATAAAGCTGTGGTATTTTCATTATACCCTGTTTCATTTGTGCATTTAATTTAATTTATATAAGCAAGTACTTAATGGAAATATTTCGGATGATTAGCGAAGACGTATACTACTTATATCTTTCGTTACAATATACTTTGTACAAGATTTCCAGTAAAATTCAATGATAGTGCTTGAACTAGTTTGTGATACCTTATTATGGTAACATGTTGTGTGATAAATCGCAATAAACTCATTTGTGAATCACAAATTACTTTATTGTGATCGATTCATGTCTATTTCACATCGACGTACCTATATGTATTTTAAATTAAATTTAGGGCTACGGGGTCAGACGAGGGCTCAAAAGACACAGAATTTATCGAGACACATTATAGCGTTGAAAGTTTGAAAATCGGTTTACAATTTTTTTTGAAAATCGAATAAGTTTGGAAAAATCTGGGGATTTTTTTGGACAAAAGTTCTAAATAATTTTTATCTCAAGACACCTCTGTGCTCAGATGGACTATCCAAATATATATTTTTTGAAATTTTATCTTTCATTGGTTCAGAGATACGTCATCCCAAAGTTGGGACATTACGTCAATATCGCTGTGCTGACGTTATAGTTTCGGTCGGTCGGTCGCTCGGTCGCTCGGTCGCTCGGTCGCTCGGTCGCTCGGTCGCTCGGTCGCTCGGGCGCTCTTTCGCTCGGTCGCTAGGACGTTCGGTCGGTCGGTCGGTTACCGTCTAGCTACTATGGTACATTTTCAATGTACTAAGATTCTTGCGTACTGCACTGCGTAAAAGTCTGTGTATTTTTATTGCACCATTAAAAATAGTAAAAATTCATACGAAACTTAAGTAATATTATGTAAAAAGGCGATCATATCGCCAAAGCAATCTCTTCCAGACAACTAGCATTTATGGAAATAACATTTTATACCGGTTACGTGACCTAACATAATATACTTGTGATGTCTCTCTCTTAAATAATTATGATACGCTTGCTGATTATTTACATTTTAACGTTAGAGATAGGGTCTATCTGTACTGTTGTAGAATATGATATTGCACTCACTACCCCCCCCCCCCCCACGTAGTTATTAGCCCGGTTTTTGAAATCTAAATACTTTGACAAAGTCGGGTTCATCAATATATTAAATAAAACCTTTGTGAGACTTTATTATGCTATTAATTAAAAAGCAAAACCAATATCCAATAAATAACATAAAACCTGTACGTAACCCGACGGGTCTGTAGGTGAGAGCTTATAACCATAGATTGGAAGGCTATTGACGTTGATTAATGCGCATCGCCTGTGAACGGCGATAGCCTTCGTCAAACTTGCCAACTTGACCCGCTCGCCGTCAATTTACATCGGGTTTCACTGCCTTTGATACCTCCAACTAGTTATCCCATGAAGATCCCTGGAGCAACTTCAATTTCCTGTGACGAGAACTAACCACGAGCGTGTGAAATGACATAACGATTAATTACAATAGTTTCATCATCATCAACCTGTATCTGCTTTCCACAAAATGCGATCCTCAGTCTTTTTATGTGAAAGAGTAACAACCATCCACACATCCATCCAGTCATTATAAATTACGCGTTGTTAATGTTAGATTTGCAAATTTTTCAAATAAGTTAACTACAATCCCATTAATAAATGTTGAATGTTTTTAAAGGTTACTGCCCTGGCCTATTTACGTAACCATTGCTTTTGGTCCGCGGCCAACCTTCAGGAAGATCACTAATAAGCGAAAATTTCCTCAAAATGTATATTTTTATTGAAACTCGTCAGTTTATGGAGATAAATCATTAAATTGATATAAAAGTGATTTAAGACGTTTGATTGTGTACTTAAAAATTTCAAAATACCTACTCATCATTATGATTCTGTCCACTTTGGATATTTCGATCTATCAGACGCTGATTGTACATTAATTAATTTTGGTTGTCATGGCATGTCATGATAGGTATTATTTTACAATTAGTGCCGTCGTTCATTGTTTGTATTTTTTAACTATATTAATTTTCAAACATTACATATAAAAAATAAAATAAAAATAAAAACGTTCCCTTCCCCACAGCTTTTCCCGTATGGCTATTATTATTATTAACTGCTATCCGCAGTATTTTTAGCAAATAGTCTATGTAAATACAAGTTATACTATATAGGTATATTTGTTTTATACATATCCATTAGACCGATCGTAAAAAACATAAAAAAGAACTTTCGAACGAGTGCAATATCTACTTTGTCCCAAGGGCCGCGGATTCAAACTCCCCACAGGACAATATGTTTGTATAAACATGATTTGCTTTGGAATATTTGGATGTTTTGTTTATAGAATACTAGTGAAACCCGCGCAACTTCGTTTGCGTGTATTTATGCACAGCAGCGCCGTCTACGTTATAAAGCGCCATTTCCTATGGGACTTTTTACCAAATCCTACGGGAATTGCGTATTTTTCGAGATAAAAAGTAGTATGTGTTAATCCAAGTGTCAGCGACCTACATACCAAATATAAAAATTGGCCTAGCCATTTGAGAGTGAAAAAGTAACAAACATAATCATAAACTGTCGACTTTATAATATTAGTGGGAGAAATCATTTATTTATATTTGTGAACTATCTAATGTAACTAACAATAAAAAATAAATTGCTTGTTGTGTAATTCTACAACAAATACGAATATTTTTTATTGTAATATAGTTTGTATGTAGGTACAATTCCACAATAGTCTCAGGCGACCTATTCCTTACCTTACTTTCGTTAATAACACTATCACAAAATGACATACGTTAAATTGTTTTAAAATCGCGTCATATAATGTTTAAACATCTATTAAGTAAGATGACCTTTTTTCAACGATAAAATAATACAGTATTTATATTCAGTCTTTACTTCTTGCGATATCGCAGGTTGAAAGGTCACTGACTTCGCCGATGTATTGTACAGAAACTTACAAAAACGTGAATGTTGCCAACTCCGTGAATAGTAAGTCACTTGTGATTGATTACGACATCGTTAAGTTGGTACCTACAGATAGAGATAGCCAGTTTATTTCTCTTAAAATACTGCCTTTGCCACTTATACCAACTTGAAACACTTTTATACAAAAAATATAGTCACCCAACAACAAGCGCTTACTATAAATAGAATAGTGTGTACATACAGGGCTGATTGGATATTTTTTATAACGGTGAGTGCACAACCAAGTATAGTATATTTTAAAGCTAAACATATTAAATCTGATGCTGCCATTGTCTAATTAACGAGGAAAGAAGAGATAACTTAATTTGATATAAGTATTATCGGGGGGCACGGCAGTGCCCCCGTCAAGACGAGCGCGAAGCAAACACTGCCGTACCATCCTTTACTGGAATCATTTCGCCGCATTTTCAGGCCCCTATTTGAGAACCTCTGGATAATTACATACTTAAAATCCAAAATTTCAAGTCTGTAGGTCATTTTTAGAGATAAACAAGCAGCTAAATCGAGACTTGGCTAGTTTTTTACAGAATGTTTTTGGTGGGATTATCATTACATTTTCTTTAAAACTGGTTGTCAATTAATTTCTTACAACATGATTGCTTCATGTTGTATTAACTACTCACAGAAATAGTTTATACTAAAATCAATCGAATGTAAACAAACATGTACTAAAATTATTATTGTCATGATTGTTCGTAATACAAAAAAACATCATAAACTCTAGCATGGATATTTGTGGATAATGAAACATTATTATTGGTGAGCAACGTAGAATAATATCATCGGAATGATTTTCGATTTACCGAACATATAAATTCTATTTAAGAAATCCCCGGCAGTAGCGTTGGAGTTGGAAGCCAGCATCTGATTCCTGCTTGAATTATTTCTCTTTATTTGTTCCATCTCTGTCTTCCTTAAACTAAATGTAAATAATAAATTTCAATTTGGCCAGTCTACGTCAGTTATTAGATAGTACCAGAATATACTTTCACTGTGTGTTTATTTCACAGACGTTATTATAAAATCTCCGTTGTTTATTGTATATCTACGAAACCGAGAAATGAATCTGGTTTACTTTTTTGAACTATATCAACGTCTAAAAATTCTATGATATATTAATAAAGTTATACGTTTCTCTAATCACCAACTCTGATATTTATTTCAGAAAGCAAAGATGGCGTTACTGCGCGCTATGTGGAAGGGTTCACGGTTCGTTGCATTTAATACGCGACCACGGAATTACAGTACTCCGCCACTCGTGCTCTCTGAAAACGTACTTCGCGCTAAATCGTTGGGCGAACCTATAGTCGCACTTGAGTCGACAATCATTACACATGGTATGCCTTACCCGAAGAATTTGGAGACTGCTCGACAAGTCGAACAAATTATTATGGAAAGGGTGAGTAAATAAAACAAAAAAGATATGTATACTCTATGAAATTAAATAATAAATTGTACTTATTTAGCTATGCATTATCCGCAAATATTAAAAAAACGCATAATCAAACTCGGCCTTCAGACATTCCTCATGTGGGAATCGAACCTGTCCACCAGAACAAAAGGCAGGTAAAAAAGTATCATGCCATTATGTATGGTAAGGGTCACGCAATAAAGATTCAACAGCTGCTATTGGCACCAAGGGAAGCAATAACTCAAAATTACTCTCATAAAGTTTGTATAGAGCCTTAAAGTTTGTATAGAACCTTTATACGTCGCTTATTTTGTATATCATATTCACGTTCTGTTGACAAAATTAATTATTCAATGTAAAATGTCGTAGCCACAGTGTGCCCGAAAGTCTCAAGATACTTATTAGCCGGATCCACACCAGACGAGCCAAATGTGCGCGGCAGGATCTCGATTCATTAGCGCACGTGGTTCTATCTCGATCCAATGGAATCCCTCGCGCGAGGCACGTCCACATCAAACGCTCCATTATTGGATCGAGATCATTGCGCGCCCATTATTTGGATCGCGTTGGATCGTCTGGTGTGGTACCAACATGGCCAAGTTTCACTTTATGGTGTAAGGAGAGGACTTATCGTGTTGTAAAAAAATTACAGAAAATTTATTACCTCGCCATGGCAAGACAATAATGTAGTTCTACGCAATTGCGATAAGATTTTTGTAAACAAGTAATAGAAATCGAAAAATATAGGTATAATAAACTGTTCCTAGCTAATTAAAAATCTTTTAATCACGTTACTTATAGGTAATAATTAATATCGTTTAATTAAATATAAGGCCTCTCAACTATTTATAGTCATCACACTTAACATAATAAGATATGGGGGTTAGTATTATAATAATAATACATAAAAAGTGTTTTGGTACTTATTAGACAAGAATAACTTAATTTGTTCTTTAGTTCTTAGTACCATGTTATTTATATAGTTACACAATCAATTATGTTAAATGACTAAACTTCTATACTTTCGTAGACTATTCGTAACACCTGTGAGAGGAAACTACTGCTAAATATATTACCAGGGAACCTCATAATCCCCCTTTAACCCTACATGTTTATAGCCTTATAGCGAAAGATAGACCGGGCGAATTAGATACGGCACGCCACCTTAGATTTATACAAAAAGATTCGTTCGCTCATAATTGCTACAGTTTTGGCCGCTAATTTCCATAATATGTATGACTTCAAAGTACCACTTACACTACACGATTGAGAAAATCGCGGCGATATTATCGTCCGTCATGCCTGTATAGAGACACGTTCTAAGCCTGCATTTACATTTGCAGTAAATGGTTTGTGCTTGCAGTTTTTCGTGCTATCGAACTCAATCCATTTGGCCCACGGTGACCTATGCATACGCGCACTGGCATCTTGTTATAATAGACTCCACTGGGATAACGTGGGCTCTCTGTTAATTTCAAAATACGTTTATAAACAGAGGTTGCCAGAACAATTTTGATGGCAACTGTTAAATCTATTTGCTATTTGATTCGAAACTGCGAGCATGCTCTCAATAAAACAGATTCTGCGGTGTTGGCATTTCACCCGCGGTTAATAACGCCTATGTAGAGAAAATTCTGCAAATTTCTAATTCAAATGTGTAGGTGACAAGCAGAATAACGAATTGTTCCGGGGGAAACTATTTATACACCAGGATTTACAATGTAAGAGAAATATCACAACTCGCTGCGTAAATTATATAAGCTATTCGACATACATTAGAGATCAGATGTACTTGTTAAACCTACATATTATATTTATATGAATCCTTATTTATTTGCTACTGCGGTGTAACGCAACGGTCTGCCTCGTATTACTGAATATTTCAGTTCGAAAATTTATGTGTTTTGGTTATGGATAGTTGTTAATTCATCTCGGTCAAAAGGTTCCAGTTTTACGAGTACTCATATAAAATATTTATTTTGACTGCGGTATAATTGAATCCGACAGAATGTAATAATAAAATCGTAATGCTAATATATCGATTATTTATATGGAACATGGACGCAGCCTTAGAAAACGGCGAATTGATGACAATTGATTGGTCCACTCACGATTCCCTCCACCCTGCGTCAGTGGAAACGCACCCTTAAGCGAGCTACAGCGTCGCTGGGTGCGTCTATATCATGTTATACATGGTTGGTATTGGTAATATAACAATGTTAGATAATGTGATCGTGTCATATAAACATAAATTATACTACATGTTACATAATTTGGAGAATATTCGTAGTTCAAACATGGGTTCAAATGCTGTTGTTAATTAAAATACAATATCTGATATTTCATTTAATAATATCTATAGGTACATATAAAATTATTTGTCCTGAATGACTGATTGACGAATCAACGCACAGCCTCAACCGCTGATCGTAGAGACCCGGAGCTCTAATTTTGAATCACTCGTATGACACCGCGTTGTCGCAGAACCGAGCGCTCGGCTCGACACGAGTGAATCAAAAATAGGTCTCCTGAAACGTTGAAAGTGTGACAAAGTGTGAGTTTTTTTTATGACGTAGGCATCCGATATGAGAATTTCCCACAAACGAATTTGCGTGAGTTTCGCTAGTATTTGTTGTTGCGTTTTGATATTCAGGACTAATTTGAAAAGCAATTGCAAGCAAACTAATTTCCAAGAACTACTGCGGTAATCGCTGTAAATTTGCCGACGACGAAATGCTCAAAGTAAATTACTGGAATATACAGTTAGTAGTTAAAATAAATTTTCTATAAAATATACTGCTGTTTAACACTTTAAACCAGCGATGTACAAACCACAGCAAAATCGCCTATCAAACGAAAATTTGGAAGTGTGATTTTACGTGTAGCGACAAGTAATATGAAGCCAAATATTAAGCAAATTGTAAATTCAATGCCGTGCATCAAAATAATAAGACATTAAATATGTTGATGATACCTATGTCAAAAATTTAAACTTTTAGTGTTAATTTTCTATAAAGCGGCCCCTCTTTGGCTCATAATCTTTCCATGTGGTCCCCGTTCCATACAAGTCTGTGCACCCCTGCTTTAACGATAAAACTTCACATCATGTTCAAATTATTAAAAATGATGCTCGATTTTTTTGTTAGTCACAAATAATCCGCATACCAATTTTAGCTTTCTATCTTGAAAATTGCGGAATGCTCCATACAAACTTCCACCCCCCCATTTTAGGGAAGTGGGGGTTAGAAAGAGACAAACAGTAGCCTATGTCACTCTCCATCCCTCCAACTATCTCCACATAAAAAATCACATCAATTCGTCGCTCTGTTTTGCCGTGAAAGACGGACAAACAAACAGACACACACACTTTCCCATTTATAATATTAGTATGGATTGACAACAATACACAGAGCATTAATACAATGGGTGGATTTTATGGTAGGTAATTGATTTATCTAATAGGCTAATAGCTGTGCTAATAGTCAATTAATTCACCTCATGAATACATTAAATATTTTTTCCTAAAAAATTTAATTAAAAAAAAATACAAATATAAAGATAGTTCAAGTATTCTAGAATGCAAGTGCGATGGGGTCATTGGTCAAATGTGAATGCAAATAACAATGACCCAAGTCACTCTAAAATTAAATACTTACTGATTTGAATAGTTTTTGAGTTTCTCGGTGCTCCATAATTCTCGGAGGATGCGAGTGTTAAATCTAATGTGTGATAATTAGTTAGGTAATAAAATGTTGTTTTTTTTTGTTCCTAGGGAGCAACTCCAGCAACCATAGCAATCATTAAAGGTCAACTAACCATTGGTCTGACTAATGACCAATTGGAGTATCTAGCACAAGCAAAGGGTGTAGTGAAAGCCTCTCGCAGGGATTTAGCCCCGGTAATGGCCGCCGGTCTGGACGGAGCCACCACAGTAGCCGGTACCATAATTGCAGCAGAACTCGCTGACATACCCATATTTGTCACCGGTGGAATTGGTAAGTAAAGTTCAATACTCTAAAGCAGCAACAGTAGATTTTGTAGACGGGTCATTCTAACAGTATAAAAAATAACTATGGGTAAGTACATCATGTTTTCGCAAAGGTATAATTTACCGTAGTGCTGGTGGGTCGAGAAAGCCCTACAACGCACTGGCGGAAATATCGTTGGAGGTGCATTTCGACCCACCTCTGCTGCATCAGATGAAGGTTTATGATTTTTAAATTCGGTATTTTAATGTACGAAAATACTGAACGAGTGAACAATTGATTCTGAATAAAATTTTATACAATATTCCTAGTTCTCGTAGACTTTGTAAACAATATTCATTCTATTTTAATGATCCTGCGAACTTCTGCAATAAAATTGAACATACACATATACAAAATGTAACATAATAAGCTGAAAGCTTTCAGTACTGAGCGAGTTCCCATTTTGCCCACAACCTGCATACATTTTGCCGTAATCCAAGCGCTTACGTCATTCGTAATATGAAAATATTTGTTAAAACATTTTCTGTCTGCAGTTTTCGACTTTCAACCCATCTTTTTTAGATTCATTATCCTTGAAAACTTTTAGATGGAATATTTTCAGGACAAGTTTCGATATGATTGAGAACTTAAGCTTAAACTTAAGCTCATATTTTCCTACCTAGTTTTATTATACTAAAGTTCATATTGGTAACGTTTTTAATAATATTTAAGAGGAAACTACGGCAACTCGTTAACCGCGGATAATAAATTCAGGAACTAAAATAAGTTATCTCATTCAACATTAGTGCAGGTTTACTTTATCATCTCGACTATATTAGTGTTTCAGTATTTAAAGTATTTTGTCTGATAATGAAGTAAGATATTTTTAGATTTGCTGTACTAGTATAAACCGTAAAACAGCTGTCAGCGCCTTCCATTCGAGGTGATTCAATAACTTACTAAATTATTCGTTTAGTAAAGTTTAGTTAAATAAAAATAAAAAACTTAAGCAAATCAAAGAAATAGAGATTGAAATTACTAATTTATATTAACAATTAAATATATTACGTCAAATTTATAAATGAACCTGGAACTTAATATACAAGTAGCATGCTCATACAACACGGCCTACAGAAAGCACAGCTATATTATGCTTCTTACATAAATTGTAACAAAATTGTATAACGAACATTGTTGTCGCTTTCGACAAACAATTAATAGCTATGAATGCACCAAGCACAAACCGCTGGTAACTGTTGTTACCGATGCCGATACTAAATCTGTGACCGCAATGCTAACGGGGAACAACAAAGCTCATTTTACTGCACAAAATAAATTCATAGTTTTAAATCGAAACATAGAGGACAGAAGCAGAACAAAAATTGTTATGCTAATAATGTAAGCATCGTTATGAAATTTTGCAATAACATAGTAAGTACAATATGAATATTATCAATGATAAATCAAAATTCGGGTAATATCTATGCAGTATTTATAGAACTTAAATCATAAATAAGACCCTGGATACCCCTTTCATTGAACTGTACATATTTTAAAGACAAAATCATTTCCTGTATCAATCTTATTTTATGAGGCAAAGTATTAGATTGGTTGTTTCGGCTACAGTTAAGTATTATAATATCTGTGGTTTTAGCAAGATCATCTACAATGTAGGTCTTAAATTAAATATGCACTTTGAACTTAATCACCCTTTCCTCTCTTGGAGGAGCACAACCTATGCAAGCATAGCTGCTTTCACGTAGCGCATTCAATTAGTGGCGCCGGTTGGCGGAGAAGCGGCCGATGTAATTAACGTCGGATTCCGGGCCGCAGCTCGCGATCCGTCACTTCGCCGATACACCCTATACTTATACCACCCTATACTATATCTAAACCTTGTTAGCCACCATACAAATTCAATTTCGAACCATTTCACCGCTCTCTCAAGGGGCCAAACGGTTGCAGTTTCTCCATTTTTTTGTTTCATTTCAACCATCAAACTAAGAAAAGTTATATACCTTAAATTAAATAAACCGAGACTAAACCACATATTCTATTCTACTGTGTTTGTATTCTGCAACTCGAAAATGAGAAAAGTTTATAAATGTTCTGGGTTAAAAGCTACAGAGGATTTGCTCAGAAACAAATTAGTAGGAATTTGAAATAAATATGTAAAATAAAGTCTTTGGATCATACTGAACAAGCCATATCGGGAATGCGAAGCGAGCCACTCGGACGAAGTATGGAGAATAACTGCTACGACGGATTGTTCCTTCAATAAAGCTAAAGTAATATCACGTAGTAACTCTGTAGTTTGCAGTGTGAATCGATATGGAAAGGTGCGAAACCCATACCAATAGTCCGCTGCCGAATCTGTGCCTCCTTCCCTTTCTTCAAAATTTGAAATGAGTGAGATAGTGAGTGATTTTGAAAGTGACTTTTGCTGTTTATGATACGATAATAGTTTTTTTTTATAGTAGGTAGATATTGTTAAAACCAAAAGTCATTCCAATAGATGCGTCACAAGATAAACAGATTCTTATTACATCGGTGAATCATTGTGTAGATAAAGCAACATCTGTGTATCCCACTTGTATTACATATTCATGCCCTAAAGCACACCGCGACCGTTTCAATGTAAATCTTATTCAGGTTGATTTAGGTATTACGACTGCCACTCTCATATTTTTCTCAAACGATGGGAATAATATGAAAGTAGGATCATCCAAGGCGCAGTTGAACCGATATCGGATTTAATAAAACCGTTGAGATACATTAAGGTGATTTTGTACGGGTTTTAAAAATGTTTTTGTTCTCGTGTTGGTCTAGTGAAATAAGATGTTATTATGGCTCCATGTTTTTATGACACTTAACAAAATATGCTACTTTCCTAGCACATTATAAAAGGCTAGTGGAATATTCAAGGACCACGTTCGCATCGTCATTCGTTAAAGTCGTTCATTAAACTTATTATGACTTAACTACTCGTGACAACAAGAGCTCGCTACCCTTTGAACTCTATACCCATGTGCACAATGTATATGACGTTTTTTAACTTAGTGAATTTGATATGTCGTGTTTGGAATTATTTTGTAAGAATTGCATTAACTATATTCCGCATTTTGAGGTGGGTCGACCCGATGTCGGCGACGTAATGATTTCGCTTCTCGTCGATACAGAAATATTTTTAATATATTCTTGCATTCAGAGTACCGAAATCGAAGCGTTATTTGATTTCTAAAGAAAAATATTCTGAACAGAGTTGATGTATTCAATGCAAATATTTATTCTATCGCGCTAGGGTCGTGTCCTAACTTAGCTAAGTATTCTCGAAGTTGTTTGCACTCTCACCGACACGAGATATCACATGCACAAAGAATTTTACCATTTATCAGTGGCGAAGGGTGAAATTTTACTCAGGGGAAGCCGGAGCAAAAAAAAAAAATACAGTGTTGTCTTACCACAGGGATGGAGAATTCCGGATACCATATTACCATTACCATACATAAAAGCACTGATAGGTATAATATGGAAAACCAAAACAGTGTTTTAAGTTTACAACTACCTACCTGTGAGCCACGAATACTTTTCGTACAAATTACAATGAAAATGTTTAGTAAAGCCATCTTTCCGTTTATAATCTATTTTCATAGAAGGAAAAGCACTGGCGCGCTGTATAATATGTTTTTTATTTTCAAAACTGTATGTTTGAGAATTATTATCTAATAAAAAGTCTGTGAGACAATAACCCACGTCTAAAATTGCAGCCATTACGAATGTAAACAAAACAGACTAAACCAAAATAAACAATTAACTACTTACAACTGAAACCGATAAATTCTATAACTATAACACAATTCACACCGAGCCCTGTCCAACATTTAACCACGAAGTCACTCTAATCTATTCAAATTTACTAAATTAACAACAAACAAATAAAAAAAAACTAACAACAGTACGAGCGAACGCACAGGCGAAAGTGAATTGAAAAAATGTCATAATTTTGACAATTACAACGCGACAAAATTATAGTTGTTTTATTATTCAACCACTAAACACATAATTAACTATATTTTTTACTTCTCAGGTTAATACCTCTGTTTATCTTTGTCGCACTAACGTAATCTGATACATGCCATCCTTGTCGTAACTCGGCGACTACCGGCCTAATATGTTCATATGATCGGCGTGAGAAAGAGACCGCGCTAGGAACAAAATGTACGCGTAAGAAAGAGACAGCCGCTCCTAAAACTGTATGCAGCTACAACTCGGGAATTACCGGCTTTCGACGCACAGGCTAAGCGACGAATAAATAGCAATATCACAATATTGCTATTTATTATTGTATAGGCGCTTGGCGACGTGTGATATTGCTATTTATTATTGTATAGGCGTTTGGGTATCATTATTATGTATGAAGCGAAATCATGTTATTAGCAGAGTCGATGCTGTTAGATATTTCACTATTTTTAAAAGGGAAGCCGACAGGAATCGTGTTTTTAGGACCCCTCGCCACTGCCATTTATACATATTTCTACACAGAAAACTTAATCTACGTATTAGTGTTTTAAACATATTATTATTGAATAATACTTAAAAATATTTCAATCATTTGTGAATTTTTGGCGCCTCAATGCTTTTTCCAGCCTCAGCTCAGTCATGTTAGTGACTTTTCATTTTGCCTTTTCAGTGAATTGGCAAAATTATGCAAACTCATTGCAGTTACAAGGCGAGGAACACCAAAATTCCAATCCATTATCTTTATACAAATATTTTGTTGTTTCTTTTTAATATTATATTTTATTCAACGATTTTATCACCATGTATCAGTGTTTCAAGGTGAAATGCGATCTATAAAAGGAATATAGCAAACAAACAAGCGGTCGCCTGACAGAAAGTGCTTGCCGTCGCCTTTTCACATAACCGCTACAAGGAAGATAATAAAACTGAAAGGGAAAGGAGAAATAGAATAGAAAAGGAGTTGGACTTTCGGATCGCTCACTCGCCGAACGAAACGTATTACTATTTCACGCCGATATTCTCTGTGAGAGAGTAGACTTCTCCAGTCGAGTTACCCTTTTCAGAGATGCTCTACGACTCCAGAAATATATATATTTTTTAAATACTTTCTTATTAGTAATTTAGTATGATAATTATAGGAGGTGTGCACAGAGAGGGTGAATCGACACTGGATGTATCAGCTGACCTGAACGAGCTGGGTCGCAGTAGGACCATGGTCGTATGCAGCGGAGTCAAATCCATTCTTGATATAGGAAGAACCCTTGAATATCTGGTGCGTTTCTTTCGCTTGACACTACTCATGATTTTAACAAACTAATTATCCTATTAGGTACTCAAGTACTGATAGGTACAATACAATAGAATTTTGATTATAAATAATGATTTTTTTATAATTAAAATGTAATCTTATAATTCTACAGGAAACTCAAGGAGTATGTGTTTGCTCCTTTGGCGATTCAGACAATTTCCCAGCATTTTACACGACATCCTCAGGCTTCACCGCTCCACACCGCGTAGCTGACGCCGTCCAAGCAGCCCGCTTCCTAAAATCTTCTCATTTAATGAGACTCCAATCAGGAATTGTGGTTGCGGTACCCATTCCACAAGAATATGCCATGGAAGGTAAGTTTAGTACATTACATTACTAGCCAATGCCCGCGGTTTTGCCCGCGAAATCTCGTTGTTCCCGTTCCCGGGCTGATATCATATCCGGAATAAAGACCTATGTGTTGATCCAGGTTTAGACTACCCATATACCAAATTTCAAGCCAATCTGTCCAGCCGCTTTTGAGTGGAAGAGTAACAAACACCCATCGTCACAAACTTTGGCATTTATAATATTAGTAAGGATTTGATTAAAAAGCAGCATTCGCGCTAAGTTTAAACAACAAATTTATTCCACGTCTATTTATTGTAGTGTTTTTTTAAGTAGTTAAATATTCTTTGTTTTCTAAATGGTGGTAAATTGTTACATTACCTACAGATATTCTGTGAAGGCCTACTCTCTACATGAACATATTCTTTTCAAGTACCTATAACATAAACCTTTTTTATTATTAAATACAAGAGTAGACAAATGAGCCAGAGGCTTCTTGATAATAAGCAACCCATTTTTCTGTACGCATATTACTTATTTTGTAACAATTTGCCGGGAAATTTCAAACCAGAACATAATTATTGAAAATATTACGTTTCTTTTTTGCTGCGGACATTTTTCCTTTGTTACCTATATATATATATTATGGAGATTAGGTACTACTTACAAAAGACGACTTTATACGTACTTATAAAGGCATTCATGTCGTAGTAAGTCAAAATACTGCCAACGTTGAGTAAAAAACTACTTAGACTAGAAGTTATTTGGAATATGGATTGTTTTGTTACATAACATAGCATTATATTTTGCTATTAAGAAAGATTTTATAAACTTAATAAAGAGCACCTAAGTATTAGATAGCTTAAATAGCAGAACTTTTCACCCGTAGCAAATGGGTCTGTCAGAGAATCTCATTCGCATATAAAAATTGTCTGTTAGCGTGTTATATGTTTGAATTTAACTATTTTTATTGAGAGAATAGGTACTCGGGCAGTTTTCCGTTGGCCTATCTCTAATAATTTCACAGTAAACATATTTCCAAAGTACATTTTCCTTTCACAAATAACGAAAACACACAAAATCAATGAACAAAGTTCACATTTTCACGTGAACAAACTTACCTGTAATACTCATAAAATAGAACTGGCGGAAGGACGCTCGTGTTGGATTTTCACAAGTTACGATTATCGAGTTTTACCAAAACTTTTCGTGGCTTCCACGAATTACTCATGTGACATGGAAGACAAGTGACATGACCAAATATTGCACTCACAAATTTTCTCTAGAGTCATAAGTTAACTGGTTTCTTTTTTTATTATCATGATATTCTTTATTTATTTTCATTCAGCTACATTATTTGATACTTTATTTTAGACAAAATAATAGAAGAAGCTATAGAAATAGCGTTAGAAGACGCAAAAAAGAAAGGTGTACGAGGCAAGGAAATAACACCTTTTATTCTAGCAGCTGTGACGAAAGCAACTGGAGGATCATCTTTGGATTCTAGTATCCTTTTCAATAATGTATTGTATTTTAAAATATTTATTGACGACCTCCGTGGCGTAATGGTTAGCACGCCAGACCACCACCCAAGAGGTCCCGGGTTCGATCCCCGGTCGGGTCATGATGAAAAACTAACTTTTTCTGATTGGCCTCGGGTCTTGGATGTTTATCTATATATGTATTTGTTATAAAAATATAATATCGTTGATTTAGTATCCCAAAACACAAGTTTCGAACTTACTTTGGGGCTATCTTAATCTGTATGAATTGTCCCTATATATTTATTTATTTATTTATTTATTGCAATATTTATTTTCTTTGTAAAAAAGTAACACCAAAGAAACGAATAGTCTGTAATTTGTTTTTAAGATAAGCATAGTTATCTAACAAAGTGATTTATCACCCTAGTTTATAAAATACTATAAAAACGACGTTAAAGGATTTCACTTTTTTAAATAAATGGTCGCATAATAGGACAATTACAAAGTTTAATTAGAGCTAGATCTCTTTGTAGCTCCGTAATTCACTCGTTAATTAATCGTGTGAAACTCCGACGATTTCATTATGCTTAAGACTAGTGAAGTTAATTGCCTCAATTTCTTTCCTTAACAAGGCGCAGATATTGCTCTCGTAAAAAACAATGCAAAAGTCGGCGCCGACATTGCTGTCGAATTTAAAAGGCTCAACAATGTAGACAATTTTAATATTGAACTCCTGAAGGGCGCTGTGAAAACTTCCAACGCGGACGGCCTTTCCGCCAATGATGTTTTAGTAATTGGAGGGGCGAATGTTGATAAGACTTATACGGTGACAGAAGACCAAGTTAAGGTAAGTGCTGCATGAGATCCCGATCTTTTTCTCAAACAATAAAGTCGTCGTAAAAGGTATGTTTTTTTGCAAGTAAAATATTTTTGTTTCAGTAATGCGTCGAGGACTTACAAAACTTTATTTAATTTTTAAATAGGCGACTAAAATATTTTCTACTATTGTAAAAGAAAATATCACCTTCATACCTGAACGTTTATAAAAAGCTGACGGTTTTATGAACGCAAAACCAGATGCGCCTCCTCTCCTTTATATTTACACCGGAATATATTTCCGTTATGAATATTGTAATACACCATATTATCTACAATATGAAAGGGTTATCGAATATTATGAGGATTGACTGTTTCAAAATAGATATCTATTTGATTTTTGCTTTTTATTATTTTTGTTATGCTTACATATGACATGTAAATAGGAAGCATAATAAACTGCCTCGAAAAATGGTGGATATTGTCTTTTAGTGGTTGAATTTAAATTGAGCATCTCTAGTGATTTAAATAAAAGATAGCACATTTAACAAACTCTTTATTTAATGCATTTATTATGATAATATTAGCTCTCAGTCGCCTAGTGCGTACCTTCGGAAAGTTGTAACAACTCTACGATAGTATTAACACACATAATCACAATGAACACATAAACGAATATTTGACAGTGAAGATTTCAAACAATTACGTACAATCTAACATTCTTGTAATTTAAAGATTTGAGTTGATATGCTCCGTTCCTGCACATTTATCGACAATAACAAGATTTACAATTCAAAACTTTATGAGTTTAAAACGTATATATGATACGACGTATACATCTATGAAATGTTCAAATGAATAAGCAAATTTTCATAAACTGCATTTTGTTAAAGTTTACGCATTGTTCATATTTCGGTAAACACATATCGTGTTTATACGCGTTTTAAAATAGCATCTTATAGTCGTTAAGCGATTCATAGATAATACATGGGTTTACTACAGAATGAGATAATCCATCGACATATACATGAATAATTTCAATGATTCTTTCACGGGTACTTTTTTGATGTTCCTTAAACTTGTATTATCTTTAAATTGCAGGAAGTAAGTATGTAAACTCATACATTTATTTTCAATAATAATATACAGAAATTATAGGGAACATTAGTTAATCAGTGACATAAGAGTACCCGTTTGCGGATACCTAAGTACAAATAAAACGTAGATTCTCAGATTAGAAGGTGTAGGCAGCACATCAGAGACGAGGTTCGAAGTCCATTTATTTTATATCGATTAGTTTACAATAAACGTAACGTCAGTTATACGATTTTATAAGCCAAGGCACATGTTATTTAACCGTTTTGGAAGAAATGCAGGGTTAGATTGGATCCTAGCTACAAATTATTCAACTTTCCGAATATAGGTACAAATTTTAATAAGATTGGTACATTCATGTGACAACAATATTAAAAAACTATTTTTCTGCATAAATTCACAAAATATTATACCTACTCTAAGCGAACATAATTTCATACTCATCATTACAATATATCTATAAAGTTACATCGTAATAAGTACAAATGTGTAGGTAGGTATTCAAATATTGGGTCGATCGTACAAGTTGTATAGAACCGCAAGAGCGCGGTGCGCACAGTGTGCACGGCGGCCGCGCGCCCGCCCAGCAGCATGGATTTCTCTGTTTTATCCTTAATTTGACACAGCCATAAATTTTACCTACGTTCTTTTCTCGTTGCATTATAATACTTAATGGGCACAATCTACATCCATGGCGCAATCACTATATAGCATCTATTACGTTTGTTCTCTGCCAATTTTTTGTGTTAAATTCGTACGAAAAATTTCTAATTCCTCTGCCTTAACAAAAAAAAATGTAGTTCGCTTTATATTGTTTACAAGCATATAATTGTAGGCACTACGTCTTTTAAGCTCATATCAGTACTATTTTTGTCAATCTGTCCATGCACATTACTCGCATTCTACACAAGTACAAATTATGATTATATTTACATTTTACTGATAACGTTGGTTAGTCCGCCAATTCCACAGTCCGTTTGACACGTCTCACCCGAGAAGCTGTATGGTTCATTCTTTCATTGTCTTAAACTCGTGCTGACGGACCGGAAAGAAATGTCAGGAAATCGAGATTAACTTTATGCAAAAGCTTCCGTCGGCATCAGATACAAAATGCTACTAAAACAATCTCGACGAATCAGCGTATTGTTGCTCAACAAAGCGGTGGGCACGGCCTAGTCTACGGCTATGAATACTGGTCGGGATATTCGTGCATACATTAAAAGGTAAAATATGATATATTTATAACTAAACTAATGTAAACTATGAACTTAATTCGATTTTATTACAAAAATGAAAGTTACAAATACAATTTGTAAAACTTGCAAAGTACGCACAACAAGATCATCAAAGACTCGTTTGTAGACAAAAGAATGTAAATCTTACGTACAATCGGTTGGCTCATTAAGCTATTGGTATACATATACGATAAAAGCTCTATGGCTAACGCAACACTGTCATCGTTCGTAAATGGTGGACGCCGGCCACCACGGCGATGATTGATTGCGCTCGGCAAGCATGGGGCATTGTCACAAGTTATCACTCGTTGGTCCTTTTCCTGGCAGCGTTAAGCATGTGACTTGCGCATGGAACTGTGCGTATCAGTTCGTTCACACATTATTTTGAAACTTTCATTGTCACCGTTTCCCTGTATAGCATAAAACTAATACATAATGAATTGTACAACTATTTATAAAGAAATATTAAACTGCCAAGCGTAGGAACTAAACACAAGCTTTGCTCGTGGAATTCATTTCGTCTAAATTATTACACTCTACGCATTTCGTCCGTTGCACGTCTATAATTCACTGTTTCACTCTTTGTTATAAACACTCTAACACTGCGTCTAACATTTGCGTCGTTGGAATAGTTTGGATTCGACTACCAATATTAACATAACATACTGTAACAATAGAGTCACACCGAACCGTTCGGTATCGCAATTGACTGTGGCGATAAGAACTCACACGGTGACATAGGTGGCTGCAGCGCCGTCAGGTCGTGGTCGCGAGGCACGACGCGCTCACAGCTCGAACTCGGAGCGGGTGTGCCGGCGATGGTCGAGCCGCACGCGGGCACCCGCGCGCCGCACGCACACTGGCGCGGTACGCATCGGCGGCAAATCCAAGTCGCAACCGGCGGTCGGGAAGGACCGCCACCGCCGCCCGAACAACCGCTCCAGGTAACATCTTAGTCAGATCCTGGTTGCTGCGCTGTCGGCCGCCAATGGTCGGTATTCACCTCTCGCTAATTCACGCATTTCGCAGTTGTTGTTACCGTTTACTGTCTTTGGGCCGAGGGGCTCATCGTGTATGCTGCGCCGCGGGCACGGATCTGAAACCCGTCCCAATAGGGCTTCGCGCTCGCCGGCTCTCTCGGGGCTACCACCGTGCGCTCTCACGCCACCGTTAGCGTTTACCGCATTCACAATCACTGTTTGCGAAAGGGGCCCTCCATGTATAGGGCTGCTATCTAGAAGCTCTCCAGCTCCGAGTTCGCTTCGTAATATCCTAATTTTCTGAATCATTTCCTTTATTTCGTAACGGAGGATTCCCAGGAAGCACAATTTTAAAAATGCTATGACGCAATATCCTAGTACGAATAACGCGTCGGCAGTTCGTCGAAGCCACATGAGCAAACGCTCGGCACACGCGGCAGTATGGGGTGCGCAATGCACGGGCGTGAACGGCACTGGCGATGACACAACGGTGGTGGCAAGCAGCGTCGGCGTCACGGCAGGCGTGTGTGCGGGGATGCGACAGCAGCTCGGAGGCAGTATGGTGCGATTAAATGCAGCGTAGTCAGCAGGACCCGTTACGCCGCAACAACGCTGTTCTCTTTGAAGTCGGTCCCAAGCCTCGGAGAAATCCAAATCTGTGTCGTAGTCTTTTGCGAGGCGAATTCGAAGTTGCGGGCGCAGTTCTCGGCAAACCCTTTCAAATCTGAATGCCCAATAAACTCCAATGGCGGCGTCACCCACGAGCAATGCCAACAAGGCAAGCCAGTAAGCGTTTAGCATGCGCTCAGATAGACGCAAAGCAGCGAGACAGCCGAGTAGTTGCAGGAGACCAGCCTGAGCCGGTAGTGCGGCGTATCCGTAAAGAAATCCCGGCTGGGCGGCTCCCAGACCAGGCACCAGCGCCCGCCGGTAGTCAGAAAGCGCGCGGCCCGCCGCCGCACAGAACGCAAGCGCCCCCAGCAGCAGCGCGCCGTTGCACGCGTAGATCCAGATGCGGTAATAGCGCATTGCGCGATGCGCGGCGGGGTGCGCGGGGCGCGCGGGCGGCGGCAGCGTCATGGTGGCGGGCGCCGCGTCATGGCGCCGCCCGCGCCCGCGCCGCCGCCACGCGCCGCGCCCCACGCCTCTGAAACATACAAAACACATTATCAAATTAATTGGTCATTTTATCATATTTTTATTAGTTTACTGGCTGATGCCCGTGGTGTACCGGCGAAATCCCGTTCCCTGAGTAAGGATATAAAGTGAATTTTACCCTCCGTTTACGGTTTTCAGTTTGCCTTTAAGTAAACCAATTCAAAATGTATTGTAATCTTTCATGAACGAGAAATGAACGTTAACTTAGAATGCCATGGAGCGATACTTCTTTGCTAATGTGATTCATGAGTCTATTTTACTCGCTCACATTTAGAAACGTGAAACGTGGCAAATATACTGTGCTCGTACAAGAACATTAGCTAGAGCTTTGTTTACTCTCGGGCTCCGATCTCGCTATATACGAGTACATATGTAATGACACTTCCGGCGTCCCATTATTTATTGGCCTTTGATTCTCGAACAAAACAAAAGTCCAATAAAGACTTAGCCATTGAAATTGTTTTCGAGGAAGCAAGGATGTGGCTTAAAAGCTTTATGTGAAAATGATATTCCTGTCAAAGGCTATTGTGAAAAAAATAATTAGTGGCTTTTTGCTTTTTATTGACATAAAGCTTTTTCTACTGCTAAAGCTACGATCACAGCTACGAGGGACGTAGCACATATTTCGTAGCCCTGTCTACAACATCTACGCGATCGTAACCCGTAGAGTCGTAGACTTCGTAGCGTAGTTTATAGCACACTGTGAACATTTAGGTTGCCCTTTTAATCATACATAAATGAACTTTTTAATATCCTACTCATACATCATTAACAATCATGATCATTAACATAAATCAACAGTACAAAAAGTCATAACTCAATAGAGATATTAAAGAAAGCGGTAATATTCTAATCTAGTGGATTTTTTTTTAAAAAAAGAAGGTTCTATATCCTATGCCTGTTTTCGCCAACGAACGCTAGGAGACGTTGGTGAAAACTGGTATTAGTGTCATATTTTGAACCTTATTTTTGTATAAATTATTAATGAAATTAGAGAATACTTACAATCCGCCGCCCGTTCCGTGAGCAACAACCCTGGCTAGTCACAGGAGTGGACGCGCGACTCTCAGCAGTGCGCCTAACACGCCGGTGCGGGGCCTGCCAACAATAAAAATCATGTTATATCTTAAGAGCTAATCATTTTACATATTTATCTATCTTTATTGACCACAATACATAAGTAGTGGTACATCTATAAGGCAGTCCTTATGCTAATTGCAATATCTACCATTCAACCATTGGTAGTGAACTCGTTGCCCTTGGTATAAAGAAGCCTTGCATGCCACTCCAAAATCTGTCGAATGTTGTACCTAATAAAACATATTTATTCACATATTAATGTTACAAATCAAAAAGTCTCCAGACAGAGAGACGAGAAGTGAGCCATTGTTGTTATTTAGGCGTATCTAAAGCGTTGTCACCCACGCATAATACATTCAGAACTTTTCACTGTACTATGCCAACACTCCATGCCAACATAATTATTTTGTGTTCATTTTATGTGGGTATATATCATTTTATATTAACGAACAATACAATACTAAAACGTTAAAATAAGAGATTGTGGAGTGAATTCCTAATAAACATTTACGATCACACGAGAACCAAAAGCAAAGTTTACGCTGGGATATTATTTAGGGTCTTGTTTGTTTTGAAGAAAGGTAAATTTGTAGTGCCCACGCAAAATGATATTACTGAACCGATAAACATGTTCAGCTAGGTAACTTTGGTATTTAATTCGATTTTAATTTAAAGGCGTATTCGATTTAATTACGACCTCAGATATCGATTATACGATTGCTTCAAAGCACTCTCGACTATATTTGTTATAGGTTTCTGCTTTGATATCCATTCATTTTTTTTTATATTCATGAAAGAAACGAAATATGCATCGTGAAACGGAATATTAGGACGTAACCGACATCGGCGAGTGCGTGCCGAACACACATTAACGTAAAACTCTACGTGGCTACAAAACCAAGTAATTAGGACAGCCTGAAAATATATGATAGCATAAAAGATTTCCATTTCAAACACGTATCATTTAAACTAATTAACAGTTAACAAGCCAGTTTATGTTAAATTAAACTCTATTATTTCGTCTGCAAATCATTAATTTCTTTAACAATTTCATTGTATAGTAAATAAACATTAGCGTGCGTTTATCACAAGGAGCGTTATTTTCATCGTATTTGCGCTTTTTACATTATTTTAGAAATGTTATGTTAGGACTGGCTCGAAGTTTGTATATGTTAGAAAGAACAGTGTCTACTGCTGTTTTACTGTACGATAGTAAAAAAATGAGATTTTAATTGTTTAGGACAAGTTTCGTGCCATACATAAAATGTTACCCAAACCACAGTTTTTTTGTTAAAACAACAATACAAAGAAAATTTTAACGACACCGCTATAAAAATTGAAGTGTCTAAAAACAGGCAGTATACTATCATAAGCTGTTGACAGTTCAATCTATTCAGAGCCGAGGGGCCGTTGTTTGCAGCGATTAAACAGGGATCAGCGCCATTCAGCTTAATATCCCGACCACTATCGACTCAATTGACTTTTTCATTTAACTTTCAAAACAGTGCATTGCATTACAATGTATACATTTGCATTGTAAATTGAGACTTGTTGTTGTTATACAAGGGAGCAATCAACACGGGACGTTTATGAATATTGTTAAAAAGCATATCAAATATTCCCACTGTCGGTTTTATCATTTATATTTTATTCATCTATTAATTTATGTAAGGTGTACGGAGTTTTTTTTAACCATGGAAATAAAATATTCCGTTTATTAATAGAAGTTGATTTTTTTTGCATTACATCAATTAATTACCAATATTATGTATTAAATTATAATAATAAAATATATTTTGTAAATAAAATACAAAAGTCAATGTTACGAAAATAATACTAGTTTTATTACAAAAGTCTACATTTTTTTATTATCGTTTGAGTTTATTTTTAGATGAAATTTTTGTTATAAGAGTATCTAGATTCAGGAGTCTGAACTTACCGGGATATTAATGGACAATACGAAATTATAAGGCTTCCTTGGACAGCGTTCTATGGAAATCTAAAATTAAAATCAGTAAAAATTGTTGCCGAGGCCTGAAAATACCGACGGCGCGGCGGCGCCAGAAAACACTGCCTAGACGTGAGTAATATAAACTCTCTGTGCTGCCTACCTGATTTTTCCTTTTGAAAAGCAACCACAGTGACGTACAAAGTAAAGCATTTCTCTGGCATTCTCCCAAATCCTATCAACTCTTTGAGACTGGCAACTAAATTAGGTTTTACGACTACTTAGTTTTAAATAAACAGAAAACGTAGTGTCCCTAAGGGGCTACTGACAAAGGGAATTGACCTCTACCTCAGCTACATCGACCACCTTACTTCAATGGCCGCTGGGAGCTATATGCCACTCCAAAAATAACTCCAAACTGCGACCAACCGAGCAGAATATACCCTAAGACAACATGACATTTTATCACTAAGCCTTCATTTTAATAGGGTAGCTAATACTCTCAATAAACAATTTGAAATGGCGTTAATTTCACTACGCAAAGGTCACAGACGCCCTTGAAGGGCACCTGCCTTGTAATGACAGAACTTCATTTGCAGTATAAAATAAAATTGCTTTATTATACATTGTATATTTTTACAATTTCTAATGTGATTTTTGTCATTGCTAAACCTTTAACGCTTGCCCTAAGAATTTATAAATAGTGTACGTAACGGTCATAAGTAGCTCATTTAGAAATCTACGTAGATGGTAATGACATATCATTTATTCTGAGACTAGACGATAATAATGTGCCAACTATATTTCTTTTCTATGATGTCGTAAAAGATCTCCTGTAGTATAATGTAGTAAGTTATAAAACGAATAAGTTTCGTATATATTCGCCGCAGCACTCAAAGCTAACCCGAGTTAGAGACAAACACAATCAATACTTGCGATACATAACAGTAAGTTTGTGAAGTTCACAAGTTATATTCAAGGCACGTGTGTCAAGACTCTCCAAGTCTCCGAAGCGCAGGTCAATTGTTAGTAGATTTATAGACAGGAAAGTTTGACCAAAGCTTTATATATGATTGAATTAAAAGTTGAAAATTGAGTTAACGTGCTCACATGTGGAGACATTCCCATATTGTTCCCATGTGTTTGTAGGACTTTAGCATAACAGAATGTACTACTCCCCATATTATTATGTTACTTTCCTATTATTACTTCAAAAACGAATGAAACACAATGTTATTGGACAACTAAATAACAAACAAAAGAGATCTTAGAGATGTTAGGTTCATTTACATTATGTGAATAGGAAAATATATTTTCAGATGTTTTTTAAGAAAGAAGAGGATAAACGAGCTAACGAGTCACCTGATGGTAAGCAATCATCGCTTCTTATGGATTTTCATGACTACATGAATCTTGGATGCATTGCCCACTTGCGAAGGAGTGATAAGGAAAGACGGGAATGGAAGCAGCACGGGTCTTCCGGTTCTCTCACTCATCGTACGAAACACAGCTGCATATCACCTTTTTAACTTTTATTGCTAATTTCAGTTGCAATTTAGATTAGATAGTAAACTGCTAGAAGAGTTAGAAAATCCAATAACTCTTTACCAAAGGATGAACTCAATTAATCGAATAGGACAGCTCAATTGCACTCTGTTAAATTGTTAAATGGTTCAGCTAACGGTTTCCTATAAATCAGCTTTATTTCTCTTCCACTAAATTAAGTTTTTTTGGATGTGATCAATGCAATTTAGTAGTTTCGTTAGGCGTATAAATTGATTGGTTGCAACTGTACACAATTAGATGGCCACTTGTCCAGTGATCCATGCCGCAGCACTACAAAATCCAAGGAAGAGGCACCGCCTTCGTTCACGATCGTATTTTTCCCCTGTTTTCGCAATTTCCTTATTGATTGGCAACATTAAGCTTGATGAGGGTGCGGTCTATTCGTTGTCGCCTCGTTATTGGAAATGTTGCCTTCGACGTGTCCTTTGAAATGTAGAAACGTTGCGACTCTTTAAATTTACTCATTGCGCATCTAAAAATGTAGGTCGCAACGACGATCAGGTAATTATTTATTTAGGAATGGTGACATTGACTGAGAAGGCTATCGTTCGGCTCAAGGTCGCACGTGGTAGCCTACTTACTATTTCAATGAGCAGAGGAATTTTTAATCAAATAATACGTGCACTGATGTTAAAATTTAACTTATGTAATTAAATACTACTTAGACCACATACTCGTACATTTCAGTCTAAATTATTTTGAAGGCGCAACAAAGTTTTGATTTTGACTGCGTAATTTCTCAGAGTGATTCGGAGTAGAGAAATGAATTATTAAGTACAATAATGGCCACCCTGTTTGGTGGGAGATTTCATCTAATTTGGCACGACCCATGTCTCGAATATCTGCTAAGGAGACGGACCCCCGCCACTCAAACGGCAGCGTTCCGACTAAATTTCCAGTCAGCCGCAAACTAACCAAATAATAAAATACGGATAGATAGAATAAGAAGAAGTAACACGGAGAAGTTGATTTATTGATAATATAGCTCCATACGGAATACAAAACCAACCGAACTATCGCACGATATAAAATCACAACTGCGTTCTGGGCCTAACCCTAATATTTTACGCCGCACGTTACTCAATTTATAGTAGCTCAAATTATAATTTTATGATCGTTAAACACCATTTCGAAATATCTGTCAGGGCTCCCTAGACTATTATAGAGCGTAGAAAACCAATAACAAGCATTATAATGAACAAACCGTATAAAACAAATGTAGTATGAATATAGTGGATTGGGAGTGAACGTGCTCTCGCGATCGGTATTCCAACACATTCGTTTTGTTTTGCCATTCATTTCAACTTTTGATGACTTTACCCACAGTATTATTAATAGCAGTAGGTTTTCATCATACAAACACGTCGAACGTGATGTTTATTTATTACCTGCCAGTGCCTACACTCAATTTCTGCTAAAAATGATCCAGATTTATAAACTAACCTTAGCATAATGTATAGACATATTAACTATGCTAACAAAGTAATGTCAAAACAATTGTGTTTATCAATATTAATAATGTCCACATTAGGTTTTATAAATTACGTCCGTCCAAAACTACTTATACGCATAGTGATAAGTTTTTGTTTTATATAGAGAGCTCGTTAGCCATGCTATCTATTAAGTAATTATTGTAAAATTTTGTTGGTTTTCTGAATAAAATAAATAAATAAAGTGGTAGAACAAAATCTTGAAAGAGAAATGGCAAGATCGTGAGACGCATTACATCTGCCCCAGGCCAGGTCTCTACATGACGATCACGACCGTTCTGTCAAGAGTTACGACCAAGAAGAAGCAAGGAAGCAAGGCGTAACAAATACGGAACCCTACACTGTGTGTGGTCCGATACGCACTTGCCCGGTTTAATTTACAATACTTTTACCTCTGCTGTTTGCGCGGCGTTTGATCTGTTCACACTGACCCCGCTTTGTGTTCATATTACTAGTTTTGTTTGTAAGTTTTAGTTATGACCGTTATGAAACTGTGTTATTATTAAATTTCATACGTTGTAAATTAATAACGAGCTACGTTTTTTTTACTTTGTCGCAAGAGATATAAAACTGTGGATAGTACGATGGCGTTTTTGTAAGTTGATAAAATTAGAATCCATGGACAATTTCATCCTAGCCTTGGATTCTCACTCACCAACTACACTTATATTATGTTTAGTAATACAATACAACTTGTACCTCTTCTAACAGGACATTTTATACTAAAATGCTGATAGAAAAAATATTGACTTGCTAAAATATTTTATTTGCAAAATTTATTTATTTATTCGTTATTAATTTATACGAATATATGTGGTTTTCTTAACAGCCCAATTCATATTCCAGAATATTGATCAAAAAATATAAATAAGAATGATAACCTAGAGCGCCAGTATTATGGAGTAAAGTAAAATTATAATATAATTTTATGTAAATTGAACCTCATAATATAAAGTAAAGACTTGTTTGTATTCTATGAAACTTGATGTAGCCTCGGCGAGCGTTACAAAGGTGAGTACATCAAAATTTTGACATTCTCGAAGCCAGGGGCGTGGGCCGGCTATCATGGAGGGCAGGCGAGCGGATCAGTTTGTGTTTGATGTGCGTTGTTTGTAAAGATTCACATAATTAAAAATTTACATTACTGTTGTAACATATTTAAAATACATTTTTTATAAAACCCACCATTTAATTTAATAATATAGATAAGTACTAGGAGTATAGTCTTATGTTTCTATATAATAAATATGTACTAACTTATCTATTATGTAGTGAAGCAAATTGTTACAAGATAGCACGCCAATCAGCTACATAGTACAGGAAATTGCTTCATCGTTATTCCATCATAGTATAAGCTTCTGATAGTTAGAAAATATTCCATAATCTTGATAGTAACCTAGTTTTCCTCTACCGAAAGCGGGGAAGGATTAATGGTTAATTACTCTACAAACATCTTCCTCGCTCTAAAAGCTTATAATTGCTTGAATGAATAGTTTATAGATCTCGAACTCTGCTTACTTTCTGGATTTTTATAGTCGTGAGGCTATGTTATAAAATATACATATATCGAATCACACAATAATAATGATTATTTAACTTTATGCCAATAATATGTGAATAAATGCGTTTTTCTTATTATGTATATTTGAATTAACTATATTAGTTTGTTACTAAATCATGTGAAAACGACAAACAGTTCGTAAAATAGATTAACACACAAATATTTTTTATACAAAAAATCCAACCGTTCTCATAAAAGAGCCATTAAAGTTTAGAAAAATTGCACCCGCACGTATTACTACAATTCTCGATTTTGTTACCCATAAACACGTCAATTAAAACGTTCACACAACATTGTCGTAGTTAGATCGACTAAAGTTACCACAAATAAAATCACAATAGTTTCTCGTTGTTACTTTATTGCAACAACGAATCAAGAGCAAAACGATGTTCCGATACTAAGAATAACATTGTAACATCGTGTAGGAGCATCTGCTGGCAGCCAGCCAAATCCTATACAGCCTCCAGCCTTCCTTATGACCTTGCCACTGATGACGCTCTTAGCGGATCGCTCTATGGACATTCTGCTACTCACTTCAAGCTCTTTATTGTAGCTTTATTGTTAGTTTACTTAGATAGTTGTATCTTTTACATTATTCTAAGTGTTTTTAATTGAGTTAGTATCATATCGGTGCATTTGTAACTCGTCAGCAATGTAGCAACTTTTTTACGTAAAAAAAAATAAGATTTTCTAATGATAGATAAAAAATCTTTCAATCAACGGATTTTTTTTAACAAAATATATGTGGCGATTCTATCTTGTTTTCGATGTTTTTCAAAAGTGGAAAAAACGCCGTGAAATAACAGCACGTTTTCTGGCTGATCGACGTTTACAGTCAAAACTGCTTTACCTTAGAAGAATGTGTGTAAAGAGGTTTTTGAATTGTAAAAGTATTAACAGATATTCCCATATGAATTGAAATGACTTAATTTTTGGGATTGTTATTACCTATTATAATTACTTATACAATATGGTATACTGCATTTTTATTAAAGTGTCATAATGTCATACTTAAACATTCCTTCGCCTCTAAGCACCTATTTCCTTCCGCCCTTGTGAAAATGAGGACTGAATGTATGAATGAACAACTAACACTTCCCCATACAGAGTAGGCGTAAAGAAAATGGGAACGTCATTGACCTAATTTTATTATGGAATTTGCCAGAAGTAAACATAACATATGCATACCATACAAGATATGATGAGTTGGTGACGTGAGCTTCCGTAGTACGGGATATAAATGTTTTGTTTCTGTTATTTATGTAAAAGCATTTCATTGAGACTATTGAGAGTGTTATATTTTTATTAGAAGCTTTCTAATTTATCTCAATTCTTCGATTTCTTAAAAATATTAAAATAAGATTAATACATTAACACACAATGCATGCATATTCAAAATATGCGTTTAAAGTGTCTTATGAATCGAGTGTTACTAAAGTCTAAACGTTTTTATCTATCCTATCCCTCCTATTATTAAACAAAGATTAGCCACTTGTTTTGTCACTTTCCAACTACATATAATTTTCCTTAGGAATGACAGTGACAAAACAGGTTGGCTAATCTTTGTTTTTATGAATATGCTTCAATAGTGAGTTGACAATTGCATATTTTTGATGATACTATAAAGTTTTATGAATAACATGCAGACATAAAAATATTGCGTATGGGCGTGCTGGCCAGTGGATCAATGTGTCAAGGTTTCTCTGTAAAGGGGTTGGGTATTCCATACCATACGTGCGTTTTTCATGTCGCAGCCCACAACGCATGTTAATGATGCTACCCTTATCCGCATTTTAATTTAAAATCCTATCATATTTTTGCTGTGAAGACTTCATTCATTCTGTTAAATGAGACATACCAGAGCCCCCTTTTAACACGGCCCCAGGTCGCTCCCTTTTAAAAAGATCCTCAACCTCGTGGCATACCCGCTATTTGTCAACGTTATAAAATTATATTAACCTGTCTTGAAACTTGATTAAATGAGACGGAGTACCTCACTGGATTACATGAATGATGATGGATGATATTGCGCCTGCGTTTACTTATATTTTGGCAAGTACATTGTGTACAAGACGTCGTCACTCATCGTGCTGTCTGAGGCGTTTTGCGTCATCTCTTTCGGTCGCTTCTCCCATTCTATTCCGTTGACATTTTGAAGCGTACATGAACATTGATTATTTTGATCGATGAGCAAGACTAAGCTTTTACGTTATTACCTCTCTTTCGAAATTGTTATTTTTCTTTTAATCTTAAATTGCACAGCAACAATTTTTATATGCTTAAAACACATTACTACCCCAAGCTGAGAAAGTTTGAGTTTCACACGCGTTGCTCGATCCCTTTGCCAGAGGCGAAAAAGTAACTTAGAAATCTTACAAGTTTTCGGATACAGAAGCATTGGGGCATCTAAACTAAGATATACTACTGAATGATTTAACCACGATAAACGTGAGAATAGATGCTCGAATAAAAAATCTGATTGCAAATACTACTAAATGTACTTTGCACTTTGAAAAATAATCCATCATTACAGAGTATTATTGAATTTAATCACTGTAGTGCGTAGTTATAAATTTATTAAAACAAATTTTCCTTGTCTCAATAATTTGTATTGGTAATTGGCGACTGTCCAGCTATTTGTAGCTGGGATTCACGCTTCTGCCTCTTTCAGTGAATAGTATCGCTGAATTTGGCCTAGAACAGACTGCAGCTAACAGCTAAATAACGACCATTGGGATCGAAACGTTTATATCAAGCTTGTAGCAATTTAATTTACATTTAAAGACCATTTTTGGTTTGTTTTACTTTTGTTATAATATTAGATTATACCGTACATACATAGGTCTCCGTGTTATTAATTCGATGGAAAGTATTTTTTAATAAGTTATTAAAAGTTTACTGCCCATGTTCTTACGAAAAGAATTTAATATCACCACCGGTGTCATGGACACGGAATGTAATAGAACCTTTCTGTAACAAAAGGTTCTAAATGTTGATATAAGCATGTAGATCTTATATTGAGTAGATTATTAATATTTATTTTTATACTAGACTAACTAGACTGAATCGTCATAAAATAAGTTGCAAGTAATAAAACGAACTTTTCGTGAAAGCTAATTCTTTCTCCTAGCTACTTATAAACCATACAGGCTCATCATTTCACAACAAATTTTAAAAATACCCGCATACGGTCTACTTCTTTAAACAGTTGGTATAAAAGCATCAAACCTCATTAAACTACGATCTAGTTTTATATGACATAATTAAAAAAGATGAAATTGTTTGATTTCATCTTTATGTGCACTCAAACTCTACAGCAGCGGCAATCCGACATTTATGCAAACTTTTATGTTATGTATTTTAAATAAATTATAGTGCACATTTATAGTGCACATGGTTGTGGTAACAGATTTTCGTGCACTGGTCTCATGGTGCAATCTAGCCGCTCCACCAAGGAGGTCCTCGATATTTTTAAGCTGAAAATAATATAAAATTGATTATACAACACTTATTTGTTCCTTCGAAGTGCAATTTAGGCCTCGACAAAGTCCGCACTAGCCCGCTGCGGGACGCTTTTCCCACTAAGCCGAACAAGTCGATGCGAGAACACGGCCGCCTTTGTACACAATATTGTTGCGAACAAACCAGCCGAAATTACATTCCGCCGCCAAATTCCTGTTTGACGACTTAATTAATTAAAGTTTTAATAGCTATTGTATTGTAGGAAAACAAAACAGTATTTATTTAAGTAAGTCTGAGTCTGAGACTGATTTCAGTCACGTGGAAGCATGTCCTTCGGTACCAAAAATAGACGTGGGCGTAATTAATTAGAGAGCCAAGACCGCGAGGGCGGGCCTTCGCCCCGCGACCGCCAACTTTCCCTATGAATGGAATTTATCGTCTGCCTGATAACCGATAACGATATTTTTAATGGTTCTATCTAATATACTTACCGCTAATAATTGGATACTTAGCAGATAAGAATGCACATTATGTCTAGTCAAAAAGTAATTTACGAAAATGGTAATAATATACGAGTATGAATTAATTACGCAAATAATAAAACCACACTTTCACTTATTTTAATTGTTATGCACAATTTTATTTTCTACTCCATAATCTCTTCCAGTATCGATACCACAATTTTACTGGACCCGTTAATTACATAATTACAGCCTTCCTTTTAGCAAAATCACCGTAAACCATTAGAATTTGCGGGATCCTTTAAAATATATTTAGTTGGAACATTATAAAACTCAGTACTTTGAAGGCTATTGTAGAATAAAAAGGTATTAATAGAAAGGGAAGACCACTATTGTTGTCGTGTTATTGACTACTATGTTTCATCGTTTGTAGTAAACTGTAACCGTATTCCATACTACGATCATGGTAAATCTGAACAGACTAACATAAAAATATTGTGGGATTGTAAATCAAACAAATAAAAAATAAAATTCAAAGCATTTTCAAAATACAACACAAGGAAATAGTATTTATTATTAACTAATATATACTGCACGGTAGTTAATTCGATTGCAGTTAATAAATAGTAGTCAATAAGTAATATTAGCAGGGTCTTTGGTCTAATCATAGCGATATAAACCTCAGCAAATATGCAGGGAGCAGCGGGGCAGATTGCGGTCAACTGACTCAATCCGCAGGCCGCAGTGACCACTTTGTGAATATCTCTGTTTATTTGCATCTATAACATGTTTGAACTGAATGTGCCTACATAATTTTCTCTCGTTATTTAATGTAAAGGGATGAAATTCAAACCAATTTAATTAGAAAGACACGTAAACAGATAAATTGAAAGTTTTTGTACGATTTTGAATGATTTTTGACAGAATTTTTCTTACTAACAAAATTCACTAACATCAGTGCGGTGTGGACTTTTGACTTAATTCAAAAACAATATTTTATTGCTTCACCTATAAAGCATGTAACGTTTTTGCTGTTCTTGTTCGAATTTCGACGGTCAAAAAAGCTTTTATATAGGAGAGCGGACGAGGCCCGTCGGAGCCTTCGGGCGCACATTGTTTGAGCCCGACGTGACGAGAACACCCCGTAACGATCGTGACTAATCCTATATTACGTATTCATACCCAATTATGAACTTTAACAGGATGTTGTTAAATTTTTAGCATACGTTAACACTAACCGTCTGTTTTGGTATATCATGGATAGGGATAGGGATATCATTATCACAATATTTATAAGTCACTCAACGTAATGTTTGATGATACAAAAAAAATAACATTTTATTTTATCTTTTTGTATCTTCTCCTTCTGTGCTTGGAGCATTATCAAATTTTCTGACCCGTTGGCAGGGTGCACTTCCTATTTCGTAGTTCATAACATTTTTAAATTGGGTTAAATTTTTAAAGTTTTTATTAATAGTATAGATTGATCCATAGATTATCTCAGACCAAATAAGAAGTCAAGACGGAGCGCTGCGAACAATGATGTGAAGCAGGCAAAACTATGCCTCGCCCTGTCCATATACGCCCCTAACGCACACATTTATAACCAAACTATGCCTCGCCGATTAGTTTGAGCTAGATCGTCATTGACGTATGACATCCAAACAATTTAATTAATTAATAATCAAAAATGCCGAATTGTGTGGTGAAAGGCTGCAAAAACAATTCCTCAAAGAATAAAAAGCAAGATGGAATCACATTTCATACGTAAGTAAACATAAAAATACATATTTTTAACAAATCAATTTTAATAATTATTATGACAGCTTGGAATAAAAAAACTCCACAAGTGTTGCCGCTAATAAGCGTCACAATAGTCCCAGTTTATTGGGGTAGTTATTAATGTGACGCGAAACGTCACTTTCTTTTACTTATTTCTCTTTTTACTGTTAGTTTTCATAAAATTATTGTAAGTGTAAATAGGCGTTATTTTTGTTTTTTTGTTTTTCCATGTTTTATCATCACTTCAAAAATATTTATTTTTAAGAAAAATTAAGAATTATTATTATAAAAATACGTAAATTATGTAATGAAAACATAGTGATAGTTAATGAAAACCAACACAAATCAGTTGTTATTAATATTTTAAAACGGTTTATTGGTACTGATAACGTTTTCTGTAACTTGGAGATGCAGGCCAAGAGCATAAAATAAGTTTAATAAGATGCATAATTGAAAAATATTTATCAATTCGTTTCCACCATATTTCTAAATTGGAAACAATTGCTAAAATGGTGGACAGTAAAAGGCAATATTTTAAAAAATTGACCCAACATAAAGGCCATTAAAACCAATGTTTGATATTACTATTGTTTTATTTTATTCCCCTATCTCGTCTGAATACTCAAAACATCTCATAAAAGTGAGGTATCCAATTAAAAAAAAAACTTTTTTACCTATAAAAAATAAAAAAAAATAAAAAATTAGGGTAATAATTTTTTACTGCACGGCAACACTCCCTAAATGCACACATGTTTACAAAACCGGCTTCACATCATTGTTCGCAGCGCTCCGTCTTGACTTCTTATTTGGTCTGAGTAGATTATATAGCAAACGAGCTATTTATTTTATTTTACATAGATTTTACGATAACAACGCCTGAATCCCTTTGCATGAAAATAATTCAAAACATTATTTTACCTGGCAATCCGCACATTTTTACGGTCGTAAATATTTTACTACCGTCATAAAATAGAGTTTATTTTACCGATCTTGCTCTCTCAATCAAGAGAGAAGCAAAACATGCGACACGACTCATGGTTACTATTTTGTTTTGGAAGTTGCAACTCACTCTAAAATACTCGTAAAATTAACCGAAGTTAGACAAATAATAGATTGCGGAAAAAGTTCTGACTTCGTCTACTTTCGCCTCGTTTAACTCCAGAAGGAGTGTAGCTACTATTCAAAGGTATCTACTCCTTTAACAGGAAAGGATGAAATAAGAATAATATATGATAGGATAGAAGTGGGGATTTTGGATGGCAACAAAAAGCATAACTAATAAGGTGATACTTCCCGAACGAACTAGCCCGATTTATAAGCTCTACCACTTCATACTTATAAAAAAACTCTCTTCGGGTTCTTAATGTTATCCTTCTTTGTTTTTGGTTGCATCAGTACAATTAGTTGTAGGTGCTCGCGACTCTGTCCGCGTATAGACGGTCAGTAAGGGAATAAAATAGTTTTTCAACATTATTTTTCTGAACAGTATAATTATTTATACACCCTATATTCATTTTATATACCCTGTCCATTAAATTAAATCATAATTATTATACCGCAGGAGCATATTATGATAATTAATAGTATTTCGAAAGTACATCACGGAAACCACAACACAGGCCCACCACAAGTGGCCACAGGTAGAAAGTCCACAATCCCATTTCATCTGTTTTCCGGACCGCAACCAAATTGGTTACACAATTTACGTTTGCCGCTTCATGGAATCCCACTGAGAAATACAGACGTTATTAACTGCACGGTACACAATAAAAGGCCATGCTAAAGACTGTTTCTTGTCGACAATTTTGTTTTCATCTTGCGAAAGAAAAGGTTATTTGATCGTCGTAGGTACGACGATCAAATCTATAGAAAAACTTCAAGCTTGATAATTATATTGTTATTTAAATGTTTATACTTTTAAATTTAAAGAACTGTGGGTTTCTGAGACATCATTAATATTGTAATTTTAATATACACTATTAACAATTAATATAGTTCCCGATAGCCAAACATTTGTCGAAAATTCATACAAGAACTGTCAATTTAACTAACAGATGCACTAGCTTTATAAACTTAATCAGGAATTTGTGAGACTAGCCCTAAATCATACATGATGTTAAGAAAAAGAATATTCAACACAGAGCTGGCTTAAACTATGCATGTTTACGCTCAATAAACGTTTTGTTCGTGGGTCGGGAGAGAAAATTAAAAATAGGAGATAGTGAAAATCAATCAGAGGGACGTGCCGGGTCGTGTCTATCAGAGATAGCACACATCGATCCCGGCGATTGCTTTGTGCCGCAGGAAATTAGTTTTCAAGTTGTGAACGAGTTGTTGGGCGTAGTCCGCTGTCTTGTACTTGTATACGTTCACAACTCAGACATTTTTGAAAATATATAATGTCAGTGTTGCTAGCAGGAATGTTCCGGACATTCCCTTCCGCATCCGTAATTACAGAGCGTAACAAACTTGTTCCTGTTGCAACACCGGATATAATCATTTAGTTTATTATTTAGTTATTAAATTTTAATTTGGATTTTAGAGCCAACTCGATAGCGTCGTGTTTGAAATGGTTTGAATGATATATCATCATATTACATGACACTGGCTAATAAGATTTAAAAGTGAAGTGAGGTGCGTAATCTTTAAAAGTATTGTTTTTTTTTTTAGTTTTTCAATGATGACTAGGCAATAAGTAAGAATATAATGCAATCACGCAATACAAACATTGGACTTTTCAATTTGATATCAACGTGTATTGTCACGAATCTGAAATTGATTTTGTAGTCGCGTCAGCATTACGATTTAGAAATACATCGTGTATTCCGTGAGCCTATAAGTACTTAAATATTTTCATTGCAGTCTTTGCTTGCACCTGGTACTGCTTTACACAACATCAATTGATGCACTCTAAGGTTCGACAGAAACAAATCATCAACCACAGCCACCATTTCTACATTTTAGCCCCAACGTTGGCGCCAACGCCTATCATACGACGTGTAGAACGTATAGAAAACGTCATAGGCCCAAGCGTTAGAGGACTGTTTTTCTAGATCTACACATTGAACGGGACTTGACTTATTGTGAAAAACTGACAATGTCGTTTTGTCACGTTTAATAAATTGAGTCTTGAAAAATATAAACAGCCAACTTCCAAATACTAATCATTGTTAGTGGCCTGGTAGTGAAAATAACAAAGTCAAAGATATTTTATTCTGTAGGCCCTCGGGCACTTAGACTCGTCATTTACAACATATTATCATTATAAAATAGATAAGCTATTTATTCATTGTTATACATCCTTGAATAAACGCTACTCATATCTCCAAAGCAGAAGTAAGTTCAATTAAACAAACACTGCATAGTAATAAGCAATTTGTCAATTTTATTTAGCTTGAAAAATCTTTGTGTACTTGTATTGAGAGATTTTGGTCCAAGACTATTAATAGATTAAAATAAGCCTCCGATACACGTAGCCAAAAACCTATTTGTTTCGCACGATTAATAGTCCCGATATATCTTGTTAGATACCTTCCACGCAGTTCCCGCACCATTTTCCGCAACCATTTTTTATATTTAAACCGAAAAGAAGGGCGAAAGGCCAAATGTGAAGTGATAAAAGTTTCAGAAGGTCTAATGACTGCTGACACGAAATATACAAAACCACATTAACCCTTGAAACAGATATTTGTTGGTATAATTAGATACTGTGCCTACAAAACCGCTGGCGCCAATTAACTATGTAGATGATGATTCGTGTTTAAAAGCTACACTATGATAGTTGTTTTAGTACGTTTAACGACTATACTAAGGTATAATTTATTTTTATCGCAGGACAGTAATGTAGCAATTTCTCTGCCATATGGCATAGATTTGTAGCATTTGCTTACTTCACCATTTTACTAGCTACAATGTACGGAAGAAAAAATACTTGTACAAGCGCACTTGCGTTTAGCCTTTAAAATGTTAATTAAAAACTTGCTCTACAGACTACAATAATTTTATTGTACTTCGTAGTACTTTCCTGTTTATTGAACAACATCAAAACAGTAAATGAAAGATTTGTGATAAACTCTTAAAACAGAAGCCAAAGCTAAGCTGCATAACGACAACGCGTAAACACAAAGCAATAAGCTCGTATTATGAAAAATGCAGACACGTAACTGACAATTACAATTGGATAAATTGACATTGCCACATAAAACGCTCACTACATACATACTCAATAACTCGCTTACTTAGGTGGCATGTCGATGTACTTCTACACCGAAGAAATTTCCTGCAACGAAAGAAAATTGCGAATGATTATTTTGTAGCAGCGTAGCCGGATTTCCTTGGTGTTTGTAGCCAAACTTTGAAGGCACCACGTCGCTAAGATTGCCAATCATCCAATTTGTAGACAGCTATAGCTATGTAGACTTATATAGTTTACCGCTAGGGCGGTCTCATTATTCATTCAACTGGGATACAGTTTCGTAACCTACTCGTAGGTAATATACATTTTACGATCGTTAAAGATTCGTTCCTGTAATACAAGTAGTCAATAATTAACAATATTTAGTCAAATCGAACCAAAAACAAATTGCGCCTTTCTCATACACTTTTTATCGTTAAGCATAATAATATATTATTTTAGTTCAACAATATAATAAGCTAATCATTTTTCCTCGGATTAAAGAGAGTACTTAGATAATAAAAGAGTCAATTTCGTTGGATGGACGGTATGACGCGTCACGCAATCCCGAAGTAGGTGCACGGTACGGAAGAAACAAAATGAAAAGTATATTTGGGGATCGACAACAAAAATGGCGAAAAATAAGCCAATCTTCATTCAGACATTTTATTAACTCTGGCGATCCACTGTCATTATAATAAATTGACAACTGTTTGGGGAATTTAAAGAGAATAATATCAGAACACCTAATATCTTTCACGGCTATCCTACTTCCTACTAATATTATACAGGCGAAAGTTATGTGTATGTTTGTTACTTCTTCATTCTCAAATGGCTGGGCCAATATTTATGATATTTAGTATGTAAGTAGCTGATACCTTGGATTAACACATAAGGTACTTTTTATCCCGAAAAGTACGCAATTCCGTAGGATTTGATCAATAGTCTGATATAGATGGCGCTGCTGTGCATAAATAAATACACGCAAACGAAGTTGCCCGGGTTTCACTAGTACAAAACTAAGCTAACTAAAAGCTATAACATCATATCAGAACACTATAACCTCGAGCGTCAAGCTAACTTTGTATGTAGGAAAAAACTATAATTAATAATAAAGTATATTAGTAACGAGCTCCTCCTTTTCCTCGCCTCTCTCTCCACTCCCTTCCCCTGCCCCTCCACTTTCCATCTATCCCAAAAAACATTTTATTGTAATTTTAATATTTGACTTACGCGTGCAGTTCAAATGCAGTATAGTCCTTCTGTGTACAGTCTACAAAACAATACCACAAATGCATTGAACTGATTACATAAATGAAATACTCAGTAGCTCTTGAACAATGTTAGCAATTTTGACCACAAGAGAGATAATTATTTTCAATGAAACGAAAGAGGAACCAAATTACATTACCGCCGGGTTATGCTCATGCAAATATTCTAATTAACCGCTTGTATCTTCTGTTATGTTTCCTGGGAATACATAAATGATAACTATCAAATAAAGGATCAGTTATTAATTTTTTTTCATGTCATATTCTTGTTCTAAGGCTTTCTAATGTTGTGTGAATTTTTATTACTAAGTCATAATCTGCACTACCTACCTTTTCTCGAAACGTTTCGTCGTTTTTTTGAACTCTCATAACTTTGGTTTGGATGATGCTAAATATAAGTATTTTCGTTCACTGATTCAATGGTTTTCTAATCATAAATTTTCCAAACACACTCACGAACAAACATTGTGCCAAAACGCTAATTTAGAAAATCTATTTTATAAAGTAAAGTTCAATGCAGAATCTATGTGAACTGTACTACCGCCTATATAGTATCTCGTAAAACGAAGCGGCCGATAGTAATTTTAACTAACCTATTTACGATTAGGGACGCCATCTAAGTAATTACGTGTTTATGACGCCCATATGACTATATAAACAGGATAGACGCGTATTTTATAGTCGCATCGCATCTCTATTGATCTCCCAACACCTCAAGAAAAAAATACAGTTTATTTTAGAAATGAAAAATAATTCCTAAATCTCGGTAAAACATTGTAATATATTTTAAATTGCGTGTTGAACGGCGCACATTACAGATAAAACACAAGTTTATTATGTTAGAAATATTTTGATTCTCGCGTCAGCAAAAGATTAACATTTCTATGGTATAAACATAATATTCAATATAGCTTTATAAACAAACAGGCACTGAAATAACGCAGCTCGGGTTTGCATCAGAAAAAATCAAGGTTGAGCTTCACAGTAAGCGTTTTATGTGAGAAATAAACAGTCAACAAAACACCGCAAGCACCGATAAAAGAAAAGTTCTAGAAAAGAATAGTTACAATTGTAATAAAAAGTTTAAATATGTACCTATAATCTGTAAAGAGTTTTGAGTACTTGTTCGTAAATAAATCTATTTTACGCGATTTCATATTGGTGACATTGGTGTCAACTATTTGAAAAAACATTCTTGAGTTTAGCTCATTCATTGCCACAATTCTTAATAAATGTAGGTACCTAACTCTTCTCCCACAAAATGCGGAAAGCCATAATTCGGAACCCATATCATTTATTATCATATTAACGGATTTATGAAACCACCAAAGGTCAAGCCCATTTTCAAATAATGAAATTGAGTGGACGTTACCTAAATACTACACAGTTTACTATATACTTAGTTATTTTATATTTAAATCTAACAATTTCATCATAACTAAATTATTACTGTTTCGTACCTACGTCATACAAAATACGTCAATCGCAGAATATTCCAATATTGATAAAATGTGTACCGGTTTCGTGTGAAATTGGCATTTAGAACGAAATTATCGCCTATTGTACACTATTACGTCTGTCGTCACGCTGAAAAGGTCATATGGAGCATTGGGCGTTAATGTTTACACATGTAGCGTGTATGTCCGTCCACCTATATTGCAAGCTTGTTATTTTAGTCGGAGATAGTTAGCTTTGCTTTGACGTTCATATGACTTGTTGGACAACAACAGCATAACAGGTATATAATATAGGTATATAAGTCTAAACTTAGTTTTATTATTCGACATTATTGCTTGAACTGGGTTATAAACTTAACAATTTCGACTTTCTACTTACAGATGCAATAAGGAAAGCGAGACAGTGTAATAAAATTGTTATTGAAAAGTCAGCGTTTTTGAAGTAGTTACCAGTTCATTTTGTTAAATCATAAAATGAGCGAAATGTAAAATTAATTAATAAAATGCCACTACATGCTCTATAAGCTTAACGCTCTACAAAGTTCGTCCTCCTTGTTAAAAGCTCTGTGAACATTCAACTTAAATTAATGGCATTAACTCTCGTATAAATTAATCTGACAAGTTGAACAGCGAATTCCAAAATGCAAACCCTAAAGAGTAACAGCGCGTTTATATGTACAACATGGCCGGCATTAATGCGCTCTCGACGTGTACAAAAGCTTATTAAAGTCAAATTTTGTGTTATTAAAATGAACGTTAGCGACAATTAGAGGTACACAAATGGCGTCATCCGGGCAGGTGGATGCCAGGAGGCGGCACCCGTAATAAGAATTAATTTAGTGAAGGCACAGACTGCTTTGCGCCTCTCGCCCCGCACTCATTTCATGAGTACGCGCCACGCGCTCGAAGGTTACGCACTCATAAATCCAGTTTAGAGCCCGCCCCAAGATTGTTTACACAAGCATTCATTTAAGATACATTGTTCGTTCTTGTTGCCGCACCTTTAATACCTTATAAGATATTCAGAATGTTAAAGCATCAACCTAATTTTGTACGAGCTCATCGCTCGGATTTATCATCGCTCTAAAAGTTTTAGTAGTGAATTTTTGAAACCCTAAGTAAAATGGAGAATGATTAGGGTAAGACAATTCTATCGCTATTCACCAGTTAGTAGAATAAATATTGATTAATTAATCATATAACAAATTATTTGAATAATATTTCTAAGAATAAAACATAACAATGTATACTCCATTCCCGTATGTGAAAGTATAGTTAATATGAACTATTAATACAAACTGTAATCATAAAATTATAAGTACGTACCTACTTCAGGCAAGTAAAATATTTTCGGTCGATTTCATTGATTGCTTGAAGTAGAAACTAATTAAAAAGTTATTTCTGGGTCCGAGTTTTAACGTAAGTACTTAAATATAAATCGATTTTCCTGGAATAGGCTATTTGACACTATTAAAAATATGCTACGAAATGTGGTCATCCTATTAGGTAATAACATAAAAAAACATATTTATCTCTGTTATATCCAAAAATATTTATAGATTTTTCAAAATAAACAAAATAAATCCAAATTATTTTTTAAATATCTTCAGCCACAAGAACGCTCTGTGATTGGCTATGCCTCGCGTGACGTCACACGCAAGTCAACATTGTTCATTGTTACGACATTTTGTGTGATTTTATCATTTTATCTATTACTATTCGAATCAAATATTACTGGCATACTTACATCAAAGTGATCTTCACACATAAAAACATTTGTATGAGATAAAATGCTGTTTGGGTCTCTTCGAGCTAACACAGAAACAAACAGTTTTTGTGGAGTTTTTATAGAAGTATTTGTACATTGTGGCACAATTACACCATATTTATAAACCATTTTTTCCAGTAAAATAACAGAAAAAATATTCTAAACACGCTGAATGTACACTTTGGTACAAGTTTACTTGCCTGTGACGTCACGGCGTCCACCATTACAGAAAAAGCGTTTTTAGCGCGAATATTGTAATTTAAATTTTAAACCGATATTTTACGGAAAATACTGCAAATTTCGCAGAAATATACATGTGGTGTATTAATCATATATACCAACGAATAATTTAAAACAGTTTTTCAAAATCAGTCAAATAGCCTATTCGGTTTAAAAACAGATTGCAGTGAACTATTACTTAAATCATTTTTGATGGCTTAAACTGTCGTGGAAGCTCAACTAGGCGATACATTGGTTCGAGCCGAGGTCTGCCCGAACTAGTGATTCGTGACAGCTAAATTAAACCAGGCCACGTCAAATTCTCTGATATTCGTGATGTTAATTCTGATGCTCTGAAACTTTATTTCATTTGAAAAGTTATACATGAAATACCTTTCGAATAAAATTTCACAACATAATCTTAATAATTTCAAATACAAAATTACGCTAGACTTGTTTAATAGCTTGCAACTTTTTATCTATGCCAGAAGAACTCCTAAAACGAAGTAATTACCTCTTATTGTGCCTCTTACGATGAACCAATTTTTCGAATAAGAACAATCAAGACCATACAAGTAAAAAAACTGTCAATTTATATGACGAATAAGTTATACTGGTGTGGTAAAAGAGGCTAAAAAGGCAAATGTAAGTATTAAAAATAGACTTCGGTTGACAACCAGACCAATGTCGACCTTCACTTTATTTACTATCACTTTATACGCCTACAGTGTTAAATAGTTGTATCTCACATGGTTAAAGAAAAAATCAATAATGGTTTTAAAGAACATATACAAAGGTTTCCATATTAATTCGTTATTCTTCATTATCAATTGAGTTTATTCTTATCAATCTCTCTACATATAGGCTCTCTATGTATAGGATATTAATCTTAGTTCCTGCTCTATAAGAAGAGTCATGAAGTTATCGGCAATAAGAATAAAGATTACACGATTCTATAATATGACAACCGGTACTATTCTTCCAAAGCCATTAATCGTAAAAATAATATCACGATGTCCTGTGTATTTCATGATTATTTTCCTAAACGATGAATTTCCACCCCACAGGACAACTCGCGACGAACATCGAGGTAAACCATGTAAATGGGAAGGTTAATTTCAATTATTATCCATATGGTTTATTTTTAGATATTTTTGTTTTCAAACCAAACAAATTAGGAAACTTATCCGTTTACGTAAAATGAGAAGCTTATTGAATTTCTGTTTCCTTTGATCCTATTGTGACAGCACAATATATCTTGTAATAATTTCATGTCAAATGTGGTTACTTTAGTATGCATTGAGCGTATACAATTAATTCTTCTTCCTAAGGCCGTCTTGTAATGAATCACATCTCTCTCTTAAGTCTCCTTCCAATTTCACATAATACTTATTACTTATGCATGTCCTTTGCTTTTGCACTTCATGTTAGTCTCTCAGTTCTTATTATTGATCGGCTACCAAATATTGGAATTGCTTTTCTTTCGATTCTAAAATAAATATAGATAACATAGAAATAGATCATTTCTTTTCTAAAATAAAGGACCCCTGTGACCATGAAATAAATTAATTAAAATTTACCTACGTACAACAGACTCAGGTATCGCTGGATTTTTTTATACGTAAAGATTTTTTTGTATTACAATTTCGTGAATTCGTGATTGATGTGACTAGACTATACAAGTGTACCGAATATATGAACAGAATATTAAATTTATCAGATCGTACGCGTACGTTCCAATCTTAGTTCCAATGGCTATTTCCCGCGTTGCCGTTTACCAACGACAATCAATTTCCTTTTCTTTATTAAAAAAAGAAAAATAACCCAACTTTTTTTGTGAATTCCATCTACTATTGTTATTTCGTAAACAAATTCTCAAGAATCTTTCCCACGACGGTATATAATAGGCCACTTAAACCACATTTATTTTGAGAGTTGTTTCTTAAAATTTTGTAGCACGCCGCGTCTCCGGAACGTTGGGGATAAATTGCCAAAAATATTATTTCGTCAACTCACTGTGCTTTCTTATTGTTGAAAGCTCTATTCTTTAAAAAGGCTAGCTGATGATAGGACGCCAGATAAATTATCCAGAGCTTTGATTAGCGGCTCGATTTCTGATACGACATTAATAATGTTGACTTGTGTTTTATAATCTATCAAAGGTAGGCACCCCAAAAAAAATTAATATATGTCTTTGTGCAACTCACCTATGCTTTGTAACGTTTACGCCAATGTGAATATAGTACAAAACGGATATTTAACATTAGAATTGCCGACAAATAAACCAATCATATGATAAGATTATGAACCAAAGTTGCTATCTTGGGACTGGGACATGTAGATTTTTTCCCTCCCTACTCAGCAATTTAATCTCCTGAATAACCCTTTGACTAGATCACAAACCACAACTGAGTCATTAGATAGCTGCTTACGGGCAGTGAATGAGAAACTATGTGCCAATGAGAAATACCTATGTGTGCCACGTCCTAACCTATAACGAATAATAAAATAAGTAGAGATAGGTAATATTTAAACAAAAAACTTTAACTGTTTTTATACTTTGATTATTGTTTGTCGAAACTACCGTTTGTTGGTTCAATATATAATTGTCCCACAGTCCAATTTTTTTTTTTCATTTCATTTCATTTTATTTATTGCTGTCACATACAAAATAATGGTGTTACAAAGTTTGGTTTACAGACAATGTGACGTCCTGTGTAAGGACGTAGCAATATAAAAGGGTACTGCTACATTAGATATAATACTTAATTCAATCTTAACTTCTAGTTTATTAATACAATATAATTACAATTCCATTAAATATTAATAATGCTCATTCCAACCTTTCATCAAAAAACTCCTTTATGTTATAATAACTTTTACTTATAAGGAAATCCTTTAAGCATCTTTCGTAAGCAGCAGGTTTTTCTATATTTTTAATTTGGTTGGGTATATGATTATATAATTTAATTAACATTGAATGGGGGCCATTTGAGAATAATTTTAGTTTAGAAAAGGGTTGATTTAATTTATTTAGGTATCTGTTATTCCGTCTTATAGTTTTAACCGGTGAATATAGGTCTAAATGTTTTTTTACGAATTTACAAGCTTCGAAGATATATAGGGATGTTAGGGTTAGAATTTTAAGTTGGCTGAAGTAGGATTTACAAGAGGTCATGTTATCTATGTTTACTAATATTCTAATGCATTTTTTTTGAAGAATAAATATTTTTTGTATATTACTACAATTTCCCCACAGGATGATCCCGTAGGACATTCTTGAGTTTGCATATGCGTAATAAGCCGAGAGCGCGGTTTTTAGATTTGTAATTCGTTTCAGTTGACCGAGAGCATATATAAATGAGGACAATTTTTTTGCCAATGTATCTACATGAGGCTTCCAATTCATTTGAGTGTCGATTTCTATTCCTAACAGGGTTGCAGAGTCAACGTTTTTTATTTCTGTAGACTTCAATTTATAATCTAGATGTAGCGGCGTTTTTTGGTAAGGCTTGAATTGGATCAATTTAGTTTTCTTTAAGTTTAGTTGTAGGTTATGTTGATCTAGCCAGTTAAGAGTTTGTGCCATAGCTCTGTCTAGCTGTTTATGGGCAATTTCTACGTTCTCACATGGGATAATTAGCGAGATATCATCCGCGAAACATATGCAAGAGAATCCCATTTCATCCAAGAGCTGTGGTAGACTATTTATGTATATTAGAAAGAGAATACACCCTAAGACGCTTCCTTGTGGGATGGATCCAGCTGTATATATTTTATCTGATCTTATTTGTTCTATTGTGCCGGTGTTAAAATTGGTATTTTCTATTTCTACATATTGGCTCCGATTTTCAAGATAGGATTTAAACCACTGGAAGGCTATACCTCTTACTCCAAGGCTGTGAAGTGTGTCTAATAGGATTTGATAATTGACTCTATCGTACGCCTTACTCATATCGAGTAGCAGACCTACGGCATATTGTTTGGTATTTATAGTGTCTAGTAATATTTGTGTGTATTTGTATATAGCCAAGATTGTAGATCTATTTTTACGAAACCCGTATTGCTTTTCGCTAAAGATTTTAAACTTTTCCATAAATGAGTTGAGACGTCTAGCCATTGCAGTTTCCAGTATTTTGGATATGGTAGATAGGAGCGCGATAGGACGGTAATTAGTGGGGTCTGATTTCTCTCCTTTCTTATAAACTGGTTTTACCAAAGCTATTTTTAAAACTTCTGGAAAATATCCTTCCTGAAAGGATTGGTTTATAAGATTAGTTAGAGGGATATGTAATTCTATAGCGCATCTTTTAACAAGAAATGGGGGGATTTCGTCAATACCAAAGCTTCTTTTAGTTTTTAGTCCTTTTATTATTTCATAGTTTCTTTTGGCTCTACAGGGCTCAGGAAGAGAGTGTTTTGAACAGAGTGCGTACGTTTAGAGTTCTTCTCACAATTGCCATTATTGCTATTGCTAATTGAAGTAAAAAAGGTATTGAAAGTATTCGCCACCCATTTTGGATCTGTGATTTTTACATTATTTTCAGTCAAAATTATATTCGATTTATTTTGCTTTTTATTAAAGCGATTTGATGCATTTATTATTTGCCAGGTAATTTTACTTTTATTTTCAGATTTATTATATTTGTTAATGTTACTAATTTTTTTCGACATATTTACTGCTTTTTTCAAAGTTTTACTATAAATTTTATAATATTTATCTAGTGTGTTATCTTTTCTCTGTATTTTTAATAGTCTAAATAGTCTTTTATTTCGGCATGATATTTTTAGTCCCGGTGTAAGATAATTATTTTTTTTGTAATTATTTATTTTTATAATTCTCTTTGGTATGCATTTATCTAGTTTTTCTTGTAGCGTATTTATAAAGCAATTAAAATTCGCATTTGTATTATTTTCTGGTTTTATTTTATCATTCCAGTCTATTGTTTGTAGTTCTTTTTTGAAGTTTTCTATATTATCCTCAAATTTGGCAAACAAATATTCATTTTACTGATGCCAATTTCTCTTTCTGGAAATAAAGTTTTGCTGAAATCGTAAATTTAACACTTAACTGCATCCTTCAATTTACGATAAACTAAACAGTGTTTCTTTCATATTTGCAATAAATAAGAATGTACCAGCTGTGTGTGCGACTGTGCGACATGCATCGCCTGTTGTAAATGGGCTATTGGATATTGGGGTGATTGTGTAGGCTACCTAAGTTTAGTACCTAAGTAATATAAAACCCATGTTTGTTAAACATTATCTATTATGAGTATCTCTATTCTGGGAAAGTGCAAAACCGAACAGATATTTCATTGACAATTCGAAATTATTATATAGGTTGTAATAAAATTGCTTATATCTTAGTCACAGGAATCCATAGTTTAACGTAACAGGTTCAGTAGTTTATTTGAACAAGATAAGAAATTTATGCATTTAAAATATTTTCTCCTATCGTATACTGCAGTAAAAAGGAATTATGATATAATATATCTAAAGAAAGAAACACAAAAAAGACTTGTGAAATAATAATGCGTCACTCTATTATTGTACGTCTTATGAATGCGAACGCTTCAGTAAGTTGGCTGGCTCGCATTGGCAATTTTCACAAAAAAAAATACATTGATACGAAGTAAACAGGCGTTTTGGGTTAAAAATAGATCTGGTCCGTTATGTGGCCTCGCAATGGCCATCCGATCCTCGGGGCGAGGGGACGGGGCCACCCCACACACCCCCAGACATGATTTACTTCCGTAAGATAGCAAAGAACAAGATTTAATAAGGTTAAAGAAACGTAAGTACTTCTAGTAGATACTTATTTGCAACTACATTTATTTCTTATTTATCATTTTCATCAATAGTAGATGAAAAGATATAAAATGGTACAATAGAATAGAATCACAGAAATATATTTATTTCTGTGAATACAATACATAAAATAGAATCATAAATAGTAAATTGAATGGTTGACTTTACAGCGCGAGGAATAAAACGCATTATATTACATTAGGTCATTGATCTATGATGCCTTTGGTGAAGTAAGTACTTTTCATAATGAGATTATAGAGTCTCATCTCTATGTACGTAGGTATATACATCTATATATATAAAATGCTTTGTCCTGACTGACTGACTGACTGACTGACTGACTGACTGACTGAGAATCAACGCACAGCCTAAACCGCTCATCGTAAAAATCTGAAACTTGGCAGGTGGAACTATTATAAGACGTAGGCGTCCGATAAGAAAGGATTTTTCGAAATTCCAACTCTAAGGGGGTAAAAAAGGGGGGTAAAGTTACTATGGGACAACTTGATTCCTTGATCCAATCTACTTCAAATTTTGCATAAAAATTGTTTAAGAGAATTGATAGAAGATGTGATTCTTATTTTATTGAAATTCTTGAAAAAAATGTATTTTGTGGGTAATTTTCTTCGAGTTGATATCAATACTCATACTCCTTAGTGCTTTTGATTTCAATTACATTTCATTTTGACACATCCAAGAAGTGAAGTGTCATCTGTCATGTAATTATAAATTGTGAATATTTAATCATAATGTCGTCTATTTATACTGTTTGTGATATCGGAAAAACAGCTAAAATTCTAACTATGTATAAAGCGGACTGAATCATATTCATCGATGATAAATAGTAAGTAATTAAATATTAAATTTTATAATATTTGACAGGGTTCAAGTTAAATTGGTCAATGGTTAAATGGCATACATATTGATATTGTCTCTTTCTCACTTATAGGAAATGTCATTACGTCGACTCGCTCTATTATTTCGTAGTGTTGTTGTAGGCTGAGGTTGTAGGTATTGAATTACCGATATACTTATACATTTTTTTTACGGAAGTGGTTGGAAAACAAGTTCAGGAATATGGATCATTTGATATTAGGTGATTACCGTCGACTATGGATCACATAGATTCTAAGGTCCCTAACCCGTTGCCGACCTATAACAGGAAAAAACAGGATATAGCGAGAAATAGTATAAGGAATGAGTTAGATTTTTTTTATACCACAAAGGTGACAAACAAGAATTTCGGATATTTCACTCCCCGAACGAAACGCATTGCTGCTTCACGTCAATATTCTGTATAAGGGTGGCTCTTCACCGGTCGGGCTAGCCTATTTCATAAACACCAAAGATTGTAATGAGAAGTATAAAAATAGAAAAAAAAATATGTCTAAACATATCACAATTTTTTGGGTGTGTTCTGAAAAGTGTGGTGTATGATGTAGGCAACCGATATGAAAGGATTTTTTGAAATTCCCACGGGAAAGCGGGATAAACGCACACGAAGTTGCGCGGGTTTCTCTAGTATTATTATATTTTTCAATCATAACTAAAACCTGACTAAAGATTAGATTGTAGTCCACATTTTAATCTATGGTCAGCTTTTAGTTAATAAATTGTTTTGTTTAGTTTATCGCATTTTTCGTTGAGTCGTTTGTCATTGTGAATTCCCCAAGGAGGGGGTCACAATTTTGTTTTTAGTTGTTAAGTCAACTTTAGTTGTAAGTTCTTTATCTTTGTTTCACATTTATCATGTCCAAAATATCTCCAAAAAGTTTCATTTAATAAATAATTAAATAAAAACACAACTTTTATAAGTTATAACTAAAGACGAGACGCTCAAAAAATATATTTTTAGATATTTTTAAGTATTATAAAGAACAAAATTAAATGTGCCTCGTATATTGTGTTGATATTTACAGTCCGTAATTTTGAAACTTCACTGATAGAGGTGTTATATTAGGCCGCGTTTACAAGTTCTCGCAAGTGTTATTACAAACAGATGCGAGTGCAAGACATATACGAAACTGAACCGATAATCTGCGAGAACTGTGGCATTGCAAATACGTTTCTATATATTATTAATCACTTTCACGCCAATTCGCAAGAACTGTCTGGGAAGTTGTTGAAACTCCACGGTTAGTTACGGGTAACTTTCAATGTATTCCTTACACGTGTTATAAAATTTTCCAATGTAAATCCGGAAATAGACATCTCGATAATCGACGAGATGCTAGCTGTTAGCAATAGTATTCTAAAAATAGCATTACCCTATTACTGAGTCCCAATACTCGCAGTACGCTCCTGTAGTTCACGGACTGTTTGCAAGTAGACCCGTTGCGTACCTTGTTAAATATTAGTGACTCCGCACTTCTATACGAGGATTTAAAAGATTAATGACAAAGCGAAAACATCGAACGAACCGCCTTTGATTCCATAATACTTACTCGTACAAAGGTGATTTATTTGCTACATAATAACACTGATACTTGATAAAATAATCAGAAGCTGCCAATTGAATGTCTTGTGAATTAAATTCCAAACACGTTTGGGGAATATTTTATGAATGTATTTAAATAATTCATTACAAAAACATAAAGGCCTCTTTTATCACTTTCGTATAGCCTATCTGTCAAACAAAATGACAGATTTTTTGTCAGTTCTTGTTAATTTTGGAAGATTTTATAATTTTGACGATACACTTAAAATCAGGGCTTGTTTCACAGCGAATAAAATTCAGTTCGCTTATTTATCAAATAAGAAATGTCAAATCAATTACATCCAATCCAATTGTATGTTGTTGTCTTTAGCGGTCATTCCAAGAACTAAGTATTTTTATAGACTTTTTTTCGCTCTAGCTAACGAAATTTTTGACGTCAACTTATGGGAAGAGTACAGGTAAAAGAATAAATAGTGATGATCAACAAGAGTTTCATGTTTGCACGGCGGGCGGCGCGATGCAAAAGTAGATCTTGTTATTTGCAAAGGTTGTGTTTGTGGTCGTAGCCGCCTTTGCCTCTGATTCGCACTTGACCGGATTTTTATTTACATTAAAGCTCAGTCAATAATGTACGTAGATATTCGTACGTTTTATAAGTGGAAAAAGTTTTTGGATTCTTACATTACCTGTTAGAAATCGTACTCTCTACATAGATAAATAAATAAACATTTCATTATATTTCCCAGATGTCCCTGTCTATACAGAACATAAACAAAACGACGATATTGTCTAAACAAGATACCCAACCAAATCTTCATTCAGAACACCTATTTGGGCAAAAGCCCAATAGAAAACGATCATTGATAGTTTGCGGATATATACATGTCAAGTGTGACTGATTTTGCGGAAATTCACTTTACATTTGCAATAGCCAATTGCTGTAATATACTGAGTACATTTTCACGAGCGGATTTCAGCAAAAAGCGATCTATAATACGACGAGAGAGACGACCTCCGTGGCGTAATGGTTACCACGCCAGACCGCTACCCAGGGGGTCCCGGGTTCGATCCCCGGTCGGGTCATGATGAAAAACGAACTTTTCTGATTGGCCTCGGGTCTTGGATGTTTATCCATATATGTATTTGTTATAAAAAATATAATATCGTTGAGTTAGTATCCCATAACACAAGTTTCGAACTTACTTTGGGGCTAGCTCAATCTGTATGAATTGTCCCTATATATTTATTTATTTATAATACTGACCAGTGGCGCAGTTGATCGTGTCCCCGTCGTTACCAGAGGGCGCGGATTCGATCCCCGTACGTGTCTGGTCTTTACTATGTATTATAAATATTAATATTATATCCGTTTTCTATGATTACTCAAGCATCTTAACGCCTACCTTTCTTTAGGATGTATTAGAATATCTGTGGTTTGGGACAATTAAATTGTATTAAAATTATTTTAAGAAATTCGGTGAAAGAAAATGTACTTCCGACATTGTTAATTGCTAAAGTTTATAGTATTAGAAGATAACACACCCACACCTTTCTGACGTTGTTATACTAATTAATCAACCTATGTTATATAATCAAGATTATTTAATCGTATTACATAGGTACATCAGAATGTCTTGGAGCAAAAAAATACGTAGGTATCTGAATTGAACAAATATTTACTCAATCTCGTTTGTAAACTAAGTACCTTTCAAACGTAACAGACTTAAACTCAATTCGCGACACACGAAAAAGTTGTGTTTATTTGAGTAACTTGGGAGTTCTATGTATATTTATTACTTTGCGAAATGCGGATATAGACCTTCTACGACCGGTATGTACTATGTACTCGCACATTATTAATATATGATTGTTTGCTACTAACGAAAACAAACCCACTTTCTCGTAGGAGTTTCTAAAAATTATTACTCTACTACTAGTCTACTACCTACTCTACATCATAAAGGAAACCACTGTGCACAATTTCAGCCCTCTTGGACCAATACGGACGCGTTGATCAGTCAAGATTTTTTTGAGTTTTTAATGATGATGATAGTTACACATTACCACTAAAAATAAGTGTAATTAAGTATAATAAATATACTTTGTACATTGACGATTATAGGAACCCTCATTGCATATTATTATGCTTGCGTAAAGCATAATAATATGCAATGCGGGTTCCTGAGATATCTGTGGTTTCACTAAGCATAAAGATAGTTTCATTGCGAAGTTCCCAAACTAATCGACAAAGATATGAAGCAATCTCAAGTTGGCAAACTAGCCATCAACTGTCAACGCGGAGCTGACTCGAATTTACTACTACTAATTAATCCCGTATTCGGTCTTAAAAATATGTATTTTTTCACACCACATTTATTAAACCGGTAAAAATAACACCGGTAATAAATAAAAAAACAAATTTTAAAACATATCTTAATAAAATTTTATTTAAATAAATATAAGAATTATGTGAGTTGTTTTTATTCACAGAAGTCATGGAGACAAAAAGACGCGAAAAATTATACAATGAAAGTGTCATGTAAATCACTGCAATTTATTGTAAATAAATCAAATGAATCATCAAAACGAAAACATAGAAAACGAGGTGTAAATAAATGATAAATAGCTGGAGAATGTCACTGGAGCACATGTCACGTGCATGAAAATGAGTGACTATTCAGTCGACGACTCTCGTTACTTAAGAGCAATCAGTGACAACACGTTACGCTAACTATCAAGCGAAGTGTGCAACGTTTAATGCATGTTTTGTGTAAATGAGGCAACATTTTCTATGCACGCTTGTTTTCTAATTTCAAACATAAATTACATTATTTTTCTGTTGCCTGTTTGTTTAGAACGAGATTAGAATAAACAATGAACATAGATTGATGTCGGAAAGATTTACCTATATTACGATATTTACTTTAGGTACTTAGAAATTCTCTAGTATATTTTAGAAATTCCCCATACCATCAACAAAGTGACAACTCTAGACGCGGGGTAAAGTTGTCAAAGTCCACAGACGAACTTTTGAACTACCGTTAGAGTGCTACTTGACGATGAGAAAATTAAATTTAGTTTGAAGAACGTGCATTCTTGGTTTGTAAAGATAAATAGTTTACTGCATATTTTAATAATGACTAAAGTAACTCCCTGTAGTGAAACGACAGTAGGACAAACACTTAGTGAAATTGCATTTACCCGCAGACTTATTTTATTATAACTTGGTAGAGAGTGGATGAGTGCACTCTGTGCACTCGCAAATACAAGGGGGACTGGTATTTGGTTAGATATCACGTCGATAGAGCAAACAGAACAAACGTATGGTAACTTAAAATAAAATGGTTCTGTTCTCTAACATGACGATCAAACAAACTCTATATATATATTTTAATATTTGCGTACATGCTTAATAACATTCGAAACCAAACAACCCTTCCCAATGATATCATTAAGGGACACGCTGTAGATACGACCGTCATTATGATGTATTTTTGTCGAAAGGTCGAATAAACAACCGATTGACAGGGTGTACCCTCAATCCAGTTTTACGACAAGCATCAATCCGGCGCTATTCCACTGAGCGAGGTGCCTCTAACAGGTACAGCACAGACATAAATCTCAATAAACAACGCAAGTCACCACACCTAAGGACACCTTTTTCGAACTACCTTTTTTGTTTAATAATAACAACAATTCTTATTTACACAGAATGTGGAAGTTTCGCTTGACTTCAACTAAAATTTTTTAGCTTTTTTATATTAATGCATTCAAATGGCGATCTTTGGAATTACAGCCTCGAAAAACGATTCATCTTCGTTTTGAGAATATTTTACATACAAAAAACACATTCGTATCATCTATTGAAATTTCTATCTGTGTGTATGGTATCCCTTTTTGCGCGAACGAGCGGAACATAAAATGATTTAACAGTTCCCCGAGGTATTATTTCGAATTTAACTGGAACGCTACGTTTCGTGGCCATGCAATTAGGGCGGGCGTAATGGACAACGAATTAATATTTATAGATAAAAGTAGATATACCAAATAGGTAAGTTATATAGTTACTGAACTATTATTGTCTATTAATTTGTATAAAGATAATTTCTAATATGATTATTATATGTAAGTACTTCAAACATCTTCAAATAGAAAAATAAATTAAAAGAAGAGAGAACAATAAGCTAAAAGTATGGATGAACGAACATACAACTTAAGGAGACCGAAGAGCTGGCAGCTACCTCGTACAAAGAATTAGTCTAGCTATTCAAAGGGGGAACGCTGCCAGTATCTTCGGAACCTTGCCTAAAGGGACTCCTTTTAATAATATATTTTAGTTATTTTATTATATTTTTTAAGGTTTTTAGTTTTAGGTTCATTATAATTTGTTTATATTAATATGTTTACAACTTAAGCGTCTTAACTGGTTTAATTTATTTTCAATTTAATTTCATTTAGGGTAATGTATAATAATTTCACGCACGTTCCTTATGTAAAATTTTTTCGTAAAATTTTTCTTGTAAAATAATTATTTACAAACTAAATTGATTTTATATCTTTCAGTAAAACTTGTAGCCAATAAAATCCAATGATCTATCTATGCTATACTTCGTATCTATATGGATGATATAGTTATCTGTCATCCATAGTTGCGAGCTCTATTTACGAAACTTATTACTATCCTTAACGAAAATGACATCGTGCTTTGAGAACACACTTTATACTGTCGTTTTCAGCCATCTACTAAAACTTTCTTCAATAGATTTTAAACTTTGCGTTCGTGGCATCAAGTTTAAGGTATATGGAAGAAATTTGACAGTTAATGGTAGCCTTGTTATGCAACTGTACATTATAAATGGACAACTCTCAAGCCCCTTTATAAATAAGTGTACAGACATCAATTTGCACAACATAATGATTGACAGTTAAAAATTCACTGTAAGCTCTTCGTTACATGTACGTCACCCTTACAGAGACTCGATCACTCAGGTAGTAATTGATGATGATTGATGATGAACAACAGCTAAGTTGCCCAATATTAGCCATGTAATCGCACGAATTATTTCCCTTTAAGATTCAATGACCAGGATAGGGACTTAATAAATCATTACCTAATCACCGCGTATTAGTCGCATGGCCGGACAAGGACGTCCTCAAGCCAACGGGCTGTCATCTTTAATTATATCTAGGTATGTTCAGACATTATAATTGTTAATTAACAGGCAGATATTCTGTTATGTATAATTTACTTAATTATTAAACTATGGCCTCCTTATTTACTAATAAACGATCAGCCAATGTTCAACTAACCTATTTTCACTCTCTGTCACTTTCGCGTTTCATTAATTCTCATATAGAATGACAGTGTCTTCGTGTTTGTTTTATATCATTATAAAAATATTAAAAATAATATTTCGACAGTTTATTTAATTAAAAACAAACTAACTTACCCGTGCGCTAACCAGGTGAACACCAAAAATATATGAAATATTTACGTAGCTGCTACATGCGAACGGTACATCCTATTACAGCCAGGAATCCAATTACTGAAGTTCAGTATACATTTTTGTAGATAAAATACATGTGTTGCCTAATATGTGTGTTCATTATCGCGACATATCACCTAATATAGGAGATAAAATGAGGCGCGACATGTAATCACCCGATATGGGTTTACAGGCTTCCACTATTCATTATGTTGTTTAATATCCGTAAAGCGTCTAATTAATTTCACCTGTACTTGCCCCCGATAATGATCTTTCATGTTTTAATACTATAGATAATTTGTAATCACAGTACCTGTATAACACGTACAGTGTACATCAGAGAAATCTTCCCCCTCTCGCATGAAGTAAGAATTAATATTTTTCAGGTATCTCTGAACGTATTTCCGCGTTTCTTCTGATACTAGAAATAATCGGAATCAATATGACTACGAAATACAATAATATTTACATTACTAGCATTAGCATTAAAATATTTGTTTTTTATTTCTTTACCGTTCCTATTTTCTTTGCCGTACGTACTATATATAATTATCGTTACATCTTGTAATTTTTACATATTTAGCTTTTGTTTTTGAATGCAACAACAATAGCAATTCAGTCAGCCGCTATCAAATCGTTTATAACGCTAAGCGAGTTCATTCAACTCAGTTTGCATAGATAATGTGCATTTTGATTCGCTATTGTGGAGTCGGTTTGCAGAACACGCCACCGGAAACCCGATAACGAAGCCAGTGACGTATACGCTATGAATTAGTGCAATGGAGTGCAGGGCAACAAACTGCGCTGTGCTGTGGCGCTGTGGCTGTGTTATCGCGCCGCGCCGCGCCACGCTACGCCGCCACAAGACAGATCACGCGACGTCGGCGCACGTCACTCGCCCGCACAGGCCCACTCCACAAACTCACCCTACCATTTAACACGCGATTCACGACGCTCCACTTTACATAAAACACTCGTAAAAGATCTAACATGAAACCTTTTTTATCTGACCTACAACAAAATCCAATGTGAAAAAGTTAACGCAACAATAATCAATATTGTGGAATAAATTACCTTTAGCAGGTTATCGACCAACTTGAGCATTACTTAAATATAGAAAGGAAATTATAGACATTTATCACATTTAATAGATATTCGTGAGGAGAGAGAATCAATCATAAATATATCCTATTCTTCGCTTAATGCCATCATATAAAAAAACGTTCGAAAAACTTAATTCTTACACGTTGCGTGCAATACTTTACCGCTTTATGTCTAAGTCAACTAACGTAGTCGTGATGTGGGTTTTAGTAGCAAATAAGGCTCGTATATCAATGAATCTCGGACCTAATGTACGCTACATATTTATCACTGACAAGACTGAATGATAGCTACCGAAACATTTGAGTCATTTCGTGAAATAAGACTGCTTATTTGTTCTGAATTAAACTCGCATAAATCTATTTCTTTGAAATGCTGTCTACATATCGAATCAATCACAATCATCATCACATTATATTACACAGTTTAAATTAAATCTACTGGGTTTTAAAGTTTAATAAATTTTCTGTAATAATTTCTTACTAGATTTTTTACTAATACATATATAAAACATCCTATATTTTGCCTTTTTTTTTTTTTTTTTTATACAAATATAAATATATATAGGGACAATTCATACAGATTGAGCTAGCCCCAAAGTAATTATCTATCTAATAAATTTAATTATCTAATATTTATTGGTAATTTAAGAAAGACGTAGGAAATATTTTAGCAGTAATAGGCGATTTAGTATTCATTTGTACGGCCCGCACGTAGCGCTCCGTAGCCGTAGCGGCTACGTCGGTGGCGTAGCGTGCTGCTACGAAAGTATTCTAAACTATTAAAAGATTAAGAATGGTACTCTAAAATATTTTTAGAACTTAGTAATTTGATTAATACGATTAGGCTTGAGCGGAAGCATTTCCATCGCAATTTCCACGCAAATTGCGCAAATGTTCCAGCTACGTAAATTGCGTTTTCAAGCGTTCGAATTGGAAAAATGGACGCTCGTTAGTTTTACATTGTTTTATTAAACGCTTTATTAGACGATAATTACACTTTAATATTTTTCGATAACAATATAGCGTCACAAGTTTTAATGAATGTAGCGTCAAAAGTTATCGCTTCTAATTAATAAAATATATTTTTTTTAATACTGCAACAGTATAATATAAATCTAACGTCACTTTACGAACAACAATGAATCGAACTTAGAGCCTACTTTATGTATTTTGAAGATTTCATTATTCTAACATTCGGTGGACACCAAGTACAAAGATTTTCTAATGATGAAAACTTTTTTTAATTACACGGTGAGTTACAAGTCAATCATATTATGAAATTCACATTAAAAATTTAAACTTATTTCGGCCTGGTAAGTTAAATTGGTTTAGGTTAGCGAATTAGATCACAAGAAAATGTGGAAAAACAAAATGTTAATGTATAGGAAATTAGAGCAATGGTGACATTTAAAAATTAACCTCAGGGCGTATCTATTCCGACACAAGCGCGATGGAAACTAATGGTTGCGGTCTGCCGTTAATTGTATTAATTTCCTTAATTTTAGTTTTCGCCCACCCATTATTTTATGAGCCAGCTAAGATATAAATAGTGAAGTGGCTGCATACAACTGTTTTAAATGTGAACGTTAGTAAGCTCGCTACTAATTGAAATGAAAAAGTTTTATCCGGAATAATCTTGGAAAAATACAGTGTCTTCCGTAACAGAAATTTATAACTTTACGAATAAGTACATAAATAAAATAAAAAATAAATATAAGCAAGATCAGTTAAAGAACTGTGAGGGTGATTGTAGAAGGATCTGGGCAATTATTAACGAATGGTTAGGAAAAGAAAAAACAAATATAGATGATGTAATAATGAAGTATTTGTCAAGGACTACAAATGTAAACAATGTATGTACAAACTTTTCAATCACTTTTACAGAAGAAATTAATAAAATTAAACATAAGTGTACAAGAAACTTTTTAAATCGCGATGATTATGTAAAAAATGTTAACTTCAGTTTTAGATATAAGAAAGTTACTGCTAATCATATTGAAAAAATTATAGATAAGTTAAGTTGTAGAAAATCCGCGGGGTTGGATGGTATACGTGTACAAGATCTTAAGTATATAAACAAAGAAATAAGTCCGGTTTTAGCCAAATTTGTTAACTTATGTATACAAAGGGGGGGTACACACCCCTTTGTATTAAAGTTATCTTAAAAAGTCTATAATTCGCCCAATTTTTAAACAAGGTAGTCATTTAGATTACTCAAACTACCGCCCTATTGCCATATTATCAGTAGTAAATAAAATAGTTGAAAAAGTGATAGTGGGACAAATAGGCAAGTACCTTGAAGATTATAATGTAATATCGGATGCACAGCACGGTTTTAGGAAGGCGCGGAGTACTGCAACGGCACTCTCTAAATTCACGGATGATGTTAATGATCACTTGGATAAAAGAAGGTATGTAGTTGCTTTGTTTATTGATTTTAAAAAAGCTTTTGATACACTGGACCACGGATTGCTACTTCAAGCTATGCAAGAGTGTGGCATACGTGGTCCGGTGAATCAATGGTTTAAAAATTATCTGGAGAACAGAACACTGCGTACTAGGGTTCGGGGAACTGTGGGAGAAGAGGCTAGTGTGCAGTATGGTGTGCCAACTGGGTCTGTGTACGGCCCTGTCGGATATATCATGCATGTGAATAGCATGAGTAATGTCGTTAAAAATTGTTCTATGTACATGTATGCGGATGACACATGCCTGATATATGCCGATAGGGATATCAATTTATTACAGAGTAATATCCAGTACGACTTCAATAATATATTAAAATGGTCGCACGACAACGGTATTATACTAAACATAGGGAAAACAAAATGTATGTTAATATATTCTCCGTATATGTCAAAACCCAATGATGCTGTAAGCATAATTGGTCATACTTACGAGTGTCTGCATGGTAATGAAATTGACTGTAATTGTGAAAAACTCGAATTTGTTTCGCATTATAAATACTTAGGTCTAACAATAGATAGTAAATTCAGTTGGAAAATGCATATCGATCTAGTATGTAACAGATTAAGAACAGTTCTGTGTAAATTTGTACATCTTAATGCTGTAATGAGTAAGCCAATCATGTATATGCTGTATCATTCCCTTGCAGATGCTATTTTAAGCTATGGATTGTGTGCATATGGACGTACCTTTCCCACATATTTAGAAAAAATTACAAACATACAATTAAGATTAATTAAACTATTGGTGAATAAAGAAACAAAACAAAATTGTAATAAAAATTATCAGTTGCTTTTTAAGAAATGTAATATATTGCCAGTTAAAGAAAAAGTTAAATATGTAATATGTTTGGATCAATATAATTGTACAAAATATAAACAGGTAGTAAAACCTTACGAGAAGCTTAGAAATAAACATGTAAAGAGATTTAAGGAACCATCTGCAAAAAATTATTTCGGGGAAAGAACATTAACTTACTTAGTTCCAAGGTTATTTAACGAAATTTTCCCTGAGAATGAGTGTCACTCCAAAAATATTTTCAAAAATAAATTAAAGGTTTTGTTACTTGATACATACCATAGCGGGATTACGTGAACTGTTTTTCATATTACACTACACAATAAAATTATAATATATTAATAATAGCTGCTATTGTTGCCCGCGGCTTCGCCCGCGTAAGGGGTGGCCTGCATGGTATTGGGTAAATAATAATAGGATAGTTAAGTAATACTGTAAGTACATAAAATTAGTTTGTAAGAGTGCTCTATTCGCCAACAAACTGTCTAAACAGTTTGGCGATAAACTGTGTATCGTATATTTATGTACTTTTTGGATAATAAATAAATAAATAATAAATAACTAGATGACACTTCTAAAAAAAAAATCAGCGTCTATACGCATTAGCGGTTGCGGTTGATTGTGACCCAACCGCCTGACGAAATTTTAGTAGCGGTCACTAATAATAATAATACTTTATTCAAAAATGCACTAGTTACAATTTAGTTGACAGCTCTGAAGCTCTGTATTATATACTAATCTCGATCAAACTCCATTACGCAGTTAGTGCTCATTAAACAAGTGTCTTAGTCAAATGGTAGCATATTTGCATACTTAACTATTAGTGAACCGTTAGTGCGTATAGATTTAGTCACACTGCTTGTAGGTGCGTTCTTTACAAATTTGCACCAGTTTATACTAATAATATAAGATGCTTGTAATTTAGTATAAACGATTTTTTCATTTTATTAACGCCATTTTGTATTTAGAAGAAGGTCGGCCAATCTTACCTATATTTTACAGATAAGTTTGGACGACATCGGCTCTCACGGATAAAAGCTATCAGCGATAGAGCGACCCGTGCCTTATCGATATCATAACTTCTACCTGTCAGTCTTTGCGTTTTGTAGATAACTTACTATGTATAAGAAGCTACTGTCATATTGTTATAATACACTGGGCGTCAAAAATAAGTAGTACAGTTTTAAAATTGCAATATCTCCTAAACTACAGAAGCTAGACCTTTGAAATAAAAAAAAGTTGAAAGACAATTTAATTTTATTTAATAAAAACTTCATGCATAATATAATTTTTAAAGATTGACTGAAAAAAACGATAATAAACAAAAACACTATTTTTTTTAAACTGTTGGCTTGTACTTTTGTTTTTTATTGTTTTCTTTATTGCTGATAAATCAATTGCAATTCAAAAGCAAATGTGTCTTCAGCTAGTAAACTTTACTAATCATGCCTCTTTCACCAGAAGAATGTGCAAGAATCATAACTTTACTCGAAGTAGGCATCAGTATGCGTCGTACTGCAAGAACGGTGGGTGTAACTCTAAGAACGATCCAGCAAGTAAAGCGAAGGTACGAAGAGACTGGAAACCATCTAAGGAGACCAATTAATGGCAGAGTAATGGCACCCAGGTGCATTAGTACCCGAGAAGACCGCTTAATTGTCTCTACTGTGTTAAGAAATCGTCACCTTAATGCAGTTGAGGTCCAGCAACAGCTTCTTCAGACCCGAAGAGACTACGTTAGTGAGAGTACAGTGAGGAGAAGACTTGCTGAAGCCAACCTGAAGTCGTACAGGCCAGCAAATGGCCCCAAGCTTGAGACAGGGCAGTAGCAAGACTACGCTACGCCCGTCAACACGTACAATGGGGCGAAGAAGAATGGACAAGAGTTTTGTTCACAGATGAGTCTCGGTTTTCTTTATTCACTTCCAATGGAAGGCGGAGAGTATACAGGCGACCTGGTGAGCGATACATTCAAGGTTGCATCTCGGCAAGAGTTCAATACGGCGGGGGCTCTGTACACGTATGGGCTGGCATCTCTTCAGAGGGTCGCACAGAGCTAGTGGTCATAGAAAATGGCACTCTGACTGGTGAAAGATATGCATTAGAGATCCTTAACGAGTATGCAGGGCCATATTTAGTAAATATGAGTGATAGAGCGATACTAATGCATGATAACGCCCGGCCATACACCGCTCACCTCGTACAAGAGTACATTCAGGAGGTTGGCATCAGCTTCATGACTTGGTCATCAAGAAGCCCAGATCTTAACCCGATTGAACACGCCTGGGACGAGCTTGGGGGCTAGTCAGAAGACGCAGACCACCCCCCGCCAACCTCAGAGCCCTTAAACAGGCCTTGATAGAAGAATGAGTGAATATTCCCCAACACCGCCTCCAAAACTTAGTGTTCAGCATGCCAAATCGGCTCCAAGCTGTCATCAGAGCCCGAGGCGGCAACACCAAGTTACTAAAGTGGGAACAAGGCCCAAAACGTAAAAATTAAGTTCTTGATAGTTCCTTTAAAATGGTTAGCTTTTTAGTTTTTTCTTGATTTTTAGTGTAAAACTTTACTAATGCTAAATAAAATATTATTTTTAGAAAACTTTGTTAAATTTGCTATAAAATGTCTTTTATGTCAAAACTCTAACTTCTATAATTTAAGTGTAATTGCAATTTTAAAACTGTACTACTTATTTTTGACGCCCAGTGTAGATTAAATAAGCCTCTACAAAACTTTTCACAAACTCCAGTTAATACCAGCTAGCGAACTCTTAACTTCATAGGACAGGTTATCCATACCAGTTTCTTCACTTAGCCGTATTGTTTTGTAAAGATTTTTTATTTAGACTTACATTTTTATCTTCTTTAAATATAAAATGCTTTGTCCTGACTGACTGACTGACTGAGAATCAACGCACAGCCTAAACCGCTCATCGTAAAAATCTGAAACTTGGCAGGTCGAACTATTATAAGACGTAGGCGTCCGATAAGAAAGGATTTTTCGAAATTCGAACTCTAAGGGGGTAAAAAAGGGGGGTAAAGTTACTATGGGACAACTTGATTCCTTGGTCCAATCTACTTCAAATTTTGCATAAAAATTGTTTAAGAGAATTGATGGAAGATATGATTCTTATTTTATTGAAATTCTTAAAAAAAATGTATTTTGTGGGTAATTTTCTTCGAGTTGATATCAATACTCATACTCCTTAGTGCTTTTGATTTCAATTACATTTCATTTTGACACATCCGTGAAGTGAAGTGTATCATCTGTCATGTAATTATAAATTGTGAATATTCAATCATAATGTCGTCTATTTATTCTGTTTGTGATATCGGAAAAACAGCTAAAATTCTAACTATGTATAAAGCGGACTGAATCATATTCATCGATAATAAATAGTAAGTAATTAAATATTAAATTTTATAATATTTGACAGGGTTCAAGTTAAATTGGTCAATGGTTAAATGGCATACATTTTGATATTGTCTCTTTCTCACTTATAGGAAATCTCATTACGTCGACTCGCTCTATTATTTCGTAGTGTTGTTGTAGGCTGAGGTTGTAGTTATTGAATTACCGATATACTTATACGTTTTTTTTACGGAAGTTGTTGGAAAACAAACTCTGGAATATGGATCATTTGATATTAGGTGATTACCGTCGAATATGGAGCACATAGATTCTAGGGTCCCTAACCCGTTGCCGACCTATAACAGGAAAAAACAGGATATAGCGAGAAATAGTATAAGGAATGAGTTAGATTTTTTCTATACCACAAAGGTGTCAAACAAAAATTTCGGATGTGTCACTCCCCGAACGAAACGCATTGCTGCTTCACGTCAATATTCTGTAAAAGGGTGGCTCTTCACTGGTCGGGCTAGCCTATTTCATAAACGCCCACTCCAAAGATTGTAATGAGAAGTATAAAAATAGAAAAAAAAAATCTATACATATGACAATTTTTTGGGTGTGACCAACCGATATGAAAGGATTTTTTGAAATTCCCACGTGAAAGGATAAACGCACACGAAGTTGCGCGGTTTCTCTAGTCGAAGGATAAATTTTTATTGTAACTATACTCGTATATACCTAACATGTAACTCGTATTCTATGTTACCTATAATTCGACGTCTACCCGGAACATACATTTTGTGAGTATCAAAAGCAACAAAATTATCTACCTCAGTGTATGGGCGAAGTCCGTAGTTAATTTACGTCTAATACAGAAACCCTGTAATTTTCGTTAATAAAAATACATTTTCATAGTAAACACATGAAAAAAATTATGAAAATTATTGAAATTCCTTAAAGAAAATCAAGATACTGCGTGCCAAACATATGTAGCATAATATAAAATTCTATCAAGATAATGTTTATACAAACGGAAATAACACAAACAAGTTTCCGGTCCCATTTTACTTGGTCATGTCTCATAAAATGGAACAGCAGGAAGTATTACCGTTAAAGAGTCCTTACCCTGACAGTAAGCAGGTTATCGTATTATCTCGTAATTACCTTTAGTGCTAAACATGTGAGTAGTTAAACAGAGTGCTCATGGAATGAATGCACAGTATAAAACGATATTGTCAACTGCAATTACGGGGATTATAGTTTTAGCTTGAGTAATTAATTAGATTGCTTTTGATGGAATACGATATCCTATATTTACAATATATACATGTATATCAAGTAATGTCAGTTGTTATGATAGATTGTAATCTAAAATAAATGTTTACATTGACACATTTGTATTAAAATATATAAAAACAACTGCCATACTTTCTCGATCTATTGATCTTTTCAGACTCGATTAGAGACCCCCGATTTCAGCGGTCTAGTAGTTTCACGGCGCCGCAGCCCCCTCATTGAAGAGACCTACATAGCGTCGGGAACATTCGAATAGTTTGTCGACTTGAGCCGCTCCAGCACATCGCAATTATTCGAATACGTGTAGAGCACTCGTAACCTGACCTGAATGCACGTGACTCGACTAGGGATGTACCAGTGTTAAGATAGTCTACTCGTCAGAAAATACTATTATGTATCGTTAACCCGAAGCAAAGAAAATGTCTTCCGCCTTAACGAAGTAAACTCAAGACTATTTTCCTTAAAGAGTTTAATCGAATTCACGATTCTTCGATTCTCTTCATTCGAGAAACTTGACTCAAGTTTATTGGATTTTCCCATCTGCTGTACCTATTACTAAAGCGATGTCGTGTAAATGCAATTTGCATGTTTACTGAGTATATTACATACCTTTCAGTAGGATACTTCTGTATGGTTGCAATTTGATGAACACCATTGTGCCAAACCGTGAGTACTATGAGTACAGCAACACTCTGAAATAAAATAAAGTAATTTCAGATTACATTTTTATTTAAACATGTGTTTAAACTTAATATAATGTCCTATAAACATATAGGCAACTTGTTCAAACTCTATGTCAATAATCTTTTAGTTTGCCTGGAAGAAATTACCTAGCGATATACGAAGGCAGTCTGCCTTTTGTACCAACTTCCATAGTTTCTTATTGTTTTTTTTTGTGCAAAAAAAATTTTGTTTTGTATAGAGTCCATAATCATTCTTATATTAATATACAATGGTTTCTATAGTTTCTTAACATTGGCAATCCTTCTACCGTTATAGTGGCTCTTAGCAGGCTTATACTGAATGATGGCAATACTCAACAATCGTAAAGGTTGGCACAGTTTATCGTCAGAAGTTAGAACCGCGTATACGACCGAAGTGGCTTACTGTGAATAATGGCGGCGACTGATGTTATCCGACTACTTCAAGGAGAAATGAACCTTGTTTTTATTAACAATTAATTTATATAAAAGAGAAAATCACTGACTGATTCATCACGAAATCTCCGAAACTACAAGTGCCAGGAGTCTCAAATTTTGCATGGGGGTTTCCTTTTGGGGCGTAGGTGCTCACTAAGAAAGGATTTTTGGAAATTCATCCCATAAGGGGGTAAAACGGGGGTGCAAAGTTAGTATGAAACATTGCCGTTTTTGAAGTTATTCGAATGAAATTCAGCAAGGTTCTTTACTGAAAGCAATGAAACATGAGTAAAATATTTTTTTCAAAATTCATCCCTTAGGGGGTTAAACGGGGGTGCAAAGATAGTATGAAACTTTGCCGTTTTTGAAGTTATTCGAATGAAATTCAGCATGAAGGTTCTTTATTGAAAGGCATGAACCACGAGTAAAATATTTTTCTCAAAAATCATCCCTTAGGGGGTTAAACGGGGGTGCAAAGTTAGTATGAAACTTTGCCGTTTTTGAAGTTATTCGAATGAAATTCAGCATGAAAGTTCTTTATTGAAGGGCATGAACCACGAGTAAAATATTTTTCTCAAAAATCATCCCTTAGGCGCCTTAGGGGTTAAACGGGGTTGCAAATTTAGTATTAAACTTTGCCGTTTTTGAAGTTATTCGAATGAAATTCAACATGAAGGTTCTTTATTGAAAGGTAGGAAACACGAGTAAAATATTTTTCTCAAAAATCATCCCTTAAGGGTGTTAAACGGGGGCGCAAAGTTAGTATGAAACTTAGCCGTTTTTGTTCTTTATTGAAGGGCATGAACTACGAGTAAAATATTTTTCTCAAAAAAAACATCCCTTAGTTAGGGGGTTAAACGGGGGTGCAAAATTAGTATGAAACTGCCGTTTTTGAAGTTATTCGAATGAAATTCAGCATAAAGGTTCTTTATTGAAAGGCATGCAACACGAGTAAAATATTTTTCCCAAATATCATCCATTAAGGGCGGTAAAGGGGGATGCAAAGTTTATGAAACTTTCCGAGTCTAAATATATAAAAGAAGAAACTGACTGATTTGTGACTGACATATCAACGCACAGCCCAAACCGCTGGGTCTAGAGACTCCAAATTTGTCACATAGGTTCCCTATGAAGTCTAGGGGTGCATTAAGAAAGGATTTTTCAAAACTCACATCCTAAGGGGGTGAAACGGGGATCCAAATTTTGTATGAAGGAATTAAATTAGTTTCAGACCATTTTATTTGAAACTTCGCAGGAATACTCCTGGCGGTAAATGAGTAAGTACGTGTTTCAGGATTTTTCCAAATTCAACCGGGATCAGGGATGAAATGGGGTAACCTACTACCTAAGCGTCTACACGTGTATTATCGCGGGCCCTCGACCTAGAAAGCCGAAATTTTGTATAGAGATTCCCTTTATGATACAAGGATAGAGATGTGACTTTTTTTAAATTCCCACGAGAACAGGAATAATAAGACTACAGTGTTTTATGGGGTGCGCTCAACCTAGAACGCTGAGATTTTGTATAGAGGTTCCTTTTATGATGTAGACAAGATTGATGACGGGATTTTTTAATTCCCACGGGAACGGGAGAAATTGTACTGCACGTGTGTTATTGTGGGCGCTCAACCTAGAACACTTAAATTTTGTATTGAGGTTCCCTTTATAGGCTAAGAGCTAGCGAACCATCTGACTAACCCGTTTCCCACAAAGCTAGAATTTTTTTAAATGATGTTTTATTATCGGTGTATTAAGAAAGTACCATTCTGGCAGGCATCTCGCGGTTGCGTCATCATTCCTTAAATTTTTTTAAATGTCAAAAAATATTTTATTTTAATCTTCTTCCACAAGGCTACAATTTTAATACGGTGTAATTTATATATGTTTAAGTGTAAAAAAAAATAGACAACCTATTTTGACGGATGCAAGTATATGTATATAATAGTCATGACGCACGATGGGAGCGTGTGCGCAACGGTCTGGCAGACCCTTGCAACCGCCAGAATGTTCTGGCTGTTTACATACACTTTCTAAACAGTTGAAAGAATATGCCCTAAAAATTTTAACCATGTGGGAACAGGTTATGAATTACTATCCCGATGACAACTTTGCTATCGACTGGCATATTATACTTGCAACCGTCAAAATAGGATGTCAATTTTTTTTTACACTTAAACATATATAAATTACACCGTATTAAAATTGTAGCCTTGTGGAAGGAGATTTAAAAAAACATTTTTTTTACATTTTAAAAAATTTAAGGGATGATGACGCAACCGCGAGATGCTTGCCAGAATGGTACTTTCTTAATAGACCGATAATAAAACATCATTTAAAAAATTTCTAGCTTTGTGGGAAACGGGTTAGTCAGATAGTTCGCTAGCTCTCCTACTATATACAGCTCGTTAATTTATAAATACAAATATAGTTTACTGTCTTATTTGAAATAAATATCGAAAAAGATAAAAGGTATAAGTTATTCGTAGCACATCTTTCTCTGGGCTTGTGTTGTGTCCGTGAATGCCTCGTATAAGACGAAGCACGTCAGCCGACGCTGCTACTCGCAGTGTGAACACATTAACTACCGGATTTTGAGGGGTCGTGGGTTCGAAGAGTTCGAACCCTACCTGGGGAGGAATTGAAATTTTTCATTCAAAAAACAATTTCTCAAATTAAGTGATTTAAAAAAAACCGGGCAAGTACGGGCCACGCACAATGCAGGGTTCCGTATTGGCTAGGCATTTCTTGCTTGCAGATGAGTACGATGCCATATTCAATGACATTCAAGAATGCAGTTTGCATTGAATTCATTTTGTAATGATTGACTCGTAGAGTATGCTTGTATCAATACTTTTTGTATTGTGGTCAATAAAGATAAATAAATAAATGTGAGTAATATCTCGTATCAAATACTTAAGAGCATAAATAAAGCATATCCCGCTAGAGTGCAGACACGAAACAGTCAACTGGATTGCAAACATGAAAAAGCCATCTCGTGGTTTCTTTATGATTCAATCTGGCTTCAGTAAAATACGTAGAAAATTCTATCCGCATTTGATTCAGCTCAGCTCCATAAAGTACGGATGTCATTGTAAAATTTGATTACTATTTTCAAAATTGTTTCTTGAAGTAGTTTTAAAAATCTATATCTCATTAATTTACTACGTTTATTGCCTATCTGTATAGTATTGACACAGTCTATAAATGTAGGTATAGCTTTGTTTTATATATCTCATTATTATCTATATAAAATGACAATCTAATATGAAATAAAATTTATATTTAAAGTATTTATAACAAAATGCAAGAGTATTTTCTTTACTGTTAGAAACAGTATGATGTCGTAAGTCTTCCATCGGGAGCTCCCTCCCCGGCACACGCAATAGGTACGCCTTTCCGGTCAACAGGGCACCCACAAATTTTACTTTTTACGACACCACTTGCGTCGTAAATTCACAACAAACCAAATAAGCCTGGGTGGAATAAGCCATTTGTTCTTTACACTAAGCGCTTGATCCTGGACTGAAGGTTGCTTCGATACAATAAGTTCAATTTAGTTTACGTTAATTTAATAAGTACATCAAACAATTTTTAACATATCTATGTAAATTGTGTTGTCATATTTACACTGGACAGTTGCGGAGGCAAGAGGCTTACAGCGCTAAGAAAAATTCCTATGATTTATTCGCGATCCAAAAAATAATAGGTGTCAATGCATTAATAAAAAACCTTAGAACACTTCTTTGTTTGTCACTTTTCAATAAATAATACCTACTTTGTGAAGTGATAAATAATTTTACAAATTAATCATTCAAATAAGTACCTTCGTGTTTAGAAGGAAATTTGAAGTTAAGACAAGCAGTTAACAATCGGTCCACGTAATCGCCGACGACGCCTGGAAAATTGCTTATTCAAAAAGTAGAAATTATTAACTAACTCAAGAAAGGAAGTGCGGTTTCGCCTCTTCCGCTTCTCAGTTCACGCAACATGGCCGAACTTCCTGTGCTGAAAATTTCATTTTGAAGGCAATACGGAAAAGATTATTTTGAATTATTATGCTACGGCTACATGATTTCATTCAATTTTGTCTTCGTTATTTTGACACGAAAGGACAATTTGTGTGCACGATTGTTAATTTACTTTCATAATACAAGAACTAAACTTCTAAATTACAGTTTGTGTGTACCACAGAGAGTATAATCTTGTTTACAGTCATCATAAAAAGGTATCATGGACATGTCCTAACCTTTATCCATTAAACTCTTACACGTGTGTATATTATTTTGTATTTATGTCACGAGAACTCCCAACGATGTAGCCTGGCAACGACATATGCTTAAATCAGTATGCAACCCCTCCGACATATAGATCGTTTAATATTTTATAATACCTACGAGATCTAGAAAATAGCACTCATTTCTATGCAATATGCAAATTTTTATGTGGGAATATTCAACGTTGCTCGGAGAAACGGAGCTCAAGACTAGACGTTGCTGACAGCGGCATCTTTTGGTGTTGAAACCATAAATTTCCCCGACTACCATATAATTTTTTGTAAACTATCCAATGTGCTAAACTTATTGGAATGCTACGTGAACATAACTTATCATAATAATTTATTAAACGAATAATTTATATTTTTTAACGCAGGCACATTAAAAAGATTTCTCGTGGCAATAATATTACTGTCATACCAAATCATTTCACAACTTTTTGTTTTGCCAAAAGTAATACCGACGAAAGGACACTCATTTTTCATAGGACAAAACTAATTCTCAAAGTGTCACATCCAAGTCTGCCGCAATATCAAAAAAAAAAAGAAATAAAAGCAGCAGACCTGCCATTTGTCATTTACTCGGCGTCTATGTCCAACAGGACGTACACAAAGTTCATTGGGCACTAACAAACTTGAAGAGAAGTGTTTATTCATTATCTACGAATAAACACCTAATGAGTTTATTCCACCTGTTCACCTATAAACTTACTTAAAATAAATCAAAACATTTAGTTGTCGGGAACATTATTATGAAAAATTTCTTAATTGTATTCTATAAAAATAGACAACTGTGATGAATGCTTGCGTTACTTACTGTGAATGCATTTGGGAGTCAAAAGCCATAAGAAGTAGCTACAAAAGAAGTCTACAATCGTAATTGCTATTATATAAAACATCAATTAAGCTGAATCACATTAATTCGTTGTTATAACAGAAGTAGAGGTCGGAACGAAAAGCTCACAACGAGCTTCGTGAAGCGTTAGTTAAAAACTGAGAACGTCGGCAAGTTGCAAGCAAAGGAGGCTCTGTGCAGACTAAGTGTGCCACTAAGCCGGCGCCCTTTGAAGCTCTAATTTAAAAACTTCATTTTGCCAACAACACTGAGATGAAAGCTACTCACGTTTTTGTTATAACGTGTTCATTTGGATTTGCATATCATAATCTTTACATAGTACAAAATGAGGTCGCTTCCCTCTGTCTGTCTGTCCCTACGTATGCATATATCTTTAAAACTACGCAACGGTTTTAGTTTTTTTTTAATAGATTGATTCAATATTAAAGTTTAAAATTAAAATAAAAGCACGAAAAAGCATTATACACAACTTTATACTTATAGAAAAAAATATTACAAGATAATAAAATTCTAAATAATATTAAGTTAACAATTCATTTTTATTATTTAAAATTATTTAGTATATATTTTTAGCATCCCATTAAATGTAAGTAAATATGTACATAAGTTTTATTAATATTAGCACCACAAAATCTGATTAAATTCTGAAATGTTTCACTCTTTTGCTATAAACAAGTTATTTGTGTAATAAACGACTCATAATGCACTTTTAGAACCAGACTCAGTTGAAAATATAATCTCCTGTAAACATAGGCTATAACTATATTTCTTTTAGAACGGGATTTTTACTAAAACCCGCGTGAAGCCGGGGTGAGGGGCTAGTACAGTACAATCACAGTGAGTAGTAATTTAGTAAGCGTTACTTCCTATGAACCTCCCATGTCACGGTAAAACCAAACAAAAGTGTAGACATCGCGTGCCAAAACACATTTTACGGTTCGAATGATATTTTTCAGTACGAAGTAGTTTCGACGACGTGGTTATATCTAGACATACACAAGAATAGACAATGTTTACCTTCACGATGTTTTCGTATTTAAAAGAAGTGAGATTGTTTGTTATGTCTACAATATAGGGTGTAAGTGCTTCGGCGAAAATGCGGTTGGTAAATACAAGGAAACTATTTTTACCGTTAGTATACACAATGAAGACGATGTTTATTAGCGCGTTATAACATTAAATATTTCCGCATTAATATCCCTGTACATTTGGCGAGGGCACATTAACATCACAACAATAAGTTTCAGTTACACAATTATTCTAAAAGATATGAAAATTTATGTGGAACCGGCATTTAGTTTATTGCTTAAACCGCTTGTTATAAAAAAAAATGCTGTTTTTCTATGCTATCTATCTAAAACTGAAGAATTGATTAGTGTGCGCAATCACGACAGAAATTTAAAACATATTTCTGTCTAGTTAAAACTGCCATTTATATAAAAAAAAATATAAAGGTTTAATTTTGAGTTCAGACATGTCATTAACAAAATACAAAACCAATGACAATATGAACTTAACTAAAACTAAGATTAATAAAGTTGTTAGTGTTGTTAGTGACGCAATAATCAGCATGGCCGCCCAGTGGAACCGAGCTTGTTAGCATAACCTTTCGTCTGTTTAGACATGGCCGTTCAAAATTAAATACACTTTGCCAAGTAATTTAATAACGTATTGCATTATTAAATTGTTTTTATGTAGACCTAATGTGGGTAATATGATTAATACGTTATGGGCATTATAGATAGAACCGCCATAATACCCATAATCTATTGGGCAGAAATACGTAATTAGTTAAGTAAACAATTTTTATAACCGATTACGTTTATAAAGTGACGACGCCGTTTTTAACGAACTATACTATAATATATGCAACATAGTCACAATCGTAAAAAATGTATTTTACGTATATTAATTTTATAAAGGATCTCTACATTTTATATTTTTTTATTATCTACCTACGATTATAGAAACGATACTAAGAAAGTCCGCCTGAGATGCCTTTCCACTTGCACAAACACACAAGGAAAGTTGTTCAAGTTATAATAAGATTAGATCGAACTCCTCCATTGCATCTTTGCAATGTTACCTTGGCAATCGCAGTTTTCTCTATCGTCTAAGTTCTACTTTGACTTACATACAACTTTAAATTGACAAGAGACATAGAAAGTTTTTTTTACTAGAAATAAAAACAAACAAAGAAGCTGTTGTTTTTTTTTTCTCTTTATCCCGGCATTATCCTGTTTACCTACTAGTACCTACTGAATAGGATCTGCTATCCAAGCCATACAGTTTACACCTGACTATACGAAACAGATTTTTCCCCTTTTGCGTCAGTTCAACTTAGTAACTAACTATTAATTTAAACAATATCTTATTTATGACTGCACCATCGAAGAAGTAAAGGTAAATAGATTTATCGTTCAAGATTCATACGGTGTATTAAGAATAATCGACATGTACTATTAGCAATGAACTCGAAAACAAACACTGCCCACATCAGAAATGGAATGTTACCACGTCGTCGCAAAACGATTGTTCTTTGTAAAACAAGCAGGCCTTCACCTTCGGTACGATCGATTGCCGACTGTTTAATTTACGTTTCATTGTAAATGCTGGGGACGACCGTTGCGACCGATCTATTTTTGCTCCGATTGTAGCTTTGATTTTCATTGATTTGTTACCACTTACTAAAAAACTTTACAAAGTGAAGTTTCAATTCTTCATTCATATCTGATTGAATTCTGATGTATTTTTTCCTGTAAGACATGCATTACCCGATGGTTGACTGGTAGAGAATGTCTTTAGGCATTAAGTCCGCCAATTGTACTCTCAATCGTGCAATAAAAAATAAATAAATAAATAAATAAATGAATGAAATGATAAGTACTTAATCTACATTACACTAATACTCATATTATAAAGAGGAAAGATTCGTATCTTTGTGTGTATGTGTATGTTTGTAATGAATAAACTTAAAAAGTACTCGACCGATTTAAAAAATTGTTTCGCCGTTGGGAAGGTACACTGTCCCCGAGTATGACATAGACTACCTATATTTAATATTCAAAAAAATAGGGTCCTTACTAAAACCCTTGCGAAGCTGGGGCGGGGCGCTAGTATAAGATAAAATTATACGAAATTGTTTCATGGACCTTAATCTCAATGACTACCTACTGACTTGTTCTCTACTAAAAGTCACTTAAATAATTTGAAAACACAAATTATTATCTATATTATAAAGAGGAAAGATTTGATTGTTTGTTTGCATTGAATAGGCTCCGAAACTACTGGACCGATTTCTAAACTCTTCTCTCACCAGTAGAAAGCTACATTATCAGAGAGTGACATAGGCTTTTCCCGAAATTCAATGTGAGAACGGGTTCGGAACTTCACGCGGGCAAAAAAACTAATAGATAATATTGACTAATATCACAGACTCCAGTTGTAATAGATAATATATATTTACTTACTATAATAAATATCAGAGTGTAGAATACGTTGTATCAAAATACAGAAATTGAACACTTCTTCTAAATTTAAGAGCTACGCTCTTGTCGCTGTAGCAGCCCAGGTGATGTTAATTTTTCCAATTACACCGTGATTATCACCTCTTACGACAAAAGCCAAAAAATTCAAGACCTTGTTACTTTTTCCCTCACTCCGTAACGTTTTTCTAATAAGACTGACTCATAAGGACATCTTAATGCCTTTGAGAGCTCCTTTATATAAATTAGAATATTTAATCCAACGATTATTTTACCTTAACGTAATTAAGTTAAGAAAAAGATACGAAATTAAACTAGGCCAATTTGTCTTAAATGTTAATGGCTCTTGAAAACTAGTCTGAGAAATAGTTGAAGAGGTTCAAAAGTCACATAAAAACTAAGACGTGATCGTGAGTGTGTTCGCAGCACGTTTAGTGGTAGCGGTCGCGAACATAAGTGACCGGCTAGAAGGTTTTTGCGGTTGCTATGAGAGGCTGCCGTTGACACTATTTCCAGCTTAACCGATGTTGAAATAAATTTTTTATGGAAAAGTCGTTAAAAATTGGGTTTTAAAAAATATATATTATTTTCACAGAGTTCACGCGCCGTTCGCGATACCTTTCCCGCGGGAAATCGCTATTGTTTTATTCAGTTGTTATAATATTGCGTAGAAGTCTATTCTCTTTTCCCTATGCAAATAAACACTGTACCTTATTCATAATTTGATATCGTCATCTATATGATTTGCAAATCCCATACTGTGAAATAAAAAGAAATAATATCATAAACTCCGCTTAACATATCTTTTAAGATAGCTCACTAAAATGAATTCCATTTGATTTCCATATTAGCTTTTCTCTGCTATATTAATAAAACTGCGACTCTTTAAAACTTCTGAGAATTATAACATTGACTCTGCGTCTTTTCCGTTCTGTCGGGACTGACCTAAATAGCATTCGAAAGTAGATATCTTTGGAAGAACTAAATACATGACATAAAATATAAACTCTATAGAATTTAACATATTGTCAAGAATTTTAATTTGTCATTAAACATCGTAATAATATTTTCTTTATATACCTACATAATGTATGTAAAGATTTTCACAGTAAAATTCTACAGTATTCTAAAAACTTAACTTTAAATAATAATCCTCAAAATAGTGCACGAGTGGCGAGTGCCTTAAGAATCATAAACAAGACAAGTGACATAGATGGAGACCTGATGACCCACACTATCAGCTCTGATTATCACTGCCCTTTCAGAGGGCGAATGCCTTTTATGCCCGCGGTCGCAACCGACTCAATCACGATAATGTAATATCGATTCAACGTCCCTTTGCACCCTATCCAACTCATTACTGCACTATTTTTTCCCTTTCTTTCAATCGTAAAATATCATTTCTTTAACCTCTTTTCAACTGGATATCTCTATTGGATCTCTTATGCAATTTTACTTTTGTTCGGGATATAGTGGTAGCTTCATTTATAGAATAGATTTATAATACAAATCATTTATTTATTTATACACTTTGACTAAAGAAAGTAATTTTAATTAAAAAAAAGAAAGAAAAAAAAAACACTTTGACTTCCTGTAAAAGCGTACTGAATATTAAGGTACATATGGCCGCCTAATGGGATGAATTACTTGAAACGATTTCATTTCTATAAAACTATTGATATGATATTTTCAAACAACTTTACATAAAGTATTTTAGTCATAGTTGAATCTAATCGGAACACTTTAGTTATCAATAATAATTTACATAGACAATACCAATACAGTTTAGATCTATATTCTTATTTGTATACGATAAGTACTTAATCCTATTGTATTTCCATTCCGTTTCTGGTACTAAAACATTTTCATGGATGCATTTTAAGTAAGGGAAATATTGTACAGCTGTGTGGGTGGCAAGCATATTCCTCCAAAATAATATACACGTTAACTAATGAGACTTCTCGTACTCAACATTCTAAGAAATGTTAACTTGTAACAAAGATACTTTGGGGATTGAGTTATATTGTAAATATTATATACATATATGCGTTAAAATGTGTATCTTACTAGATTTACTTAACGAGCGTTATTGTATATAGCTTATTGTACATTCACATCGTTTTACATAATTATGTTCCGTAACAATAAGACATACCTACACCTATTATGGTAACGTTAATAAGGTTATGGTCACTACGCCGCTACGTACTCGATCGACATATACGGCTCTATCTATCTCAATGCAAAAAATTGGGTGACAACCAATTTTTTTGACTAAAATGGACAAATCTCAACCGTTCAAAACAATTAAAAGGTGGGGTCGGGACGTTTCCATTGTTTTGATTGGTTGTGATTTGATAGTCGATATTATTTGTTGTAACAAGTGCAGTATCTTCTACCAATAGTTTGCTTAACTCTAACATTAGTTCTAAGAAACAAACAACTTTTGAAACATTTTTCATACGATACTATAACTTTTTATTTATTTTTCAAACAAAATTTCTTAAACTTAAAGTTTACGTTCTATGCTTTCAATTCTTAAAAACAAATTCACCTTTCCAGTTTTATCCTAAATGTTTTTAAGTCCGAATAATAAATTGAAATGTTAGCGATTCGGATTTGGGAGTCTTCAGAAACAATTATGAAATAAGATAATACTCGTGGTAATATTTGATTTTATTAAAAGAATAGTGAAAACTGCGCAACTTCGTTTGCGTGTATCTCGCTTTCCCGTGGGAATTTCGGAAAATCCTTTCTTATCGGATGCCTACTAAGCTATGCTCCAAGTTTTAGGTGTCTACAATCAGCGGTTTGGGCTGTGCGTTGATTCTCAGTCAGGACAAAGCATTTTTTAAATATAAATTATATATTATTATGTTTTTAAGATAATTTTATTTCTGTGAAAAACTGGTTCGGAATGTCTGTAAAAAAATGTCGAGGAATGCCCCGTAGTGACTCAATGAGACCTGGCGATGATTATGAGTATACATAATTATTATAAGGTACTTAAATATAAAAATGCAATATGTTACAATAACAAACAAGAGCTTCTGTTGCTGTGGTTCATATTTGAGATATTGTAAAGTAATTTATAACATGTAACATGTACAATAATAAATACAGAAATTTTCGACGCAAAACTCAACTTATAAACATTTTGTAGAATGCATGATTATATGTATAAAATCACTATGGAATATTATGAAGTAATTAGTTATGAATGATGTATTTAGTACGTAAACGTTAACAATCAAGAAGCGTAAATATTATTCATGTTTTATGTTCAACCATTAGGCAACTATGTCGCACAAAATATGCAAATAAATTCACGTTTAGTGACCTGCAGGTTCTATTTTTAAAGCTAATAATTCCATAATTAATGGTTTACCAACTAGCCTAAATCTCTAGATTTAGAGGGATAGTAAAAAATTTTACAATGTCATGGAAAAAAACTTTCAAAATCCGATAAAGAAAAATGTTTTTACACTTTGTATCTACACATGTTGGACACTACGGATACCTAATAGCTACACTCAACGTGTACTTGGCCGATTTTTAAATAAAAACCAAAATCACAGTTGCAAAAATCTTCAGGCAAAATCATCAACCATAGGTAGGCAAAATCAACATTTTTGTCACAGTTAACACAAACTGAAAACTAGAATACACATACGCATTTAACAAAATCTTTACTAATTAAACTAATTGGAATTCGACTGTGTTTTCTCTATTCAATTAGATAGCTTCATTTTCCGGGAAAATACTCCCTCGATTTCATAATATCCGGCTCGTAACTACTAATTCTAATGGTGTTAGGTCCGACTACAGTTACTTGATCGTACAGAATTGGTCGTAAGCACAATCAACTGCACCCTGCGTGTGGCACTTTGCCAAACTGCCAGCCCAATAGTGCCAGCTACGCCAACCACCCACCACTTTACAAGCTCTTGATCAGACATGGAATGCTTTGTTTTATGTACAGTTCATTGTTCTTCTAAAAGTGTCATTATACAATGTTTAATAGCTTGTATTATGAAACATAAACACTTCTATTTCACATAGTCGACGAATAATAGAATTATTACTGTTGTTTTACGTAATAGGTAGTGCCTTTTTCGCCATGTCCGATAAATTCATTCGCGGTTTAGACCAGACTCGAGCTTGAAGGCTGTAATTTCTCTCTGTGCCTTCATTAAAGACGACAATACCTATAGGAGCATATACATATATAGTAAAATATAAAAATCCTGAAATCTCCGACTTCCAATAAAAAACGGTTTTTTCGTCTAACTAGTATGTAGCGTTTGTAGAGTGTTAGTTGTTGGATAGATAAAAAATGTGAGAATGTAAAAAAATATTTTTCGGTGATAGGATCTTTTTTTGAACAGGCCAACTAAGTACATAAGGGAAAATAATAAAAATAGTTATGTGAAAATGTAAATTATGAAACATTAAACTCGAGAAACACAAACACTATGATTCCTTATAACTCTATTCTAGATCCATATTGTCAACGCGCATGTAAAAATAACCAGTGGTGTATTTTTGCTACATTTCTGACATAAAATAATTATCTGTTTACTATGTAATGTACCTACATTTATTTTTATAATAATACTGACATACATTAAAAGAAATCTCATTGGAAAGTAATCCGGCTTCGGGTTCACCACAGCGCCGTGGCTTGCGGCCAAAACTACGCTGGAACTTAATGTGGTGTGAAGTTTTTACGGTGCCAAAATGAACTCCGCTGACTGCCAATGGAATCAACGGTCAACGGTTAATGTATAGCGAATGCAAGGGTCGTAACATAAAGAGCGAAGAAAAAAAAAGTATTCATCTCAAGCGATGCGATATTTTGAAGTAGAACATGATGAAAAGGACTCTCTCAACCGGAACAGTACCACCCTTTCAAACAATATCGATCGGCGTGATTCATAAAACAATCTCTCTGTGCCTGACATCCGGAAGCACAACCCTAACCACTCAATTCTGCCAAAATAATTCCCTTTAAAAGCATTCTACTTTTTTTTTTGTCATAATGTGTATTCAAATTTAGATACTTTTACATAGTCTTAGAAAAAAGGTTCATCACAGCTTTTCAAGGCAAAGATGTAATAGATTATCTTCAGATAACGATTAGCGCACCACTGATATCTAAAACAATATTAAATGCTGCAGTGTATTACTATTTACATCGTAATAGTAAATAGTGTTGATGTCGTTTTTCCCATAAAATCTCGAAATAAAAATAATCTCACAGGACCCACTGTATTTTTCCGAAAATATTATAAGACTATAGTATGTGTTAATCCACGCTATCCAATTTTGTGTTACACATTTATTTATCGAGCCGTTATTACAAAATTAAAAAATAAACATCCAAATATTCAAGTGTTTCATTGAACATTAACTAAGTAGGTACTTAACATATTGATGTAAACGTTTCATTTAATGGGTTACTGAATTCATAATAATACTTAACTGATTTCACGTGCATTACCGTATCTAATTGATTAATTGAATCACAGTCGAATGAGTTCACCTATCATGAATTACTAAATTATTAACTAGCCATCATGCTGGAATAAACATTTCATTTAATTAATTCATCCGTAAGGGCTTTTACACATGACTTTTTTATACCCACGAATGAGCGCGTTTTTTGATACGCGCGTTCTCTGCGCGTAATATTAGCAGATTTTATATGTGTGCATTGACACAAACGCACGTGAAACGCACTTCAAAGATGGATGCGCACGCGCCCGTCAAGTTTCATCACAACAGACATAAGCTGTAATTTATACTCACATCTTTTCATTGTATAGAATGAAATCTGTCTGTCTGTATGCTTAGATCTTCAAAACTGTGTTTTTTTGAAATAGATATAGTGATTCAAAAGGAAGGTTTTTTATGTATAATACATACAAAAATTCCCACGTGAAAGCGGGATATTCGCAAACGAAGTTACGCGGGTTTCGCTAGTAAATTATTAAACGTAAGATAAATTTTCATAAACATTATGTAGTAACATTAAGTGATCCTAGCTCGACCGGGGATGTACAGTCAACTAATGAAAGAGGTAACCAGGGTAGTACACCCAGTTAATAATAATGCCGTGACTTCTTCCTACTAGACCTATCAAAAATGAAATTCCGCATAGCCAACCACAAATAAATAATTGAGTAGGGCTCCGGTCGCATCGCATAGGTCGCGGCCAATGAAAATTCATGTTATAATAACCACAAGGTCCGATACCCATGTAATTAAATTAATTATAACCTGTTATGAGGGCTTTAAATAATACTCTTAAATGTTATTACTTTTATGATAAAGAAGGATAAACGAGTCAGCGAGTCACCGTCTGTAAACAACGCGGAGTCCAGAATAATATTTCTGTTTTTGTGACTTACCTATAAATAGAATATAAATAAAAGAGGGAATATGAAGTTAGGCTTCCTTACCTCTCATTATATATAATAAATAATAAATGGAACGCGCATTCATCATGCCGATATTCTGTAATAGCCCAGAGTGTTACCATTGCACAGTAAGTATTTCACTCTACTGTGACTCTACCATTCTAGAGTGTTATGAAAATTCTAGAATAAGTACCTTTTTTGATTTATTTATTCGGCTCGTCGTTGAATGTACGTTCGAGCATTAAAATGCTACATTTCCCCAGAATTAAGATTGCACGAACAATACACATTATGACATGTGTCGATCAAAATTCCATTGATAAGCATCATCAATACTGTAATGAACTGACAATATCATAAGCTATCTTTTTTGCTTCTTACAACTTCCTATTTAATATATACTCGATTAGGAATGCCCATCAAGAAATTTCAGGTAAATGACAGAACACTGTACTAATATTAGACATTACTTAGGAAGTTTACGGCGCACAGCCAAAGGGTAGTAGACTAATAACCATAGAAATGGATATTATACCCCTTCTAATGTTCTCGGTTGCCCGGAATTCGCCATAACATTGTGAGTAATAGATATCCCATTTTAGGTATGAATAGATTCTAAATAAGTAAGTTTTCATTCAGCCGTCGGAATAATGGATTATTTCTTTCTTCCAGTTCTAGTTGGATATTTGCCTAACAAGTTATATTTTTCGAGAATATATGGTTCGGCCCAGATTTGCGAAAGAATTTAATGTCTTACTTAATGTTGTCCTATTAAACTAGTTTTTTTTTTTGTTAGATTTGGTTCGAAGCTGAACCTGTAAATTATATTTTGGATTTACGTTTACACATTAGGTTTATACATTTAAAATGTTTTTTAGTTTTACCAACATGTATTTCCTAAACTGTTTGGATTTTCCTATTTTAGTAATATATAAAATTACTACGAGTAAGTAGGTATACGTATAAGTACTTGCACATCTTATCTCATTGTTTTTATTACGATACTTACAACTGGCTTCGATGTTCTTTAACTGTTCTCCCGTACAACTTTTAATAGAATTTACAAAGTAAACCAAAAATGTAAGGGTAAACATTGAACAAATCTGTTATTACATTAAACCTCGAATATTTCATTTCGAAGCTCACAAAGGCAAGTTTAAATATATGACCGGGAGAGGGCGTAAGTCGAAACGGTTTCAGTACAAGACCCTTATAATTAGACCGTTCCCTATAGCAGAAACGTAACGTAACGCGGACTATGGACTTATGGGAGGAGGTCTACGACTTAGGGCCATAGCCACATTACTGTAATGTGAGCCGCTAATATTAAGGCGGCTGTTTTATGTTGAGCCGTGCATGTAAGAGGGTGCCTATTGTCTGCACAATTAGTTTGTTTTTATGAACAATATTACAGTGGATTAGCTTTTAACGGATTCACTCGTTAACTTTTATTTAATTGTCCTTTAACTTTTATTTGAAACTTCGGTTTCGTTTCAAGTTAATACTTCCAGGTTCGTTTGATTACCTGCTCAAGCTGCGACATTCTTAGGTTTCGCACAGGCGGCGCTGAATAACGTAAACTAATCTAAAGTTTCTAGAAATCCATCTTTATAATTGAGAAAGCCGTAAAATCCACACTGTTATTGGCTCGATCAAACCGCGACGAAGGACTTTTAATATTATATAATTATATTATATAGTGATGAAATTAATAAAATATAATCCTGTTCACTTTTATTATTTAGTATTAAAATAAACAATAAAGCATCCAAAGTCAAAAGATAAGAGCCAAACTATGCTGCGTCAGCAAACGTAGGCGAAATAATTTTCAGGCATAAGCGGCTTTCTTTTTTCGTTAATCCAGAATCTTAAAATTTCAGCGGGTGCGTGCTTACATAATAATAATTTATGAAAGAAGACCCGAGTTAAGCTTCTAATTTATGGAAAGCGACCGGCCGGGGGACACGTTAAATCATTCGCAATATTTGCTCATAACGGTGAGCCTTAATTAGAAAATGATCCTATTATATAGAACCGCCTTCAAATTACTAAAGCCGACTATTTGGATTCTACTTACTTAATAATTTATTAATAAAATTTTACAAATTCTTATTACGTATATTGGTTATTTGGTAATAGAAGAATTAGCTGGCCTTCTGAAAGTTAATATCGACGTCAACTTTTTCACCTTGTGTGTAATAATTAAGATGCGTGTGACGTAACAAAGATTATGAAACAATATCATGTCGCTATCTGGAGAGATCCGAACCTTACTTTGATCGTAGTTCCGAGGCCTGGCCCCCGAGGGTAAAGTTAAGTTTACAACAAGTACAAAACAGTCTCGCTAGGGCCGTTTGTTTCCCATTGTTGTCCCGATCATAAATATTTAATGAATTCGTTTTATTCACCTAAGCCCGCCTTAGAGCCTTTTGCCGACAATGAGGCAACTTAAAATTACTTATATTTTAATTAGTGCCCCAATAAGGCCCACCAGCTACCAAACAATAATAAACAAACTAAATATTTACTGTGTTCGCCATATTATTATAAACTCTCGTCCGTTGTTTAAATTAGTGTACAATATTGTATATTTATTCTTTGTGTTTCGATATAAGTCTTATCTCATTTTGGTTGCATAATGCCATTTCTATCAAGCTAACTACAGTCACCATCAATCTCATCTGCAAAGTAAATGCTAACATACTGTTCTTTTTTTTTAAGTCAAAGACATTCCTCCAGTTTATGATTTTTTTAATAATTTAACTTAAAACATGTACATTATAACCAACCGTCAGACAATACAACATTTGTCTCGTCAAACGAAATCTTTTGTAAGATAACAATGGCCGAGTAATTCGTTATACCGAGGCCGACAACTTTCATTAACATTTTAGATTATCTCAAATGTAGATTTATGTCAGACTATATAAACTATTTACATATTATGATATCATTAATTCCGACAATTAAAATGATAACATGAATTGAAAATAAAACATCCATTTCAATCCTGAAACTCTATCTTGCTCTGTCATCATTCAAAGTCTTCAAAGTGAGTTCGCAAAACCGCCGTAATTTATTTCCCGGAACGTCAATGTAGAGACTAATACCCATTTTCACTAATCAGCGTAGGTGTTCCCTAACTCGAACAAATTTGTGTGAATTAGGGAATATCTACGCAGACTGGTTGGTGAAAACGGACGTAATATGTTGTTAAACGTTTGTGGACTAGTACCGATATGATGACAAAGAAAATACTGTCGGATATCAATTGGCAAGATGTAAATGGGATCTAAAAGCAGCTGTTAACTTATGACATACGAACCTTTAGTCACAATAAATAGTTGATACACCCTTAAAATATTTTCCTTGTACACAAGTTACATACAAGCTTAGCTGTTTAGCAGCAAAAATAGAATAAATAGGGTCATGGTTATTTAGTCTTTTTCTTCATAGTAACCACTTCGGTTATAAAAATGTTGTTGCCAAGTATACGTGTTCGCAAAATGTACTGACAAGGCTTTTAAAAACCCACTCAAATGTTCTCATTTTAGCATATTAGAATAGATTTTCACTAGAAACGAGGAGCTTGTAGGTAGTCATTATGTACAATGTTAATTAAACAATGAGGTTAGAAACAATCTGGTGCTTTCTACCTACGAGATACGTTATATATGTGATTTCAAGTAAAAAGATAAGTTTCTGTACACATACATTAGTATATAATAATGTTTTAAATTTTTATCTACCTAATTTATTTATTTGAATAATAAAATTAGAAATGACGGGGAAAACAAAGCTAACTGCATTACTAAATATTATTTAATTCGTTTTAAAAAATACATATACCTACTATATTTAAATTAAAAATAAACTCAACGTAAAAAAACAGTATATTATTTTCATTGTTATAAATTATACTTTACCCCATAGCATGACGTAGACGTGGTGCCGCCGACGCCACCCAATCTATTGAAACACTAGACTACTGTCACAATATATCATAATGTATTGTAGTTATTGTCACACTATAAATTTAAATAGTTTATGGTTGTCAATCACGTTCAATTATGACGATACACGCGGCAAAAAATTCAAAATGCAGGTAGGGTATCACGCGCACTGAGACACGTGCATGGTCACTGTCGCGACGCGAGCTGTGTGCTTGTGGCGTGGAGTGTCCTGTTGTAGCGAGCGTGCCGGCGTGGCGCAGCGCCGCGAGTGTCGTCCGTGCTCGCCGAGCCTCCCCGCGGACTGAACTCTAGGGCTTCTGTACCGCTAGGGCGGCGCGCCCACGCTCGATATCGCCGCCTTCCCAGCGCCCTCCCACATTGCAAAACCATTTATAAAAATTCAAGTGTTTACTGCAAAATATAAGTTTTAATCGATAATTCTCAATGATCATAAACCAGACTTATCACACAACAGTATCAATAAAATTATATGTGATTACGCATAACGTTTTTGAAAAATTTATTCTCTTTAACCTTGGCTCTCTGGCCTCGTGTCTATTTCTGTCTGGGCTAAGGATGTACTATTTTTTTCTAATTTCTGTTTAATAAGTAAACATAGATACCGATTAGTTCTTTATTTATGAGACCTTCAGAATTAAGTACTTTACTTATTTATGTAAGTACTTACATATTTATGTAGGCAATTATATAGGTATTTACCTATTTAGGATAACAATGAGAATAAATATTGAGATGACCACATCAAATACAGTACTTAACTCAATTTAAATATTTCGTAGCAAGTTCGTAGACGCTCGAAAATCATCAGAGGCTCTCAACTCTTCTTTTTCTCAATGCTTTTCGGTTTCCAAATGTACTCTACGTACAATAATAAAAGAAAATATTTACCGTACCACTACTGTGTCGTTTTTGCATAATAGTAAGCTCTTAAAATAATAACATTAGCAGGATATTTTTCCTATGTTTACACTTACATTAGCAACCCGCAATCTCAATACCCTGAGTATTAATCATTTTTAAGCACATAATGTCATTTGGCGTATGCAATTAATTTGTAATTTAATCCGGGAATATTTCATATATACCTACTTGCAATAGAAACTCAATTAACCAACCTAATTGTTATGGCATTCGGATAATCCAATGTATGAAGTGTAGTGTCTTACATTTTGTTGAGTAAGCATAACGATTTTCGCTAGTAATGTAAAAATAAATGTATTATCATTTCTACAAACCCTAACATATTATTATTATTAAATGTTTAAAGGTCATTTTTAGGGTACCGTAGCACTACAAGGAAGTTTCGCCATGTCCGTCCGTCCGTCCGCGGTCAAGCGCTTAGACGAATAATGCAAACGAATAAAGCTAAAATTTGGTATTGGATAACAAACTGCTTTATTGAAAATTTTAAAAATATTTTTTTTTGGGTGTATCCCTACATGTAAAGAGGATTTTTTTTTCTCGCCCACCCCATGTTGTGGGGTATCATTAGATAGGTCTCTTTCATTGGGGGTGTGGGAAGATCATTTTTCGATACAATCATCTGTTTCGGAATTATTTATATTTATCGTGTCATTTTTCGTTTTGCACGGTGGTCCCCTCTATCTCCGAAAGCCTTGTGTTTTAATTTTTTTTAAAACATGGTATGGTATGGTATGGTAAACATTCCATATGCTGAACCTTCAGTGAAAACTATTACGTTTAAGGTAGGCTTCACTAGTTATCGTAGTAATAGCCCCGATGAACTTATAAAATAAAATTTATTTGATGAAAACTTACAAATGTCATAGAATATATATATGGATGTCATAGGATATTGGATTCATTTGCAAGCAAGCAAAGCACAGCAAACACGGAACTGTGCGTGGCCCGACATGCACTTGACCGGTTTTTATTGAATAGCTACTCCAAATATTGCGTACCCAAATATTGATGTATTTTTTCCAAACAATTCTAAGTATAAATCTTTAGATATCACAATCTTAAACTGTTCATTTAGATGGCCTCGCCTGTTAAGGAATAGCCTGGCTAGGTCGAAGTTGTAATAATTATTTAATCGCGGACAGCTGATGGTAGTGCGGCTAACCAGGAATTTGTGTAAATAAGCTGGACAATCGAGATCCTACAAGTAGTTTGTGTTAGTTTACATGAACGAGTATTATGTGGTAGATAATACAATAAGTAACTTATGCTACAATTAAAAAACTTTTCAATTTTCAAGCGAATTCATTTGCCTAACATTAGAATAATAGTTTCTGTTCGTGCGCCATGAAAACTGCTAACTGCTTAGATATGTTATTCTACAGGCAATAAAAACTTGTAGTGTGCTATTTTTATTATAGTTAGTGCATCATAAATTAAGTATATTTATTGTGGCAAAAATAAGTGGTTCACGTAATGCAACAGCAACGGTGTACTGCGGAAAATCGCGTGAGAATCCACGATACCATCGCTGCGGTCAGCGGAGTGAGGGCAGTACAGACCTGCCAACTTTTTCAGAGTCCAACAGTCGAAAGACAGAACTTATCTTCTCCATTGTTTGTGCTGTGTCCGATTTATCATTCCTAATACATGCAGTCATTTCAACAGTTGAAACATGGACGACAGTATCAAAACATTGTTGTCAACCTAAATTTGTTCTATAAAATCCGTAAATATATTTCAGCAGAATATACTTAGATAAGTAAATAATAAAGCACTTAGGCTGTATCAGACGTTGTGCGGAAAACTCTATTACCGAGTTTTTCAGATGGTTATATGTTTGTTCGCTCGCGTATCGCTGTAGAGATTTAAAAGACAAACTTTGTGATTGAATGTATAAAAACAATTTAACCTTGCTGTATCATCGATTTACGATTAAGAATACTTATTTGTATGTTGAGCAAACAAACATCAGCAATAGTTACTGATTAGAAAGTCGTATTTATATACTCTGATGATTCAAGATTTCTGAAACTTACTTTTAGGTACATAGGTACAGACATAATTTGCGAATACAATAAAATATATTATCAAAAGTACAAATTAAATATGATAAAAATGATATGACATGTCAAAGTTCCAGAGAAAAGCAAGCAAAGAAAGAATTTTACTTAAAAACTTTATTAAAAATCAAACCTACCTTACTATCAAAAGTGCAACTCCAAATACAATATATGGTTTCTTTTTGTTAACTATTGCATGCTATGGGACAGTACAAACTGTGGTACAAATCAGCTTTGGTCAACAGAATACATGTCCTACTTTTTGCGGCCGATTACACGAAAACGTTTCTACGAAGACGAGACAATCACAATAAATCAGACAGATATTTTATCAATATTATTTATTTACTGTATGTTTTATATAACTTCTTAAATTACCTACGTTAACATGTAGGCATACTGAAGAACTACCTTTATACTATGCTATATCTGTCAAACACTAATGACTTGTCAGTATTTTGAGTGATTATGGAAAGTAAGTTTCCTAGAAACGTACTCGTAGTATTGTAAGGTTATACCATTAATAGAGACACTGATCCCTGTTTAATATTATACATATTTACAGCCTGTGGGCTGGTTATTGCCCACATTTTTAGTTTATATTAATAGTATGACGTTTCTGGAACGGCAACCAAGTGCTGGGTGGTCAGACAACCTGAAGGAAATTCGCAGGAAGCTGCTGGATGTAGGTAGCTGCCAACCGGTCATACTGGAAGGGTTGCCTAGCAGTGCACTTCTTGTGGCTGAGACGATGATGTCAATTATGGATGTTTCGATTAAGTTGATAATTTTATATTAAAAACAAGAAAAGTTACCAGGACTGTAGAAATTCTAGTAGTAATGTAAGGTAACCTTTGCCCCGCCCCCGTTATGTGCGCCATGCAACCCCGTCGTGAAATCACTAACATTATATTACACATGCAATAATACATTTCCTGTAGGCACTTGAATGTTCTATTACACTGCAGTAAAACTATTTATATTGCGCTATTAACTAACTAGTTACATAAATGCATAAAACATAATCTACAGAAAAATAAAAAAATTAACGATGTTTTAAATTGAGTTCACATTACGGTTCATTCTTTAGAAATACACGTAAATTTATAAATTTTCCACTCCTCTCTCCTCATTTACGTAAAGGACCTAATGTTAATTACATATGATAATTAGTACGTAAATAGGGCCAATAGCGTGCTAATGGCCTCATAAACAAAGAATGCCTAAAAGTCCTAAACCGTGTGAAAAAAAGAAAGCAGGTCCCGGTCTGCGCCGGATGCAAGCTGGAACATCGCTGAAAATGGATTAAAGATCCATTTTCAGCGATGTTTCAGCTTGCACTGCTGGAGAGTCAGAGGATGGGCGAAGCCAGATACAGGCAGAGCAGGCAGCTACTCTCCACCACTTTCTTACTAGAGCGTGGATGATGTACAATTTTATGCAAAATACTATTATTATCTTGATTTTCTAGTCTTGACTTGGCCAGAGTTTGCCACCTCTCCCCCTTGACAAAATTCTGGCTACGCCCAGGGGAGTGATTGGAATGATATTCTTATATTAATTAGTCAATAGACAAAGTCAGATTTTCTATAATAGTTTCCTAAAAATTCTTTTTTAGCTTGACGGCAGTACTCACCCATGTGTCTCAGAACTGAGTGCAGGCGGAGTAGGTCGGAACATCGCGGAAGTCCTATGGAAACTGAGACATGGGAAGTCGCGGCTGCTCACGGCAGTTGGTGACGATGCTGAAGGTCGATATCTTTTGGACAGCGTTCCAGGATTAATAGTTGATGGTAGGTAATCTATATTAATATTGTATTGAATAAATATCGAAGCTACTGGACCGATTTGTAAAATTCTTTCACCATTGGCAAGCTACACTAGCCCCGGGTGACATTGGCTATTATTATCTAAGTATCTATTTATTTTTTTAAATTAGAAATTCTTGCTTTTTTTTTACCATCATAAGTCCCACTGTGCAAAGGCCTCTCCTCTCCTTCTCCAACTATCCCTTTCTGTTGTCTTTTCTCTCCAGTCATTATCAAATTTCGTCAGTTCGTCTGTCCATCTCCTTCTTGGTCTGCCTCTTGGCCTTTGTCCAGATACTCATATCACAAATTAAAAGTGAACTTCATCACCCGTTAATTAAGATTCAAAATTAATAACCACACTAATATATTCACAGGTTGTATCGTAAAAGGTGGCCGGACGCCAACATACGCTGCGGTATTGGATGCAGCAGGCGAATGTCGTTTGGGACTTGGAGACATGGCACTATACGACCAAATTACTATAGAGCTGGTATGTCATTTCATTAGCATGCAACATCTTCGTACTTGTATGTGCAGTAGGTACCTACAATATTATACTCTGGGACTAACTAGGTATACCTACATTTCATCTTTCATCTTGCTTTGAACGGAGCTGAATAGAGCGTTCTGCGTTTCTATCTCATACAAAATCATTGTTTTCAGAGAAGCTACACACTTGAATAATGTAATTCTTTACTTTCAGGTGAATAAACATATGGATGTGCTAAACCAATCGCGAATGGTAGTACTGGATGGTAACGTTCCTCAGTCTACAATGAAACATGTGATGAAACTTTGTAATGATCTTGGAAAACCAGGTGAGTAGCCGAAGGTATCTTTTTTTATATCACTACGGTGGCAAATAAACATACGGTCCGCCTGATGGTAAGCGGTCACTGTAGCCTGGACGCTTGCAGCACCGACAGTATCACTCGCGCGTTGTCGACACTAAATTCTTTCAGAACGAAATGAGAAATAGAACACATGAAAAAGTCGCCAAGCACTCTTATTGTTCTACGGTTATGGTTATATTACACGATACAGCCAAATTGAATTACTTTGGTTGAATAGAACAGAAATCAGAAGATAAATGAAGAAAGATTCACTTTTATATTGACATAGATCATTTTAGTTTTGCTTTGCTTCATCCAAATTGATAATTAACAAGACGTACACACTAGCATATAGGTCATTTATATAGAAGTGGTGTAGCAGTAGCACGTAGTCTTTATTTAATAAAATAGGACATAGGTATAAAATAATTAACCAAGTTTCGTTAAAAAATATAGTTTTATTGATTAAAAATCGCGTGCACTTATATAGTCGAGAAATGCACAACTTGTACAAAACTAAAAATAAGATTAAACTTTAAGGACGGATTACGTTACAACTTAAAATGAACATTATACAATAACTAAGTCTGAAAGTTTAGTTTTAGTCAATTTTAAGTTCCCTGTTTCTCTCATTACGTTATTTAATAAATCAAATAAAAATTGTAAGACATCGGCGTATTCATGTATTTAAATATATGGAAACTAATACAAATCATTTTTTTTTAGTTATTTTAGTATCCTGTGTCAATAAAAAAAATCTATTGTACCACTAAGGTGGCAAACAAGCTTACGGCCCGCCTGATGATAAGCAGGGTTACACACGTGAAAGTAGAAAGCGCCTTTCAATAGTTTATGAACAACTAAAGGCACTTATTTAAAAATCAATTAATTAAATTACAATATATAACTTATGAAAATCGTATATGATTTTTGCTAAAACTAAATTCTAAACTTACAGCAACAAGTTCTTTTTCATTTTGAAAGCAGATCTTTCATTAGCCATTAGTTATTTAGAATTTTGTCTCGTTCCATTGTCAACACATCGATCACTTTATATTAAAAACATCAAGTACTCGTAACTAGAAAAGCGCTAAAGCCTTGTCTGAAAAGAGCGCGGATTCGCGAGATGTGGCCGCAATATAATATGCATGCATAGTTTCCCAAACGCGCCTATTAATTCGCGCGTAAGACCCTTTGTGAACAAGAACTATGAAATCAAACTATGTGTAATCGGAAAAGTAACTAAGTGTAATCCTATTACTTCGTCATCATAATCTACTTACATATAAGAAAAAGAAATTATAAATGAGAACCAGAGGCTTACAATTGAACATACATTTAAATCAATTATTTTTAAACAGTTGGCTATGCCTTTTTTCACCAGCCATCCCTAGCGTAGGTATTCCCTAACTCTGCTGGCTGGTTGGTGAAACCGAGCATTATTCTTTTAACTAATTAATCATGACAATTATCAAAATGCTAATAAAACTGAATTAAATTTAACACAGTCTAATAGGTACTTAAAACTAAGACAAATTATAAACTATTATGGACGGAATTCTTGTAAATATGGAGATTCAAATGATGATTTACATGATTTTCAAAATATATAAGCATAGTGCTTGCAGGCGGTCGTGAAAATATCGCAAAAAGGAACACACCCCTGTTTCTTCTACCTGTAGTTGTTTGCTACACGTTGTATAACGTATAATTATACCTAAAGTATATTTATATGTCAACATTTTTTACTATATTAATGTATGTAGGAAGAGTTTTTATCCAGTTTAATAGGCACTAATTCAGATCAATAATATCCTTGTTACATAATATCTCCATTTCATGACATCTCTTTCTCTCAAAACTGAAAATGTTTATGTATTTGAAAATTGAATTCACATTAGGCAGGTACAAATTAAAGGTCAATATTTAATTCCACCCATGACGTTGCTGTTGTAACTGATCACGTAATTGATGGAGAGCATGCTCAGGTTGACTGTGTTGCATTTGAGCAACGAGATTCTTTGCCTCTGAACGAAGTTCATACAACTTTCTGGACTCCAAGTAAAGTAGAATCGCAGCAGCACCTAAAAGTAATATAAAACTTAATAATATTTGCTTTAATTTTTATTAAACATAACAATTGAAATAAAAATTAAATATTACATTTTTATGGTTTTACGAAGATGGAGTGAATGAATTTCAATTAAAAAATTTCTGAATAAGAAAATATTTGGAATTCAGTCAAAAACATGTAAAGTTTTACACATCGTATCTTGTACTGTAATTAAATAAACATAGACTTACCAAATAACATAAATGCAATAACAGCAAAAGCATAAGACCAAGATAGAACATTGAAGGATGGATACAGCAACCAGTCACGCCTGTAGCAGTTCCCTCCGAATATTGCCACAGACAAGAATAAGAAAACACCTAGAATAATATTAACACAGTTAAAACATAATGTACAATATTAACAAATGACTCCAACCACAAAAAATTGCACTCATCCCAGTGACATTTCGAAAAAAAATATATATATAAATATTCAGTGTCGCAAGAAACCCTTGAAAATGTGGAAATTAATAAATAATCTAACGAGCAATAAAGGTAAAAGTAATGTCACCCCGACAAAATTAAAAGTAGAATCAAAGATAATCACTGATATACGGATAGTAGCCGATTCTTTCAACAACTTTTTCTCAAGCGTGGGCACTACATTAGCTAATCATATCCCAGCCAAATACCACCATTATGCGAATAATTATTCGAATCCTAGCAAACCTAACCACGAGTTATGTACAATTACACCAGCTAGTTCGGATGAGATCGAAAAAATAATTGATTCCCTGAATTCCAATACTAGCACGGGTGTAGATGGAATCAGTGTTAAGACAATAAAAAATATTAAAAAGCTTATTCTTAAAAAGTTGGTCGACTGCATAAACCAGTGTCTCATGAGCGGGATTTTTCCAGATTCTCTTAAAGTTGCTAAAGTCACCCCAATACACAAGTCTGGCGATAAACTAGACCCAACCAATTATCGCCCCATATCTGTACTGCCAGTGATATCAAAAATCTTTGAAAAATTGTTACACAAACGCCTGGTCGAGTATCTTGATGCAATGCAATTTCTTTCTTCTAGGCAATACGGTTTTAGACGACAATCAAATACTCTTGCAGCAACTATCGATCTAATAACAAAGATAAAAACAAATATAGACGAAAAGCAGATAGCGCTTGGAATCTTTATAGACTTGAAAAAAGCATTCGACACCGTTAGTCACAATCTTCTCATTAATAAACTCAAGTCAATCGGGATTTCTGGGACAGCACTGCAAACTTTTCGATCGTACCTATCAAATCGATATCAACTGGTAAAACTGGGAAAATGTAAAAGTGAAATGAAATTAATTACTTACGGAGTCCCACAGGGATCAATACTAGGCCCGTTGTTGTTCCTGGTATACATCAATAATATACAAGATGTTGGCTTGTGCGGTGATATAACACTTTACGCTGATGATACGTGCTTGTTCTATTTTGGTAAATCCGTACATGAACTAGTTAAACTAGCCCAAGCAGACTTAGATATATTGCAAGAATGGCTGTTACATAATCTTTTAACAGTTAATGAAACCAAAACGAAATATATGATATTTGCTGCAAAGAACAAAGTCGTACAAAATCATATACCGCTAACAATCAATGGTACTGCACTGGAGATATCTAAGCAAGAGAAATATCTAGGCTTAACTCTTGACCATAAACTAACGTGGAAACCGCATATTGAAAAAGTTAAATCAAAAATAATATCACTTACTGGTAGCTTGAGAAGCTGTGTGCGCTGTCTACCGATGAAAGTGCGTTATACTATTTACAATTCATTAATAAAATCACATATTGACTACTTAATAGAGGTGTGGGGTTCTGCCTATTCAGTAAATTTACAAGCTTTACAAATCTCACAAAACAAAATAATTAAGCTACTTTTTAACTACAACCGACTAACATCTACCAAAAAAATATACAGTGAAACTAAATTATTTAATATAGCTCAAACGTACCTATATAATACATGCATACTCGTAAGAAAAATTCTTAATAAGGATGTTCATAGCCAAATAAGCTTGAGTAAAAGGGCACAAAAGGTAACAACTAGACGGGCTAATCACCTAACTCTGCGAAAGTATAGAACTAATTACGGGAAAAAAAGCATACTTTATGAAGGAGTACAACTATATAATAAGCTGCCATCAGATATAAAAGATGCAAAAACAATGCTTGTATTCAAAAGAGCCCTAAAACACCACATTTTCAAGATTTTCTCCTCATAATACTATTGTTGTATGAATCGTTTAAGACTGATTATTTTTGTTTTTAATTTAATTATTTTTAATGAAAGTTTTAACTGTCAATATTATTATTAGTGTTACTTTGTGTAAAAATTCGAACATTATTTTAAACATTATTTTTTTATTAATACCGTTTAACTGATTGATGATGATTTTGTCTTGTTTTTGTTTTTTTTCTTCTTGATTTTGTTTTATTATTTTCATTTATCTGATTTATTTTAATTCATTTTTAATTAATTTCTAATGGATAATTAATAATATGGTTTTTTTGTAATTTGTAATTTAATTTTGTAATTGTTAATGTAATAAAATAGTATTGTTACCTAATTGCGATAATAATAAATTGTTAAACATGCATCAGTGACTTAATCCATTAGTTAAAATGGTGTCACCGGCCGATGCAACTGTGACGCGCTTCACTGATGACACGAATCGTGGTGCTGTATTCGTGATCGTCAAACCAAATATAATATAAAAGTACCCACATTATATTAAATAATTTTGATGATTGTACGCTCACCTATAAAAATGTATTTAAATAATTTGTTATGTTTCTCTGTAAGTGATTAGTCATAATCTTTTGAGAAATAAATAATTTGAAACCGGCAGTAGTCAGTGAAAACCTGTGTAACTACAGTGAAAAATATTTAAAAATCAATTCAATTGTTATTAGAAAAAAAAAACTTACTTGATATTGCAACCATAAGAAAAGCACTGGACACAAAGATCCACTCATAACGCAGTACAGTCCTCAACGGCCAGCGGACAATCACACATGCCAGTAAGACTTGCGATGTGAGAGACAATATTAAAGCTAGAGTCACAAATGACTGCACAGCCATTAGCCATCCAGGCAGGAGCCACTCTCTGATTACATAGAATTCCTGAAATCAAAATAACTTTTGCGTCTTTTGAATTATTTACTTCCACACTGCTTTATGTACTATTTTGCACTGAACAAAAAATATTGTGAAAATATGTAGATATTACGTAAGTAGTCACTAACTTTTAGTAGAACTTTTAATAGAAAATATTTAAATGAAGCATAAACATAAAAGTCATAATCTGGGTGTTAGAACTTACCTCACTAAAAATATAATGGCATCCATGAAACAATTTATCAAACTGATATGATGGGAATCGAAATCTGTCAAAACAGTATTCCCACAAGCCCATGTGTTTAAACGAAGAATACATTTCTGGATATGATTCTATCCAGTATGGACCCGCAAAGGACAATAGCAGGAACAATCCTGCCACATAAGTAATACTAGCTCCAATGAGAGTTGCATCTGGAATAAAATTATTTTAATATAATACCATCTTACTGGAAACCAAAGTTCTAAGAATCGTCTCTTTTTATTTATTTTTAACATTTGAAATGAAAACAATATTTAAATACAAAAGGCAAACGGAAAACAGTACAGAAAGTATCATGGGCGTGACCGGCCAACAAACTTACTGGATGCCCTAGGATACTCATTATCAGCGGCCGTCATATTGATTTTATTACAACGTAAAATATTTATCTTTTCTGTTGTTTGTCAATAGGTTTACAATTTATTATTGTTTTATCTTGAAAACTGCGAAACTCAAACTGAAAATGTTGTTGACATAAATGACACTTTGACTTGACTGACAGTCCTGCCTGACAGATAATTTATTTGACTTAAGGACTTGCCACACTGGATGCGTTCTGCGGGCAGCGGTCCGGTCAAAGCGAACGCAGCCCGCATCATGTATGAACAACATTGTCGGTCAGGGAAATCGGTCTGCGGTCAGGGGCCCTACCCTGGAGTTAATAGCGATTTTAAACCCATTTCAATACCGTTCCAATGATCGCAAATATCAATTTTTATTTCGTACCCTTGAAACACATTGGATAGATGTTGGATGGAAATTAGTATCGCCTAAGGATTGGCAATGTCCACCTTGAAGTTAGCTCCCAAATAGTGATGGCCACGTGTCTATGCTAGTTTACGCCCCATCAATTATGTTAATATATATAAAAACTCCGATAAAAACTACGCTAATTCATTAATTTATTAATTTCTTAGAAGATAAAACTCAAAAATACACTAAAAAATATTTTTCTTAATATTTTAAACATGTTTTATTTAATTTTCCTCGGAAGATTTAAGTATGGTAGTTGCCAAAACAGAAAATGAAGAAGTAGGTATTTATGAAGATTTTTTATTGTCAGTGTCAGCTAGGCTACTCTTGACACCAATACGCAGTGATCGGTATTGACAATTTGTCATTTCGTACTCTGCAGTTGCTATACTAGCGCCTATTGATATGAAATTGCGTGGTCATTATATGAACTAAATGGCATCTAGCTAGACAACATCGACATACAATAATCGGTAATTCGGTACCCTCGACATTATTTTGACAGCTAATTATTGGTTTGATATTGGCCAATAGCGGAGATTTTTCCAATAGCTAAATAGTAACTTTTTAAGTAAAGCTTCAAGACAATTCTTCATAATTATCGAAAACTATTATTGATAATAGTGTGCCTAGCACTCCCAACCTATTGTTTTATGCTCACAATACCGTAGAGCGCACCATAGGAGTATAAAAAATAGAAAATGAAGATGGGACTGCTTTATGTGAAACCCTGAGGAAAGCGAACGGAAGGAGCCATAGCTAACTAATGAAGAAGCAAACAGCGACTTCTTTATACGGCGACGAGACGGCGCCACGCTGTAGAAAACCAGCGCCCTAATATTTCATATATGGTGATATGTGCTAAATGTGAAATGTTGTTGCATTAAATTGTTATCTATCGAATGAGTAAACATGATAAAATGCAGTTGTTAATAAATGTACAGGTAGATAATATTATTGTGTGTAGGAAGGAATGTTTTATAAATAGGGAAACAAGGAATTTATTGTTAAGTCAAGACAAGTCAAAGCGGTTTTTACAGAAAATATATTACAAAAGGTCTTAAAATATTACAATTGTTTCACTACCTATTTTATTAGATAAAAATATTATGCAAACTTGTGATTATAAAACTCCTGAAGACTATAGAAATATTGGCAGATCAACCATATAAGTTACTTTTTCATTAAGTATAAATTCAAGTATATTGATTAGTTTTGTTTTTGTAGAAGTGATAGAAGGATATAATTAGCTACTGATACATCATTAGGTATTCCTCTTGTTTTACAATGTCATAAAAATGGTGTGAAATAAATGTTATTGAATAAAACCATATTTTTCTCTACCAGTCCATCATCATCCCATTTTGCTGCATTATCATCCAAATAAAGCGGCAAAAATTATAAATGTATGTGGTGAGTTTACATTACATTTAAATGAAAGTGATGTTTACTGAGATTGACATGAATAATGTTTCTACTGCTGAAGCTCAACAGGCCCTTACCGCTGGCTCGTCAGTTGCTGAGATAAGGAGGCATTTAAAAAAGGTCCCTTTTAGTTATAACTATGGTTAGCCCACACCACAGGTAAATATTGAGCGGGCCTGAGTAAGAATGTAAATTAAAAAAAACTAATACATTTTTTTATTGATTTTTTTTATATTTTTAAAATACTTATTTTAATTATCAAATCACAGTCAAAAGTTCAAATTAAAAATAAATAGTTTTATATAAAAAAAAATGTATTTAATCATTGCTGACGATATCCATATAAATAACAATAATTGTTTCGGCAAATTACAGTCAAGTTTACATTACAATAACTTTATTACAATTATTATTTTCTAATCATTGCTCACGGTAACTGTGTAAATAACAGTAAATGTTATTGCATAATTTATCAATCTAATTTACAGTTGAAAACGATAAATTAAATTCCTTTTTTATAACAATATTATTAGTTTCTGATTCTGATCTAATAGTTTATATAGATCCAGCACTGACAAATGCATCTGCTCATCATAACTCCCACCAGTTTTCCTTATGGAAGCTGCATAAGAGGCACACCACTTCAATGGCTGCTTCTTTTGTACCCAGTAGTCCCAGTACTTACTGAAAAATAACATAAGAAATTAATCATTACAAACAACAGTCAGACGCAGCAGAGGACTTTGTTTTATAATTTGTAAGGATGGCTACTTACATGTACATAGATAATTGTATTAAAAGTGACAGGAAACAAGTATAGAAGATTTGATTTTGTTAATTTAAAGAACTTATTATAACTAGGTACATATATAACAATAATCGAAATTTAATTACCTTTGCGATTGAAAAGAGCACACTTTCTGTCCGTCTGCTGTTTGGTCTGCGATAAGTTCATAGCAAGGAAACTTGGCGATGCCAGGAGTTCAACTCCAAAAGTTCTCATCTCATCTTAGCTGCGAATATGCCATTTTTATCTGCAAAAGAGAACAAATTAATGTAGTAACGTACCGTAGTTCTAAATTTACAAGTATAAAATGTAAATAATTATCATTTTTATATAAAATACTTACCAAACAAAACGTAACACGTATTATTGTTATTTATTTATTTGTATTGTATGTACTGACACTGACAATAAAAATCTTCATAAATACTTCTTCTTTTTCCGTTTTGGCAACTATAAAACTTAAATTATCCGTAAGAAATTAAATAAAACATGTTTATAATCTTCAGCAAAATATTTTTTGCGGTATTTTAGTCTATTTTTGGGTTTTATGTTCTAAGAAATTAATAAATAAATCAAATAACGAAGTTTTTAATTTAATTATAACATAATCGATTTGGCATATCTAGCATAATCACCGTGGCCATCACTATTTGGGAGCTAACTTCAAGGTGGACTTTACCAATACTTAGGCGATACTAATTTCCATCCAACATCTACCCAATGTGTTTCAAGGGTACGAAATAAAAATTGACATTTGCGATCATTGGATAAAAATTGAAATGGGCCCCAGGGGCCGGTGATTATGCTAGATATGCCAAATCGATTATGTTATAATTAAATTAAAAACTTCGTTATTTGATTTATTTATTAATTTCTTAGAACATAAAACCCAAAAATAGAATGAAATACCGCTAAAAATATTTTTCTGAAGATTATAAACATGTTTTATTTAATTTCTTACGGATAATTTAAGTTTTATAGTTGCCAAAACGGAAAAAGAAGAAGTATTTATGAAGATTTTTATTGACAGTGTCAGTACATACAATACAAATAAATAAATAACAATAATACGTGTTAGTGTTACGTTTTGTTTGGTAAGTATTTTATATAAAAATGATAATTATTTACATTTTATACTTGTAAATTTAGAACTTAGAACTACGGTACGTTACTACATTAATTTGTTCTCTTTTGCAGATAAAAATGGCATATCCGCAGCTAAGATGAGATGAGAACTTTTGGAGTTGAACTCCTGGCATCGCCAAGTTTCCTTGCTATGAACTTATCGCAGACCAAACAGCAGACGGACAGAAAGTGTGCTCTTTTCAATCGCAAAGGTAATTAAATTTCGATTATTGTTATATATGTACCTAGTTATAATAAGTTCTTTAAAATAACAAAATCAAATCTTCTATACTTGTTTACTATCACTTTTAATACAATTATCTATGTACATGTAAGTAGCCATCCTTACAAATTATAAAACAAAGTCCTCTGCTGCGTCTGACTGTTGTTTGTAATGATTAATTTCTTATGTTATTTTTCAGTAAGTACTGGGACTACTGGGTACAAAAGAAGCAGCTATTGAAGAGGTGTGCCTCTTATGCAGCTTCCATAAGGAAAACTGGTGGGAGTTATGATGAGCAGATGCATTTGTCAGTGCTGGATCTATATAAACTATTAGATCAGAATCAGAAACTAATAATATTGTTATAAAAAAGGAATTTAATTTGTCGTTTTCAACTGTAAATTAGATTGATAAATTATGCAATAACATTTACTGTTATTTACACAGTTACCGTGAGCAATGATTAGAAAATAATAATTGTAATAAAGTTATTGTAATGTAAACTTGACTGTAATTTGCCGAAACAATTATTGTTATTTATATGGATATCGTCAGCAATGATTAAATACATTTTTTTTTATATAAAACTATTTATTTTTAATTTGAACTTTTGACTGTGATTTGATAATTAAAATAAGTGATTTGATAATTAAAATAACTATTTTAAAAATATAAAAAAAATCAATAAAAAAATGTATTAGTTTTTTTTTATTTACATTCTTACTCAGGCCCGCTCAATATTTACCTGTGATGTGGGCTAACCATAGTTATAACTAAAAGGGACCTTTTTTAAATGCCTCCTTATCTCAGCAACTGACGAGCCAGCGGTAAGGGCCTGTTGAGCTTCAGCAGTAGAAACATTATTCATGTCAATCTCAGTAAACATCACTTTCATTTAAATGTAATGTAAACTCACCACATACATTTATAATTTTTGCCGCTTTATTTGGATGATAATGCAGCAAAATGGGATGATGATGGACTGGTAGAGAAAAATATGGTTTTATTCAATAACATTTATTTCACACCATTTTTATGACATTGTAAAACAAGAGGAATACCTAATGATGTATCAGTAGCTAATTATATCCTTCTATCACTTCTACAAAAACAAAACTAATCAATATACTTGAATTTATACTTAATGAAAAAGTAACTTATATGGTTGATCTGCCAATATTTCTATAGTCTTCAGGAGTTTTATAATCACAAGTTTGCATAATATTTTTATCTAATAAAATAGGTAGTGAAACAATTGTAATATTTTAAGACCTTTTGTAATATATTTTCTGTAAAAACCGCTTTGACTTGTCTTGACTAAATTCCTTGTTTCCCTATTTATAAAACATTCCTTCCTACACACAATAATATTATCTATGGCTCCTTCCGTTCGCTTTCCTCAGGGTTTCACATAAAGCAGTCCCATCTTCATTTTCTATTTTTTATACACCTATGGTGCGCTCTACGGTATTGTGAGCATAAAACAATAGGTTGGGAGTGCTAGGCACACTATTATCAATAATAGTTTTCGATAATTATGAAGAATTGTCTTGAAGCTTCACATAAAAAGTTATACTATATAGCTATTGGAAAAATCTCCGCTATTGGCCAATATCAAACCAATAATTAGCTGTCAAAATAGTGTCGAGGCTTAGAGAAAGGATGAATAGAGGCGACACGGTAGGAGTGAGCGAGATGAGTAAATACAATATTCCCAAGGCCAAAAAGAGCTAGAGAAACATTTTTTGTCCTTATCGACGTATACTATTTTTTTGCTGGGCACAGTCGCTAACTGTGCCCAGCTAACGAGAGTGGTTTTCTATAATTCTCAAAATCTGAATTTTCAGAGTGAAAACAAGGTGAAAACTGTAATCTGTGATTGACTTTATGTGTTTTTGCGTTCATAGACTATGGTGCATTGTAGTGTTTTAGGCTACAATAGCCGCAGTGAACGTAAAATCGACAACATAACCTTTCATTCGTAAGTACACTATTTAGACTTTATTTCGGCCCTAATTGATAAA